>LR738712.1:219795823-219935715 GCA_902687465.1 Secale cereale
GGGCCACGGCCCGGTGGGAGGGGGGGGAGCTGTGGGCGGCCTGGCTGGGCCGAGGCCCAGTTGGGCCGGGGGGGGTGTTTTTATTTTATTTTAGTTTAGGATTTACTTTTATTTACTTTTCTGTTTTAGTTTTAATTTATTTAAAACACTTAGGCATTTTTAGAAATTGCAAAACCTACACCAAAATTAATGGTGCAATATTTAGCACCGCATGAACATTTTTGTTTGACTTTTGGAAAACTTTTATTGTTGCATTTATATTTGGATTTTTAATTCGAACGGGTTTTCGATAACAGCGAGATTATCAACAGTAACACGATGACGTGTCACCATTAACGTGGGATTACTGTAGCTTAATTATCCGGGCGTTACACTTGCAGTGGATCCCAATGCTTGTCCTGGATTTACTTTGCAGGAAGGACTGCTGAAACAAGACCACAAGATCTGGGTGGGAGCTAATGCTGGGTTACAAACCAAACTCATTCAGGCTTTCCATGCAACTCCTGTGGGTGGTCACTCTGGGATTTTGCCCACCTATCATAGAGTTAAGCAGCTATTCAGCTGGACAAACATGAAGTCTGATGTGGAGAATTTTGTCAAACAGTGTGGCATTTGTCAGCAAGCCAAGCATGAGTTATGCAAAGTGCCTGGTTTGTTACAACCCTTGCCAGTGCCTGATAGTCCTTGGCAGTCTATAAGTATGGATTTTGTTGAAGGTCTTCCAAAGTCTGATGGCTTCTCTGCTATTCTTGTGGTGGTCGATCGTTTCACTAAAGTGGGGCACTTTATCCCTTTGAAGCATCCGTTTACTGCAGCCTCTGTTGCAAAGGTGTTCCTGAACAATATAGTTAAACTGCATGGTTTGCCTCTGACAATTGTGTCTGACAGAGACAAAATTTTCACTAGTGCTTTCTGGAAGGAGCTCTTCAGAGTATGGGGTACTGAGCTGCAAATGAGTACAGCCTATCACCCCCAGACAGATGGGCAAACAGAACGAGTTAATCAGTGCCTGGAGATGTATTTGAGGTGTGCAGTACATGAATTTCCAGCAAAATGGGCAGTCTGGCTCCCTCAGGCTGAATTTTGGTACAATACCTCATACCACTCTTCGTTGGGGTGTACTCCTTACAAAGCTCTGTATGGTTATGCTCCTAACATGGGACAGTTGAGGGGACACCCTTCTTCTCTCAACCCTAATGTTAATACTTGGCTGGCAGCACACACTCAACATACAGCAGCGCTCAGAGAACACTTAGCTAGAGCTCAGTGCAAATATAAACACTATGCTGACAAGAAACGATCTGAGAGGGAATTTAACACTGGAGAAATGGTGTACTTAAGGTTACAACCCTACGCTCAGTCCACAGTGGTGAATCGTCCCTGTCGCAAGCTTGCACTAAAATATTTCGGACCTTACAAAATTCTGGAGAGAATTGGAGCAGCAGCTTATCGTTTGGAATTACCCCGAGGCAGCCAGATCCATCCAGTTTTCCATGTGTCGCAACTGAAGAATCATGTGCCTGATCATGCGCCGGTGTTTGCATCATTGCCAGTTCCGATCGATCTTTCTGCTCCTGGAGTTTTGCCTGAGGAAATTATCGATCGCCGTCTGGTGAAGAAGGGCAACACTTCTCATTTGCAAGTGTTGATTAAGTGGGCCACGATACCAGCGGCTTCGGCCACCTGGGAGGATTATGAGGTGCTAAAGCAACGGTTTCCGGATGCACCAGCATGGGGACACGCTGGTTCTTCAGGGGCGAGTACTGTAAGTGCAGAGGTAATGGCAGCAGGCTTAGCCAGGCATGGCTGGAGCGGGAAGATTTAAAGCGAGTGTGTTGGGTCGGGTTGTATGACTTGGGCTTTGGGCCTGGTTAGGTGTGTGTGTGGGCTGGCGTTTATAAACATGTCGGGTCAATCTCGTTACGTATGAGAGACTCCGGACTTCAGGGGTTCCTGCTTGAGCGGGAGCTTCACGGTGACGATGTCATTGAACATATAAATCCTGCTACCCTACCCGCCATTCTAGCGCTATGGCGTCGGGCGAGCGATTCTGTTCGCACGATCTACCATGATGAGTACTTTTCAAGCTGCTGTCAAAAATTCACCGGTTGGTTTCTTTTCACATTGTGCTTTTGCACTCCAGTGAATGACTGGTGGGCCTACTTCCCCGACGGGCCTAGATATGTGGTCTATTTCGCGTGCATTTTTTATGAGAAAAGAAGTACGCTACGGCGACCGGCGCATTGGGCGGATCGAACGTGGGTCGACAGAAATATCTCCCTCGTCACCCCCTTTCTCTCCCGCCTCTCTTCCCATCCCTATCCTCTTCTCCATGCCGCCGCCGCCGCTTCCCCCTCCCTCTCAGCCGCCCGTCTCCCCCACCTCCACCACCTCCTCCTGTCCTGCCTCCTCACCCAACCAGCACAGCCAGACCAGCGATATGGACGAGGAGGTGACAGATCGGGAGGCGGGCAATAGGAACCAGGCGGTTCTCCTTCCATGGCCGGGCCTCGACCTGCCGCATCTTCCTCCTCTCAGTCCGGGGTAGAGGAGTGGTGGATCCGCCTCCTCAAGCGAGCATGGGCACACGGGGATTCGATTCAGGGATCTCCTTGTGAGAGGCCGCCACCGTACCGACTCCAATATGCAATCTGTTCCAACTCAGGTTTGTCTTCACTTTCCTTGGTAGGCCACTGGCAGGAACATGTACGCTGATGTATTTGATGCGGCTAATTGCAATCTCTAGCCTTCCTACCATCCTCCCCTTTATCCCTGTTGATATGCGAATTAGGTTTCTAGCTAGCGATGCTTCACTATATTATGTCGCAGCAAAACAATGATATATATTTGAAAAATTAATAATCAAGTATTACCTTTCAACAGAAAATAAATGGTTGGTGAACAAATACATATGTATAAAAAGTCTGCACAAATAGATATGTTCAATGGAAATACGCAAAATAATAGTCCTATGCATCCAAGATACAGTACTGTGTGCCATAGATATAGCCTGAAATCTAACTCTTAGTCTCTAAATAATGTGAGCCTGTGCTTAATTATAAAACTTGTGATTCAATTTATAAATATAATCATGCTTTCCGATTAACCATCCCAGCTAAAACACCAAGAAATATATCATGTTGACAACTTTACTACTTGCTTGCAGAAAGTGACAGTTAAAGAAGAAGAACCAGATGCCACTGAAGATGCCAACGATAACCATGTGTCTCAGTTTGTATTATATATGGGTTCTTTATGCCTGCCTTCAAATCCTTCTTAATTTTCCCTGTGCAGTCCTAGCGCTGCCATAAGCATCGCAAACCACTCGAGTATCTTCATTCCCCGCGTAGAACTGTTCAAGAAAAGTACATGTCAAACCAAGTTCGTCTTTCTCTCTGCAAACCTGCTCAAAAATAGTAGTCGTCCATCGACACTTATTAGTCCATTGTTTCCCATATCTCAGCAGCGCGGAGGAGCCGACTTACCGTGTCAGAGTTGTGTGTAATTGCGGGCTACTTCACCGTCATCAGCCCATTGGCAGGTATGCTAGCTCCTCCTCTTCTCTTCTTTGATGCGAATGCACAAAAGGTGACACTCAAATCTGGAGAGTAGCCAATGAGATGTAGTTTTAAATTTTGTCTTTCTGCTGCAGTATTGTAGGGATGGACATATGGATTGAGTGGTACCCTCCTGAATGCTTCTCGGTCAATGTCGATGTCACTTCCAGTCTTGGTTGCTACCAGGATGCCAGGTGCAAACTTCATGGAGGCATAATAGCTTTATACTAGCTTCTCTTGATGAATGAAAATAGTACTGCTGATATGGACTATCTGAACAATCCACATTAGGTGGGTTTCTGCAGTTAGTAAAAAAAAATGACTAACGCAGTTAGCGGACTAGATGGGTGCACTGACCAAGCTCTATTTATATTACCCGTTTTCCGTTTGAGTGATGTTACTTTGCTTGAAATTTTGAGATTGCACTATTAGCTTACTATCTTGTTGCACCATTCTAGATATCATATTGACTTTTAACTTCTTCAAATGCAATATTAGATAACATAAATAGGAAAAAATATCAAATTGTGAAACTGTAAGTAATAGCTTCACCTAAATATTGATCTGTTGTGTTATTTCAGGGAACAGGTATGAAATTCTCAACTTAGGAAGGAACATCGAACCTGTAATGTGTCGATCACTAACTAATAAACGTGAATATGATGTTGGAAAGAAGCAATTGGATATCAAAGCAAAAGGATCACGGCTTCTCTTACAAATCAGTGAAGTATTATAATTCTGGCGATCTAAGTGTCGGTCCAGGGTGATTTACCTCTTCCAGCCACTTTCAGTTTGTTCCAATTCAGTCCCCTCTTAGTTTGTGCTAAACGAAAGTTCTTGTTAGGGATTTGAGTTTACCCTTTTAACGTGTGCTTGTGCTAGAGCGGCGCTCCCTCGGCTACTCCTGGGTGTTCGAGCTGTCAGTGTGGCACAAGAGCATCAGCCACTACCGCTGCCAAGGAGCTCCAGCAATCACATGATCACTCTTGCTTCACAAACTATGTATGGTCAGTTCAGGTGATTTTTCCTCGGTGATTGTTGGCACCCAGGATGTTACAATCTTATTCATGATCTAATAATTAGCTAGGAATTTTTGAAATAGGATTTTAATCAGTTAATGTTTCTTCATTTGGTCCAGAAAATTGGAGGTTTTAGGATCTTTGGAAGTTCCTTGAGGCATCACCCTTCTTGTCCGTGGTTGAAAGGTGTGTGTGAGTCCGAGAAAAATACTTTTGCTTTATTTATGTTCCAACTTTGGCAAGGCATGTTTTTATAGGTAGTAAAAATGTGGTGGGAATGTTTCTTTTGCTAATTGGGGAT
Organism: Secale cereale; assembly: GCA_902687465.1. Classification (NCBI taxonomy): domain Eukaryota; kingdom Viridiplantae; phylum Streptophyta; class Magnoliopsida; order Poales; family Poaceae; genus Secale; species Secale cereale. The sequence continues at coordinate 219,800,701 of LR738712.1, forward strand.
TTTGATAGTACAATGTTGTTTTGGGCTGGTGCTAAGGATCATTCAGTTTCAAGGGAAAAAATATATGTGTGATTTCTTTGCTTTACAGAAGATGCATTATATGATGTTTTCATTCTGGTAACCATCAGAAATTTTACATTTGATGGTGAATTTCAAAATTATTTTGTTTAGATTCTGAATCGTGCTAGGCAATGTCGTCTTTGTAACACTTTAAAAGGGGTGCTAGGTAGAACCAAGCTATCCATGCAGGCTATGAATAGTGCAGCGAGCGAGCGAGTGGGCGGCGAGTAAAAACCTAGCTTCCCCACGCATGCCCACGACAGCACACGATCTTCCCTCCTCCTCGACCTCCCTCCTAGCCGCCGCCACCTCCTCCTTTCCTCCTCCAGAGAAAAGCCATGAGTTGTTTGGATGAGGAAGTAGACCAGCAGGAGGAAGAGAGGGTCTCGGGACGCGCTCATAAGAGAGATTAAACGTGTTTAGAAGAGAGAGCACTAAGATAGACACGATAAACCATAAATTGTAGCCTTGTACAGACAAGCAGAAGTACAAGAACATGAGATGATGCAGAAAAGAGAGTGATATAGTTAGAATACATAAGTAAATCTCGTCCGTACCTAATTTGGGGGAAAACAGAGATGAATTTGGGAGAGTCTTCTTCAGTCTGTGATTCTTGGGGGCTGTACATTTTTTTGGTAGTGTACGTGTTGTGTCGTACCGACAAATATCTGTTCTGCACCATGATAGCATGAGCTTGCTGCAGCCATATGGCTCTTACGAGTATGGTGCTTGTTAAAAAAAGAGTTTGGTAGTCCAATTTGGTTCTCATTATGGTATGTTTCCGATCATCTCCTTTTTTAGTTTCTAACTTTATGCTTTCATTTTTTTCTCTTGGCCAGCAAGAGAAGTAGGAGGCGCCGGGGAGGATGAGCAAGGAGATAGCGGGAGGAAGAGATATTCTTGGCGGCGCGCTTGCCTTATTGGACATGTTGTGCAGCTCACTGTTTTTTCTCTTGCCATCATCTCCAATAGTGTTGAGTCCCCTTCCTGGCGCCAATTGCAACACATATCTCCTTTGACTGATTAGCCATTGTTTCCCACAGCCGGTTTAGTTTTGTCTCGAACATCCATTTTCTTTGAGATTTGTTTTTGTAGTGTGCTGATTATTTAGACATCCTCGCTGCCACCACAACCTATCCAAGCAAGCAACTGATCGAGGAGGACGGAGGCACGGCGCGACGACGACCGTGGCATAGATCAAGAGCATGGTCATGGGCTCATGGCCTGGGGGCGAATCAGGCATCCTGGGTCACGACGCAAGCTAGAAGCCGCGAGAGCTGCCTGAAGAAGAGGGCGACGACATGGGGTGGAGGCCGAGGAAGAGGGTGGCGAAGCGGGGGTGGAAGAGGGTGTGTCTGTGGTTATCGCTTTCCGAGATGACGCGACTTGACGATTTACATTCGCCTTCCGAGACGATGCGACGCGGCAATTCCGATTTCTCTCCTTCATCGCCTCAACGACATGCTCTGCTTCTCTAGCTTGTAGGTTGTGGCCTTTTCTCTTCTCCTCTTGTTTCCTTGCATTCTGATCAAGCCATGGTGCATGTTGCCTTTGGTTTGCTTATGTGAGTGCGCTTCTATAAAGAAAATTTGATTTCCTTGTTTTTCACTTCTTTAGGGGTATTAGGAGAGAGCTCTATTGTCTGCAGCGGCTGCATCATTTCGACAAGTGATATGATTGATCTTTGCTATGTGGACCAATGGCATGATCTGTACCTAAGGTTGGAGATGCTGAATTGGGTAAGAAAAAGATGACATCCATTTGCTTGTTTTTCACTTCTTTAGGAATATGAGGAGAAAACTCTATTGTTAGTCAGCTACTTCCATTTTGGATAATCTATTATTTGCATGAAGGTTCAGAGAATGTCCATTATTGCCTTACAGTCCAACTGGTAAACAGGACAGTGCCTTACATAAGCACTAATGGCGATCTTATATACTCATATGTGTATGTTTTCTTTATGCAGAACATGTGAGAAATCACTGATGCGCATGGCTGGCAGCCTTCGCACGACGAAGTAAAATTGGCAGGTGATTTTCTCTACTTTCTAATATTATCCATATATCACAGGGAAATGATAGTTTTAGCAGGTATTAGTGCTTCATCACAATTTTTCTAGCTTCTTTTGTCCTCCAAATGATACAGAAGGCAGTCAAGTTCCATCCTCTAATTTCTTGTGATCTTTGTATGACCAATTAGGATGCATAGCTGAAGGAGTGAATCTACTGGTTTAGCTGAAAATTGATCTCTATTTGGTTTCTGTTTTTGCGTTTGGTTTTGCAGGTCGCTCGTCATTGGTATGCTCATCCATCTTGGCTGCTCTGCTTGTCTGTTTCTCCTCTCTAACTCAGGTAAATGGACCGTTCTTTAATTTGTCTGGGGAACGACTCTTCTTTTATCTGTCTATTCCATAGCATGTCGGTGCACTGACCACTTCAGGTCCATTCATCTATTAGGTTCTGCGATCTCTTGTGTTGCTGTGTCCCGATCTTCTGCTTTGTTGCATCTCTGTTCTGTCATCGAGGTTTGCTTGCTTTCTGTCTAGCTAAAATGCATATTTCCTTTCGTGTACGTGTTGTCATGGTGTTTAAATTGCTGATCATTTTAATTTTCGGGATCTGGCACACCATCGTGTACGGTTCGGCATCGTCCTGCTTATATGTCATGCTTGTGTGTGAGCAGAATGTGTCCGCTTATTTCAGTCGTTATACATGTTTTGGAGGTCGTGGTGGCGGCGTAGTGCGGTGTGCTTTATGACGCTTTCGTATCTGTGTGAGGTTGCAAAGGACGTGTCTGTACTTGCTGGGGCAGAATTCAAATTGTGAGGGATGGTTGTGCTCAGATTTGGTCGCTGCTGGTCGGTTCTTGACTTCAGCGCATGAAAACCTGCAACTGCTATCAAGCGAACCACATGTAACTAAACTTTTGATTTCGTGATGTAGACATAGAAATAGCTGATCCCAATTGCTGGAGTATTTATTCTATTGATTTGTAGCATCTATATTATTAGACATACACTTACGGATGTGCTTCTTTAGTGTGCCTTCTCTCATCTCACAGTAAATTGTTTTGTTGTTCTAAATAATTGCTGCAGGAGGGAGCAGCAGGCATAGAAGAAATCCCAAGCCAATTTTGCTCAGTTGTAGCGTCTTCCACTAACAATAAGTCTGCACAGCAGCCTGGTGAGGTTTGTTCTTGCATTTAAAAACATAAGTCTTTCAGTTGCTCTCTACTCGCTGGTAAAAAAGCATTGTGAATTTCCATTATAAATACCCAGCTGAAGAATACCTTAGTTAAATCAATCAATAGTGAGTTACCTTCTTATTACTAGAGAGTAGAGACGTAAGAAAACACCCTTAGGTGTGACACTCTACCTGGTTACCTTCTTAGTCCCAGCTATTGCCATCATACTAAGATCACACTCTGCCAAGCCGAATGTTTGTTTCTACGTACTTCTGGATGCTAATTTACCGATCTTAATTTTCATGGAGATATTCCTTCTTTATTTGGTTACCTGACAATGCTCAGTCCTATTTCCCACCTTGTGCTTTGACTTCTTGCATTTTTTACGTCTAAGTTATTAGGCTACTGCTGCCTGGTTTGCGTACGATGAACCACTAATTATGATGCACTGCTGGCTGGTCTGCCTTTTTTATGCTTTTTTAGTGACAACATTCAGACTTAATGTTTATTACTTCATTTCAGAATTTTAAATTAAGACATCGCGGTCAATTTATATGGTCTTCTGAAGTTTCACCTTCCCTTTGTCATATTGGTTTGATCAAATCAATGGGAAGCCAGCATTACTTTGATGTACTGGCTTACAGTCTTATTAAGTACTCCCTCTTCAAACTAATACAAGACCTTTTAGATCACTACTTACCTTTTAGATCACTAAAATAGTGATCTAAAAGGTCTTACGTCTTAGCGCACATTTAACTACTTATTTGCTGTACTATTGTGGATGTACCGCAGAATAAAGCAGTCCTTCATTTTTCTTCTCTGCAGGCTGATGTTCTTGCTCAGTATAAGCCAACAATGGAGAAACTGACCAAGCTATCTTTCATGATCAGTTACACACCAAGCCTATATTTTTGTTGCTTCTACATGTTGCTATGATGGTCATTTAACCCATTTTCTTGAACCTGCACTACAACGAGAGATCTGGGCTGCTTCTTTGTGGCTTCCAAACTTGAAATGTTTGTTTGGAAGTTAGTTTAGTTTTTTTGTTGTGGATTCACAGCTTCTCACATGTACCGTCCTCTTAGACCTTTAGATTTCCAAAGAAACTAAATGAAGATATGGTGCTATGGTCTCAATAGTACAACTTAAAGCCTTCCATGCTTTATATTTTCTCTGAAATTTGCTCTTGAAGAATCATGCATCTATGTTAGATCCGGTGAGAAAAGGCGGCTTCCAAGCAGAGGACGCGGGAGTGTTGGCCACATTTGGTTTTCGACTTGGGTGTCTAAATATTCTCATAATACTTGGCTCCCTCTCGGCCTTTGCGCCATTGGCGCAACGAGTCATCTAGTACATGAGCACTAGAGGTGATCGATCAACAGATGGACGAATGGGGTTGTTGGGGCTCCTGATTAGCTTGCCGTATGGTGCCCTTGCATTTGAAATATCACTCTAAGGCCTCCCGGAGTTGCCTTCCCATGCACATCGCAGTGGTCACTACGGGGAAGGCATCTCTTCCTCTCTGCCATATATGATATGGCTAGGCGAGAGTCCAAATTCGACACCCAAAACCCAAGATACCTTGAGCTCGTGCGTCATCTCCACTGCTTCACCTAACTCTCCCTCAAATTGGCTCTCTCACGAGCATGGAGCACCACGTTTGCTTGTTGCCTCACACCATGCCCTAGATGACGAGTCCATGGACAATTGGGAGTGCAACGGCATGGAGCGGAGCCCTCCCATCACTATGACACTGAGGTTTGAGGTCATAACTAGAACATGAACAATTTTTTTGTAAGACATGGATATGCTATTAAGACAAACTAATTCATGCAGCCTTTTGCTTCAGTATTACCAAACTAATTCCTGTCTCCCATCCATGGTGATGGCTAGGGGAGAGTCCAACTTCGACACCCTTGAAATAGGCTTTCGCCCCGCTTTATAGATAAAGCATATGTCCATACAGCCAAGTCACAACCAGAGTCATAAAAAGAAAATGTTGGGGCCACAGCACAAATGCGCCCAAATGAAGGAAAGAGAAGCATAAAAGGCCACCAGGGGCAACCTACGGAACAGCCGAGCGGCCAGAGAGCCGACGCGCAGAAGCCACGAGAGCGTCCAGGTAAAGCTGAAGCCGGTCACGATCCCTCGGCCTAGAGAGCGGATGCCAGTGCTGCAAGAAAAGCCAAAAATTTGAAGAACTGATCAGAAGCACGTCGCGGGAACACCCGCTCAATCACTATCTTATTGCGAGTAGTCTAAAGAGTCCACGCCATAGCCGCGAAGATGAGCCAGAACAGTCGGCTCTTACGGCCAACCTGAGTGGCCCGTACCTGCAGAAACTCTGCAAGGTCACGGGCCTCTGATTCCGATCCTAAAGCCTCACGAACAAAGCACCAAAGTGCCTACGCTGCTACGCAAGAGAACAAAATGTGCATGCCCGTTACCGGGACATGGCACAAAGGGCAGAGACCATTTCCGGGACCATGGCATTTTAGCACCTCGGTCCCTGAGGGTAAACGATCTCTGAGAAGCTTCCATACGAAAATCTAAATCTTCAGGGGCATCGGAGCCTTCCACAGTGGGGCTAACCACGGTAGAACCGGCAGACGACACAACGCCTGGTAAGCCGAGCTAACGGAGAATTCTCCTAAAGGAGAAAGACTCCAAGAGACATAATTGGGGTCCTAGGACAGAGAAAGAGGGACTATTTCCCTCAAGCCTATCCATTCATGTACCTCAGCTTGTCCGATTGAGCAGCGGAACGCGATGTTCCATCCCTCATCCAAAGCAGCCGCCGAAACAAGGATGGACGGATCGGCACAAATCACAAAAAGCCTAGGAAACCGTGTGCGAAGGGGCTCACCATCAAGCCAAGGGTCTAGCCAGAACTGGGTCCCAGACCCATTTTCCAACTGAGAACCGCAAACCCAGTCTGATCTCTTCCTTAATGGCCTGAATCGATTTCCAGAATTGGGACCCATCCAAGTGAGAGCAAGCTACAAGAGGTTGGCCCTGCAAGTACTTGTCCTGAATTAGCTACAACCACGACCCCCCATCGCCCCGCAAGATCCGCCAAACCCAACGCAGCATGAGCGCCACATTCATCCCTCGAGACGCTGGGATGCCCAACCTACCTCGGTCCTTTGGCAAGCATATGTCAGCCCATTTCACCGTATGGTACTTGGGCCGACCATCCCCTGCCTGCCAGAAGAACCTAGCCAGCTCCTTGTCAAAGGAGCTATGCACACCTTCGGCTAAGATGTACATCCCCATTGTATACATGGGGAGGCTGGCAAGGTCAGGGCTAATGAGGACATATTTGCTACCTTTAGAAGTGAACTGTGACGCCCCAAGACCGACGCTCCAAAAGACTTCCATATTTTTCGATGTTACCGTGTGTTTTATTTGCTTGCTCTATTTTATTTACATGTTGCTTTTCATCATGGCATCATGCATATTGCATCTGCATGTTTTCATAAAACTCGTAGTCGTTCGTAGTTCTCGCTTCTCCTTGTTGCATTCTTTGTCCCTTTTGAGACCAACCGTTGTTTTGTTGCCCGACCGTTTGAGCCTCTCTGCACAGCCACCGGCCACCTTCGCAACCTAGTCCGAAAACTTCTCCCGGACCCGACCCGGGCAGTCATGACCGATGGGTTCGGATCATCCCCAAACATCCCTAAAATATCTCCATTTTGTTATTTGGACTCCCAAAGCATTTTATTCTCGACCGTCCATTTTTTATCTGATGATCGAAATCTCCCTTCTATTACCCACCTTCTATATATAGCAGATGAAACCCTACCTAAACTAGACCTACCCTAAAATCTAGGGGAGTTGTCCCATCCTCCCCGTCGTCGCCGCCGCCACTCCACCTTGTCTTCTCCCACCTCAGGATCCATGCTGATCCAAACCCGCCAATCACCACAACCCCTCTTGATCCATCCCGAGTCCAACCAGCGCTCCCCCATGTCCCTCCTCGATCCCCATCACTCGCAGCCACCCACAAATACATCCAGTCACCAGGAAGCTCGTCAGCGCCAAGCTCCTCCCATGCCCTTCCTGGGCCGAGCCCCATGACGCCGCCATATACCACCAGAGCAGAAGCCCCTGCCAAGCGCACTGGAGTTGTGCCTCACCACCACCATGGTCAGCCAGACCACCGAGGACCTGAAGGAAATATGCCCTAGAGGCAATAATAATGTTATTATTTATTTCCTTATATCATGATAAATGTTTATTATTCATGCTAGAATTGTATTAACCGGAAACTTAGTACATGTGTGAATACATAGACAAAACAGTATGTCCCTAGTATGCCTCTACTAGACTAGCTCATTGATCAAAGATGGTTATGTTTCCTAGCCATAGACATGAGTTGTCATTTGATCAACGGGATCACATCATTAGGAGAATGATGTGATGGACAAGACCCATCCGTTAGCTTAGCACTATGATCGTTTAGTTTTACTGCTATTGCTTTCTTCATGACTTATACATGTTCCTATGACTACGAGATTATGCAACTCCCGAATACCGGAGGAACACCTTGTGTGCTATCAAACGTCACAATGTAACTGGGTGATTATAAAGATGCTCTACAGGTGTCTCCGAAGGTGTTCGTGATGTTGGCATAGATCAAGAATAGGATTTGTCACTCCGAGTGTCGGAGAGGTATCTCTGGGCCCTCTCGGTAATACACATCATAATAAGCCTTGCAAGCAAATAACTAATGATTTAGTCACGAGACGATGTATTACGGAACGAGTAAAGAGACTTGCCGGTAACGAGATTAACTAGGTATGGTGATACCGACGATCGAATCTCGGACAAGTAACATACCGATGACAAAAGGAACAACGTATGTTGTTATGCAGTTTGACCGATAAAGATCTTCGTAGAATATGTAGGAGCCAATATGAGCATCCAGGTTCCGCTATTGGTTATTGACCGGAGATGAGTCTCGGTCATGTCTACATAGTTCTCAAACCCGTAGGGTCCGCACGCTTAACGTTTGATGACAATCGGTATTATGAGTTTATGTGTTTTGATGTACCGAAGGTAGTTCAGAGTCCCGGATGAGATCGGGGACATGACGAGGAGTCTCGAAATGGTCGAGATGTAAAGCTTGATATATTGGACGACTATATTCGGACATTGGAAAGGTTCCAAGTGATTCTGGTATTTTTCGGAGTACGAGAGAGTTACGGGAATTCGCCGGGAAGTATATGGGCCTTATTGGGATTTAGGGGGAAAGGGAGAGAGGAGGCTGCGCCCCTCCCATGGCTTTGTCCGAATTGGACTAGGGAGAGGGGTTGCGCCCCATCCTTCCTTCTCTTCTCTTTCCCTTTCCTTCTCTCCTACTCCTACTACTTGGAAGGGCTCCTAGTTCTACTAGGAAAGGGGGAATCCTACTCCCGGTGGGAGTAGCACTCCCCTAGGGCGCGCCATAGAGAGGGCCGGACCTCCCTCTCCTCCACTCCTTTATATACGGGGGTAGAGGCACCCCATAGACACACAAGTTGATCAGTTGATCTCTCCCAACCATGTGCGGTGCCCCTTCCACAGTAACACACCTCGGTCATATCGTTGCAGCGCTTAGGCGAAGCACTGCGACGGTAACTTCATCATATCCGTCACCACGCCGTCGTGCTGACGAAACTCCCCGTGAAGCTCAACTGGATCAAGAGCTCGTGGGACGTCATCAAGCTGAACGTGTGCTGAACGCGGAGGTGCCGTACGTTCGGTACTTGATCGGTTGGATTGCGAAGAAGTTCGACTACATCAACTGCGTCACTAGACGCTTCCGCTTCCGGTCTACGAGGGTACGTAGACACACTCTCCCCCTCGTTGCTATGCATCTAGTAGATAGATCTTGCGTGATCGTAGGAAAATTTTGAAAAATACTATGTTCCCCAACAGTGGCATCATGAGCCAGGTCTATGCGTAGATGATATGCACGAGTAGAACACAAGTGAGTTTTGGACGATACTAGTCATACTGCTTACCAACATGTCATACTTTGCTTCGGCGGTATTGTGAGATGAAGCGGCCCGAACCAACATTACGCGTACGCTTACGCTAGACTGGTTTCACCGTTATGAGCACTCATTGCTTAAAGGTGACTGGCAGGTATCTGTCTCTCTCACTTTAGCTGAATCAAGTGTGACTACGCCCGGTCCTTGTGAAGGTTAAAACAACACATACTTGACGAAATGTCGTTGTGGTTTTTGTATGCGTAGGTAAGAACGGTTCTTGCTAAGCCCGTAGCAGCCACGTAAAACTTGCAACAACAAAGTAGAGGACGTCTAACTTATTTTTGCAGGGCATGTTGTGATGTGATATGGTCAAGACATGATGAGTTATATGGTTTTGTATGAGATGATCATGTTTTGTAAAGTTACCGGCAACTGGCAGGAGCCATATGGTTGTCGCTTTATTGTATGAAATGCAATCGCCATGTAATTGCTTTACTTTATCACTAAGCGGTAGCGATAGTCGTAGAAGCAATAGTTGGCGAGACGACAACGATGCTACGATGAAGATCAAGTTGTCACGCCGGTGACGAAGGTGATCATGATGGTGCTTTGGAGATGGAGATCAAAAGCACAAGATGATGATGGCCATATTGAAGGAAATATGCCCTAGAGGCAATAATAAAGTTATTATTTATTTCCTTATATCATGATAAATGTTTATTATTCATGCTAGAATTGTATTAACCGGAAACTTAATACATGTATGAATACATAGACAAAACAGAGTGTCCCTAGTATGCCTCTACTAGACTAGCTCATTGATCAAAGATGGTTATGTTTCCTAGCCATAGACATGAGTTGTCATTTGATCAACGGGATCACATCATTAGGAGAATGATCTGATGGACAAGACCCATCCGTTAGCTTAGCACTATGATCGTTTAAGTTTTACTTCTATTGCTTTCTTCATGACTTATACATGTTCCTATGACTATGAGATTATGCAACTCCCGAATACCGGAGGAACACTTTGTGTGCTACCAAACGTCACAACCTAACTGGGTAATTATAAAGGTACTCTACAGGTGTCTCCGAAGGTACTTGTTGGGTTGGCGTATTTCGAGATTAGGATTTGTCACTCCGATTGTCGGAGAGGTATCTCTGGGCCCACTCGGTAATGCACATCACTATAAGCCTTGCAAGCATTGCAGCTAATGAGTTAGTTGCGGGATGATGTATTACGGAACGAGTAAAGAGACTTGTTGGTAACGATATTGAACTAGGTATTGAGATACCGACGATCGAATCTCGGGCATGTAACATACCGATGACAAAGGGAACAATGTATGTTGTTATTCGGTTTGACTGATAAAGATCTTCGTAGAATATGTGGGAGCCAATATGAGCATCCAGGTTCCGCTATTGGTTATTGACCGGAGACGTGTCTCGGTCATGTCTACATAGTTCTCGAACCCGTAGGGTCCGCACGCTTAAGGTTTCGATGATAGTTTTATTATGAGTTTATGAGTTTTGATGTACCGAAGGAGTTCGGAGTCCCGGATGAGATCGGGGACATGACGAGGAGTCTCAAAATGGTCGAGACGTAAAAATCGATATATTGGACGACTATATTCGGACATCGGAAAGGTTCCGAGTGATTCGGGTATTTTTGGAGTACTGGGGAGTTACGGGAATAGAGGAGCGAGGCCAAAAGGAAGGAGGCGTGCACCCCCCTTCTGGTCCGAATTGGACAAGGGGTGCAGCCCCCTTTTCCTTCTCCCTCTCCCCCTCTTTCCTTCTCTCCTACTCCGGAAAGGAAAGGGGAATCCTACTAGGACTTGGCAGTCCTAGTAGGACTCCCCACACTTGGTGCGCCCCCTCTAGGGCCGGCCTCTCCCTCCCTCCTTTATATACGGGGGCAGGGGGGCACCTCTAGACACAACAATTGATCTCTTGATTTCTTAGCCGTGTGTGGTGCCCCCCTCCACCATAGTTCTCCTCGATAAATATTGTAGCGGTGCTTAGGCGAAGCCCTGTGACGGTAGAACATCAAGATCGTCACCATGCCGTCGTGCTGACGGAACTCTCCCTCGACACTTGGCTGGATCGGAGTTCGAGGGACGTCATCGAGCTGAACGTGTGCTAGAACTCGGAGGTGCCGTAGTTTCAGTGCTTGATCGGTCGGGCCGTGAAGACGTATGACTACATCAACCGCGTTGTTCTAACGCTTCCGCTTTCGGTCTACGAGGGTACGTAGACTCACTCTCCCCTCTCGTTGCTATGCATCTGGTAGATAGATCTTGCGTGATCGTAGGAAAATTTTAAAATACTACGTTCCCCAACAGTGGCATCATGAGCCAGGTCTATGCGTAGATGATATGCACGAGTAGAACACAAGTGAGTTGTGGACGATACTAGTCATACTGCTTACCAGCATGTCATACTTTGATTCGGCGGTATTGTTGGATGAAGCGGCCTGGACCGACATTACGCGTACGCTTACGCGAGACTGGTTCTACCGACGTGCTTCGCACACAGGTGGCTGGCGGGTGCCAGTTTCTCCAACTTTAGTTGAATCAAGTGTGGCTACGCCCGGTCCTTGTGAAGGTTAAAACATCACATACTTGACGAAATATCGTTGTGGTTTTGTATGCGTAGGTAAGAACGGTTCTTGCTAAGCCCGTAGCAGCCACGTAAAACTTGCAACAACAAAGTAGAGGACGTCTAACTTGTTTTTGCAGGGCATGTTGTGATGTGATATGGTCAAGACATGATGAGTTATACGGTTTTGTATGAAATGATCATGTTTTGTAAAGTTATCGCAACTGGCAGGAGCCATATGGTTGTCGCTTTATTGTATGAAATGCAATCGCCATGTAATTGCTTTACTTTATCACTAAGCGGTGGCGATAGTCGTAGAAGCAATAGTTGGCGAGACGACAACGATGCTACGATGGAGATCAAGGTGTCGCGCCGGTGACGAAGGTGATCATGACGGTGCTTTGGAGATGGAGATCAAAAGCACAAGATGATGATGGCCATATCATGTCACATATTTTGATTGCATGTGATGTTTATCTTATTATGCTTCTTATTTTGCTTAGTTCGACGGTAGCATTATAAGATGATCCCTTACTAAATTTCAAGGTATAAGTGTTCTCCCTGAGTATGCACCGTTGCGAAAGTTCATCGTGCCGAGACACCACGTGATGATCGGGTATGATAAGCTCTACGTTCAAATACAACGGGTGTAAGCCAGTTTTGCACACGCAGAATACTCGGGTTAAACTTGACGAGCCTAGCATATGCAGATATGGCCTCGGAACACTGGAGACCGAAAGGTCGAGCGTGAATCATATAGCAGATATGATCAACATAAGATGTTCACCATTGAAACTACTCCATCTCACGTGATGATCGGACATGGTTTAGTTGATTTGGATCACGTGATCATTTAGATGACTAGAGGGATGTCTATCTAAGTGGGAGTTCTTAAGTAATATGATTAAATTGAACTTTAATTTATCATGAACTTAGTCCTCGTAGTATTAGCATATCTATGTTGTAGATCAATAGCTCGCGATGTTGCTCCCCGTTTATTTTTTATATGTTCCTAGAGAAAACTAAGTTGAAAGATGTTAGTAGCAATGATGCGGAATTGTTCCGTGATCTAAGGATTATCCTCATTGCTGCACAGAGAATTATGTCCTTGATGCACCGCTAGGTGACATACCTATTGCAGGAGCAGATGTAGACGTTATGAACGTTTTGACAAAAGCTCGGTATGATGACTACTTGATAGTTTAAGTGCACCATGCTTTATGGCTCAGAACCGAGACTTCAAAAACGTTTTGAACGCCACGGAGCATATAAGATGTTCCAAGAGTTGAAATTAGTATTTCATACTCATGCCCGTGTCGAGAGGTATAAGACTTCTGACAGTACTTTGCCTACAAGATGGAGGAGAATAGCTCAACCAGTGAGCATGTGCTCAGATTGTCTGGGTACTACAATTACTTGAATCAAGTGGGAGTTAATCTTCCAGATAAGATAGTAATTGACAAAGTTCTCTAGTCACTATCACCAAGTTAGTAGAACTTTGTGATGAACTATAATATGCAAGGGATGACGAAAGGAATTCCCGAGCTCTTCGCAATGCTGAAGTCAGCGAAGGTAGAAATCATGAAAAAGCATCAAGTGTTGATGGTTAACAAGACCACTTGTTTGAAGTAAAGGGCAAAGGGATAGAAGGGGAACTTCAAGAAGAATGACAAGCAAGTTGTCACTCCCGTGAAGAAGCCCAAAGCTAAAACTCAAGCGTGAAACTAAGTGCTTCTACTGCAAAGGAAATGGTCACTGGAAGTGGAACTGCCCTAGATACTTGGCGGAAAAGAAGGATGGCAAAGTGAACAAAGGTATATTTTGATATACAAATTATTGATGTGTACTTTACTAGTGTTCATAGCAACCCCTGGGTATTTGATACCGGTTCAGTTGCTAAAATTAGTAACTCGAAACGAGAATTGCAGAATGAACAGAGACTAGTTAAAGGTAAAGTGACGATGTGTGTTGGAAGTGGTTCCAAGATTGATATGATCATCATCGCACACTCCCTATACTTTCGGGATTAGTGTAAAACCTAAATAAATGTTATTTGGCATTTGTGTTAAGCATGAATATGATTTGATCATATTTGTTGCAATACGGTTATTCATTTAAAGTCATAGAATAATTGTTATTCTGTTTACATGAATAAAACCTTCGATGGTCATACACCCAATGAAAATAGTTTCTTGGATCTCGATCGTGGTGATACACATATTCATAATATTGAAGCCAAAAGATGCAAGGTTAATAATTATAGTGCAACTTATTTGTGGCACTACTGTTTAGGTCATAATGGTGTAAAGCGCATGAAGAAACTCCATAGTGATGGACTTTTGGAATCACTTGATTATGAATCACTTGGTGCTTGCGAACCATGCCTCATGGGCAAGATGACTAAAACTCCGTTCTCCGGAACAATGGAGCGAGCAACAGATTTGTTGGAGATCATACATACAGATGTATGTGGACCAATGAGTGTTGAAGCTCGCGGCGGGTATCGTTATTTTCTAACCTTCACTGATGATTTGAGAAGATATGGGTATATCTACTTAATTAAGCACAAGTCTAAAACATTTGAAAAGTTCAAAGAATTTCAGAGTGAAGTGGAGAATCATCGTAACAAGAAAATAAGAGTTTCTACGATATGATCGTAGAGGTAAAATATTTGAGTTAGCGAGTTTGGCCTTCAGTAAAAACAATGTGAAATAGTTTCACTACTCACGCCACCTGGAACACCATAGTGTAATGGTGTGTCCGAACGTCATAACCGTACTTTATTAGATATGGTGCGATCGATGATGTCTCTTACCGATCTACCACTATCACTTTTGGGGTTATGCATTAGAGACAGATACATTCACGTTAAATAGGGCACCATCTAAATCCGTGGAGATGACACCGTATGAACTGTGGTTTGACGAGAAACCTAAGCTGTCATTTCTTTAAGTTTGGGACTGCGATGCTTATGTGAAAAAGTTTCAACATGATAAGCTCGAACCCAAATCGGAGAAGTAAATCTTCATAGGATACCCAAAAGAAACTGTTGGGTACACCTTCTATCACAGATCCGAAGGCAAGGTCTTTGTTGCTAAGAGTGGATCCTTTCTAGAGAAGGAGTTTCTCTCGAAAGAAGTGAGTGGGAGGAAAGTGGAACTTGATGAGGTAATTGTACCTTCTCCCGAATTGGATAGTAGTACATCACAGAAACTGGTTCCAGTGATTCCTACACCAATTAGTGAGGAAGCTAATGATGATGATCATGAAACTTCGGATCAAATTACTGCTGAACTTCGTAGATCAACCAGAGTACGTTCCGCACCAGAGTGGTACGGCAACCCGGTTCTGGAAGTCATGTTACTAGACCATGATGAACCTACGAACTATGAGGAAGCGATGATGAGCCCAGATTCCGCAAAATGGCTTGAGACCATGAAATATGAGATGGGATCCATGTATGAGAACAAAGTGTGGACTTTGGTTGACTTGCCCGATGGTCGGCAAGCCATCGAAAATAAATGGATCTTCAAGAGGAAGACTGACGCTGACAGTAATGTTACTGTTTACAAAGCTCGACTTGTTGCGAAAGTTTTTCAACAAGTTCAAGGAGTTGACTACGATGAGACTTTCTCACCCATAGCGATGCTTAAGTCTGTCCGAATCATGTTAGCAATTGCCGCATTGTATGAAATCTGGCAAATGGATAACAAAACTGCATTCTTTAATGGATTTATTAAAGAAGACTTGTATATGATGCAACCAGAAGGTTTTGTAAATCCTAAAGGTGCTAACAAAATGTGCAAGCTCCAGCGATCCATCTATGGACTGGTGCAAGCATCTCGGAGTTGGAATATACGCTTTGATAAGTTGATCAAAGCATATAGATTTATACAGACTTGCGGTGAAGCCTGTATTTACAAGAAGTGAGTGGGAGCACTACAACCTTTCTGATAAGTATATGTGAATGACATATTGACGATCGGAAATGATGTAGAATTTTCTGGAAAGCATAAAAGAGTGTTTGAAAGGAGTTTTTCAAAGAAAGACCTTGGTGAAGCTGCTTACATATTGGGCATCAAGATCTATAGAGATAGATCAAGACGCTTGATAAGACTTTCGATGAGTACATACCTTGATATGATTTTGAAGTAGTTCAAAATGGATCAGTCAAAGAAGGAGTTCTTACCTGACTTGTAAGGTGTGAAGTTGAGTAAGACTCAAAGCCAGACCACGGCAGAAAAATATAGAGAGAATGAAAGTCATTCCCTATGCCTCAGCCATAGGTCCTATAAAGTATGCCATGCTGTGTACCAAACATGTTGTGTACCTTGCCATGAGTTTGTCAAGAGGGTACAATAGTGATCCAGGAGTAGATCACTGTACATCGGTCAAAATTATCCTTAGTAACTGGATGACTAAGGAATTCTCGATTATGGAGGTGATAAAGAGTTCGTCGTAAAGGGTTACGCCGATGCAAGCTTTGACACTAAATCCAGCTGACTCTAAGTATCAATCTGGATGCGTATTGAAACTGGGAGCAATTAGCTAGAGTAGCTCCATGCAGAGCATTGTAGACACATAGACATTTGCGAAATACATACGGATCTGAATGTGACAGACCCGTTGACTAAACTTCTCTCACGAAGCAAAACATGATCACACCTTAGTACTCTTTGGGTGTTAATCACATAGCGATGTGAACTAGATTATTGACTCTAGTAAACCCTTTGGGTGTTAATCATATGACGATGTGAACTATCGGTGTTAAATCACATGGCGATGTGAACTAGATTATTCACTCTAGTGCAAGTGGGAGACTGAAGGAAATATGCCCTAGAGGCAATAATAAAGTTATTATTTATTTCCTTATATCATTATAAATGTTTATTATTCATGCTAGAATTGTATTAACCAGAAACTTAATACATGTGTGAATACATAGACAAAACAGAGTGTCCCTAGTATGCCTCTACTAGACTAGCTCATTGATCAAAGATGGTTATGTTTCCTAGCCATAGACATGAGTTGTGATTTGATCAACGGGATCACATCATTAGGAGAATGATCTGATGGACAAGACCCATCCGTTAGCTTAGCACTATGATCGTTTAAGTTTTACTGCTATTGCTTTCTTCATGACTTATACATGTTCCTATGACTATGAGATTATGCAACTCCCGAATACCTGAGGAACACTTTGTGTGCTACCAAACGTCACAACGTAACTGGGTGATTATAAAGGTACTCTACAGGTGTCTCCGAAGGTACTTGTTGGGTTGGCGTATTTCGAGATTAGGATTTGTCACTCCGATTGTCGGAGAGGTATCTCTGGGCCCACTCGGTAATGCACATCACTATAAGCCATGCAAGCATTGCAGCTAATGAGTTAGTTGCGGGATGATGTATTACGGAACGAGTAAAGAGACTTGTTGGTAACGAGATTGAACTAGGTATTGCATAGTTTAAAAAACCGGACCGGACCGGCGGTCGGACCGGAAAAAACTGGAACCAGAGATCCCATCGGGTTTATAAGCTCAGCAGACCGTTCGTGCAATCGGACCGGAAAAAACCGGACGAACCGGCCGGTTTTTAGGAAAACCGGTGAACCGAGCGGTTTTCAAAGAACCGTCCGGTTCGATGTTGATTCCAGAAAAGCCCCTAGATCAACTTAATTTTGTGCAGTGAAGGTGGGGGTAGAATGGGAAAAGAGAAAAAAATCCTCTTTTGATAGGGTTTCGGCTGAATCTGGAGGCATTCCTCAATCCTCATAGCAGACAACAGCCGCCGCCTCTGTGTTGTGGCGTTCGGCCGGCGCCGGCGCCCCCATCCGCCGCCGCCCTTGCCTGGCGCCGAGGCGCGCCGACGCCGCCTCTCCCTCTCGCCCTCGGCCCTCCTCCGCTCCTCGTCGCAAGTCGCAGCAGCAGCACGAGCCCGCGTCGCCACTCGCCAGTCGCCACCAGCCGTCGTCCCGCACGGCCGCGCCGCCAGCCCGCCAGGCCGCCACTCCCGCCTCTGTTCTGCTAGCACCGAGGAGGCGAGGAGAACGCCGCCGCCTGGTCTCCCGCTTGGCCTCCCCTCGCCGCCTGCCCCCCCCCTCTGGCCCGGCCCCGACGACCAACTCTGGTATGAACAGTCCCTCATCCTTCTATTATTCGTTTCTAGGATCCTAGGATTCCTAGCATTAGATATATTGGTTTGCAATTTGTTTGCTGTCATTAGATATTATTTGTTTGCTGTCATTAGATAAAGTGGGATTTGTACATTTGTTAGCTGATGCGAATTGTATGGGTTTGCTGATGGGATTTGTACATTTTTTGCTGTCATTTGATTGCTATCATTTGATTGCTATCATGATAGATGCTGATTAGAATTGTTATTTCCTTTGTGTTGTGCATTGCAGGCTTCCAATAGTAGGATGCGTTCGTCCGAGACGCCCATGACAGGAACCGATGGTGGCACAGCCAACTCATCATTTGAGGACCAATCTTCGCAGGCACAAACAAAATCGAGAACCAAAGCGAAATCTGATCCATCATGGGCACATTGTGTTGAAGTTCTTGATGAAGCAAACAAGAAGATGATTCGTTGCTTGTATTGCAATGACCTGTTCAAAGGTGGTGGCATTCATCGTTTCAAGCGTCATTTAGCTGGAGAAAAAGGTGATGCGAAGATATGCATGAAAGTTCCTGATGAGGTTAGATATGATATGAAGCAAAGCATTGCAAACTTTGAGGAGAAGAAAAGGAAGTCACAAGATGTTGCTGTTCGCATATTAGAGGATTGCGTGGAAGTTTCAGCCAAGGATGTTGCTACCAGAGCCAAAAGAGGCAAACCAAATCAACCGGTTGTTCGTGTTCCTGCGAGTAGCAAAGGACCAGACAGATTCTTCATGTCCAGAACCCTTCCAGGTGATCAACCAACATTGAAGAGTGTTATTCAATCTCAAGAAGCGGTTGAGAGAGTTGACTTGATTATAAACAAATGGTTTCTTGATGCATCCATTCCTTTCAATGCAACAACTTCAAGATTTTATCAGCCCATGATTGATGCAATTGCTGGTATTGGCTCTGGTTACAAAGGACCTAGTATGTACAAAATGCGAGGTCCTTTGCTAACAAAAAATGTCGAAAATACCAAGAAGTTTTCTGAGAGCTACCGTAAAGCATGGAAGGAGAGTGGCTGCACCATTATGGCCGATGGGTGGACTGATAGGAAGAAAAGAACTCTCATAAACCTTTTGGTCTATTGTCCAAAAGGTATGATCTTTCTCAAATCTGTTGATGCCACAGCTAGTTCCAAAACTGGTGATTTCTTGTCCAAATTATTTAGCAATGTTGTCCGTTTTGTTGGAGTAGAGAATGTGGTCCACTTTGTCACGGATAATGCCTCAAACATGATTTTAGCTGGAAAGAAATTAGAGGCTGAATTTCCTTCACTTTATTGGTCTCCGTGTGCTGCCCATTGCTTGAATTTGATCATGACTAATTTGGGAAAACTGCCACTAGTGCAATCAGCTATAAATCATGCAACTAAAATCACTTGCTATTTGTATAACCATTGCTTTCCACTTTATCTTATGAGAAAGTTCACTAATGGAAGAGAGATACTTCATCCAGCACCAACTAGATTTGCTACTAATTTTGTTGCATTGCAAAGTATTTATAAGCAAAAGGATGCTCTTCGTTCTATGGTTCTATCAAAAGAGTGGAAGTCAGCCCCAAATTCAAAGGAGCCAAAAGGTAAAAGGTTTGTCGACCATGTACTTGACCAACAGTTTTGGAAAGATTGTGCTTTGGTTTGCCAATTCTCGGAACCTTTAGTTCGTGTGCTAAGAATTGTTGATAGTGATGAAAGGCCAGCAATGGGGTATGTGTTTGGAGCATTACATGCTGCAATTGAGGAGATTGAGAAGAGGTTTCAAAGAAAGAAAAGAGACATTCAGCAACTTGTTCTTAAAATTATAGAGGATAGGTGGGATAAGCACTTGAATAAAAATCTGCATGCAGTTTGATTTTGGTTTAATCCAATCAACCAATATGATGAAGAGCTTATGTCAAAGTACCATACCACTACCTCCGGAGTTATAGATGTTATTGAGAGGTATGCATCAAATGATCCAGATTTGCGTAAAGCTTTGACACGAGAGATGAAGATTTTCAGAGGTGCGAAAGATGATTTTGGTAGAGTGACAGCCATTAGTGACCGAGCTACAATGCTTCCTGGTATGTCTAATGCCTTCATCTTTCGTAATTTCGTTATTCATTTTCTAGATTCAGCATTAAGTGAATTTGAAATATGCACGTGCTTCCTTTTCTGTAGATGAATGGTGGTCGAATTATGGTTGTAGTGCTCCAAACTTGCAAAAGCTTGCAATTCGTGTCTTGAGCCAAACTTGTAGTGCTTCGGGATGTGAGAGAAATTGGAGTTTGTTTGAACATATTCACTCCAAAAAAAGAAATAGGCCTGAGCATCAAAGAATGAATGATATTGCTTATGTGCACTACAACTCAAGGCTGGAACAAAGGTGCTCTCTTTATGTTATCCCCACTCCCTAGTTTATTCTCTTTTTGTATGTTGCACACTTGCTCGGTTTATAATTTCATTGCATGTTTAGGTCTATGTCCCAAACTAGAAACTATGACCCAATTAGTTTGGAGGACATTGGCAAGTTTGATGAAAATTGGATTCTTGAAGATGATCCCATTGTACTAAGTGTGGAAGAAATAGAATTATTCCGCAAAGGATGTACACCACATGACAATGACAACGAGATAAATTGCAATATGAATGGTAATGTTTTTATTCACACACTTGGCCATTTTTCTGTTATTTACGCATTATTCCTGATTTTGAGCACATAAATTTGTTCTATTGTGTAGATGATGATCTTGTGATTGAGGATGATGAGGAGGACAATGACATTGATGGCGAAAATGAGGCAAATGATCAAACAAACATCCCAATAGCGGACGAGAGTGCAAATGATGGTCATGATGATGAGGACAATGAGATGGATGATGATGCGCCACATGGACCGAGTACGATTGATTGGAACTTCCAATATCGTTAATTACTATTCCGCCTTCATGCTTGTTGGCTGTTGCTATTTGTCTATGAGAAAGACAATGTTTTATTTGATGTGTGAGAGTTGAGAGTTGAGAGTTGAGACTGTTTGTGAAGTTGATACTATGTTTGGGAGCTTGAGACCTTGGTTATTACCTCCTGTGCTAGTTGCTACTAAACTATGGGAGACTATGCACCATTATTATGATTTATGAGACTGAACTATCAACTATGTTGCTGGCTTGATTCTATGTTGTTGGTTGGCATGCTGCTTGCTGCTACCCTCCAGTGCTATGTGAAACAGTGAAAGTGAAATTATCATTTTGCTTGCTGTTGCTACGAGATTGGAATCATATATGAATATATGATGTGAATTGTGAATATGTGATATAGATATACAGTACATTACTATATTAGAGTTAGAAAGTATAATGTATAAGAATTACATATTAACATTTACTTGTTACTTTGTCAGGTGATTACACTTTGTTCCTTCTATTTATTGGTGTATTTATCAGTAAAAATTATATTATTTTATTGCTTAAAAAACCGACAATCGAACCGGTGAACCGGCGGTCCGACCGGTAAAAACCTGAACCGGCAGCCTTTCTGGTTCGATTTCCGGTTCGGTTTTTTAAACTATGAGGTATTGAGATACCGACGATCGAATCTCGGGCATGTAACATACCGATGACAAAGGGAACAATGTATGCTGTTATTCGGTTTGACCGATAAAGATGTTCGTAGAATATGTGGGAGCCAATATGAGCATCCAGGTTCCGCTATTGGTTATTGACCGGAGACGTGTCTCGGTCATGTCTACATAGTTCTCGAACCCGTAGGGTCCGCACGCTTAAGGTTTCGATGATAGTTTTATTATGAGTTTATGAGTTTTGATGTACCGAAGGAGTTCGGAGTCCCGGATGAGATCGGGGACATGACGAGGAGTCTCAAAATGGTCGAGACGTAAAAATCGATATATTGGACGACTATATTCGGACATCGGAAAGGTTCCGAGTGATTCGGGTATTTTTGGAGTATCGGGGAGTTACGGGAATAGAGGAGAGAGGCCAAAAGGAAGGAGGCGTGCACCCCCCTTCTGGTCCGAATTGGACAAGGGGTGCAGCCCCCTTTTCCTTCTCCCTCTCCCCCTCTTTCCTTCTCTCCTACTCCGGAAAGGAAAGGGGAATCCTACTAGGACTTGGGAGTCCTAGTAGGACTCCCCACACTTGGTGCGCCCCCTCTAGGGCCGGCCTCTCCCTCCCTCCTTTATATACGGGGGCAGGGGGCACCTCTAGACACAACAATTGATCTCTTGATCTCTTAGCCGTGTGCGGTGCTTCCCTCCACCATAGTTCTCCTCGATAAATATTGTAGCGGTGCTTAGGCGAAGCCCTGCGACGGTAGAACATCAAGATCGTCACCACGCCGTCGTGCTGACGGAACTCTCCCTCGACACTTGGCTGGATCGGAGTTCGAGGGACGTCATCGAGCTGAACGTGTGCTAGAACTCGGAGGTGCCGTAGTTTCGGTGCTTGATCGGTCGGGCCGTGAAGACGTACGACTACATCAACCGCGTTGTTCTAACGCTTCCGCTTTCGGTCTACGAGGGTACGTAGACTCACTCTCCCCTCTCGTTGCTATGCATCTGGTAGATAGATCTTGCGTGATCGTAGGAAAATTTTAAAATACTACGTTCCCCAACACATATCATGTCACATATTTTGATTGCATGTGATGTTTATCTTATTATGCTTCTTATTTTGCTTAGTACGACGGTAGCATTATAAGATGATCCCTTACAAAATTTCAAGGTATAAGTGTTCTCCCTGAGTATGCACCGTTGCGAAAGTTCGCCGTGCCGAGACACCACATGATGATCGGGTGTGATAAGCTCTACATTCAAATACAATGGGTGTAAGCTAGTTTTGCACACGCATAATACTCAGGTTAAACTTGACGAGCCTAGCATATGCAGATATGGCCTCGGAACACTGGAGACCGAAAGGTCGAGCGTGAATCATATAGTAGATATGATCAACATAAGATGTTCACCATTGAAAACTACTCCATCTCACGTGATGATCGGACATGGTTTAGTTGATTTGGATCACGCGATCATTTAGATGACCGGAGGGATGTCTATCTAAGTGGGAGTTCTTCAAGTAATATGATTAATTGAACTTTAATTTATCATGAACTTAGTCCTAGTAGTATTAGCATATCTGTGTTGTAGATCAATAGCTCGCGATATAGCTCCCCGTTTATTTTTTATATGTTCCTAGAGAAATATAAGTTGAAAGATGTTAGTAGCAATGATGCGGACTAGGTCCGTGATGTGAGGATTATCCTCATTGCTGCACAGAAGTATTATGTCCTTGATGCACCGCTAGGTGACGAACCTATTGCAGGAGCAGATACAGACGTTATGAACGTTTGACAAGCTCGGTATGATGACTACTTGATAGTTTAGTGCGCCATGCTTTACGACTTATAACCGGGACTTCAAAAATGTTTTGAACGCCACGGAGCATATGAGATGTTCCAAGAGTTGAAATTAGTATTTCATACTCATGCCCGTGTCGAGAGGTATAATACCTCGGACAGTACATTGCCTACAAGATGGAGAAGAATAGCTCAACCAGTGAGCATGTGCTCAAATTGTCTGGGTACTACAATTGCTTGAATCAAGTGGGAGTTAATCTTTCAGATAAGATAGTAATTGACAAAATTCTATAGACACTATCACCAAGTTAGTAGAACTTCGTGATGAACTATAATATGCAAGGGATGACAAAAGTAATTCCCGAGCTCTTCGCGATACTGAAATCGGCGAAGGTAGAAATCATGAAAAAGCATCAAGTGTTGATGGTTAACAAGACCACTTATTTCAAGTAAAGGGAAAAGGGATAGAAGGGGAACTTCAAGAAGAATGACAAGCAAGTTGTCACTCCCGTGAAGAAACCCAAAGCTAAACTCAAGCCTGAAACTAAGTGCTTCTACTGCAAAGGAAATGGTCACTGGAAGTGGAACTGCCCCAGATACTTGGTGGATAAGAAGGATGGCAAAGTGAACAAAGGTATATTTGATATACAGATTATTGATGTGTACTTTACTAGTGTTCAAAGCAACCCCTGGGTATTTGATACCAGTTCAGTTGTTAAAATTAGTAACTCGAAACAAGAGTTGCAGAATGAACAGAGACTAGTTAAATGTGAAGTGACGATGTGTGTTGGAAGTGGTTCCAAGATTGATATGATCATCATTGCACACTCCCTATACTTTCGGGATTAGTATAGAACCTAAATAAATGTTATTTGTCATTTGCGTTAAGCATGAATATGATTTGATCATGTTTGTTGCAATACGGTTATTCATTTAAAGTCATAGAATAATTGTTATTCTATTTACATGAATAAAACCTTCGATGGTCATACACCCAATGAAAATAGTTTGTTGGATCGCGATCGTAGTGATACACATATTCATAATATTGAAGCCAAAAGATGCAAGGTTAATAATGATAGTGTAACTTATTTGTGTGTAATGCCCCGGATGTAACACTTTCCCTATATGGCAATATATAAACTTTGGCTTCATCAGTTCCATTCCGGGTTCTTTGTCTTTGCGGGTTTCTTCGTTTTGTCGTGTGCGTGTGTGCTTTTCATCCATGTCATGTTGTCATGTGCATTGCATTGCATTTGTGTTGTCGTTTGCATCCGGTCCCACTCGTCTCTTTCCGTTGTCCGTTTCGAGTTCCGACGCTCTCACACGTGCCCGTGGCATCCCCGAGTCCATCTTTCATGTTTGGCCGTGTAGTGTTTCCGGAATGGCGTGAGACTTGTTGTGCGATGTTGTTTTGGTACGTGTAGGCCGCCTGTCATGTTTCGTCGCATTTGGAGTTCGTTTGGTACTCCAACAATTAACCTAGTGGGCTAAAAGTACCTCCTCTTTGAGGCCCAAGACCCCCTCCACAACAGCCCACCAACCCAGCACAACCCTTCCCATCATCTCGGTCGTTGAATTGTGATTGCGTGGCCGAAAACCGCTCCCCATTTGGAGTCTCCTAGTTCCTTGTGCCTATAAAAACGTCCATCCCTAGCTCCTCTTTTTTTTCCGTTTTCTCAGCGTCCCGCAGCCCCTCCGCGCGCCGGGCGTGTCCGCCGGCGCCGTACACGTCCGCCGCCGCCCCCGCGTCCTATCAGGACGTGCCACATCACCGCCGCCGCTCCCCACCGCGCCGGCCCGCACAGCCCGCCGTGGGCCCGCCGCCGCCGCGAACCGGGCCGCGTTCCTCCCGCAACCCGCGCGCCTTCCTTCCTCGGCGCCGGCCGCCGCCGCTGCTCTCGGCCCCGTCGGGCTCCGCCGCCTCCGCCGCCGGAAGCTCGCCGGCCAGAGCCTCCCTCGCCGCCGCCCGTGGACCGCGGACCCTCGCCGGCCCCCTCGAAGTACTCCCCGCCGCCCGGTAGTGCGCCGCCATCGGCCGGGCCGCCCCCGCCGTCCCTCTTGCCGCCGCTGGGCCAGGGCCGCCGCCCGCCGCCGGGGCCACCGCACTTGCCGCCGCCGGCTGGGATCGAGGGCCGCATCGATCCAGCTTCGGGATCGATCCCGATCGGTGCCCCGATCTGCCCCGAACCCTAACGGGCGCGCCCGTTTGCCCCGCGCCCGCGGACCCGTTTGACCCGGCCCGTTCCGCGTTGACCCGCGAGGTGATCCCCTGTTTTTGCTAAGTCTTTTAGTTATTTTTTCATTGTCTGGTGCATTCTTGTGATGGCAATAACTTTTACTGTGTTTGTCCGTTTTGTGCATGTGATATGTCAAAATGATCGTGGTGACATGTACTATGTTTTGTTCCATTGTGTCATGCTTGTTTGAGTCCATCTAGATGTCTTAATCTTCATGACAAGAGTGCTACATGTTATAATCTGCTGCTATTAGTTGTTTTCATGCCATGTTTGAGATGTGATAACTCGGTGCATGTTTATCCAAATGAAGCAAATGATATGTCCAAATGTTCATCATGAGTTGCTCTACATGTTGGTTGCTATAGCATGCATGTTAGAGTTCATATTGCCATGTTTATCTCTGTTGCAAAAGTGCATATGGCTGTTAGGTTTTGTAACTTGTTACGAGATGCCTAGTTGAGGAGCTCGTTGCTATTGTTGTGTTTGTCCCCATGTCGCATGCTCATATGTTTTAGTTTCTCCATCATGTGATCTTTGCTGTGGTGCAAACCACTTGCCATGATATACTTTGAGGTGATTTAAACATGCTCACAAACATGCCATGATAATGTTACTGTTTTAACACTTAGTGAAATTTCACTAAGTCTGGAATCTGTAATATCCTGATGCTATGTTTGCTTGCTGTCCTAGGCAAATGCATGTTAGCTTTGGGGTGGCCATTGATCATTCTTTGTTGTATATGTTGTTGTCTATCCATCCATGCCCTCACATGCTCATTTGGGTTGCTGTGGCATATTTAATTCTTGCTCCCAAGTTGCTATAAAATATTGTTGTCAGGGTTTTAGTGTCATGATCAAAATGTTGTAGCTTGTTGCTATTGATCCATGCCTCCTATGGAGTTGATCCAATGGAGTTGTTTGCTGTAGGATATGTCTACTTCATGTCCATGCTTCTTGTCACCATGTTTGAGTGCTGTAGAGTATATATTTCTTGCTCTGAAGTTGCTATGTGGCTGTTAATTTCAGCTCTGCATTGTTTCTTGTTTCGGGTGTATCTTTTAGCCCGTTGCTCCGTTTTGAGCGTGCCCTACATGAAACTTGTGTGATTTTGCATGTAGATTCATAATATCATCTTGTTAACATGTTTGGAGTATGTTTGCTTGATGTTTGAGTGCATCTTGCACCGTTGCCATGCTTATCTTGTTTTGATCATATCTTCTAGACCGTAGCTCCGTTTTAAACAAACTTTATATGAAACTTGACTAGATTTTCGTGTAGATTATCTTGGTGCATGTTAACTTGCTGTTTAACAACTTTAACTTAAGGTTTGATCAGATCTGGACTAATTTCAAACTATGCATATGAGGACTTACCGGATTTGTCTTAAGTAGTTTCCGGCCTCATTTAAACCTGCTGTTTCTTGTGTTGTTTCTCTGTGCTTCCTACCTTGCCATGTTTTGCATCCTAAATAGACTTGTCTTGCATCCTACTTGCTAGAGTAAATTGTCTTGTTCTTGTGCTGTTTATCTGTGTTTCCTATGTTGTCACGTTGTGCATCCTAAGTGCATCTGCCTTGCATCCTAAGTGCATCTTACATGCATCCTGTAGTTTGCGCATTGCACCTTGTTTGATTTCGTGCCTCGTGTGTTCTTGTGTTGAGTAGAGCCGGAAGCCGAGAGTACGAGAACGAGGGTACTACCGAGGTTGAGAACGAGGAGCCGTCTTACGATCCCATTGACGACTCGACAGGCAGGATGACCTGACCCTGATATCATTACTATCTTTGCCTATTGCTAGAAGTCTCGTTCTTTAGCTTATTGCCTCGATGCCCATGTTTGTCTGTCAGCCTCTTATTATAACCATGAATCTATTTAACCACCCAACCTATGCAAACCTTTGATTGGCTAAGTAAGCTTCGCTCATCCCCTCTTATAGCATTGCTAGTTGCAGGAGAAGATTTGAAGATTCTTGCTTCATGTTGAAGCTTGTTGGGATATCACACTATATAAACTCTTAAATGAAATCATCTATATATTGGTAATGGGTGGAAGGCTAAGCCTCTTGCTTGGTGATTTGTTCCACTCATGCCGCCCTAGGAACCGTATAAATCGGTGTTATGTTCCTTGATTATGCGTTCCTCACACGGTTGGGGTTATGGGAGCCCCTCGATAACCCGCTTAGCGCTAAACCTTTTCCAGCAAGGCCCGACATTGGTACTCCATTTGCCTAATAACTAAAACTTGCATAGGGACTAGCTATCCCCTTTTATTAATCAACCCCCGGGCCAGTGCTCCTCATGAGTGTTGGTCCAACCTAGAGCAGCTTGCGGCACCGCCCCTTGGCAAGTTGGGGTATCTGGATGCTGTAACCATAGCTCATCCGGTCGTGGCCTGAGACTAGATACGCGCGGCTACTGTCAGGGTGTCGGTACGGCGGGAGGTCTGCTGGATTAGTTTTACCTAT
This sequence comes from Secale cereale, assembly GCA_902687465.1. NCBI lineage: Eukaryota > Viridiplantae > Streptophyta > Magnoliopsida > Poales > Poaceae > Secale > Secale cereale. The sequence continues at coordinate 219,828,736 of LR738712.1, forward strand.
GTTAGTATATCTTGAGCACGGGATTCCGAGGATACTCGGGCCTTCCCACTTTGGAGTTGCGACTCCGCGGATCGTGGGCTTGTAATGGGCCAAGTTGGAACACCCCTGCAGGGTTTTGAACTTTTGAAAGCCGTGCCCGCGGTTATGTGGCAGATGGGAATTTGTTAATATCCGGTTGTAGAAAACTTGACACCATGTTCAGAACACACTACCAACGTGAGTACCGTGACGGTCATTTTCCGAAAGGGGTTCGGGAAGTAAACACGGTGGGGTTATGATTGACGTGTTTAGATAGGATCACTTCGTGATCACCTTGTCGCTCGTGGCACTTCTCTTCTCGCTCTTATCACGTAAGTTAGTGCTAGTGCAGCTGCAGCCTTTTATTCTTTCTTCAGCCTTGTTCCACACCCAAGGCTTAGATAGTTTTGCTACCCGGGAACGGGATTGCTGAGTCATCTGTGGCTCACAGATTCTACATCACACCAGATGCAGGTACCATGGTGAGCTACTCAGGTGACGGCACAGAGCTATACTGGGAGTACGATGAGGAACGTAGCCGTTACTATGTGCACTATCCCGATGATCAGTAGTGGTTTCTACTAGGGGCGATCTGAACCTGTGGTTTTATGTATTTTGGTATCTTTCATTTGGATCTTCACCCATAGTCGGGTTGTGATGTTATTTGGATGATGTTTGACTATGTAATGAATTGTGTGACGTGGCGAGTGTAAGACAACTATCTCTTTTCTTTTCATCCCTATTTTTACATGAGATGTGCAAAGATACCGAACTTGAGATCATTCCAGAATGGGCATATACCTTTAAGTCGTGCCTCGAAACGTAGGAGGTATAGTCCCATCCTAGGCATTACATTGTGGCACTGCCGTTTAGGTCATATTGGTGTAAAGCGCATGAAGAAACTCCATAGTCATGGACTTTTGGAATCACTTGATTATGAATCACTTGGTGCTTGCGAACCATGCCTCATGGGCAAGATGACTAAAAATCCGTTCTCCGGAACAATGGAGCGAGCAACAGATTTGTTGGAAATCATACATACTGTTGTATATGGACCGATGAGTGTTGAAGCTCGTGGCGAGTATCGTTATTTTCTGACCTTCACTGATGATTTGAGCAGATATGGGTATATCTACTTGATGAAGCACAAGTCTGAAACATTTGAAAATTCAAAGAATTTCAGAGTGAAGTAGAGAATCATTGTAACAAGAAAATAAAGTTTCTACGATCTGATCGTGGAGGTGAATATTTGAGTTACGAGTTTGGTCTTCATTTGAAACAATGTGGAATAGTTTCACAACTCACGCCACCCGGAACACCAGAACGTAATGGTGTGTCCGAACGTCGTAACTGTACTTTATTAGATATGGTGCGATCTATGATGTCTCTTACCGATTTACCACTATAGTTTTGGGTTATGCATTAAAGACAGCTGCATTCACGTTAAATAGGGCACCATCTAAATCCGTTGAGACGACGCCTTATGAACTGTGGTTTGGCAAGAAACCAAAGTTGTCATTTCTTAAAATTTGGGGCTGCGATGCTTATGTGAAAAAGCTTCAACCTGATAAGCTCGAACCCAAGTCGGAGAAATGTGTCTTCATAGGATACCCAAAGGAGACAGTTGGGTACACCTTCTATCACAGATCCGAAGGCAAAATATTCGTTGCTAAGAATGGATCCTTTCTAGAGAAGGAGTTTCTGTCGAAAGAAGTGAGTGGGAGGAAAGTGGAACTTGATGAGGTAATTGTACCTTCTCTCGAATTGGAAAGTAGTACATCATAGAAAGTGGTTCCAGTGATTCATACACCTATTAGTGAGGAAGCTAATGATGATGATCATGAAACTTCAGATCGAGTTTCTGCTGAACTTCGTAGATCAACCAGAGTTCGTTCCGCACCGGAGTGGTACGGTAACCCAGTTCTGGAAGTCATGTTACTAGACCATGATGAACCTACGAACTGTGAGGAAGCGATGATGAGCCCAGATTCCGCGAAATGGCTTGAGGCCATGAAATCTGAGATGGGATCCATGTATGAGAACAAAGTGTGGACTTTGGTTAACTTGCCCGATGATCGGCAAGCCATTGAAAATAAATGGATCTTTAAGAGGAAGACTGACGCCGATGGTAATGTTACTTTCTACAAAGCTCGACTTGTTGCGAAAGGTTTTCGACAAGTTAAGGTGTTGACTACGATGAGATTTTCTCACCCGTAGCGATGCTTAAGTCTGTCCGAATCATGTTAGCAATTGCCACATTTTATGAAATTTGGCAAATGGATAACGAAACTGCGTTCTTTAATGGATTTATTAAAGAAGAGTTGTATATGATGCAACCAGAAGGTTTGGTCAATCCTAAAGTGTCGGGGGAAACTATCCACCACGAGCACCTATGGGACCGGAGCCCCTTGTCGTTGCGGTGAGGGAGCGGAGGGAGCACGAAGAGCAGATCGAGGAGAGCACGCGGGCAGTTTACCCAGGTTCGGGCCGCGCGGACGCGTAAAACCCTACTCCTGCCTTGGTTTGTATTGAGTGTTGGAGCTCGGGAGCTTGAAGAACTAGCTACACCGAGCGAATGAGCAATCTAGGTTTTGAACCCTTTCTACGTTGTGCATGGGCCTCCTTTTATAGCTCAAGGGGTCACCGACAGGTGTCAACGTAGGAGAAAGGGTAAAAATGTAATAGTGGTGGTAGTTGTAACAGTGCGGGAATAGTGGAGCAACAGTGGATGAACAGTGGTCACCACCTACTTTGACAGTGGGGGACAAGAGCATTTAATGCCCGTCGCCGTCGACCCCAAAAGCGCCCGCCCTTGCGTCTCCGTTTGCCACGGCGATGGCTTTATCACCGTGGTGCGCCACCGTGTCCCCTAGGCTGCACAGCCATCCACCACGCGTCCCTGGAGTGGCCCCAGGGCGACGCGTGGCTCGATGAGCTGGAGCGCGGGCACACAGCGTAACTCTTCCCGGCAAGCACCTTGCCGGGGCCTTGACCTTGCCGGGCCCGGAAGCTTGTCTGGCTCTGAAGCTTGTCGCTCCCCGGGCCCTACCGGGGCGCATGCCGCGCCGAGGCATGTCTTCTGAAATGTGATCTTCTAGTCCTCCTGGCAAGCTCCTCTTGCCAGGGTCTTGTGTTAGTGAGGTAGTCTTGAGCCTGGGACGGCCTTCCCGGCAAGCTCCACTTGCCGGTGCCTCGATCTTCTGTCTTGTATACTTTGTTTTTGAATGGCTTTATATGGAGCAGAAAGGTCTCCGGCAAGCACGTGGTGAGCCCTGCCGCGGGAAGCTGCTACTGCCCGTGCACAAGTTGGGGTACTGAGGTATCCCTACCTTAGTACACCGACAGGAGCCCCCGGGCCTGGGCCACACACGGTGCCGAGCGCTGTTGGGCCAGGCCCAAAACAGTGCACGGGCACGCGTGGCCCACGGCACGCCGAATCCCCTTCCGCATCCGCCGCGTCCCTCCGTAACGGCACGCGTCGATTGCGGCGTCGTGGGAGGGAACGTGGCCACGTTCTTTAATGGGAAATGCGGAGCGTCCCCCACTTCCCCCTTAAAAGCAGAGGAAGCAGGGGCCGTTACCTTACTTCGTCTTCATTGCTTCTTCTATCTCCAGAAATTCCCCTTTGCGCTCCGACTCCACACCTCCTCCGCCGTCTTCCGCATCTGCGGCGCCGCCGGACTCTTCGCTCTCCCCTCCTCGCCGCCTCCGCCATGGCCCCGAAGACCGAGAAGGCGAAGGCGGAGAAGACCAAGAAAGAGAAATCCGAGCAGGCGGCGAGGCTTGCCCTTTTGCGGAAGAGGAACGTCGTCTTCGCGCCAAGGCTCGGCGCGCGGGAGCTCTGGAACAAGTATTACTTGTTCTGGGCCAAGGAGACCAAGGCGCATCCTCGGACCAGAGCTTATCCCGCCGCCGCCAAGGACATGTACCCCGGCGGGTACTTCTTCTTCGCTGTTTTCTTCCACTGCGGCCTTTGTCCTCCCTTTTCTGAATTTTTCTGCGATATCATGAACACCTACAACCTCCACCTTCTAAACTTCACCCCCAACGCCATCCTCACGATGGCGGTTTTCGCACATCTGTGCGAAAACTATATTGGGATCTATCCGAATGTAGCACTTTTTAGGCACTTCTTTACGCCTAGAGTAGAGGCCGGCGCCCCCCTCTCCGGGGGGATTTCTTGGGTCTTCCGCTTGAACAAGAAGGAGTCCTATCTGCGAGGGGAGCTCCGCGGCAAGTGGGAGGAGTGGCGCGCGGACTGGTGCTGGATAGTAGAGGACGAGCCGCAGCCCTTCACCGCGCCGCGCACAACCGCCATAGTGCGCGGCAGGGACTGGAGTGAGCTGGACTCGGACGACATCAAGCTCAACGTCGCCCTTGTCAGAATTCTTCGTCTCCGGGCAGCCAAGTTGTCCATGGGAGAAGTAGGAGCAGACTTCCTCCGCCGCCGCATTGCCCCTCTACAGGATAGGAAGAGGCCAGCGTGGGAGTACGGCAACGCGGCGGACATAATGAGACTGCGCCCAGGGCTAAACTTCAACTTCACGTCGTTGGAGCTGAAGGGGATGGTCCGGGAACTTTTTAAGCACGACCCGGCCCACCCAGAGTGGTTTAGAGCTCCCCGGGGAGTGGTGCCCCTATGCAACAGCACGGCCCGAGATCCCCTACGCGCAATGATGCCCGCATGCGACTCGCACGGCGTAGATCGAACATGGATACCGCCCAAGCCAGATGCCATCATGAGCTTCTTCGACAACTTGGTGGAGGTGCCGAAGAACAAGGAGGAGATCAAAGGGCTCACCCGGGACACCACCGACCAGGAGATTGCTTATATAGCTTCTCGGGTAGAAGAGGCCGCCGCAACCGCAGCGGCAGGAGAGTTTGGCTTCACAGTTGAAGAGGCAGAGGCTGCGGATGCGTCCTGCCAAGCAGAGGAGGCGGAGATCCGCAGGCTGCTGCAGCTTCCTCCCGACGAGCTCGCCGGGGTCCCTTCTTTGAGGCACGCCGGGATCCCCGGAGTTGTAACCGAGGCCGCGGCGAGAGGCGAGGTCGCCGGAGGAAACAGAGGTGCCGGAGGGAGCACGGCCGCAGGGCAGGGCGCCGGGCCCAGCGAGCCGGCCGAGGAGGAGGAGGAGGACGCCGGGGCCGGCGAGGACTCCGATGGATCTCTGGGGCTCTACAACAACGACGTCTCTTCGTCATCGGAGACCTCCCCGCCTCGGGCAAGTCCCAGGCGATCTCCGCTGAAGCGTCTCCGCAAGGCGACGACGGCGACAAGGGCGCAGGCGCCCCGACAACAACCAACTCGCCGGGCGGCGCGAGCTACCCGGGGGAGCCAAGCTGCGACGGGGGCGCCCGGCGCACCAACCACGGCGGGGGCGACCCGCACACAGGCCACGGCGGAGGCGCCCCGCACGTCAGCGCCAAGTGGAGGAGGGTCTTCTCAGAGCGGAGCGGCTGCTCCGCCCGCTCCCCGGGCCTCGGCGTCCACAGGGGCCGGGTCTTCGCAGCCCCCAGCCCCGGGGACCGCCAAGCGCCCGAGGGAGTCTTCGCCTCCTGCCCCTCGCGCGGACGCGCCTCAGGTGGCGTTCGACTTTTCCACCCTGAGCGACGACGACGGCGACGAGGAACAGGAGTAAGGACTTGAAGTTTTGTATCTCCTTTACTTTGTCTTGATTCTTTCCTTGATGATGCTAATCTTGCTTCTTGCTTTGATTTCAGGACCCTGGCCCAGCGAGTGGCGAAAAAGGCCAAAGTTCCCTTGGTCGAGGTCGAGGACGACTCGCCCGTCGCGGCTACAGGAGCCGCGCCGGCGACGAGCCTGCCGGGCCCGAGCGCTGCTCCGAGCGTAAGTCTGGGCTTGATCTTACCACTCGTCGGGCGCGCTTGAGGATCTTGTTTATACTAACATCTTGTTGTTCTTGTCTTGTGCAGAGGTGGAGCCGCAGCCACAGGAGCACCCGGAGATCACTCCCGAGGAGCCGCTGGCCCCGCCGTCCCCGCCAAGGACGAACTCTCCGGCGAGGGAGAGCGCTCCGCCAAGGGCGGGTACTCCGCCAAGGGAGAGTACCCCGCCAAGGGCGAGCAGCCCGGCGAGGGTGGCCACCCCGCCAAGGGAGAGCTCCCAGGCGAGGGAGCCTGCCGTCGACGAAGTCCGCCAAGGTAGGTCTTGTAACTCCGTCTTCTCGGATTTGTCTTTTTTTGGATATTTGCTTGAACTTCTTCTTTTTCTTCTTCTTCTAGATCCTCCTCCCGCAGAGCAGATGGAGACGGAGATCGTCGTCGAGGAGGAGGGCGCGCAGGGCGACGGCGGCAACGCCCCTGTCGTTGAAGACATGGCGGGAGCCGCCGAGCCCGCCGCGGAGGAGACTGCCCCGACCGCAGACGCAGCGGCCGGGGAGGGGGACGGCGACCGCACTGCCGGCCCGGAGGCGGCAGGAGCATCGAGTGCTGCACCGGCCGCCGACCCCTCCGCCGGAAAGGAGCAGTCGGGCTTCTACCTCGAGGCTCCCAGCGGCGTCTTCATCCAAGTGCCGTGGGGATCCTCGTCGCGAGCCCCCGCGGAGGGAGAGGCCTTTGATGGAGAGGTCCTCGCCTCCGCGGGTCTGAAGATTGTCGAGGCGCCTGGCGGGAGTGACGAGCCCGAGGAGGAGAAGTTGCTCCACCGGCTCCTGGCCCTTTACCGGGCCAGGCAGGCGAAGCTTGAATCTCGAGAAGCCCTCACCGCCAAGGCCGCAGCTGACATGGAGAAACGCGTGGCGGAGCTCCGCGCCGCCAACCAAGCGGCCCTCCGCGACGTGGCGGAGGAGCGCGAGAGGCTCGCCGGAGAGTACCAGGAGTGGCTTCTGGAGAAAGCTGAGGCCGAGGAGCAGCAGCGACTCGCCGGAGAAGCGCTGTCTCGGCGAGAAGGAGAGCTCACCCAACGGAAAGTCAACCTCGATGCTCACGAGGAAGACCTTACCGCCCGGGAGCAGGCCCTTGGCGGGGAGCTGAAGGAGGCGAAAGCCGCCGCGGCCACCGCGGAGACCGCCAAGAAGGAGCTCGAGGCCAAGGTGGCGCAGCTGGAGGAGTACCTAAAGGCGAGCATAGATAGGGTCACCGCGCTCAACATAGAGCGCGAGAAGGATGCCCATACTAACTCCGAACTCCAAGTGCGCCTTTCCAAGCAAGGCGACGAGCTGAAGGCCGCCAAGGACTCGATTGCAGATCTGGAACTGAAGGTTTCCACGCTGAAGGACTCGCTCGACGCCGTCCGGGACCGGGAAACCAAGCGGAAGGACGAGCTCCGCAAGGAGCGAGGCCTGGTGGAGAGCGCTGCCACTTCAGCTGAGAACTTCCGCCGGACCGTCGAGGTATGGACCGAAGACTTGGTGGCTTCCGCCGCTGCCATCGACAAGGAGCTGATGGCGCTGAGGGTTGAGCATCTCATATACTCTCCGGATCCAAACCTCCCCCACAGCGCCAAGCTCAGCCTTTTCTTCAGAGGGGTCGCGCCGGCCCTTGCAAATCTTCAGAAGAAGCTTCCCGCGCAACTGGCCGAGGAGTCGCGCCAGCTCTGCGCGGGAACCTTGGAGCGCGTCCTGACGAAGATAGTGTACCGCAATCCGGGCATAAATCTCGTCAACGTTCTCCGTAGCTTGCCGGCCGACGCGGATATGGAGGCGCTGAAGGCGCAGGTCGCCCACATTATCGCCAAGGTGAACAAGATCTCCAGGGTTGAAGGCGACCGCGTAGATTAGGCCTCTTCCTTTTTATATCCTTTGTTACTGCAAAGTGTGCCATGGGCACGAACTTATTAGTGATTGCGACAAGTTATCCCTTGTAAGATATTATCTTGTTTTGATCAATCAGTGCAATGTTATCTCCCTTGTCTTGGTCCTTTACTTTGTATGCTTTTCACCCTACGCTTCCAGGGAGCTTGCCGGCAAAGGGTCCTTGCCGCGAGCGCTGAGTGCTGGACTCTGAGCAGCCTGCTGGCCAAGGTCTTACCGGCAAGCAACCTTGCCGCAACTAGTCGCAACACACTTAGCTTGCTGAGTGAACTCGAAAACGAAGCAAGGGCGCGACACTTGTCGCAGCTCACTTAAGTCGTTGAGCGTACTCGAAAACAAGATAAGGGTGCGGCTAGCCACGGGTAGGTTCCTCCACGCACAGGTTTTCCATAGATAGTGTGGTTGTTCAAGGAAGATAACTAAAAATTTAAAAATTTGAACTGCTCAAATTCTGGCAACTTAGCTTTCATATATTGCTTGTTTCTCCGGCAAGGTTTCCCTTTCTTGAACAGCACTTGGTTCCTCTTCCATCTCCTTCCCCCCGGCAAACTTGTGCGCGAGGAACGTTCCTTCTGCTTAAGAGGGAAAGAAAAAGAAGGGGGGAACAAGTATATGGCCTTTCGGTCGTGATAATGCTTACCGGATATGTGTGTTGCACAATATGCCAAATAATGCATGCAAATAACAAAGAAGAGCATGGAGAAGGCAAATAGTGCAAAACTCAAAAGCTTTACTGATGCACGGGGTCTGCGCCCGGCTTTGTACAAAGGGTTACATGCAACAGCGGCAAGGCTTGTACAAAAGGTGGTTGCCGGAGCGGGTTACGGCAACCGCGCCTTATGGGTGAAACTTGCGAAGATGCTCTATGTTCCAGGAGTTGCTCACCGGTAAGCCTTCTTCGGTCTCAAGGCGGACAGCTCCGGGCCTTGTGACTTGTCTCACCCGATAAGGGCCTTCCCACTTCGGCGTCAACTTGTTGGAATTCTTGGCGGACTGAACACGCCGAAGAACAAGGTCGCCTTCCTCGAGACTCCTGGCCTTAACCTTGCGGCTATGATAGCGGCGCAAGGCTTGCTGGTATCGAGCAGCTCGTACAGCAGCCTGGAGACGTTCCTCCTCGAGGAGCAATGCATCATCTTGTCGCAGTTGCTCTTGCTCAAGCTCATCATAAGCGAGCACTCGAGGAGATCCGTATACGAGTTCCGTGGGGAGAACTGCCTCTGCTCCATAGACTAGAGCAAAGGGTGTCTGTCCGGTGGCTCGACTTGGTGTCGTTCTGATTGACCAAAGAGCCGCCGGTAGCTCCTCTATCCAGTTTCTTCCACACTTGCGCAGCCTGTCAAAGGTCCTTGTCTTGAGTCCACGCAGCACTTCAGCATTTGCCCTCTCCGCTTGACCATTGCTCCTCGGGTGAGCAACAGAAGCGAAGCAGACCTTGGCGCCAAGGTCTTGGACGTACTGCATGAAGGTGCGACTAGTGAATTGCGTACCGTTGTCGGTGATGATCCTGTTAGGGGTCCCGAAACGGCAAACTATTGACCTGAAGAACCTGACTGCTGACTGTGCTGTCACCTTTCTCACTGGTTCCACTTCTGGCCACTTTGTGAACTTGTCGATTGCGACGTACAAGTACTCAAAGCCCCCGACAGCTCGGGGGAAGGGGCCGAGGATATCAAGCCCCCAGACCGAGAAGGGCCAGGACAAAGGGATCGTCTGGAGAGCTTGAGCTGGCTGATGAATTTGTTTGGCATGGAACTGGCACGCTTCACACTTGGTTACTAGTGCAGTTGCATCTTGGAGGGCTTCTTGCCAAAAGAACCCTTGCCGGAAAGCTTTCCCGACAAGTGCCCTTGCGCCAATGTGGTGGCCGCATATGCCTCCATGTATTTCTGCCAACAGCTTCTGTCCATCGTCCCTGGAGATGCATTTCAACCTGACACCATTGAGCCTTCTTCTGTACAGTTCATTGTCCACGAACTGGTACATACTTGACTGCCTGGTTATTTTCTCTATCTCTGCTGGGTCATCGGGAAGTTCTCCAGTTTGCAGAAAACGGACGATCTGCTGCGCCCATGCCGGAGCCCGAGGATCAACGGCAAGGACTAAAGGCATGAGGGCCGCTGCGGGAACCCCAGCTTCTACGGCAAGGACCTCTGGTTCTGCCGGAGCTGATGGTCCCCCGGCAAGCTCGCCGGGGCGAGGCTTGTCGGGAACGCTTGCTTCAACTGTACAGATCCGAGGATCTGCAGGAGCAATCTGTTCCTCAGCGTTCTGATCGTTGATCTTGGGGACCTTGGCGGCGGTTCCAGGAAGATCCGCCGGCAAGTAGTCGCCGGAGACCAACTTTCTCTTCTTGGACTGCCCAATTGATGGTGTAACGGATGGTTGAGTCAGCTTGAGCAAAAAGGTCCCTGGTTCCACAGGTAACTTCATCGCAGCACACTTTGAAAGGCCATCTGCAATGTCATTCTGAGCTCTTGGAACGTGCTCCATTTGCAGACCTTCAAAGTGTTCTTCAAGCTTCCTCACTTCATCTACATAAGCTTCCATCAAAGGGCTCTGGTAACTCTTATTAACTTGTCGGACCACCAACTGAGAATCTCCCCGCACAATCAGCTTCCTGATCCCAAGTTCGGCCGCAATCCTGAGGCCGGCAAGCAAGCTTTCATACTCAGCAGTGTTGTTTGTCGCTTGCTCCCTGGGAAAGTGCATCTGGATAACATACTTGAGGTGCTCTCCGGTGGGCGCGATGAGTACCACGCCGGCACCAGCGCCTTGTAGCGAGAAGGCACCATCAAAGTACATCACCCATTCACTTGTCGCTTCTTGTAAGGGTACACTTGTCTCTGGAACTTCTTCATCGGGCGTCGGGGTCCATTCAGCTACGAATTCCGCCAAAGCTCGGCTCTGTATGGTTGAAGTACTTTCAAACTTAAGTCCAAAGCTCGACAGTTCCAGTGCCCACTCAACGATCATGCCTGTTGCTTCCGGATTGTGCAATATCCTCTTCAACGGAAAGCGAGTGACCACTGTTATCTCATGTGCCTGGAAGTAATGGCGCAGCTTTCTCGAGGCCATGAGGAGGCCGAAAAGCAACTTTTGCACTCCGGAGTACCTTGATCTAGCCCCCTGCAAGAGGGAACTTACAAAATACACCGGGCGCTGCACCATCTTCTTCCGCACCTCTTCTTGCTCCTGCGCAGAGTTGTCCTTGTCGGGGCCAGAGCTTGTCGGAACAGCCCCCTGCTTGTCGCTGGATTCGCTTGCCGGTGGTGTAGACTCCTCGTCGGCCTCCCTCTCCGCTACTAACACAGCACTAACCACCTGGTTGGTTGCCGCTAGGTACAGCAGCAACTTCTCCTGTGGCCTAGGTGCGACAAGTATTGGAGTGGAGGATAGGTACCGTTTCAAGTCTTGCAGCGCTGCCTCCGCTTCCGGAGTCCATTTCATAGGACCTGCCTTCTTTAAAATCTTAAAGTAAGGCAAGGCGCGTTCTGCAGACTTCGAAATGAACCTACTGAGGGCAGCCACACAACCTGCAAGTCTCCTGACATCCTTGACGCGCTTCGGGGCTTCTATCTGCTCGATGGCTTTTATCTTGTCGGGGTTGGCTTCAATCCCCCTCTGTGACACAAAGAACCCGAGAAGCTTGCCGGAAGGGACTCTGAAGACGCACTTCTCGGGGTTCAACTTAAGCTGGATCTTGCGCAGATTCTCAAATGTCTCTTCCAAATCTTGGATCAGGGTATCCTTGCTCTTACTCTTCACCACTATGTCATCCATGTAAGCCTCTACATTTCTGTGGATCTGTGGCTCAAAAGCAGTGTGCACTACCCTTGCAAATGTTGAGCCTGCATTCTTCAATCCGAAGGGCATGCGTATGAAGCAATATGTGCCACATGGAGTGATAAATGCAGTCTTCTCTTCATCTTCTTTGGCCATAAAGATCTGGTGGTAGCCTGAATATGCATCAAGAAAAGAGAGCAGCTCGCATCCTGGTGGTGGAGTCAACAATCTGGTCAATGCGCGGCAAGGGAAATGGATCCTTGGGACATGCTTTATTCACATCGGTGAAGTCTATACACAGTCTCCATTTCCCGTTGGCCTTACGCACGACAACTGGATTTGCCGACCACGTGGGATGGATCACGCCTCTAACCAGGCCTGCTGCTTCTAGCTTCTTGATCTCTTCGGCAATGAATTCTTGGCGCTCCACGGCTTGCTTTCTGACCTTCTGCTTGACGGGCCGCGCATGAGGACAAACAGCAAGTTTGTGCTCAATTACCTTCCTGGGAACACCGGGGATGTCAGATGGTTGCCATGCAAACACATCGACATTCGCCCGCAGGAAGGCAACGAGCGCGCTTTCCTATTTGCTGTCAAGTGTAGCACTTGTGGTGAAGGTACCACCAGTGCCGTCCTCATTGGCGGACACCTTCTTGGTTGCCGGAGGAGCGGCCATCCCTTTCTTGCACTTGCCGGTGGAGCTCGATGGAACGTCCTCGACGGCAGCGCAGCACTCCGAGGAGGTGCGGTTGCCGGAGTGGGCCCCAGAGCACTTGCCGGACTTGGTCTTGGTCTTCTTCCCCCCGGGAGCTTCAGCGGCAAGTGTACTGCTCTCCGCCGCGGCTGCTGCGTCCCGGTATATCTTGTCGGCGCAGATAAGCGCGTCCTTCTTGTCGCCATGGACAGAGATGACGCTTATCGGCCCCGGCATCTTGAGTACGTTGTAGGCGTAGTGGGAAGCTGCCATGAACTTGGCGAGGGCGGGACGGCCGAGTATTCCATTATATGGCAATGGTATATCGGCGACGTCGAATGTGATGCGCTCAGTTCTGAAGTTGAGCTCCCCGCCAAAGGTCACTGGCAAAGTTATCTTCCCCTTGGGCTTGCTCCTCCCCGGGTTTATTCCTTGGTACGAACCGGTCGCCTCGAGCTCGCCATCTGGGATTTGGAGTTTCTTGATCACAGCAGAGGAGATCAAGTTCAGGCCGGCCCCGCCGTCAACCAACATTTTGGTGACCTTGAGGTTGCGGATAGTTGGTGAGACCAACATCGGCAAGCACCCGACCGCTGTGGTGCGGTCAGGGTGATCCTCAAGATCAAAAATGATGGGCGTGCTGGACCATTTGAGGAGCCTACACGACTCCACGGGCGGCTCTGCTGCATTTACTTCCCGCACCCACTGCTTGAGTTGGCGGTGGGAAGTATGCAGAGAGGCGCCACCGTCGACGCACAGGACTTCCGTGGCCTTCTGGAACTCCTGCTCGCTGTTATCTTCATCCTCCATGTCATCGTCGTCGTCTTCTTCATCCTTGTCGTGGCCCCGGGGAGGTCGGTCACCTTGCCGCTGCTTGGCCTTGCCGCGGCGTCCTCCCCGGCCATTGAACGGCCGCTTCTTGCTTGGCTCTCCTCCGCCACCTTGGGCCTTCTCCTTGTCGCGCCGCTCGTACTCAGCTTTCTGCTGCTCGACGAGATACTCGACGCGTTTGCAGTTGGAGAGGTCGTGGCCCTTGGTGCGGTGGATTTTGCAGTATTGCTTGTCGGAGTCGTCCTGCTTGTCGGCTGCCGCTACAGGGGCAGGCTCCTTGCCGGAGCCGCCAGCCTGTGCTTGCTTGGCGGGAGCCTCCTTGCCGGACTTCTCGACGGCAAGCACTTCCTTCTTGTTCTTTCTTCTGTTGTTCCGCCGCCGGCTCTTCTTTGCCGGGGCGGCGTCGTCGCTGTCGCTTCCTCCTGCGCCAGCATCCTCTCCGGGGAGTTTCCTCCCCTCTTCGGCGCGCGCGCACTTATCAGCTAGAGCATAGAGCTCGCTGACATCCCGTATCTTGGTCATGGCCATCTCCTCGCGCATGCGGCGGTTACGTACGTTCTGGTGAAACGCACTGATAACCGCAGCAGGGTGGACGTCGGGGATGTTGTGCTGTACGCGGCTAAAGCGCTGGATGTACTTGCGCAGAGGTTCTCCTTCCTTCTGGGCCAGAATGTGGAGATCACTCTCCTGGCCGTGGGGTTTGTGGCCGCCCGTGAAGGCGCCAACAAACTGGTGGCAAAGATCTGCCCAAGAAGAAATGGAGCTTTCCGGCAAGTGCATAAGCCAAGAACGAACGTTCGGCTTAAGCACCAGCGGGAAGTAGTTCGCCAGTATCTTCTCGTCGCGCCCCCCGGCAGCTTGCACCGCAATGGTGTAGATGCTGAGAAACTCCGAGGGGTGCGTCTTGCCGTCGTACTTCTCCGGTACGTCGGGCTTGAAGTTCTTCATGCTGGGCCACTGGACGCGCCGCAGCTCACGGGTAAACGCAGGGCAACCTGCCGCGTACGGCAAGTCGCCTGGTTCACCGGGCGCGTGCGTATCGACAGCGTTCCCAGCTCGTTGATCTGATTGTCGCCGAGCTTCTCGGCGGCGCTCGATCGTCGTTCGAGCGTCTTCTTGTCGCCGGTCGTCAAGGACCTGGCGCTGGTCCCGACGAGCCCGCGGATCCGACGACGCCGTGGAGTCGTCGTCGACGTTGATCCGGCGGGGCGGCGTCTTCTGCTTCCGCGGCGGGGAGTGCACCGTAGTTGCACCCCCGGTGGTATTGTCGCCGTCGGCCTTCGTCTTCTCGACTTGCCGCGGCCGCGAGGTCGCCGGCTGCTGCGGCGTATCGTTGTTGGCGAAGGCGATGAGGCTCTGGATTGTTGCCCTCCAGTCTTCGGCCTTGTCTGCCGCTGGAGGGAAGTCGAGGAGCAGTTGCGCTCTTGCGAGCGCTTCTGCTGGAGAGGAGGGGAGCGGGGGCGAGCGGTGCGAGGAGCGGGATATGCTCGGACTCCTAACAGGGTTAGAAGGGGCAGGGTCCCGCCCCGGCGACCACGCCTTGCTCGTGCCAGGACGATGGCCCGGAGCATCCCGCGAGCCTCCGGTTTGCCCTTGGCCCAGCAAGCGGATGCCACCTCCTGTGCCATGGCGCTGCTGGGTTGTTGTTTGCTGAGATGGACGTGACGCATCCACGGAGACCGAGGCTCGGTCATCCGTCTTGTCCTTGGATTTGGTGGTGCCGCGGGTTTCCTCGCCGGCGACCACCCTTCCGACGGCGTCTCCTCCACCCACCGTTGGCTCAGGTGGCGGTGGAACAGACGCGGACGGGCCTCCGACCTCCGAAGCCTTCTTCTTCGGGGCCATGCTGATGTTGCTGATGAAGTTGATGTAGCTGGAGAGGTTGATGAAGAATGCGCCCGCGTGAACGCCGGATCAGGTTCGCACAACCTCGACGCCCCCCTACCTGGCGCGCCAAAGATGTCGGGGGAAACTGTCCACCACGAGCACCTATGGGACCGGAGCCCCTTGTCGTTGCGGTGAGGGAGCGGAGGGAGCACGAAGAGCAGATCGAGGAGAGCACGCGGGCAGTTTACCCAGGTTCGGGCCGCGCGGACGCGTAAAACCCTACTCCTGCCTTGGTTTGTATTGAGTGTTGGAGCTCGGGAGCTTGAAGAACTAGCTACACTGAGCGAATGAGCGATCTAGGTTTCGAACCCTTTCTACGTTGTGCATGGGCCTCCTTTTATAGCTCAAGGGGTCACCGACACTTGTCAACGTAGGAGAAAGGGTAAAAATGTAATAGTGGTGGTAGTTGTAACAGTGCGGGAATAGTGGAGCAACAATGGATGAACAGTGGTCACCACCTACTTTGACAGTGGGGGACAAGAGCATTTAATGCCCGTCGCCGTCGACCCCAAAAGCGCCCGCCCTTGCGTCTCCGTATGCCACGGCGATGGCTTTATCACCGTGGAGCGCCACCGTGTCCCCCAGGCTGCACAGCCATCCACCACGCGTCCCTGGAGTGGCCCCAGGGCGACGCATGGCTCGATGAGCTGGAGCGCGGGCACACAGCGTAACTCTTCCCGGCAAGCACCTTGCCGGGGCCTTGACCTTGCCGGGCCCGGAAGCTTGTCGGGCTCTGAAGCTTGTCGCTCCCCGGGCCCTGCCGGGGCGCATGCCGCGCCGAGGCATGTCTTCTGAAATGTGATCTTCTAGTCCTCCTGGCAAGCTCCTCTTGCCAGGGTCTTGTGTTAGTGAGGTAGTCTTGAGCCTGGGACGGCCTTCCCGGCAAGCTCCACTTGCCGGGGCCTCGATCTTCTGTCTTGTATACTTTGTTTTTGAATGGCTTTATATGGAGCAGAAAGGTCTCCGGCAAGCACATGGTGAGCCCTGCCGCGGGAAGCTGCTACTGCCCGTGCACAAGTTGGGGTACTAAGGTACCCCTACCTTAGTACACCGACATAAAGGTGCTAGCAAATTGTGCAAGCTCCAGCGATCCATCTATGGACTGGTCCAAGCATCTCGGAGTTGGAATATACACTTTGATAAGTTTATCAAAGCATATAGTTTTATACAGACTTGCGGTGAAGCCTGTATTTACAAGAAAGTGAGTGGGAGCACTACAGCCTTTCTGGTAAGTATATGTGAATGACATATTGTCAATCGGAAATGATGTAGAATTTTCTGGAAAGCATGAAGGAGTGTTTGAAAGGAGTTTTTCAAAGAAAGACCTCGGTGAAGCTGATTACATATTGAGCACGATCTATAGATAAATCAAGACGCTTGATAAGTTTTTTCAATGAGTACATACCTTGACAAGTTTTTGAAGTAGTTCAAAATTGATCAGTCAGAGAAGGAGTTCTTGCCTGAGTTGTAAGATATGAAGTTGAGTAAGACTCAAAGCCTGACCTCGGCAGAAGATAGAGAAAGAATGAAATTCATTCCCTATGCCTCAGCCATAGGTTCTATAAAGTATGCCATGCTGTGTACCAAACTTGTTGTGTACCTTACCATGAGTTTGGCAAGGAGGTACAAAAGTGATCCAGGAGTAGATCACTGGACAACGGTCAAAATTATCCTTAGTTACTGGATAACTAAGGAAAAGTTTTCTCCATTATGTTGGTGATAAAGAGTTCGTCGTAAAGAGTTACACCGATGCAAGCTTTACACTAATCCAGATGACTCTAAGTATCAATCTAGATGCATATTGGAAGTGGGAGCAATTAGCTAGAGTAGCTCCATGCAGAGCATTGTAGACATAGAAATTTGGGAAATACATACGGATCTGATTGTGTCAGACCCGTCGACTAAACTTCTCTCACAAGCAAAACATGATCACACCTTACTACCCTTGGGTGTTAATCACATAGCGATGTGAACTAGATTATTGGCTCTAGTAAACCCTTTGGGTATTGGTCACATGGTGATGTGAACTATGGGTGTTATTCACATAACGATTTGAACTATCGGTATTAAATCACACGGAGATGTGAACTAGATTATTGACTGTACTGCAAGTGCGATACTGAAGGAAATATGCTCTAGAGGCAATAATAACGTTATTATTTATTTCCTTATATCATGATAAATTTTTACTATTCATGCTAGAATTGTATTAACCGGAAACTTAGTACATGTGTGAATACATAGACAAAATAGTATGTCCCTAGTATGCCTCTACTAGACTAGCTCATTGATCAAAGATGGTTATGTTTCCTAGCCATAGACATGAGTTGTCATTTGATCAACGGGATCACATCATTAGGACAATGATGTGATGGACAAGACCCATCCGTTAGCTTAGCACTATGATCGTTTAGTTTTACTGCTATTGCTTTCTTCATGACTTATACATGTTCCTATGACTACGAGATTATGCAACTCCCGAATACCAGAGGAACACCTTGTGTGCTATCAAACGTCACAACGTAACTGGGTGATTATAAAGATGCTCTACAGGTGTCTCTGAAGGTGTTCGTGATGTTGGCATAGATCAAGAATAGGATTTGTCACTCCGAGTGTCGGAGAGGTATCTCTGGGCCCTCTCGGTAATACACATCATAATAAGCCTTGCAAGCAAATGACTAATGATTTAGTCACGAGATGATGTATTACGGAACGAGTAAAGAGACTTGCCGGTAACGAGATTAACTAGGTATGGTGATACCGACGATCGAATCTCGGACAAGTAACATACTGATGACAAAAGGAACAACGTATGTTGTTATGCGGTTTGACAGATAAAGATCTTCGTAGAATATGTAGGAGCCAATATGAGCATCCAGGTTCCGCTATTGGTTATTGATCGGAGATGAGTCTCGGTCATGTCTACATAGTTCTCAAACCCATAGGGTCCGCACGCTTAACGTTTGATGATGATCGGTATTATGAGTTTATGTGTTTTGATGCACAGAAGGTAGTTCGGAGTCCCGGATGAGATAGGGGACTTGACGAGGAGTCTAGAAATGGTCGAGACGTAAAGATCGATATATTGGACGACTATATTCGGACATCGGAAAGGTTCCGAGTGATTCGGGTGTTTTTCGGAGTACTGGAGAGTTACGGGAATCGCCGGGGAGTATATGAGCCTTATTGGGCTTTAGGGGAAAGGGAGAGAGGAGGCTGCACCCCTCCCATGGCTTGGTCCGAATTGGACTAGGGAGAGGGGCTGCGCCCCCTCCTTCCTTCTCTTCTCTTTCCCTTTCCTTCTCTCCTACTCCTACTACTTGGAAGGGCTCCTAGTTCTACTAGGAAAGGGGGAATCCTACTCCCGGTGGGAGTAGGACTCCCCTAGGGCGCGCCATAGAGAGGGCCGGCCCTCCCTCTCCTCCACTCCTTTATATACGGGGGTAGAGGCACCCCATAGACACACAAGTTGATCAGTTGCTCTCTCCCAACCGTGTGCGGTGCCCCCCTCCACAGTAACACACCTCGGTCATATCGTTGTAGCGCTTAGGCGAAGCCCTGCGACGATAACTTCATCATATCCGTCACCACGCGGTCGTGCTGACGAAACTCTCCCGTGAAGCTCAACTGGATCAAGAGCTCGTGGGACGTCATCAAGCTGCACGTGTGCTGAACGCGGAGGTGCCGTACGTTCGGTACTTGATTGGTTGGATCGCGAAGAAGTTCGACTACATCAACCGCGTCACTAGAGGCTTCCGCTTCCGGTCTACGAGGGTACGTAGACACACTCTCCCCCTCGTTGCTATGCATCTAGTAGATAAATCTTGCGTGATCGTAGGAAAATTTTGAAAAATACTACGTTCCCCAACAGGACCAGGTCGGCACGCCCCTGCCATCTCTTCATTGGCTCCCCGTGCTTCTCTCTCTCAGCTTCTCGATTCTCTCTTGCCTGTCCCTTCTCTAGCAGGGAGCTCCGCCGCCTCAAAGCTACGGCGCCGCAGTCATGTTTTGCCTGGACCCCGTGCCCGGATCCGTGATGCCCCGCTCTTCGGAGCTCTGCCTCAGCCGCGTCCCACCTGCAACTTTTCCATCCATCGAGCACCATGGACTGGAGCTCCGCGCCCACCTTCCTCCGCCTTTGTAACCTCCCCGAGACCCGTCAGATCTGCTCGCTCTCGCCAGAGAACGCCGTCACGGGCCCTGGTCCGCTCGTCCCCGCCACCAAGTTTTGCTGTCACTACTGCTTCCTGTCGAGCAAAGAGCGCCGCATCTCCTCTGCTCGATCCGCCGCCGCTCGCGTGCGAGCGCCAGCATGGGTCGGGCCCCTCTTTGCCAGGCCTGCTACCTCTCCACCAACGGGCCGAAGCCCATGGGTGAGGCCAGCCCCAGCGCCCCTCCTTTTTTCCCTCTCCTGTTGTGCAGCCCAGTTCCAGATTTGGCCTAGTGTAGTTTTTTTCCTTTCTGCGAATTTGTCTACTTATCCAGAGAACTGCTGCTTTAAAGAAAAGTTGCCCTAGTTCATGCATTTAAAAACTCATAATCCGTGCATCATATGTAAAAATGTTATATATATGTAAATTGCTTAGAAATTTGTGTAGATTAATAATTTCCAACTTTCATCCATAAATAAAATGTTTAACTTGTTGTTTGTTTAAATTTGTGTAAATAACATGCTAAAATGGTTTAATTCATAACTAAATAACCGTAGCTCCAAATTTATTCAACTTTATATGTATATGGGGTGGAAAAATGTATAGATTAACATGGTGCACTTTGTTTTTCTATTTAACAACACTAAAATATGTTAATAGGCAGAACAGTACCAAAATTAAAATATACACATGGGGATTTTCTGGAATTATTGTTTATTGTTTTCGGCCCTATTTAAATTGCCTAGATAGGTAGTTTAATTGTGCTTCGCCCCTTGACCTGTTAATCAACATTTAATATTGTTGTGTATATGAACGAGAGTGAAGTAAATAGTTGGATGTGGTGTTTTGTCAATATGCAACTCGTTGCATATTGAGCTCCACTTAATTTGTAGTGTTGTTTGTGCACTTTGCCATGCGATGCATATTTAAACGGACATGCATCATATTTGGTTGTGCATCATGTGCCATGTTTATGCTTGTTTGTTTACCATGTTGTTTGCTTCTTTCCGGTCTGCTTCGCTCGTTACCTTCGGTTTCGTTCCCGAGTTGTGAGGATTTGTTCGACTACGTCCGTTTGTCTTCTTCATGGACTCATTCTTCTTCCTTGCGGGATCTCAGGCAAGATGACCATTCCTTGATATCACCTCTATTGTAGCTATGCTGGATGCCTCGCTCTATTGCTTTGTCGCGATACCTATCCTTTTGCATGTCAGCCCCCACCTTGCCATGAAACCTCTAACTACCTACCTAGCAAACCATTGTTTGGCTAAGTTACGCTTTTTCTCAAGCCCCCTCTTATAGCATTGCTAGTTGCAGGTGAAGATGAAATTTGCTCCATGTGGATAGGGTTTTTGGGAATAACATAATATTTATTATTTACCTTAATGCACCTATATACATGGCAATGGGTGGAAGGCTTGGCCTTTTGCTCAGTGTTTTGTTCCACTCATGCCGCCTTAAGAACCGATAAACCGGTGTTATGCTCCTTGATTTTGTGTTCCTAACGCGGTTGGGTATATGGGGACCCCTTGATAGTTTGCTTTGAATAAAACTCCTCCATCAAGGCCCAAATTTGGTTTTACTATTTGCCTAATAACTAAAAAACTTGCATAGGGACCGGCTAGCACCCGAGGACTCTTAATCAACCCCCGGGCCAGAGCTCCTCATGAGTGTTGGTCAAAACCTGTCAACCGCCGGTGACCGCCAGGGGCAACTCTGGTATTTTTGCCTACCGGAAGTTTGGAAAATCCGATTGTGGCCTGAGATGAGATACGCGCGGCTCCTATCAGGATGTCGGCACGTCATGAGGTCTTGCTGGACTTGTTTTACCATTGTCAAAATATCTTGTACACCGGGATTCTGAGTCTGATAGGGTAGTCCCTAAGATAAGGTTTTTTTTACCTCTGTTGATCGCGAGAGCTTGTGATTGGCTAATTAGGAACACCCCTGTATGGTTATGATTTTTCGAAAGCCGTGCCGCGGTTATGTGGCGGATTGGAATTGCTAATATCCGGTTGTAGATAACTTGACACAAACCTCAAAGCTAATACACTACCGTGTGAGTAGTCGTGATGGTCTCTTTTCGAGGGAGTTCGGGAAGAGAACACGGCTAGGTTATGGATGACTCGTAGGTAGACAGGATCATCTAGTGATCATGATTTAGCTCATGACCGATGGCTTTCACTTCTCTTCTCAATCTGATGATACGTAAGCTAGCCACCTCATCTACGCTTAGCGCTTGCAGTAGCCCACTTATAGACTTTCTCCTTACCCAAAGGCTTTGATAGTTTTGATACCCGGGAATGGGATTGCTGAGTCCTCGTGACTCATAGTTTACTACAAACACAGGTGCAGGTACAACCGAGTATGATTCAGTTCATGGCCAGGAACTCAAGTGGGAGTTCGATGAGGAACGTGGGCGAATGTACGTGATGTTTCCCAACGATTAGTAGTGGTTCCTACTATGGCCAATCGGGCATAGTGGGTGGTTATCTTCTTTTCATTTGTATTTGTCCGTAGATGGAGTATGATTGTACTTGGATGAATGTATGACTTATTTATGCATTGTGTGAAGTGGCCATTGTAAGCCAACTATGTATTTTCCCCTTTGTTCTTGTACATGGAAATGTGTGAAGATGACCATCTTGCGATCATACCAAAATGTGATTATGCCTCTAAGTCGTGCCTCGACACGTAGGAGATATAGTCGCATCTTGGACGTTACTAGTTGGTATAAGAGCCGACCCTCGCGGTTACACGGATGTTTGCGGACAGGTGCGTGGTCATGTTGTTCATGACGTTGGTGACCCGTCGTCGCACACGACATGTCACATGTACTGGACTGGATGCACAGACGGTTGTGCCAAGAGGGAACGTCATGTGGCCCGACGAGGACGTCGGTTCCTCTGAGTGGGGGTGTATGTGATAGCCTGGCTTATTAGGGGTTATAGACTACTCATATCAATAAGGAATTCCTTCTTTTCCGAAAGCCCATTCAGACAGAACTCCAAAGTTAAGCGTGCTCAACTACGAGTAGTTTCAGGATGGGTGACCGACCGGGAAGTTGGTCCTGGGTGCGCATAAGTGAGGACAAAATGTGCAGAAAAGACTAGTATTGATTTGTGGCGCCAGTCTAGATCCCGCCAGGAGTAACGACCACCGGCGGGTGTGTTCGGGTCGTTACAAGTTGGTATCAGAGCAACTTGTAACATTCAAGATGCGACTATATCTCCTACGTGTCGAGGCACGACTTAGAGGCATAATCGCATTTTGGTATGATCACAAGATGATCATCTTCACACATTCCCATGTACAAGAACAAAGGAAAAAAATACATAGTTGGCTTACAATTGCCACTTCACACAATGCATAAATAAGTCATACATTCATCCAAGTACAATCATAGTCCGTCTACGGACAAATCCAAATGAAAAGAAGATAACCACCCACTATGCCCGCCCGGCTCTAGTAGGATCCACTACTGATCATCGGGAAACATCACGTACATTCGCCCACGTTGCTCATCGAACTCCCACTTGAGTTCCTGGCCATGAGCTGAATCGTACTCGGTTGTACCTAGACCTGTGTTTCTAGTAAACTATGAGTCACGAGGACTCAGCAATCCCATTCCCGAGTATCAAAACTATCAAAGCCTTTGGCTGAGGAGAAAGTGTATAAGTGGGCTGTTGCAAGCGCTAAGCGTAGATGAGGTGGCTAGCTTACGTATCATCAGAGCGAGAAGAAAAGTGAAAGCCATCGGTCGTCAACTAAATCATGATCAATAGATGATCCTATATACCCACGAGTCATCCATAACCCAGCTGTGTTCTCTTCCTGAACTGCCTCGAAAAGAGACCATCACGACTACTCACACGTTAGTTTATTATGTTTGAGGTTTTATGTCAAGTTATCTACAATCGGATATTAACAAATTCCAATCCGCCACATAACCGCGGGCACGGCTTTCGAAAGATCATAACCCTGCCGGGGTGTTCCTACTTAGCCCATCACAAGCTCTCGCGATCAACAAAGGTAAAAACCCCATATCTAAGGGACTACCCGATCAGACTCGGAATCCCAATGTAGAAGATATTTCAACAATGGTAAAACAAGTCCAGCAAGAACTCCCGACGTGCCGACACCCTGATAGGAGCCGCGCGTATCTCGTCTCAGGCCACAATCGGATTGTCCAAACTTCCGGTAGGCCAAAATACCAGAGTTGCCCCTGGCGGTCACCGGCGGTTGACAAGTTTGGACCAACATTCAGGAGGAGCACTAGCCCGGGGTTTGATTAAGAGTCCTCGGGTGCTAGCCGGTCCCTATGCAAGTTTTTTAGTTATTAGGCAAATGGTAAAACCGAAGTTGGGCCTTGCTGGAGGAGTTTTATTCAAATCGAACTATCAAGGGGTCCCCATATACCCAACCACGTTAGGAATGCAAAATCAAGGAACATAACACCGGTTTATCGGTTCTTAAGGCAGCATGAGTGGAATAAAACACTGAGCAAAAGGTCAAGCCTTCCACTCATTGCCATGTACTCCCTTCGTTCCTTAATATAAGGTGTATTATTTTTTCAAAAAGTCAAACTTCTCTAAATTTAACCAAGTTTATAGGCAAAAATATTAATATCTAGAATACCAAATAAGTATTACTAGATTTATCATGAAATATATGTTTACATTTTATATAATTAGTATTATAAATCTTTATATATTTTCCTGCAAAGTTGGTCAAACATAGACAATAGTTGACTTTTTGAAAAACTAATACACCTTACATTTTGGAACGGAGGGAGTATATAGGTGCATTAAGGTAAATATTAGATATTGTGTTATTCCCAAAAAACCCAATCCACATGGAGCAAACTTCATCTTCACCTGCAACTAGCAACACTATAAGAGGGGGCTTGAGCAAAAGCGTAAGTTAGCCAAACAACGGTTTGCTAGGTAGGTAGTTAGAGGTTTCATGGCAAGGTGGGGGCTGACATGCAAAAGGATAGGTATCGCGACAAAGCAATAGAGCGAGGCATCTAGCATAGCAACAATAGAGGTGATATCAAGGAATGCTCATCTTGCCTGAGATCCTGCAAGGAAGAAGAACGCATCCATGAAGAAGACAATGGACGTAGTCGAACGAATCCTCACAACTCCGGAACGAAACCGAAGCTAACGAGAAAAGCAAACCGGAAAGAAGCAAACATCATGGTAAACAAACAAGCATTAACATGGCACATGATGCACAACCAAGTATGATGCATGTGCGTTTAAATATGCATGGCATGGCAAAGTGCACAATCAACACTACAAATTAAGTGGAGCTCAATATGCAACGAGTTGCATATTGACAAAACGCCACATCCAACTATTCATTTCACTCTCGTTCATATACACAACAGTATTAAATGTTGATTAACATGTCAAGGGGTGAAGCACAATTAAACTACCTATCTAGGCAATTTTAGGGCCGGAAACAATAAACAATAATTCCGGAAAATCCCCATGTACATATTTTGAATTTGGTACTGTTCTTCCTATTACCATATTTTAGTGTTGTTAAATAGCAAAACAAAGTGCACCATGTTAATCTATACATTTTTCCACCCCATATACATATAAAGTTTAATAAATTTGGAGCTACGGTTATTTAGTTATGAATTGAACCATTTTAGCATGTTGTTTACACAAATTTAAACAAACAACAAGTTAAACATTTTAAACATGGTTGAAAGTTGGAAATTATTAATCTACACAAAATTCTAAGCAATTTAGCGATATAACATTTTTACATATGATGCACAGATCATGAGTTATTAAATGCATGAACTAGGGGGACTCTTCTGTAAAACACCAGTTCTCTCGATAATTAGACAAATTTGCAGACAGGAAAAAAACTACACTGGGCCAAATCTGGAACTGGACTGCACAACAGGAGAGGGGAAAAAGGAGGGGCGTTGGGGCTGGTCTCACCCATGGGCTTCGGCCCGTTGGTGGAGAGGTAGCAGGCCTGGCGAAGAGGGGCCCAGCGGATGCGGGCGCTCGCACGCGAGCGGCGGCGGATCGAGTAGAGGAGATGTGGCGCTCTCTGCTCGACCGAAAGCAGCAGCGACAGTAAAACTTGGCGTCGGGGACGAGCGGACTAGGGCGCGTGATGGCGTTCTCCGGCGATGGACCTACCGGTGATTCGTTGTAACATTATTTCTTATTCTTGTTTTCCTCGAGGTTATTAATTCCTTCTTTTCGGAGTTTGACCATGTGGAAGAAATACTTGGTTTCAAGTTGTTCGTCTTGTCTCTCGGTGTTCTAGGTTCTCTCAATTTTCTCGTCACGAAGCTCCACCTAAATCATTGCACGGCCTTAATATTATTCTTTTCATCCTTCACTTCTCATCCTTTTTCCGTCGAAGATCTTTATGGTGGTTCATAATTATTTAATTCATCCTCGAATTATTCTTCAAGATTCTTGTTGGAGGAGCTAGTGTATTCATCTTCTTGCATTCCAAAGTGCAATTATTTCTACCTTTTCTTTTGAGGTGGTGTTATGTCATTCTTGACAATTTCCTTCATGTTTCATGATTCACAAGTTGTCAGGAGAGAGATATTATAAAACCATCATTTTCTCTTCGATCGTGAGTTGTTTCAACCGATAATAATTTCTTTGTTGGAGTATCTTGGTATAGATTTCACCTAAAGCCTTCCATTGGGAATGTTGCTATTGTGGTGCTTATCATTGATCCAAGTTATTTCTTCATCAATTTGTTGGAAAAAGTTTTTCATCTCTTCGTTGAGCCAGGTAAGCAATTGTTTTCCGTTAGTGGTAGGTTGCCACATCATAATTTTGAGATGTTTTCCATAAGCCCCCAACAAGCTTTTTATTTTGTTGTTTATTTTCGCAACAAATCCGTTCAGTCTATCTTTGTAAGGATGCTCTTCAAACTCAATTGTGGTAGAAGTTATCATTTTCTTCTCCGTTCTTTTCTTTCCAACGATCTAGCATCTATTCTTTCATTCCGAAGGCATGGTGATATTGCTCTCTTCGAACCATCATGTCGTTTTGTCAAATTTATGTTCTTTTCCTTTCTGGTCCATTTAACATGAGTGTTATGTCCTCCATTCAAGTTCTCTCACCTTATCAAGTTTTGCCTCTCTTTTTAACCGGTGTGTTATCTGAAATCCTTCTTACCCCTTGTGCCATTCTGTCAATTGTTTCGGCGGTAGTGTGTTGTTGATTTCATCAAGTATCATCCAATCTTCTCTAGTTCATGTTAATTCCTTCATTTTTCAGGCGGAGTGTGATGACCCACAAGTGTAGAGGATCTATCGTAGTCCTTTCGATAAGTAATAGTGTCCAACCCAACGAGGAGCAGAAGGAAATGATAGGCAGTTTTCAGTAAGGTATTTTCTGCAAGCACTGAAATTATAGGTAACAGAAAGTTTTGTGATAAGGTAATTGGTAGCAAGTGACAAAAGGTAAAAGTAAATAAAGTGCAGCAAGGTGGCCCAGTCCTTTTTGTAGCAAAGGACAAGCCTGGACAAACTCTTATAAAAGGAAAGTGCTCCCGAGGACACATGGAAATTATCGTCAAGCTAGTTTTCATCACGATCATCTGATTCGTGTTTGGTACTTTGATAATTTTGTATGTGGGTGGACTGGTGCTTGGGTGCTGTCCTTACTTGGACAAACCTCCCACTTATGATTAACCTCTAATGCAAGCATCCGCAACTACAAAATAAGTATTAAGGTAAACCTAACCATAGCCTGAAACATATGGATCCAAATCAGCCCTTACGAAGCAACACATAAACTAGGGTTTAAGCTTCTGTCACTCTAGCAACCCATAATCTACTTATTACTTCCCAATGCCTTCCTCTAGGCCCAAATAATGGTGAAGTGTCATGTAGTCGACGTTCACATGCCACCAAGGAGAGACAACATACATCTCATCAAAATATCGAACGAAGACCAAATTCACATGACTACTAATAGCAAGACTTCTCCCGTGTCCTCGGGAACAAAAGTAACTACTCACAAGACATAATATGGTTCATGATCAGAGGGATATTAATATGCATAATTGATCTAAACATATGATCTTCCACCAAATAAACCAACTAGCATCAACTACAAGGAGTAATCAACACTACTAGCAACCCACAGGTACCAATCTGAGGTTTGGGTACAAAGATTGGATACAAGAGATGAACTAGGGTTTGAGAGGATATGGTGCTGGTGAAGATGTTGATGAAGATAGCCCTCCCCAAGATGGGAGATTTGTTGATGATGAGGGCGGTGATGATTTTCCCCTCCCGGAGGGAAGTATCCCCGGCAGAACAGCTCTGCCGGAGCCCTAGATTGGTTTCCGCCTCGGTTCCGTCTCGAGATGGCGGCGTCTGGTCCCCAAAGCCTCCTCCTGATTTTTTCCAGGTCAAAACACCTCATATATGAGAAGATGGGCATAGGGGGGCCGTCGGTGGGCCCACGAGACAGGGGGGCGCGCCCTGAGAGGGGGGGTGTGCCCCCACCCTCGTGGGCAACAGGTGGCCCCCTCGTAATCTTCTTTCGCCAAATATTTTTTTATATTTTCTGAAATAGAGTTCTGTGGAGTTTCGGGGCTTTTTGAGTTGTGCAGAATAGGTTTCCAGAGTTTGCTCCTTTTCCAGCCCAGAATTCCAACTGCCGGCATTCTCCCTCTTCATGTAAACCTTGTAAAATAGGAGAGAAAAGGCATAAGTATTGTGACAAAACATGCAATAACAGCCCATAATGCAATAAATATCAACATATAAGCATGATGCAAAATGGAGGTATCAACTCGCCCAAGCTTAGACCTCGCTTGTCCTCAAGCGAAAGCCGATATCGAAAAATATGTCCACATGTTTAGAGATGGAGGTGTCGATAAAAACAAAATACGGACATGAGGGCATCATGATCATTCTCATAACAACAACATACATATATATTGTCATATGATTCTTATGCTAATGTAACAATTAATCCACAATATCAAGCATGAATCATAAACTTCATTGAAAACTAACAAACTTTGATCACAGTCATTGAAGCAATTGCAATTTATCGTAACATCGGAAAGAGTCAATGTAAGAGCTTTTCAGCAAGCCTACATACTCAACTATCATATAATCTTTCACCATTTCTCACACTCACGCAATACTTATGTTTATGGAGTTTTAATCGGACACAGAGAAAGATAGGGGCTTATGGTGTTGCTTCCCAACCTTTTACCTCAAGGGTAATAGATCATGGAAACATACATCCAAGTGGGTATATATGTCAGGATCTTTCCAACACAACGTTCTTGCCAAAGGATAAAGTGTCAAAAGGAAAGGTGAATTTCACCTTGACTCTCATAAGGCAAGAATAATAGATAGGCCCTTCGCAGAGGGAAGCAGAGGTTGTCATGCGTTTTTATGGTTGGATTCACAAAGTCTTAGCATAGAAGAACTTCACTTTGTATTGCCACTTGTGATAAGGACCTTTATTATGCAGTCCGTCGCTTTTATTACTTCCATATCACAAGATTGTATAAAGCTAATTTCCTCCACACTAATAAATCATACATATTTTAGCGAGTTTGCAACATGACAACTTACTTGGAAGGATCTTTCTCAATCCATAGGTAGGTATGGTGGACTCTCATGGCAAAACTGGGTTTAAGGATGTATGGAAGCACAAGTAGTATCTCTACTTAGTGTGAGGAGTTTTGGCTAGCATGAGGGGGAAAGGCAAGCTCAACATGTTGGATGATCCATGACAATATACTTTATGTCAGATATAAGAAAACATAACCCATTATGTTGTCTTCCTTGTCCAACATCAACTCTTTAGCATGTCATACTTTAATGAGTGCTCGCAATCATAAAAGATGTCCAAGATAGTATATTTCTATGTGAAGCCTCTCTTCTTTTATTACTTCCTATTAATTGCAACGATGACCAAAACTATGTTTGTCAACTCTCAACAACTTTTATTCATCATACTCTTATATGTGAAGTCATTACTCCCCATACAAATCAATATGATCTCTTGGATACTCTTTATGTTTTCTTTCTTTTTATCATGACCCAAGTGAGGAGATCAAGCCCTTGACTCAACACTAATCTTTATTATATAGCTCACGGACTCGATTACAAAGGGTAAAGATCATAAGGCAAAAGCTCACAACTAGATCATGCTAACTTTATTCTACTAGATCAAGATACTACCAAAAGGATCGAACTAAGTAAAACGGTAAAGATAGGAGTGATGGTGATACGATATCGGGGTCACTCCCCCAAGTTTGGCAGTTGCCAAGGGGAGTGCCCATACCCATATGATTATGTCTCCTTCTTCGGGGGTGGTGATGATGGAGTTGAAAGTAGTGACGTTGGATCATCATATATCGAGCGTAGGAGATCCTCCAGCTTGCGGATAATACCTTTGAGTGCAGCTATGGAATCGTTCAACAAAATATTTTCACTTGTGAGATGCTTGTTTCGAATTTGAGCTAACTTAATCATCCTAGAAGCTTCAATCTTAGTTGAGGTAAAGAGATTGGGAAGAGATTGAGGGGTGCCTTTTTCTCCTGATGCCGGAGCCGGATCTTCCACCTCCTTCTTGATCTTCTTCTCCTTGTGAATCTCCTCGGGTCCTTCCCTCTTCAGATCTATCTTCATTAGCCAAGCATCATTGCCTTCGTTGTTGGAGGAGGGAGACGACATGGTGCCTGGCTTCACAAACCCTAGCAGAAACAGCTCAAAACAAGAACAGAGGATTTTTGCGTGATATAGAGGTCAAAATCTTTGGGAGTATATATAAGGAATTTTTACCGACCAAAAGGAGTAACCCATAAGAAAACTGAGTCCGGGAGGCACACGGGGTGCCCACGAGGCAGGGGCACGCCCAGGGCAGGGGGGAGCGCCCTCCACCCTCGTGGATGCCTCGTGTCTCTTCCGGACTGTTACTTATTTTTCTATTTTTCTAAATATTCCAAAACGAAGAAAAATTGCCTTTAGAACTATTTTGGAGTCGGTTTACCTACCGTATCACATACCTCTTCCTTTTCGGAGACTGAATCGTTCTGGAAAGTGTCCCTTATGTATTCCTCCGGGGTTACGGTGTCAGTAATAGTGGTTTCAACATTTATAGGGTTACCTGAGATATAATGTTTGATTCTTTCACCGTTCACCAACTTCGGATTTGTGCCTTCGAAGTTGTTGATTTTTATGGCACCGGAACGATATACCTCCTGGATAACGTAAGGTCCTTCCCACTTGGAGAGAAGTTTCCTGCAAGAAATCTTAAACGAGAGTTGAATAGCAAGACATAATCACCTACGTTAAACTCACGCTTTTGTGTCCTTTTGTCATGCCATCTTTTAACTTTTTCTTTAAACAGCTTGCCATTCTCATAGGCCCAGGTTCTCCATTCATCAAGGCAGCTAATGTCAAATAACCTCTTCTCATCGGCACGTTTGAAATCGTAATTGAGCTCTTTAATAGCCCAATATGCCTTATGTTCTAGCTCAAGAGGTAAGTGACAAGCTTTTCCATATACCATCTTATATGGAGACATACCCATAGGATTTTTGTATGCAGTTCTATAGGCCCATAATGCATCATCAAGTTTCTTGGACCAATTCTTTCTAGACCTATTAACTGTCTTTTGCAAAATTAATTTCAACTCTCTATTACT
Source organism: Secale cereale (assembly GCA_902687465.1). Taxonomy (NCBI): domain Eukaryota; kingdom Viridiplantae; phylum Streptophyta; class Magnoliopsida; order Poales; family Poaceae; genus Secale; species Secale cereale. The sequence goes on from LR738712.1 coordinate 219,859,562, forward strand.
TAGTTATATTTGACCATTAGTCTGTGGGTGATAAGGGGATGCAATTCTATGGTTAACATCATACTTTGCAAGCATTTTACGGAAAGCACCATGAATAAAGTGTGAACCACCATCAGTCATTAAGTATCTAGGGACTCCAAACGTCGGGAAAATAACTTCTTTAAGCATCTTAATAGAGGTGTTATGATCAGCTCTACTAGTTGGAATAGCTTCTACCCACTTAGTAACGTAATCAACAGCAACTAAAATATATGTATACCCATTAGAGGCAGGAAACGGTCCCATATAATCAAAGCCCCAAACATCAAATAGTTCAATAACAAGTGAATAATTCATAGGCATTTCTTGACGCCTACTGATATTACCAATTCTTTGAGATTCATCACAAGATAAGACAAACTTACGGGCATCCTTGAAGAGAGTAGGCCAATAAAAACCGGATTGCAATACCTTGTGTGCAGTTCTATCTCCTGCATGGTGTCCTCCATAAGTTTCGGAGTGGCACTTGCGTAGGATCTGTTCCTATACATGCTCAGGTACACAATGTCTAATAATACCATCTACTCCTTTATAAAGATGTGGGTCATCCCAGAAGTAATGTCTCAAATCATAGAAGAACTTTTTCTTTTGCTGGTATGTGAAGCTAGGAGGTATAAACTTAGCAACAATATAATTAGCATAATTAGCATACCAAGGAGCAGCACGAGAAGTATTTATGATAGAAAATTGTTCATCAGGAAAGCTATCGTCAATAGGTTGTGGGCATCAAGTATATTCTCTAACCTAGACAAGTTATCTACAACTGGGTTCTCAGCTCCCTTTCTATCAATAATATGCAAGTCAAATTCTTGCAGCAAGAGAACCCATCTAATAAATCTAGGTTTAGCATCTTTCTTTTCCATAAGGTATTTGATAGCAGCCTGATCTGTGTGAATAGTTACTTTAGAATCAATGATATGGGGTCTAAACTTATCACAAGCAAATACAACTACTAAAAATTCTTTCTCGGTAGTAGCATAATTTCTCAGGGCACTATCTAGAGTTTTACTAGCATATTGGATAACATTCAATTTCTGATCAACTCTTTGCCCTAGAACAACACCTACAGCATAATCGCTAGCATCGCACATAATCTCAAAGGGTAAATTCTAGTCAGGAGGCTGGACAATAGGTGCAGAGATCAATGCTTTCTTAAGTATTTCTAATGCTTCTAGACAATCATCATCAAAGACAAAAGGAATATCTTTTTGTAAGAGATTAGTCAGAGGCCTGGAGATTTTGGAGAAGTCCTTTATGAACCTCCTATAAAACCCGACATAACCAAGTAAACTTCGTATACCTTTGATGTCCTTAGGGCATGGCATCTTTTCAATAGCATCAACTTTAGCTTTGTCAACTCAATACCTCTTTCAGAAATTTTATGTCCCAAGACAATGCCTTCATTAACCATAAAGTGGCACTTCTCCCAATTCAAGACAAGATTAGTGTCTTCACATCTCTGCAAAACTCGATCAAGGTTGCTTAAGCAATCATCAAAATAAGTTCCATAAACGGAGAAATCATCCATGAAAACCTCAACAATCTTTTCACCAAAATCAGAGAATATAGCCATCATGCATCTTTGAAAGGTAGTAGGTACATTACATAAACCAAAAGGCATATGTCTATAAGCAAAGGTACAGGAAGGACAAGTAAAAGTGGTGTTTTCTTGATCCCCTTTTGACACAGGTATTTGAGAGAAACCAGAATAACCATCTAGAAAGCAAAAGTGACTATGTTTGGATAACCTTTCTAGCATTTGATCAATAAATGGCAAGGGGGAATGATCGTTCTTAGTAGCTTTATTTAACTTACGAAAATCAATTACCATCCTATAACCTGTAACTATTCATTGCGGGATCAATTCATCTTTATCATTAGGAACGACAATCATACCTCCCTTCTTAGGGACACAATGGACATGACTTACCCACTGGCTATCAGCAACTGGATAGATAATACCTGCCTCTAGAAGCTTTAGTATTTCCTTCCTTACCACTTCTTTCATCTTAGGATTTAACTGTCGCTGATGATCAATGACCGGTTTAGCATTTTCTTCCAATTTTATCTTGTGTTGGCATATAGTGGGACTAATGCCCTTAAGATCATCCAGAGTATATCCAATAGCAGCACGGTGCTTCTTCAGAGTTTTCAATATTTTTTCTTCTTCCTGCTCTGAAAGGTTAGCACTAATAATAATAGGATATATCTTCTTATCATCAAGATAAACATACTTAAGATTATCAGGTAAGGGTTTAAGTTCAAACATGGGATCACCCTTGGGTGGAGGAGGATCCCCTAGGATTTCAACAGGCAAGTTGTTTTTCAATATGGGTCCCTGTTAAAAGAATATTTCATCTATTTCCCTTCTCTCATTCATATGCATATCATTTTCATGGTCTAGCAAATATTGTTCTAAAGGATCTTTAAGAGGTACAGCAATAGAAGCAAGACCAATAATTTCATCCTTACTAGATAATTCTTTATCAAGGGGTTGTCTATGGAATTTAGCAAAGTTAAAATCATGAGACATATCCCCTAATCCAATAGTAACAATATCTTTCTCGCAGTCTATCTTAGCATTAACAGTATTCAAGAAGGGTCTACCAAATATAATGGGACAAAATTCATCTTGTGGGGAACTAAGAACAAGAAAATCAGCAGGGTATTTAACCTTCCCACACAAGACTTCAACATCTCTAACAATCCCAACTGGTGAAATAGTGTCTCTATTAGCTAGCTTAATAGTAACATCAATCCCTTCTAGCTCAACAGGTGCAATGTCATGCATAATTTCTTGATATAAGGTATGAGGGATAATACTCGCACTAGCACCTACATCACATAAACCATGATAGCAATGATCTCCTATCTTAACAGAGATAACAGGCAAGCCTACAATACGTCTATGTTTATTCCTAGCATTGGGTTTGGCTATTCTAGCAGATTCCTCTCGGAGGTAAATAACATGTCCATCTAAATCCTCAACCAAGAGATCTTTAACCATAGCAACACTAGGTTCAACTTTAATTTGCTCAGTGGGTGTAGGTGTTCTAGTATTACTCTTACGAACTACAATTGAAGCTTGAGCATGATCCTTTATCCTAATAGGGAAAGGTGGTTTATCAATATAAGCAGTAGGAACAATAGGATCAACATTATAAGTGATAGTCTTTTCTTCAACTTTAACATGTTCAACTACTTTTACTTCAATAGGGGGATTGTATTTAAACCACTTCTCCTTGGGGAGATCAACATGAGTAGCAAAAGATTCATAGAAAGAAGCTACTATCTGAGAGTCAAGTCCATATTTAGTGCTAAACTCACGGAAAACATCGGTATCCATAAAAGCTTTAACACAATCAAACTTAGGGGTCATACCTGACTCCTTACCTTCGTCGAGATCCCAATCCTCAGAGTTGCGTTTAATTCTTTCCAATAAATCCCATTTGAATTCAACAGTCTTCATCATAAAACACCCCGAACAAGAATTATCGAACATGGTGCGATTATTGGGAGAAAACTGAGCATAAAATTTTTGAATGATCATTTTTCTTGAGAGCTCATGATTGGGGCGTGAATATAACATTGACTTAAGCCTCCCCCAAGCTTGAGCGATGCTTTCTCCTTCGCGAGGCCAAAAATTATAAATATAATTACGATCACGATGAACCTGGTGCATAGGGTAGAACTTCTGATGAAATTCCAACTTCAGACGATTATAGTTCCATGATCCAATATCATCACATAGCCTAAATTATGTCAATGCATCTCCCTTCAAAGATAAAGGGAAAACCTTCTTCTTGATAACATCCTCGGGCATACCTGCAAGCTTAAATATTCCACAAACTTCATCCACATAGATTAGGTGTAAGTCGAGATGCAGTGTCCCGTCTCCTGTAAAAGGATTTTCAAGCAGTTTCTCTATCATACCCAAAGGAATCTCAAAGCAAACTTTTCAGTAGGTGCAGTAGGTTGAGGAGCAACTCTTTGCTCTTCTGGTAGGGGTGAAGATACCCCGAAGAAGCCCCTCAAAGGATTTTGAGCCATAGTAACAAGTGACAATAAATTTCAGCACACTATATAAATTTTCCCTTACCAAAGGCGCTTCACTCCCAGGCAACGGCGCCAGAAAAGAGTCTTGATGACCCACAAGTGTAGCGGATCTATCATAGTCCTTTCGATAAGTAAGAGTGTCGAACCCAACGAGGAGCATAAGGAAATGATAGGCAGTTTTCAGTAAGGTATTTTCTGCAAGCACTTAAATTAAAGGTAACAAAACGTTTTGTGACAAGGTAATTGGTTGCAAGTGACAAAAGGTAAACGTAAATAAAGTGAAGCAAGGTGGCCCAATCCTTTTTGTATAAAAGGACAAGCCTGGACAAACTCTTATATAAAGGAAACTGTTCCCGAGGACACATGCGAATTATTGTCAGGCTAGTTTTCATCACGATCATCTGATTCACGTTTGGTAATTTGATAATTTCGTATGTGGGTGGACCGGTGCTTGGGTGCTGTCCTTACTTGGACAAACCTCCCACTTATGATTAACCTCTAATGCAAGCATCTGCAACTACAAAATAAGTATTAAGGTAAACCTAACCATAGCCTGAAACATATGGATCCAAATCAGCCCCTTACGAAGCAACGCATAAACTAGGGTTTAAGCTTATGTCACTCTAGCAACCCATCATCTACTTATTACTTCCCAATGCCTTCCTCTAGGCCCAAATAATGGTGAAGTGTCATGTAGTCGATGTTCACATGACACCACTAGAGGAGAGACAACATACATCTCATCAAAATATCGAACGAAGACCAAATTCACATGACTACTAATAGCAAGACTTCTCCCATGTCCTTGGGAACAAAAGTAACTACTCACAAGACATAATATGGCTCATGATCAGAGGGATATTAATATGCATAATGAATCTGAACATATGATCTTCCACCAAATAAACCAACTAGCATCAACTACAAGGAGTAATTAACACTACTAGCAACCCACGGGTACCAATCTGAGGTTTGGGTACAAAGATTGGATACAAGAGATGAACTAGGGTTTGAGAGGAGATGGTGCTGGTGAAGATGTTGATGAAGATAGACCTCCCCAAGATGGGAGAGTTGTTGGTGATGACAGCGGTGATGATCTCCCCCTCCCGGAGGGAAGTATCCCCGGCAAAACAACTCTACCGGAGCCCTAGATTGGTTTCCGCCTCGGTTCCGCCTCGAGACGACGGCGTCTGGTCCCCGAAGCCTCCTCCTGATTTTTTCCAGGTCAAAACACCTCATATAGGAGAAGATGGGCATCGGGGGGCCGTCGGTGGGCCCACGAGACAGGGGGGCACGCCCCCACCCTCGTGGGCAGCAGGTGCCCCCCCTCGTAAACTTCTTTCGCCAGATAATTTTTATATTTTCTGAAGCGGAGTTCTGTGGAGTTTCGGGGCTTTTGGACTTGTGCAGAATAGGTTTCCAGAGTTTGCTCCTTTTCCAGCCCAGAATTCCAACTACCGGCATTCTCCCTCTTCATGTAAACCTTGTAAAATAAGAGAGAAAAGGCATAAGTATTGTGACAAAACATGTAATAACAGCCCATAATGCAATAAATATCAACATATAAGCATGATGCAAAATGGACGTATCAGAGTGCTGTCCAAATTATTTCATTCTTAATCCTTCTCTACCTTTATTTAATCAGATTGGTTTTAAATTCTTCCATGATCCTTGAGCTCTTCATTTATGTCTTTGCAACCTTCAAATTCTCGTGGTGTCCCTTGTTCCTCCTTTTCTAACGGAGTGTTTTCATCTTTGTTCTTCTCCATTGTATTATTATTTCAATTTGTTCAATCTCTTAAGGTTCGTGATTTCACTCGTTTGTCAAAGAAGCAACTTTGTTTTACCTCTTCTTTTCCGTTTCTATCCGGTGCCATCCCTAGGATCTCAGGTCGAGATCCTCTGTTAGTGTGGGAGAGTTGTGACGCCCCAAGACCGATGCTCCAGAAGACTTCCATATTTTTCGATGTTATCGTGTGTTTTATTTGCTTGCTCTATTTTATTTACTATATGCTTTTCATCATGGCATCATGCATATTGCATCTGCACGTTTTCATAAAACCCGTAGTCGTTCGTAGTTCCTGCTTCTCCTTGTTGCCTTCATTGTCCCTTTTGAGACCAACCGTTGTTTTGTTGTCCGACCGTTTGAGCCTCTCTACACAACCATCGGCCACCTTCGTAACCTAGTCCAAAAACTTCTCCCGTACCCGACCCGGGTGGTCGTGATCGATGGGTTCGGATCAGCCCCAAACATCCCTAAAATATCTCCGTTTTGTTACTTGGACTCCAAAAGCATTTTATTCTCGACCGTCCACTTTCGATCCGATGATCCAAATCTCCCTTCTATTACCCACCTGCTATATATAGCAGATGAAACCCTACCTAAACTAGACCTACCCTAAAATCTAGGTGTAACACCCCATATGCGATATCTTCCATTTATGGCAATCTATGAACGTTGACTTCATCAATTCCATTCTGGGCTCTTCTTTCATTTCGGGTTTCTTCGTTTTGTTGCCTGCGTGTGTGCATTGCATTCGTGTTGTCACTTGCACCCAGTCCCGCTCGCCTCTTCCCGTTGTCCGTTTCGAGTTCCGACACTCACACGTGCCCGTGGCACCCACGAGTCCTTCTTTCGTATGTGGCCGTGTAACTTTTTCGGAATGAGGCAAGACTTGTTGTGCGTTGTTGTTTTAGTACGTGTAGGCCGCCTACCAAGTTTCGTCGCGTTTGGAGTTCGTTTGATACTCCAATGGTTAACCTAGTGGGCTAAAACCTCCTTTTCCTTTTGGCCCAAGACCCCCTCCACAACAGCCCACTAACCCAGCACAACCACTCCCATCCTCTAGGACGCCGGATCACGATCGTGTTGCCGAAAACCGCACCCCATTTGGACCTTCCTAGCTACCAGAATCTATATATAACCCCCTCTCCCCAAAATTTAGGGCAAACCCTATCCAAACTCCTCCTCCGCCGCCACCGGACACGTCCAACCCGGCCGGACGTGTCCGACCTCCACCGCCGCGCCACGTGTCGTGGCCCGACTGGCTGGCCGCCCGCGCCCACATCCCCGCCGGCCAGGGCCCGCCCGGCCCGGACTAGGCCCCCCCGGCCCAACCACCGTCCGCCGCCGGCCTGTCCTCCGCCCGACGCCCCGCTGCATCCCGCATCCGCCGTCGCTGCATGAAGCGCCGGCACCGCCGCCGCCCGGCGCGCCGCCCCGACGCATCCCGTCGGCCGCCCCGGCTCCCCGCGTCCTCCGCCTCTCCGGCCGTCCTCCAGCGCCCCCCGGCCGCCACCTCCGCCGCCCGCCGCTGCGACCACTGCCGCCAGCATCTTCCTCCACCGCGGGCCGCCTCGACGCCACCACCGGCCACCATCGCCGGCAGCTCCCCTTCGTCTTCTCCGTCTCCGGCGGTCGATCCAGATCCGGATCCTGTGGGTGGATCAGATCCACCCACGCGTCCATCCAAACACTACGCCCCCGAGCCGGATCTTCCTATCCCGCTCGGATCCGTCCCGTTGACTTTTTCGGAGGTATAAATTTCCACTAAGTCCCCGGATCTATAATTTTGTTGCCTCCTTTGCCATGTGATAACTTCATGCTCGTAGCTCCGTTTTGCGCGTATGATATGTCGAAATGTCCGCCTCGTCGTGCTCTACATGTTAGTACCAGTTTCATGCATGTTAGAGATCATCTAGTTGACTTAATCTTCGTGGCAAGAGTGCATGTTGCTGTAACTTGTTGTCTGAGTAAATTTGTTGCCATGTTCATGAGTTGATAACTTTGTGCATGTTGATCCGAATGGAGTGAATGTTATGTCCAGATCTTCGTTGTGAAATGCTCTACATGATGGTTGCTGTAGCATTCATGTTAGTTGTCATCTTGACATGTATATCTCTATTGCAAAAGTGCATTTGGCTGATAAGTTTCTGAACTTGTTATGAGATGATGTTTTGCCTTGCTTGTGCATATTAATCCATGTGTTATATGAGCTAGGTGTCAACATGAATTTTGCTCTTGAGTATGTGCTCTACATGATATATTCATTTTCATGCCATGATATGATGTGTCTTGATATGAGTGCAACAAGCTTGTTAACATGTCATCATGTTTATAAATTTCTGCTAAGTGTGAATCTGGTAAATTTTATGCCATGTATTAATGATGCCAACATCTTTGTTGTGCATGTTTAGAGTTGTTCAGTGGGTGTTCCTTGATGTATATGTTATGCTCTAGCTATCCATGCTCTTGTTTGCCATGATGGCTTGCTTTAACTTGTTGTTTTCATGCTCTCAAGAGGCTATAAAATGTATCTGTCAGCATGTTATCAACAAGTTCAGTTTTGCCACGAGTGTAGCTAGTGTTCTATGCATCCTATGAGCATGTTCTTGCTTTGAGTAGCTTCTCAAATATGTCTTCTTGTTGTTGGTTACCTTATCTTGCTTTTCCATGCTTTGAGTTGAGTTGCACAAGCTTGTAAACATGCCTATCCGTTGTAATTTTGCCATGCCTTGTAATTTTCACTTAGTCTGAGAATTCTTCAAATTTATTGCAACTTGCCATGATTGTTTAATTGTGTTCCAGTAGGTTTTTGGGTGTGTTCTAAGTTCATGCTTGTTAAGTATCGTGTCTATTTCACATCCATGCCTTTTGTCTCCATGTTTGGGTGCTGTAGCATAGTTATTTCTTGCTCCAAAGATGCCATGTTGCTGTACACTATAGTTTTGCTTGAATATTGTTTTGCTTGTCTTTTGTAGACCGTGCATCCATTTCCGGTGATCTTTATATCAATTTGAACCGAAATCTTCCCCTCCATCCAGTGGCTTGCTTGGTTTCCTAAGATAAGGCCTTGTCCATCATCTTCTCCTTAGGCTCAAGAGCTTCCTCATGCATACGCACATCATACTTGCATCATTATGATTGTGCATTGCACCGTGTTTGATATCGTGCCGTTGTTGTGTTCTTGTGTTGGGTAGAGCCGGGAGCCGATTCGGAGTTCGAGGTCCCTACCGAGGCTGAGTTTGAGGAGCAAGGTTATGCTCCCTCTATGGAATCAATAGGCAAGATGACCATTCCTAGATATCACTTCTATCTTTGCCTATGCTAGATGTCCCACTCTTTAGATATTGCCTCGATGCCTATTCCTGTTTGTCAGCCCTCCTATTGTTGCCATGAAACACTCTAAACACCCTCCTAGCAAACCGTTGTTTGGCTAAGTACGCATCGCTCAGCCCCTCTTATAGCGTTGTTAGTTGCAGGTGTAGATTTGAAGATTCTTGCCCCATGATGAAGTTATTGTTGGGATATCACGATATATAATCTGTTAAACTAAATCACCTATATATTGGTAATGGGTGGAAGGCTAAGCCTCTTGCTTGGTGTTTTGTTCCACTCACGCCACCCTAGGAACCGATAAATCAGTGTTATGTTCCTTGATTTTGCGTCCCTAACACGGTTGGGGTTTATGGGCCCCCCTTGATAACTCGCTCAGTGCTAAAGCTTTTCCAGGAAGGCCCAACATTGGTTTTACATTTGCCTAATAACTAAAACTTGCATAGGGCGTTGCAAACCCGAGTTCTTAACTAACAACCCGGGCCAGTGCTCCTCATGAGTGTTGGTCCAAACTGGGCAACCTGCGGGGCCACCTCGGGGAAACTCAAGGGCTGGTATACACTCGTAGCTTGTCCCATCCGGTCGTGGCCTGAGACTAGATACACGCGGCAACTGTCAGGGTGTCAGCACGCCGGGAGGTCTTGCTCGATTAGTTTTACCTTTGTCGGAATATCTTGAGCACGGGATTCCGAGAATACTCGGGTCACCTTGGAGTTGCGACTCCGCAGATCGTGAGCTTGTGATGGGCTAAGTTGGGACACCCCTGCAGGGTTTGATCTTTCGAAAGCCGTGCCCGCGGTTATGTTGCAGATGGGAATTTGTTAATATCCGGTTGTAGATAACTTGACACCATGTTCATGAATACACTACCTGCGTGAGTAACCGTGACGGTCTCTTTCCGAAGGGGTTCGGGAAGTGAACACGGTGGGGTTATGTTTTATCGTGAGTAGCTAGGATCACTTCGTGATCAACTTGGCGATCGTTGGCACTTGTTCTCTTCTCGCTCTAAACTCGTAAGCTAGTGCTTAGTGTTGATGCAACCTTGTTTTAAACCTTTTCCACACCTAATGCTTTGATAGTCTTGTTAACTGGGAATGGGATTGCTGAGTCCTCTATGGCTCACAGATTCAACACAACACCAGATGCAGGTACCGTTGAGAATTATTCAGGAGGTGGGTCAGAGCTGTACTGGGAGTTCGATGAAGAGCGTGGACGTTACTATGTGTCTTAACCCGACGATCAGTAGTGGCTCTTACTAGGATGATCCGGGGCCTTGTGTTATTTATTGTATCTTTTCGTTTGGATTTCGTCCGTAGTCGGACTCTGATGTTATTTGGATGATGTATGTTAATGTATTTCATTGTGTGACGTGGCAAGTGTAAGCCAACTATCATTTTACACTTTCATCCCTGTTTTTACATGAGTCGTGCAAAGATACCATACTTGAGATCATTCTAGTATGCGTTTATGTCCTTAAGTCATGCCTCGACACGTGGGGGACATAGCCGCATAGTGGGCATTACAAGTTGGTATTCAGAGCCTTCTCCGACCTAGGAGCCCCCTGATTGATCGAATCGTTGACGGTTGTGTCTAGGCACACACATAAAAATGTTTTGAGTCCTATATATATATATATCGGAGAGTAGGATTTCTTTTTACTCCTCACCCCTTCATTGCTCTGGTGAGGACTCCTGACGTTGTTCTATCTCTTCTACTCTCAAAAATTCACTAATTTTTTTTAGGATCACGCGAGTATTGTTTGGATTGTTCCGATATCTTTGTGACGAGAACATTGTTCTCGATGCCTCCTGTCATTCAGGGGTTGTGGCAGTGTCCCGGGGAGTTGAGCTCCGAGGTGTTGTCGTCACAAATGTATCGCAGCGGTTCTAGAATACTTAAGACGGCTGGCATCGAAAACTCTTCTATGCGGTTAGTGGTGAGATAACCCCGACGTTAACCAGTACTGGTGGGATAGTTCGGGAGTATTGCCACAGCTTGTATAGTGGATGTGTTTCGAAGGTCCGAGGTAAACAGTTTCCGAGGATAACTGGTTATGTGTTGACGAATGGATACAACTGTATGTAGGATTAGAGTTGAGTGCGCGGGGCTTCCCCTATATCCCCAACACCCAATTGCATAACCGGAAACCTTCGGGAATTAATAATTGGGTTCTTCAAGTAGCTCGTAGGCATTCTTCCAACGAGTGCATGGTATGAGGTTTGGGGTTCAACATCGAGTGAAGAGGTTTCATGGGCATTGTTCCAATTGGGAGTTGCAACTTAAAGGGTCCTTGGCTATGCTGATCCAGGGATTGCAACACCCTTGGTAACACGTTCCATGAGCATTCAGCACGAACATGTGGGACGAAGCTTCTATCATGTATTTGTTCGATCTGCACCTTGTTGTTTTTATTTACCTTTTGTTCTCCCAAGTGACTTCTCGAGAAGATTGTTGTGCCATTAAACTGTGGAATTCATTCGTTCATTTTGTTCGAATGTTCTTGTGAAGACTTATGTTGCAATTTCTAGCCGTTGATTCAACTTATATTTTTTTCCATCAATGGCTAATGGTTGTCATCAAATTCAATATGGCTCCTAAGAAGGTTCCCAACCCTAAGCAAGAGGGCGAAGAAGAGCGTGTTCCTGAACGTCCTCCTTCCCCTCCTCCGTCTGAGGCATGGAGAGCAATTATGAAAGCGACCAACCAGAACACCCAGATGCTCATGCAAATGATGAAGAACTTTCAAGCCAACCAAGCAAATCAAGGCAATCATTGGAACCAAGGCCAAGGCAATCTGTTCAATCAACCTCACTTTGCGACTCTGAACCAATTCCTGGCAAACCAACGGAAGTCGTTTAGTAACTGTGTGGACCCGCTAGATGCTGAAGACTGGATCACAGACATCAAAAAGCACTTTGAATGCAGTAACGTGAGACCTGAGGATTATGTCATGTTTGCCACTTTTCAACTCAAAGATCAAGTTGCTGATTGGTGGAAACAGTACAAAGATTCCAGAGGTGAACGTGAGATCTCGTGGACTGACTTCTGCAAAGATTTCCGCTCTCACCACATTCCAACCAGTGTCATTGAAGGCATGCGTGAGCAATTCCGCAACCTGAAGCAAGGCACCATGTCCGTCTATCAATACAATGTCAAGTTCCAGAATCTTGCCCGTTATGCGAAGCAAGACATCCCCGATGCCAAGAGCAAGATTTATCAGTTCCGAGGTGGTCTAAAGGATGAACTCCAACTTGCTCTCACCTTGTTCGAGCCGAATGAATTTGATCAATTCTACAATATGGCTCTCAAGCAAGAGGCAGATCAGCTCAAGAGTGAAGCTTCCAAAAAGAGGATCAGATATGCTGTTCACTCGTCCTCTTCTTCTCAAGTGGTTGCCAAGCAGCAGAAGTTCTGGCTACCGCCTCCTCCAGTGCTCCGTCCTCCAAACAACAACAAGCACTCAGGTGGCCGTGGTTTCTCCCACCCCCCAACCCAAGCAATCAGTCCAAGCCTTAGTTTCAAGCTTCAAGATCAAGTGGTCCTTATCACCGGCCTCTCTCAGAAGTGACTTGCAACAAGTGTTTTCAGAAGGGTCACTATGCCAACAAGTGTCCCAACCCAAGGCGCCTTCCGCCTCCTCCACCTGTCAGCACTGCTATTGTCAAGCACAATCCCAAGGTTGCAAGAGTGAACCTAATGAATGCAGCTCAAGCAGAGAATTCTTCAGATGTGATACTTGGTAATCTTCCAGTTAACCTTAAACCTGCTAAAGTTTTGTTCGATTCGGGTGCATCATGTTCCTTCATGTCATATCCATTTGCATCCAAGCATAATGTTCGCACCGAAGCCTTGCCAAGAACTTTGAGTGTTGTCTCTCCTGGCAAGAGATTGAGTTCTAGTATGGTGGCTCCGGATATATCTATTCATATGGGTGATTACAGTTTTCTTGTTTCTCCAGTTATTCTCGACAACTCCGACATTGATCTTATTCTTGGGATGGATTGACTTTCCAAGCATGATGTAAACATTGATTGTGCAAATAAGGAAGTCAAACTTACTCATCCTGACAAAGATGTGATTATATTCGCCTCTCGAGATAACACAATCAGGCTATTCTCTCTTAATGACAAGGGCGAGATTAATGCCATTTCTCAGATTCCGGTGGTCAATGCATATGAAGATGTTTTCCCCGAAGAGCTTCCAGGCATGCCTCCCCATCGTCAAGTTGAATTTGTCATTGAACTCGAGCCCGGTACCGAGCCAGCATCTCGGCGTCCATACAAGCTTTCTCCTGATGAGTTGAAGGAGCTGAAGAAACAACTCGATGAGCAAGAACGTATGGGTCTAGTCAGGCCTAGTACTTTTCCTTGGGGATGTGGTATTCTATTTGTCAAGAAGAAGGATGGAACGGAACACCTTTGTGTTGATTACCGACCATTGAACAAGAAGACAATAAAGAATAAGTACCCGCTCCCCAATATCAATGAATTGTTCGAGCAGCTCAAAGGAGCAAATGTGTTCTCGAAGCTCGATCTCCGGATGGGTTACCATCAGATTCGTATCAGTGAAGAAGATATTCACAAGACCGCATTCAGAACTAGCTATGGCTCCTATGAATACACGGTCATGTCTTTCGGCCTTGCTAATGCTCCACCCACTTTCTCGAGGATGATGCACTTCATATTCAACCCCTACACCAATGAATTTATTTTCGTCTATCTAGATGATATCTTGGTATTCTCCAAGAATGATGAAGACCATGCCAAGCACCTCCGTTTGGTCCTCGACAGGCTCCGTGAACACAAGTTCTAAGGGAAGTTCTCTAAATGTGAATTCTGGCTGGATAAAGCCCTTTATCTTGGCCATATTATCTCTGCCGAGGGCATTTCTATGAACCCCGAGAAGGTTGAAGCTATTGTCAACTAGGAACACCCGCAGAATGTCAAGCAACTCCGAAGCTTCCTTGGTCTCGCTAGCTATTGCAGAAGGTTCGTTGAGAACTTCTCCAAGATTGTCAAGCCTCTTTCCAACCTGTTGCAGAGGAATGTCAAGTACTCCTGGACTCCTGATTGTGATGTGGCATTCAAAACACTCAAAGAGAAGCTCATTTCTGCTCCGGTTCTTACTCCTCCGGATGAGTCCAAGCCTTATGAAGTCCTTTGTGATGCTTCATTGCAAGGTCTTGGTGGTGTTCTCATGCAAGACAAGAAGATTGTGGCATACACTTCTCGCCAGTTGAAACCAAATGAGAAGAATTACCCCACACATGATCTCGAGCTAGCAGTAGTTGTTCATGCCTTGATCACGTGGAGACACCTTCTGTTGGGCAGAAAAGTGGACATCTTCACCGATCACAAGAGCTTGAAGTACATCTTCACACAGCCAAACGTTAACCTTCGCCAGACTCTTTGGGTTGAGATGATTCAAGAGGACGATCCAAGCATTGAGTATACTCCTGGCAAGGCCAATGTCATTGTAGATCCCTTGAGCAGAAAGGCGTATTGCAACAGTCTCCTTCTCAAACTGTTCCAGCCTGAACTTTGTGAATCATCCAGGAAGCTCAACCTCCAAGTTATTCCGCAAGGCTTTCTTGCAAACCTTCAAGTTGCTCCTACCTTGGAAGATCAAATCCGTGAGGCCCAACTCAGTGATGCTATGGTGCAGAAAGTGAAACATGGTATTGCTAAGGGTACTCCCAAATACAAGTGCTATCGCGTTGATGAGAAAGACACCTTGTTCTTTTAGGACAGGATCATGGTTCCCAAGGGTGATCTCAGGAAGCTCATAATGAACGAAGCACATGACTCCCTCCTCTCGATACACCCAGGAAGTTCCAAGATGTACCAAGACCTCAAGCAATCATATTAGTGGACTTGCATGAAAAGGGAGATTGCCAAATTCATGAATGAATGTGATGTCTGCAGAAGAGTGAAGGCAGAGCATCAACGTCGAGCCGGTCTCCTTCAACCTCTACCTATTCCCGAGTGGAAATTCAATCACATTGAAATGGATTTCGTCACTGGGTTTCTTAAGTCCAAGAAGGGAAATGATGCTATCTTTGTGGTAATTGACAAGCTAACTAAAGTAGCTCATTTTCTTCCCGTCAAAGAATCCATCAATGCAGCTCAGCTGGCAGAGCTGTACACCTCCAAAATTGTTGCTTTGCATGGCATTCCTCAAGTGATCTCTTCAGACCGTGGAAGTTTGTTCACATCCAAGTTCTGGGATTCCTTTCAGTCAGCCATGGGCACTAAGATTCGCTTCAGCACTGCGTTTCACCCTCAGACTAGTGGTCAAGTCGAAAGAGTGAACCAGATCCTCGAAGATATGCTAAGAGCATGTGTCATCTCCGTCGGTATGAAATGGGAAGATTGCCTTCCATTTGCCGAATTCTCCTACAACAACAGCTTCCAAGCAAGTGCAGGTAAAGCTCCTTTTGAAATCATCTATGGCAGAAAGTGTCGTACCCCTCTCAACTGGTCTGAGACTGGTGAACGTCAACTTCTTGGAAATGATTTGATCTCAGAAGCCGAAGATATGTGCAAAGTCATACGTGAGAAGCTCAAGGCCGCGCAATCGCGTCAAAAGAGCTACTATGACGGCAAGCATCGTGACTTGGCTTTCGACATTGGAGACCGTGTCTATCTCCGCGTTTCTCCCATGAAGGGCACTAAAAGGTTCTGTATCAAGGGCAAGTGTAATGCCCAGTATGAGATTATACCTCCCACGTGTCGAGGCACGACTTAAAGGCATAATATCATACTAGAATGATCTCAAGAATGGTATCTTTGCACAACTCATGTAAAAGAGGGATAAATTTGTAAAAGAGTAGTTGGCTTACACTCGCCACGTCACACAATGCATTACATAAACATTCATCATCCAAATAACATCAAAGTCCGACTACGGATGAAGATCCAAATGAAAGATACCATAAATAAAGAAACACAAGGTCCCGGTCATCCTAGTAAGAGCCCAACCGATCCTCTGGGTAAGACACGTAGTATCGCCCACGTTTTTCGTTGAACTCCCGGTACAACTCTGAACCACCAGCAGTGTAGTTCTCAATGGTACCTGCATCTGGTGTTGTGTATAATCTGTGAGCCACGGAGGACTCGGCAATCCCATTCCCGGGTAGCAATACTATCAAAGCCTTGGGTGTGGAACAAGGCTGAAAGACAAGGTTCTGGCTGCACTAGCACTAGCTTACATTTTTAGAGCGACAAGAGAAAATGCCAATGATTGTCAAAGTGATCACGAAGTGATCCTATGTAAGCACGTCAAACATAACCCCACTGTGTTCACTTCCCAAACCCCTTCGGAAAGCAACCGTCACGGTTACTCACACTGGTAGTCGATTATGATCATAGTGTCAAGTTTTCTACAACCGGATATTAAAAAATTCCCATCTGCCACATAACCGAGGGCACGGCTTTCAAAAGATCAAAACCCTGCAGGGGTGTCCCAACTTAGACCATCACAAGCTCACGATCTGCGGAGTCGCAAATCCAAGGTGGGAAGACCCAAGTATTCTTGGAATCCCGTGCTCAAGATATTCCGACAAAGGTAAAACTAATCCAGCAAGACCTCCCGGCGTGCCGACACCCTGATAGTAGCCGTGCGTATCTCGTCTCAGGCCACGACCGGATGGGTCATGCTACAGGTTTTTACCAGCCCTTGGGTTTCCCCAAGGTGGCCCCGCAGGCTCCCTAGTTTGGCCCAACACCCATGTGGAGCACTGGATTAAGAAAAGGGTTTATAACTCCCCATGCAAGTTTTAGTTATTAGGCAAATGTAAAACCAATGTTGGGCCTTGCTGGAAAAGCTTTAGCGCTAAGCGGGTTATCAAGGGGGGCCCATAAACCCCAACCGTGTTAGGGACGCAAAAATCAAGGAACATAACACCGGTTTAGACGGTTCCTAGGGTTGCATGAGTGTAACAAAACACCAAGCAAGAGGCTTAGCCTTCCACCCATTGCCAAATATATAGATGATTTCGTTTAACAGATTATATATTGTGATATCCCAACAATAACTACATCATGAAGCAAGAATCTTTGAATCTTCTCCTGCAACTAACAATGCTATAAGAGGGGCCGAGCGAAGCTTACGTAGCCAATCAAAGGTTTGTTAGGTTGGGTGGTTAGAGAGGTTCATGGCAACAATAGGAGGCTGACAAACATACATAGGTTTCGAGGCAATATGCTAAAGAGCGAGACATCTAGCACATGCAAAGATAGTAGTGATATCTAGGTAAGGTCATCTTGCCTGTTGGATCCTCGGAGGGAATGTAAACTTTCTCCTCACACTCAACCTCGGTAGAAACCTCGTACTCCGTACCGTCACCGGGCTCTAACCAAACACAACAATGCAACAACGGAACAAAATCAATCAACATGCAGTGCTCAACCACATGATGCATGCACATGAAGCATATGAACATGGAAGAAATGATGCATGGCCTAGGGGTCAGAAGAGTGCAATATCATCACAACCAAACAAGATCAACCACAAACATTAAACAAGTAAAGGAGCAACTTAACTAGTTTATGTAGTTTTCCAAACAAGCAACCAACAAGGTTTTAAGAGTTGGTTAACATGGCAAGGGTGCAACTAACATAACAGCAACATGCTAGCATATTTAAATGGGCTGGAATTAATAACAACAATATCCAGAAACTCCCATATTAAATTAAATGCATTTGGGACAGATTTGAAAAACTTCTGTGATAGAGTTGTGAAACATGCTAAACAACAGCACCAAAATATTCTACACATTTTCCTACCCCAAATGCATATAAAGTTTGTTAAATTTGGAGTTGTAGATATTTAGTTATGATTTTTGCAAGTTTAAATATATTTAAAACTAAGTTTAAATTCAAACAACATTTTAAAAGGTTTTAAACATGGCAACAAGTGGCATATTCATAATCTACACAAAATTCTAAGCACTTTTCATATAGGACTCAACTTCATCTGAAACATAAATATGAAGATATTAATTAATCCAGAAAAACAGAAAAGAAAAAGAAAAACAGAAAAAGAAATAAAACAAAATAGGCGCCAGGGTCTAAAACGACCCAGGCTCAGCTAGCCACGCCCACTGACAAGGGGGCCCGGCGGGGCTGAGCTGGCGATGTGGGTGCGCGCGGGGGCTGGGACAACGATGTGAGGCTGGCAGGTGGGGCCTACATGTCAGCCTCAGGCGAAATGCAAAAATGGGGTGAAATAACCTGGCCCTACGTGGGATCGAACCCACGCCCTTTCGCTGAATCTGACGGAGACAAACCACTGCGCTACTGAACTGAATTTGACAGATAGCAGGTAGTATATCTGAAGACTAAACAGCAACGGGCAGAACAGGGGAGGCACTGACCCCCGTCGGAGCTGCTCGTCGGAGCCGCCCCGGCGACCAAATAGCACAGCGGAGGGGTGCGAGAGGCTCATGGAGGATTTCCGCATCCAACCCGCACGATAGCAGCACCTACGGGGCACTACAGCGCCAGCGGCGAGCAACAACAGCACGACGGCGACGGAGCAACGGAGAGGCGAAGCAAGGCCCTAGGCGGCACGGCGACTGCACAGGGAGATCCTACACGACTAGACGGAGCGAATGGGCAGCACGACATGGCCTAGAGGGGTTGGAACACTCGCCGGCAACGAGGTCCGACGGCGACGCGATCGGGCGCTCGGAGAACTAGGGCCTAGAGTATGCACAGAAAGGGGAAAAGGGTACGGGGAGAGAGAGGAGCTCATCACGAGCACGGCGGAGTGCTCGGCTGGCCGAGTCGTGGACAGAGTCGACGACGGCGCGCCTCGAACACCTACGGCTGCTGGAGAGGAAGAAGAGGAAGAAGAGCTCGACGTGGAGGCGATCGGGTCCGCGTAGACGACGTAGAGGGCGAAGACGACGTCGTGGAAGCAGGCAGACAGCTTTGGCGAGGCTGAAGATGACGCGGGGCTCGCCGGCGACGAGTGGCTGCTCTCAGATGCACTCGGGTGTCGATGGGGGTGGCGGATCTAGAGGATCTCGGCTCTCGAGACGGCGAGAGGGGGAAGAGGAAACCTAGAGAGGAGTGGAGGACAAGGTTTGGGTTTAAAAGTGGGGCTCGGGGCACGGCCTTGACGTCCGTGAACTGACGGCACGACGATGAGCGCGGGCGTGCTCTGCTTTTCTGATGGAGTAAGAAGGCGACGTCGTCCTGTGCCACAGACAGGTGGGGCCAGGCGCGGAAAAGGCCACGGCGCGACGGTGACGCTGTTGGATGGGCCTATGGTGGAGTTGGGCTGCGCTGCGGGTGGAGAGGAGGTGGGCCTGGGGACAGAGAGAAGGATGAGGGCCAAGTTTCACTGCAGGTTGCTGCTTTCTCCTTTTTCTTTATTTCTTCAGGCAGAAAAAGAAAAAGAAAAGCACAGAAATAAAGAAGAAGAGTTAGGGGAAAAGAAAAATATCCCCATGCTTAGTGAATTATGCCCTATTTAAATAAATTGACTGGGACATTTTTAGAGGCAAAAAATAAAAGGAGTTTGAATATGGATCAAACTCTTGATATTTTAAAACCCAACCAAATCATTTTTAAATAGGTTGATATTTGGTGGAGAGGTTGCTCACATGGTGCAAGATTTAAAGGGGGAGAAAGAATCACTATGGCACTGGGCTAGGTGGCTTGCATAGAGGTGCAAAGATAGGATAGAATGGAAGAAAGAAGAAGAAGAAGAAGAAGAAGAAGAGAGAAGGGTAGGGTTTAGCTAGGCCTAGCTAGAACCCACACACAATAATATCACTAGGTCTCACACATGCACAAAATAAGTAAACTATGATGCCATGATGATATGATGATGAGCAATGCAAGGATGCAAAATAATAAAATATATGGCAATGCAAAATAAATGATAAGAACCCCCAAGGATAATGGAAAGGATCAAAAGAGGAAGCTTTATTGCGATTATTGGAAAGTGCTACATTTGGGGCATTATAAACTCTCCTACACTGCAAAAAGATCTCGTCCCGAGATCTAGGACTGGAAGAAGGAAGGATACTCGGAAAGAAGGTGATCTTCTCGTTCCCACGTAGCTTCTCGGTCGGTATGGTGTGGCCACTTAACTTTCAAGAACTTGATTGACTTGTTGTGAGTTTTTCGCTCAGTTTCTTCAAGAATAGCAACAGGGTGCTCACGATAAGACAAGTCTTGTTGAAGATCAATCTCCTCGAACGGAATGGTGCGTTCAGGTGTCTTGAAGCACTTGCGGAGTTGAGACACGTGAAACACATCATGAACATTTGCAAAGTTGGAGGGAAGTTCAAGTTGATAGGCTAGATCGCCTCTTTTGCCAAGAATCTTGAAAGGGCCCACGTATCTAGGATCAAGCTTTCCTTTGATACCGAATCTTTGGGTTCCTTTCATAGGATAAACATGGAGATAGACACGATCTCCAATGTCGAAGGCCAAATCACGATGCTTGCCGTCATAGTAACTCTTTTGATGCGATTGAGCGGCTTTGAGATTCTCACGTATGACTTTGCACATTTCTTCGGCTTCTGAGATCAAATCATTGCCAAGAAGTTGACGTTCACGAGTCTCGGACCAGTTGTGAGGGGTACGACACTTTCTGCCTTAGAGGATTTCAAATGGAGCTTTGCCGGCACTTGCTTGGAAACTGTTGTTGTAAGAGAACTCGGCAAACGGGAGACAATCTTCCCACTTCATGCCAAAAGATATGACACAAGCTCTGAGCATGTCTTCGAGGATTTGGTTCACTCTTTCGACTTGACCACTAGTCTGAGGGTGAAACACAGTGCTGAAACAAATCTTGGTGCCCATGGCTGACTGAAAGGAGTCCCAGAACTTGGATGTGAACAAACTTCCACGATCTGAGGAGATGACTTGAGGAATGCCATGCAACGAAACAATTCTGGAAGTGTACAACTCTGCCAACTGAGCTGCGTAGATGGATTCTTTGATGAGAAGGAAGTGAGCTACTTTAGTTAGCTTGTCAATCACTACAAAGATAGCATCATTCCCCTTCTTGGACTTAGGAAACCCAGTGACGAAATCCATTTCAATGTGGTCGAATTTCCACTTGGGAATAGGTAGAGGTTGGAGGAGACCGGTTGGACGATGCTCTGCCTTCACTCTTCTGCAGACATCACATTCATTTACGAATTGGGCAATCTCCCTTTTCATGCGAGTCCATCAGTAAGATTGCTTGAGGTCTTGGTACATCTTGGAACTTCCGGGATGAATCGAGAGGAGGGAGTCATGTGCTTCGTTCATGATGAGCTTCCCGAGATCACCCTTGGGAACCACAATTCTGTCCTTAAAGAACAAGGTGTCTTTCTCATCAACACGATAGCACCTGTATTTGGGAGTACCCTTAGCAATACCATGTTTCACTTTCTGCACCATAGCATCACTTAGTTGGGCCTCACGGATCTGGTCTTCCAAGGTAGGAGCAACTTGAAGATTTGCAAGAAAGCCTTGCGGAACAACTTGGAGGTTGAGCTTCCTGAATGATTCACAAAGCTCAGGCTGAAACGGTTTGAGAAGGAGACTGTTGCAATATGCCTTTCTGCTCAAGGCATCTGCAATGACATTGTCCTTGCCAGGCGTGTACTCAATGCTTGGATCGTATTCTTGGATCATCTCAACCCAACGAGTCTGGTGAAGGTTCAGATTAGGCTGTGTGAAGATGTACTTCAAGCTCTTGTGATCGGTGAAGATGTCCACTTTTCTGCCCAACAGAAGGTGTCTCCACATGATGAAGACATGTACCATTGCTGCTAGCTCGAGATCATGTGTGGGGTAATTCCACTCATTTGGCTTCAATTGATGAGAAGTGTATGCCACAATCTTCTTGTCTTGCATGAGAACACCACCAAGTCCTTGTAAAGAAGCATCACAAAAGACTTCATAGGGCTTGGACTCATTCGGAGGAGTAAGAACCGGAGCAGAAATGAGCTTCTCTTTGAGTATTTTGAATGCCACATCACAATCAGGAGTCCAGGAGTACTTGACATTCTTCTGCAGCAGGTTTGAGAGAGGCTTGGCAATCTTGGAGAAGTTCTCAACGAACCTTCTGCAATAGCTAGCGAGACCAAGGAAGCTTCAGAGTTGCTTGACGTTCTACGGGGGTTCCAAGTTGACAATAGCTTCAACTTTCTCAGGGTTGACAGAAATACCCTCAGCAGAGATGATATGGCCAAGATATAAGACTTTATCCAGCAATAATTCACATTTGGAGAACTTCGCATAGAACTTTTGTTC
This sequence comes from Secale cereale, assembly GCA_902687465.1. Taxonomy (NCBI): domain Eukaryota; kingdom Viridiplantae; phylum Streptophyta; class Magnoliopsida; order Poales; family Poaceae; genus Secale; species Secale cereale. Next base: position 219,882,038 of record LR738712.1, read on the forward strand.
ACAGAGCTTGTCCAGGACCAAACGGAGGTGCTTGGCATGGTCTTCTTCATTCTTGGAGAATACCAAGATGTCATCCAGATAGACGAGAACAAATTCATTGGTGTAGGGGTTGAATATGAAGTGCATCATCCTCGAGAAAGTGGGTGGAGCATTTGCGAGGCCAAAAGACATGACCGTGTATTCATAAGAGCCAAAACTCGTTCTGAATGCGGTCTTGGGAATATCTTCTTAACGGATACGAATCTGGTGATAACCCATCCTTAGATCGTGCTTTGAGAACACCTTTACTCCTTTGAGCCGCTCGAACAATTCATTAATATTGGGGAGCGGATACTTGTTCTTTATTGTCTTATTTCTCAATGGCCGGTAATCAACGCAAAGGCGCTCTGTGCCATCCTTCTTGACAAATAGAACACCACAGCCCCAAGGAGAAGTACTAGGCCTGATTAGACCCCTACTATCTTGGACATTGAGTTGTCTCTTCAGCTCCTTCAACTCATCAGGGGAAAGCTTGTACGGACGCCGACATGCCGGCTCGGTACCAGGCTCGAGTTCAATGACAAATTCAAATTGAGAATGTGGAGGCATGCCTGGAAGCTCTTCAGGGAAAACATCTTGATATTCATTGACCACCAGAATCTGAGAGATGGCATTAATCTTGCCCTTTTCATTGAGAGAGAATAGCCTGATTGTGTTATCTCGAGAGGCGAAGATAATCACGTCAGTAAGCTTGACTTCCTTATTTGCACAATCAATGTTTGCATCATGCTTAGAAAGCCAATCCATCCCAAGAATAAGATCAATGTCGGAGTTAGCGAGAATTACCGGAGAAACCAGAAAACTGTAATCACCCATGTGAATAGATATATTCGGAGCATACACACTAGAAGACATTCGTTTCCCCGGAGAAGTAACTTGCAACTTTTGAGGTAAGCTTTTGATGTCAACATTGTGCTTGGATGCCAAAGGTTGAGACATGAAAGAACATGATGCACCCGAATCAAACAACACTTTTGTAGTAATAGAGTTAACTGGAAGATTACCAAGTATCACATCTAAAGAGTTCTCTGCTTGAGCTGCATTCATCAGATTCACTCTTGCTTGCTTGGGATTGTGCTTGACAATAGCAGTGCTGACAGGAGGCGGAAGGCGCCTTGGGTTGGGACACTTGTTAGCATAATGACCCTTCTGAGTGCACTTGCTGCAAACCACTTCTGAGAGAGGACGATGATAAGGACCACTTGACTTCGAAGCTTGAAAGTGATTCTTGGGCTGATTGCTTGGGTTGGGTGGGTGGGAGAAACCACGGCCACCTGAGTGCTTGTTGTTGTTGTTGTTGTTGTTGTTGTTGTTGGGAGGGCGGAGCACTGGAGGAGGTGGATGCCAAAACTTCTGTTGCTTTGCGACCACTTTGGAAGAAGAGGAGGAGTTAACAGCATCTATGATCCTCTTTTTGGAAGCTTCAACCTTGAGCTGGGCTGCCTCTTGCTTAAGGGCCATGTTACAGAATTGATCAAATTCATCCGGCTCAAACAAGGTGAGAGCTAGTTGGAGTTCATCCTTCAGACCACCACGAAACTGATAAATCTTGCTCTTGGCATCTGGGATGTCTTGCTTGGCATAGCGGGCAAGGTTCTGGAACTTGACATTGTATTGATAAACGGACATGGTGCCTTGCTTCAGGTTGTGGAATTGCTCACGCATGCCTTCGGTGACACTAGTTGGAATGTGGTGAGAGCAGAAATCCTTGCAGAAGTCAGTCCACGAGATTTCACGTCCTTCTATGGAATCTTTGTACTTTTGCCACCAATCAACAGCTTGATCCTTGAGTTGGAAGGCGGCAAACTTGACATAATCCTCAGGTCTCACGTTACTGCACTCGAAATGCTTTTTGATGTCTGTTATCCAGTCTTCAACATCTAGCGGATCCACACAGTAACTGAACGCCTTCGGTTGGTTTGCCAGGAATTGGTTGAGGGTTGCAAAGTGAGGTTGGTTGAACAAATTTCCTTGGCCTTGGTTCCCATGACCACCTTGATTTGCTTGGTTGGCTTGAATGTTCTGCATCATTTGCATAAGCATCTGGGTGTTCTGTTTTGTCGCTTCCATAATTGCTCTCCAGGCCTCAGATGGAGGAGGAGGGGAAGAAGGACGATCAGGAACTTCGTCACCCTCTAGGTTAGCATTGGGAACCTTCTTAGGAGCCATCATGGATGAGATGACAACTATTATCCATTGATTGAAAGATATAAGCTAAATCAACGGCTAAAACTTGCAACATAAGTCTTCACAAGAACATTCGAACAAAATGAACGAATGTAATCCCCAGTTCAATGGTATCACAATCTTCTCGAGAAGAAACTTGGGAGAACAAAAGGTAAAATAAAAACAACAAGGAGCAGATAGAACAAATACAAGATAGAAGCTTCGTTCCACATGTTCGTGCTGAAAGCTCATGGAACGTGTTACAAAAGGGTTTTGCAATCCCTGGATCAGCATAGCCAAAGACCCTTTAAGATGCAACTCCCGATCGGAACAACGACCATAACACCACTTCACTCAATGTAGAACCCCGAACTCCATATCATGCATTCGTTGGAAGAATGCCTACGAGCTACTAGATGAACCCACCTATTAATTTCCGAAAGTTCCCGGTTATGCAATCGGGTGTTGGGGATACAGGGGAAGCACCGCGCACTCAACTCTAATCCTACATCCAGTTGTATCCATCCTTCAACACATAACCAGTTATTTCCGGAAATCGTTTACCTCGGACCTTCGAAACGCATCTGCTATACAAGCTATGTCAATACTCCCGAACTACCTCCCTAGTACTGGGTGATGTCAGGGTTATCTTTCCACTAACCGCATAGAAGAGTTTTCGATGTCGGCCGTCTTAAGTATTCCAGAACTGCTGCGATAGATTTGTGACGACAACACCTCGGAGCTCAACTCCCCGAGACTCTGCCACAACCCCTAAATGACAGGAGGCATCGAGAACAATGTTCTCGTCACAAAGACATCGGAACAATCCAACCAATACTCGCGTGATCCTAAAAAAGATTTAGTGAATTTTTTGAGAGTAGAAGAGATAGAGTAATCGTCAGGAGTCCTCACCAGAGTGATAAAGGGATGAGGAGTAAAATAAATCCTACTCTCCGATATATATATATATATATATACATATATATATAGGACTCAAAACATTTTCATGTGTGTGCCTAGACTCAATCGTCAACGATTCGATCAATCAGTGGGGGCTCCTAGGTCAGAGAAGGCTCTGATTACCAACTTGTAATGCCCAGTATGAGATATACCTCCCACGTGTCGAGGCACGACTTAAAGGTATAATATCATACTAGAATGATCTCAAGAATGGTATCTTTGCACAACTCATGTAAAAGAGGGATGAAATTGTAAAAGAGTAGTTGGCTTACACTCGCCATGTCACACAGTGCATTACATAAACATTCATCATCCAAGTAACATCAGAGTCCGACTACGGACGAAGATCCAAATGAAAGACACCATAAATAAAGCAACACAAGGTCCCGATCATCCTAGTAAGAGCCCTACTGATCCTCTGGGTAAGACACGTAGTATCGGCCACGTTCTTCGTCGAACTCCCAGTACAACTATGAACCACCAGCAGTGTAGTTCTCAACGGTACCTGCATCTGGTGTTGTGTATAATCTATGAGCCACGGAGGACTCAGCAATCCCGTTCCCGGGTAGCAATACTATCAAAGCCTTGGGTGTGGAACAAGGCTGAAAGACAAGGTTGCAGCTGCACTAGCACCAGCTTACGTTTTTAGAGCGAGAAGAGAAAATGCCAACGATCGTCAAAGTGATCACGAAGTGATCCTATCTAAGCATGTCAAACATAACCCCACCGTGTTCACTTCCCGAACCCGTTCGAAAAGCGACCGTCACGGTTACTCACGCTGGTAGTGGATTATGATCATAGTGTCAAGTTTTCTACAACCGGATATTAACAAATTCCCATCTGCCACATAACCGCGGGCACAGCTTTCAAAAGATCAAAACCCTATAGGGGTGTCCCAACTTAGCCCATCACAAGCTCAGGATCTGCGGAGTCGCAACTCCAAGGTGGGAAGACCCGAGTATTCTCGGAATCCCGTGCTCAAGATATTCCGACAAAGGTAAAACTAATCCAGCAAGACCTCCCGGCGTGCCGACACCCTGATAGTAGCCGCGCATATCTCGTCTCAGGCCACGACCGGATGGGTGATGCCATAGGTTTTTACCATCCCTCGGGTTTCCCCAAGGTGGCCCCGCAGGCTCCCCAGTTTGGACCAACACTCATGTGGAGCACTGGCCCAGGTTGTTGATTAAGAAAAGGGTTTATAACTCCCTATGCAAGTTTTAGTTATTAGGCAAATGTAAAACCAATGTTGGGCCTTGCTGGAAAAGCTTTAGCGCTAAGCGGGTTATCAAGGGGGGCCCATAAACCCCAACCGTGTTAGGGACGTAAAATCAAGGAACATAACACCGGTTTATACGGTTCCTAGGGTGGCATGAGTGGAACAAAACACCAAGCAAGAGGCTTAACCTTCCACCCATTGCCAAATATATAGATGATTTCGTTTAACAGATTATATATTATGATATCCCAACAATAACTACATCATGAAGCAAGAATCTTTGAATCTTCTCCTGCAACTAACAAGGCTATACGAGGGGCTGAGCGAAGCTTACGTAGGCAATCAAAGGTTTGCTAGGTTGGGTGGTGAGACAGGTTCATGGCAACAATAGGAGGCTGACAAACGGACATAGGCATCGAGGCAATAAGCTAAAGAGCGAGACATCTAGCATAGGAAAAGATAGTAGTGATATCTGGGTAAGGTCATCTTGCCTGTTGAATCCTCGGAGGGAATGTAACCTTGCTCCTCACACTCAACCTCGGTAGAAACCTCATACTCCGTATCGTCACCGGGCTCTAACCAAACACAACAATGCAACGACGGAACAAAATCAATCAACATGCAGTGCTCAACCACATGATGCATGCACATGAAGCATATGAACATGGAAGAAATGATGCATGGCCTAGGGGTCACAAGAGTGCAATATGATCACAAACCAAACAAGATCAACCACAAACATGAAAGAAGTAAAGGAGAAACTTAACAAGTTTATGTAGTTTTCCAAACAAGCAACCAACAAGGTTTTAAGAGTTGGTTAACATGGCAAGGGTGCAACTAACATAATAGCAACATGCTAGCATATTTAAATGGGCTGGAATTAATAACACCAATATCCAGAAACTCCCATATTAAATTAAATGCATTTGGGACAGATTTGAAAAACTTCTGTGATAGAGTTGTCAAACATGCTAAACAATGGCACCAAAATATTCTACACATTTTCCTACCCCAAATGCATATAAAGTTTGTTAAATTTGGAGTGGTAGATATTTAGTTATGATTTTTGCAAGTTTAAGCATATTTAAAGCAAGTTTAAATTCAAACAACATTTTAAAAGGTTTTAAACATGGCAACAAGTGGCATATTCATAATCTACACAAAATTCTTAGCACTTTTCATATAGGACTCAACTTCATCTGAAACATAAGTATGCAGATATTAATTAATCCAGAAAAACAGAAAAGAAAAAGAAAAACAGAAAAAGAAATAAAACAAAATAGGCGCCAGGGTCTAAAACGACCCAGGCTCAGCTAGCCACGCCCACTGACAAGGGGGCCCGGCGGGGCTGAGCTGGCGATGTGGGTGCACGCGAGGGCTTGGACAACGCTGTGAGGCTGGCAGGTGGGGCCTACCTGTCAGCCTCAGGCGAAATGCAAAAATGGGGCGAAATCACCTGCCCCTGCGTGGGATCGAACCCACGCCCTTTCGCTGAATCTGACGGAGACAAACCACTTCGCTACTGAACTGAATTCGACAGATAGCAGGTAGTATATCTGAAAAATAAACAACAACAGGCAGAACAGGGGAGGCATTGGCCCCCGTCGGAGCTGCTCCGGTGACCAAATAGCACAGCGGAGGGGTGCGAGAGGCTCCTGGAGGAGTTCCGCATCAAACCCGCACGCTAGCAGCACCTACGGGGCACTACAGCACCGGCGGCGAGCAACTACAGCACGGCGGCGACGGAGCAACGGCGAGGCGAAGCAAGGCCCTAGGCGGCACAGCGACTGCACAGGGAGATCCTACACGACGAGACGAAGCGAATGGGCAGCACGGCATGGCCTAGAGGGGTCGGAACACTCGCCGGCGACGAGGTCCGACGACGACACGATCGGACGCTCGGAGAACTAGGGCCTAGAGTACGCGCAGAAAGGGGAAAAGGGCTCGGGGAGAGAGAGAGGAGCTCACCACGAGCACGGGGGAGTGCTTGGCTGGCCCAGTCATGGACGGAGTCAACGACGGCGCGCCTCGAACACCTACGGCTGCCGGAGAGGAAGAAGAGGAAGAAGAGCTCGATGTGGAGGCGATCGGGTCCGCGTAGACGACATCGTGGAAGCAGGCAGGCAACTTTGGCGAGGCTGAAGACAACGCGGGGCTCGCCGGCGACGAGTGGCTGCTCTCAGATGCGGTCGGGTGTCGATGGGGGTGGCGGATCTGGAGGATCTCGGCTCTCTAGACGATGAGAGGGGGAAGAGGAAACCTTGAGAGGAGTGGAGGACAAGCTTTGGGTTTAAAAGGGGGGCTCGGCGCATGGCCTCGACGTCCGTGAACTGGCGGCGCGACGGTGAGCGCGGGCGTGCTCTGCTTTTCTGACGGAGGAAGACGGCGACGGCGTCCGGTGCCACAGACAGGTGGGGCCAGGCTCGGAAAAGGCCAGGGCGCGGCGGTGACGCTGTTAGCTGGTCCTGCGGTGGAGTTCGGCTGCGCTGCGGGTGGAGAGGAGATGGGCCTGGGGAGAGAGAGAGAGAGAGAGAAGGAGGAGGGCCCAGTTTCACTGCAGGTTGCTGCTTTCTCCTTTTTCGTTATTTCTTCAGGCAGAAAAAGAAAAAGGAAAGCACAGAAATAAAGAAGAAGAGTTAGGGGAAAAGAAAAATATCCCCATGCTTAGTGAATTATGCCCTATTTAAATAAATTGACTGGGACATTTTTAGAGGCAGAAAAATAAAAGGAGTTTGAATATGGATCAAACTCTTGATATTTTAAAACGCAACCAAATCATTTTTAAATAGGTTGATATTCGGTGGAGAGGTTGCTCACATGGTGCAAGATTTAAAGGGGGAGAAAGAATCACTATGGCTCTGGGCTAGGTGGCTTGCATAGAGGTGCAAAGATAGGACAGAATGAAATAAAGAAAGAAAGAAAGAAAGAAGAAGAAGAAGAAGAAGAAGAAGAAGAAGAAGAAGAAGAAGAAGAAGAGAGAAGGGTAGGGTTTAGCTAGGCTTAGCTAGAACCCACACACAGCAATATCACAAGGTCTCGCACATGCACAAAATAAGTAAACTATGATGACATGATGATATGATGATGAGCAATGCAAGGATGCAAAATAATAAAATATATGTCAATGCAAAATAAATGACAAGAACCCCCAAGGATAATGGCAAGGATCAAAAGAGGAAGCTTTATTGCCATTATTGGAAGTGTTACATTTGGGGCATTACAGTAAGCTTGCTCCAAGATACATAGGCCCTTTCAAGATTCTTGGCAAAGGAGGCGATTTAGCCTACCAACTCGAGCTTCCCTCCAACTTTGCAAATGTTCATGATGTGTTTCACATGTCTCAACTCCGCAAGTGCTTCAAGACGCCTGAACGCACCATTCCGTTCAAAGAGATTGATCTTCAACAAGACTTGTCTTATCGCGAGCACCCTATTGCTATTCTTGAAGAAACTAAGCGCAAGACCCGCAACAAGTCCATCAAATTCTTGAAAGTGAAGTGGTCACACCATACCGACCGAGAAGCTACGTGGGAACGAGAAGATGACCTTCGTTCCAAGTATCCCTCCTTCTTCCAGTCCTAGATCTCGGGACGAGATCTTCTTGTAGTGGAGGAGAGTTTGTAACACCCCATATGTGATACCTTCCATTTATGGCAATATATGAACGTTGACTTCATCAATTCCATTCTGGGCTCTTCTTTCATTTCGGGTTTCTTCGTTTTGTCGCGTGCGTGTGTGCATTTCATCCATGTCATGTTATCATGTGCATTGCATTGCATTCGTGTTGTCACTTGCACCCGGTCCCACTCGCCTCTTCCCATTGTCTGTTTCGAGTTCCGACACTAACACGTGCCCGTGGCACCCCCGAGTCCTTCTTTCGTACGTGGCCGTGTAACGTTTTTGGAATGAGGCGAGACTTGTTGTGCATTGTTGTTTTAGTATGTGTAGGCCGCCTGTCAAGTTTCGTCGCATTTGGAGTTCGTATGATACTCCAACGGTTAACCTAGTGGGCTAAAATCTCCTTTTCCTTTTGGCCCAAGACCCCCTCCACAACAGCCCACTAACCCAGCACAACCACTCCCATCCTCTCGGTCGTCGGATCACAATCGTGTGGGCGAAAACCGCACCCCATTTGGACCTTCCTAGCTCCCAGAATCTATATATAACCCCCTCTCCTTGAAATTTCGGGCAAATCCTAGGCAAACTCCTCCTCCGCCGCCGCCGGACACGTCCAACCCGGCCGGACGTGTCCGACCTCCACCGCCGCGCCACGTGTCATCGCCCGACTGGCTGGCCGCCCGCGCCCACATCTCCGCCGGCCAGGGCCCGCCCGGACGGACTGCCCCCCCGGAACAACCACCATCCGCCGTCGGCCCGTCCTCCGCCCGACGTCCCGTTGCGTCCCTCGTCCGTCGTCGTCGTCCGACGCGCCGGCACCGCCGGCGCCCGGTGCGCCGCCCCGACGCATCCGGTCGGCCGCCCCAGCTCCCCGCGTCCTCCGCCTCTCCGGCCGTCCTCCGGCGCGCCCCGGCCGCCACCTCCGCCGGCCGCCACCGCGACCGCTGCCGCCGGCGTCCTCCTCCGCCGCGGGCCGCCTCGCCGCCACCACCGGCCGCCGTCGCCGGCCGCTCCCCATCGTCTTCTCTGTCTCCGGCGGTCGATCCAGATCCGGATCCCGTGGGTGGATCAGATCCACCCACGCGTCCATCCAAACACTACGCCCCAAGCCGGATCTCCCTGTCCCGCACGGATCCGCTCCGTTGACTTTTTCGGAGGTATAAATTTCCAATAAGTCCCCGGATCTGTAATTTTGTTGCCTCCTTTGCCATGTGATAACTTCGTGCTCGTAGCTCCGTTTTGCGCGTATGATATGTCGAAATGTTCGTCTAGTCGTTCTCTACATGTTAGCACCAGTTTCATGCATGTTAGAGATCATCTAGTTGACTTAATCTTCATGGCAAGAGTGCATGTTGCTGTAACTTGTTGTCTGTGTAAATTTGTTGCCATGTTCGTGAGTTGATAACTTTGTGCATGTTGATCCGAATGGAGTGAATGATATGTCCAGATCTTCGTTGTGAAATGCTCTACATGATGGTTGTTGTAGCATTCATGTTAGTTGTCATCTTGACATGTATATCTCTGTTGCAAAAGTGCATTTGGCTGGTAAGTTTCTGAACTTGTTATGAGATGATGTTTTGCCTTGCTTGTGCATATTCGTCCATGTGTCATATGAGCTAGGTGTCAACATGAGTTTTGCTTTTGAGTATGTGCTCTACATGATAGATTCATTTTCATGCCATGATATGTCTTGATATGAGTGCAACAAGCTTGTTAACATGTCATCATGTTTATAAATTTCTGCTAAGTGTGAATCTGGTAAATTTTATGCCATGTATCAATGATGCCACCATCTTTGTTGTGCGTGTTTAGAGTTGTCCAGTGGGTGTTCCTGATGTATATGTTATGCTCTAGCAATCCATGCTCTTGTTTGCCATGATGGCTTTCTGTAACTTGTTGTTTTCATGCTCTCAAGAGGCTATAAAATGTATCTATCAGCATGTTATCAACAAGTTCAGTTTTGCCACGAGTGCAGCTAGTGTTCTATGCATCCTATGAGCATGTTCTTACTTTGAGTAGCTTCTCAAATATGTCTTCTTCTTGTTGGTTACCTTATCTTGCCATGCCATGATTTGAGTTGAGTTGCACAAGCTTGTAAACATGCCTATCCGTTGTAGTTCTGACATGCCTTGTAATTTTCACTAAATCTGAGAATTCTGTAAATTTATTGCAACTTGCCATGCTTGTTTAATTGTCTTCCAGTAGGTTTTTGGGTGTGTTCTAAGTTCATGCTTGTTAAGTATCGTGTCTATTTCACATCCATGTCTTTTGCCTCCATGTTTGGGTGCTGTAAAATACTTATTTCTGGCTCCAAAGATGCCATGTTGTTGTAAACTGCAGTTTTGGTTGAATATTGTTTTGCTTGTCTTTTGCAAACCGTGCATCCGTTTCCGTTGATCTTTATATCGATTTCAAGCGAAATATTCCCCTCTATCTAGTGGCTTGCTTGGTTTCCCTAGATGAGGCCTTGTCCATCATCTTCTCCTTAGGCTCAAGAGCTTCCTCATGCATACACACATCATACTTGCATCATGTTGATTGTGCATTGCACCGTGTTTGATATCGTGCCGTTGTTGTGTTCTTGTGTTGGGTAAAGTCGGGAGCCGATTCAAAGTTCGAGGTCCCTACCGAGGCTGAGTTTGAGGAGCAAGGTTACGATCCCTCCATGGAATCAACAGGCAAGATGACCATTCCCAGATATCACTTCTATGTTTGCCTATGCTAGATGTCTCGCTCTTTAGATATTGCCTCGATGCCTATTCCTGTTTTCAGCCCTCCTATTGTTGCCATGAAACACTCTAACCACCCTCCTAGCAAACCGTTATTTGGCTAAGTACGCATCACTCAGCCCCTCTTATAGCGTTGTTAGTTGCAGGTGAAGATTTGAAGATTCTTGCCCCGTGATGAAGTTATTGTTGGGATATCACAATATATAATCTTTTAAACTAAATCACCTATATATTGGTAATGGGTGGAAGGATAAGCCTCTTGCTTGGTGTTTTGTTCCACTTATGCCACCCTTGGAACCGATAAACCGGTGTTATGTTCCTTGATTTTGCGTCCCTAACACGGCTGGGGTTTATGGGCCCCACTTGATAACTCGCTCAGAGCTAAAGCTTTTCCAGCAAGGCCCAACATTGGTTTTACATTTGCCTAATAACTAAAACTTGCATAGGGCGTTCCAAACCCGAGTTCTTAATTAACAACCCAGGCCAGTGCTCCTCATGAGTGTTGGTCCAAACTGGGCAACCTGCCTGGCCACCTCGGGGAAACTCAAGGGCTGGTATACACACGTAGCTTGTCCCATCCGGTCGTGGCCTGAGACTAGATACGCGCGGCTACTGTCAGGGTGTCGGCACACCGGGAGGTCTTGCTGGATTAGTTTTACCTTTGTCGGAATATATTGAGCACGGGATTCCGAGAATACTCGGGTCTTCCCACCTTGGAGTTGTGACTCCGCAGATCGTGAGCTTGTGATGGGCTAAGTTGGGACACCCCTGCAGGGTTTGATCTTTCAAAAGCCGTGCCCGCGGTTATGTGGCAGATGGGAATTTGTTAATATCCGGTTCTAGATAACTTGACACCATGTTCATGAATACACTACCTGCGTGAGTAACCGTGACGGTCTCTTTCCGAAGGGGTTAGGAAAGTGAACACGGTGGGATTGTGTTTGATCATGAGTAGCTAGGATGACTTCGTGATCAACTTGGCGATCGTTGGCACTTGTTCTCTTCTCGCTCTAAACTCGTAAGCTAGTGCTTAGTGTTGCTGCAACCTTGTTTTAAGCCTTTTCCACACCTAAGGCTTTGATAGTCTTGTTACCCGGGAACGGGATTGCCGAGTCCTCTGTGGCTCACAGATTCAACACAACACCAGATGAAGGTACCGTTGAGAACTATTCAGGAGGTGGGTCAGAGCTGTACTGGGAGTTCGATGAAGAGCGTGGACGTTACTATGTGTCTTATCCCGACGATCAATAGTGGCTCTTAATAGGATGATCCGGGGCCTTGTGTTATTTATGGTATCTTTTCGTTTGGATTTTGTCCGTAGTCGGACTCTGATATTATTTGGATGATGTATGTTAATGTATTTCATTGTGTGATGTGGCGAGTGTAAGCCAACTATCATTTTACACTTTCATCCCTGTTTTTACATGAGTCGTGCAAAGATACCATACTTGAGATCATTCTAGTATGCGTTTATGTCCTTAAGTCGTGCCTCGACACGTGGGGGACATAGCCGCATACTAGGCATTACACTAGGGGAGCTGTGCCATCCTCCCCGTCGCCGCCGCCGCCACCACTCCACCTTGTCTTGTGCCACCTCAGGCTCCCTGCTGATCCAAACCCGCCAATCACCACAACCCCTCTTGATCCACCCAAGTCCAACCAGCGCTCCCCCATGTCCCTCCTCGATCCCCATCACTCGCAGCCGCCCACAAATCCATCCAGTCACCGGGAAGCTCGTCGGCGCCAAACTCCTCCCGTGCCCTTCCTGAGCCGAGCCCCATGACCCCGTCGTATACCGCCAGAGCAGAAGCCCCTTCCTAGCTCACCGGAGTCGTGCCTCACCACCACCACGGCCAGCCAGGCCACTGAGGACCAGGTCGCCACGCCCTTGCCTTCTCTTCATTGGCTCCCTATGCTTCTCTCTCTCTCAGCCTCTCTAATCTCTCTTGCCTCTCCCTTCTCTAGCAGGCAGCTCCGCCACCTCAAAGCTGCGGCGCCGCAATCGTGTTTTGCCTGGACCCTGCGCCCGGATCTATGAAGCCCTGCTCTCGGGAACTCTGCCTTGGCCGCGTCCCACCTGCGACTTCTCCAGCCATCGAGCACCATGGACTAGAGCTCCGCGCCCACCTTCCTCCGCCTCCGTAACCTCCACGAGCCCCGTCGGATCTCCTCGCCGTCGCCGGAGAACGCCATCACGCGCCCTGGTCCGCTCGTCCCCGCCACCAAGTTTTGCTGTCGCCGCTGCTTCCTGTCGAGCAGAGACCGCCGCATGTACTCTTCTCGATCCACCGCTGCTCGCGTGCAAGCGCCCGCATGGGCGGCCCCATCTTCGCCAGGCCTGCCACCTCTACACCAACGGGCCGAAGCCCATGGGTGAGGCCAGCCCCAGCGCCCCTCCTTTTTTCCCCTCTCCTATTGTGCATCCCAGTTCTATATTCGGCCCAGTGTAGTTTTTTTCCTATCTGCGAATTTGTCTAATTATCCAGAGAACTGTTGTTTTACAAAAAAGTACCCCTAGTTCATGCATTTAATAACTCATGATCTCTGCATCATATGTAAAAATGTTATATATGTCAATTGCTTAGAATTTTGTGTAGATTAATAATTTCCAACTTTCATCCATGTTTAAAATGTTTAACTTGTTCTTTTTTAAATTTGTGTAAATAACATGCTAAAATGGTTTAATTCATAACTAAATAACCGTAGCTCCAAATTTATTAAACTTTATATGTATATGGGGTGGAAAAATGTATAGATTAATATGGTGCAGTTTGTTTTGCTGTTTAACAACACTAAAAGATGGTAATAGGCAGAACAGTACCTAATTCAAAATATGCACATGGGGATTTTTCGGAATTATTGTTTATTATTTCCGTCCCTATTTAAATTGCCTAGATGGGTAGATTAATTGTGCTTCACCCCTTGACATGTTAATCAACATTTAATATTGTTGTGTATATGAACGAGAGTGAACTAAATAGTTGGATGTGGCATTTTGTCAATATGCAACTCGTTGCATATTGAGCCCCACTTAATTTGTAGTGTTGTTTGTGCACTTCGCCATGCTATGCATATTTAAACGGACATGCAACATACTTGGTCGTGCATCATGTGCCATGTTTATGCTTGTTTTTTACCATGTTGTTTGCTTCTTTCCGGTTTGCTTCTCTCGTTAGCTTCGGTTTCATTCCGGAGTTGTGACGATTCGCTCGACTACGTCAGTTTGTCTTCTTCATGGACTCGTTCTTCTTCCTTGCGGGATCTCAGGCAAGATGACCATTCCTTGATATCACTTCTATTGTTGCTATGCTAGATGCCTCGCTCTATTGCTTCGTCGCGATACCTGTCCTTTTGGATGTCAGCCCCCACCTTGCCATGAAACCTATAACTACCTACCTAGCAAACCATTGTTTGGCTAAGTTACGCTTGTGCTCAAGCCCCCTCTTATAGCGTTTTTAGTTGCAGGTGAAGATTAAGTTTGCTCCATGTGGATTGGGTTTTTGGGAATAACATAATTTCTATTATTTACCTTAATGCACCTATAACATGGCAATGGGTGGAAGGCCTGGCCTTTTGCTTGGTATTTTGTTCCACTCATGCCGCCTTAAGTACCGATAAACCGGTGTTATGTTCCTTGATTTTGCGTTCCTAACGCGGTTGGGTATATGGGGACCCCTTGATAGTTCGCTTTGCATAAAACTCCTCCAGCAAGGCCCAACTTTGGTTTTACCATTTGCCCAATAACTAAAAAACTTGCATAGGGACCGGCTAGCACCCGAGGACTCTTGATCAATCCCCGGGCCAGTGCTCCTCATGAGTGTTGGTCCAAACCTGTGAACCGCCGGTGATCGCCAGGGGCAACTCTGATATTTTGGCCTACCGGAAGTTTGGACAATCCGATTGTGGCCTGAGACGAGGTACGCGCGGCTCCTATCAGGGTGTCGGCACATCGGGAGGTCTTGCTGGACTTGTTTTACCATTGTCGAAATATCTTGTACACCGGGATTCCGAGTCTGATCGGGTAATCCCTAAGATAAGGTGTTTTTACCTCTGTTTATCGCGAGAGCTTGTGATGGGCTAAGTAGGAACGCCCCTGCAGGGTTATGATCTTTCGAAAGCCGTGCCCGTGGTTATGTGGTGGATTGGAATTTGTTAATATCCGGTTGTAGGTAACTTGACACAAAACCTCAAACATAATACACTACCGTGTGAGCAGTCGTGATGGTCTCTTTTCGACGGAGTTCGAGAAGAGAACACGGCTAGGTTATGGATGACTCGTAGATAGACATGATCTTCTAGTGATCATGATTTAGCTCACGGCCGATGGCTTTCACTTCTCTTCTCACTCGGATGATACGTAAGCTAACCACCTCATCTACGCTTAGCGCTTGCAGCAGCCCACTTATACACTTTCTCCTTACCCAAAGGCTTTGATAGTTTTGATACCCGGGAATGGGATTGCTGAGTCCTCATGACTCACAGTTTACTACAAACACAGGTGCAGGTACAACCGAGTACGATTCAGTTGATGGCCAGGAACTCAGGTGGGAGTTCGATGAGGAACGTGGGCGAATGTACATGACATTTCCCGACGATCAGTAGTGGTACCTACTAGGACCGATCGGGCATAGTGAGTGGTTATCTTCTTTTCATTTCGATTTGTCCGTAGACGGACTATGATTGTACTTGGATGAATGTATGAATTATTTATGAATTGTGTGAAGTGGTGATTGTAAGCCAACTATGTATTTTTCCCTTTGTTCTTGTACTTGGGAATGTGTGAAGATGAGCATCTTGGGATCATACCAAAATGCGATTATGCCTCTAAGTCGTGCCTCGACACATAGGAGATATAGTCGCATCTTGGACGTTACATGAACCTACCGCACGAGCGCTCCGCACGGGACGCTACTCGTCCCACAAGCGGATCATACCCACTGACCAAAATCCTGGACTCCGCCAGGGGCATCCCCAAGTACGATATGGGAAAAGATGCCAACCTAAAAATTAGGTTGTCAGCAATCTGAAGCTGCTCAGCCTTCAAATAGCCAGTGACCACCACCTCGCTCTTATCAAAGTTAATCTTAAGTCTAGACATTTCCTCAAAGCAGAGCAAAAGCAACTTAAGATTAACAATGTCCGAGTCCGAGCCTTCCACCATAATCATGGTGTCATCCGCATATTGCAAATGAGTAACCCCCCATCCGGGATGACGTGACTAACTACCCCCTTAAGGTGGCCGGCCATCTTGGCCTTATCTAAGATGCTCGCTAGGGCATCAAATGCGAGGTTGAAAAGCAAGGGGGTGATAGGGTCCCCTTGCTTTACCCCTCGGGAAGCCTGGAAAAAGGGTCCCACCTCGCCATTGATGTTGATCGCTGTGTTCCTAGATCTGACCAGTTGCATGATTCAGGAACGCCTCCTCTCGTCAAATCCTCGTCACTCCATCACCAACCTCTTAAAGGACCAGTCCAGACGGTCATACGCCTTCTAGAAGTCCAATTTGAGGAAGACCCCCTTAAGTCCCTTTGACGCCAGCTCGTGGACGATGTCGTGAAGGGCAAGAATCCGATCATGGATCCGCCCGCCCTTAAGGAACACAGACTGAAGGGGGTGGGCAGTCCTTTCCGGCACAGGGGATAAACGAGTCCCGCAAACCTTCACAAAGATTCGCTCCAACACGTTGATCACCGTGATGGGTCGGAATTGCCTAATATCTGTCACCCCAACTACTTTGGGGATCAGGGATATGACACCATAGTTAATCCTAGCCATATCCAATGTTCTAATATAGAACTCAGGGAACATGGGCATAATAACCGGACGTAGGATTTCCAGAATTTATGGACTACCGGGAGGCCTTCCGGCCCAGGAGCCGAGCAGGCTTTCATAGAAGCCACCGCCCGGCCCACTTCCTCAGGTGAGAACGGGAGAGTAAGTTCCACATTCTCCGCATCGGACCTGGTTAGCAAGCGGCCAAAAGTCAGCGCAAAGGGAGACGCCTCCGCGTGGCTCAGCCGAGAAAAGCTCCTTATAAAAGGAGTAAATATGGGAAGAGATGTCTTCTGGGCTCTCCAAAAGAGTATCCCCATCCCAGAGGAAATGGATGGACCATTTCCGCCTGCGTCCATCAACAATTGCCTGGAAGTAGGCAGTGTTCGCATCCCCCTAATGGTGCCAGTTCTGGCCCCCTCGACGATGCCAGGACAACTCCTCACTCTTGTAGATGTCCATTAGCGAGGCCTCAAGTGCATATCTCCTAAGCCAGTCATCAGGAGACATGCCGTGTCCATTTGCAAGTCCATTCAGTACCTAGATCTGATCCAACAAGGCCCCTTTACGGGCCCGGAGCTCAGCGCCAAGGTTAGCACCCAGCCCATCATGGCCTGACGAGATAGCTTAGCACACTGGTGCCAGACATCGACAGCACAGAACACACGAGGTGGGGACGCGAGTGCCTCTAGCCAGCGGTCGCGAACCATCACAAAGAAACCCGGTTGCTCTAGCCAGAACGTATCAAAGCGGAAGCGAGGGGTCCTAGTGGGGCCTCATCCCCCGATGAGAAAAGCAGTGGCATATGGTCGGAGCCAATCTGAGTGACAGCCTTGAGAGAGCACAATGGGAACATCACCTCCCACTGAGCCGACACAAAGACCCGATCTAAGACATTTCGGATGGGGTCCACCTGCTTATTCGTCCACATGAACCTAGCCCCTACGCAGGCAATTTCACGGAGTGCAAAGTCCGCAATGCAGTCGTTGAATAGACGCATGTGGACCCGATCTACATTAGGGGAGATTTTATCAGAAGCCCATCTAACGAGGTTAAAGTCACCGGCCACCACCACCGGAATGGTGCACCTCTCCACCTTAGTCTTCAGCTCGGGGAGGAAGTCGGCAGAGCGCCCATGATCCGAAGGACCATACACGAAAATCACCTCCCGGCCGAGGTGAAGTCGTCGGTCAGTGACGGACATGCTCAGGAAGAATTCCCCTCTGTCCATATCCTCAACCGAGAAGGCATCCTCCCTGACGCCGAGCAGGATGCCCCCAGACACCCGCAAACCCTAGATGTCGTGAGCACGTGCGACATCTCCATTGCACCTAACTCGAATTGGCTCCCTCGCGAGCATGGAGTACCGCGTGTGCTTGTTGCCTCACACCATGCCCTAGATGACGACGCCATGGACAAATGGGAGTGCAACAACGTGGAGCGGAGCCCTGCCATCACTATGACACTGAGGTTTGAGATCATAACTAGAACTTGAACAATTGTTTTTGTAAGACTTGGATATGCTATTAAGACAAACTAATTCATGTCGCCTTTTGCTTCAGTATTACCAAGCACTTGTTGTTTTTCATGTCCTGTGAGATCCCCGCTGCTCTGAAAATTTGCCCAGCCGCTACTGCATATTTACAACCCCTGGTGGTGCAATATTCGGTCAATTTTTTTGGAGCTGGTTTTACAAATTGGATAACTGTCAGAGCTACGTTTTCGGTTCAAAAAGTGAGGGACCATGGCTGCTGCCCTATTTTGGGCTGCTATTGAGATGTTCTAACACCCTAAACATGATTTGTGGAAACTGGTTTGGTGAAATCTTCAAGTGGACCCGCTCAAGATTTGATACTTGGGTCTAAATTATCTATAGCTGCCAAATTCAGTAACCCGAGGTGCAATTTGTTTTTTCCCCTGTTCTTTTAAGGTTAAATCTATTATAAAAGTTCATCAAATGTACAAAGCATCTCTAATGGAGCGAAACACCGAGTGACAAGTATTGTACGGCTCCACTACATGCATACAACACTTTCTGAATTTCAAATATTTTCCCGATTAGGCTTTTTAATTTAGAAAAATATAAACTATTTATCGTGCAAATAGTAGCTATGATAAGTTTTGGTTCCTCGACTCTAAAGCCACACAACTTGGCCCCTGATCTTTTAAGGAAAACTTTTGTTTTTGCCACTCTAGATTTTGACAATTTTCCTTATGCCACTCTAGATTTTGACATTTCACTTTTGCCACTCTTAGTTTCTGAACATTATCACAATTGCCAATCCCGTGGCAAAAGCAAAAAAATTATAGTGGCAATTGTGATACATTTCAAAAGCTAAGAGTGGCAAAAATGAAATAAAGTTATTTTGATTTTGCCACGAAATGGTAATTGTGATAATTGTCAAAAGCTAAGATTGACAAAAGTGAAATGTCAAAATCTTGAATGGCATAATTAAAGTTGAAAAAATCAAGAGTGACAAAAACAAAAGTTCCCCATCTTTTAAACCGACTACCCCACACAAATTAGTAGGTTTTGACCAATGTCTTGGTAGTGATTTCGTATATGTGGAAAGTGGCGATCCAAAGAGCACACAATAGTTTTTTTAAGGAACATCATACTAACTTTTATCACAAAATAGAGTACAAATACAAGCTGATGCGGTATATTCTAAAGGAACCGATATAGAATTGGTATCCTGGACAATTTGTTGAAAAGCCCCTAAGATAAAGACAAATAAATTAAGTCCATAGGGGTTTCTCCACACAACCAATCCAGCCATCGTCTCCAACCTCCGACACCGCCATGATGCCGGTTAGAGGATGAGCCAAATCTCCACGATCCACTGATCCATGCCAGCACCTGTTAGATAATAACGAGAAATAAACGAGACACAAGAGACACGGATTTAACATGGAAACCGTTGCGGGAGAAAACCACGGACGCACGAAGGCGCAATCACCATGAGGAGGAGTATTACAAGCACGAGATGACAGACCGTCTTAGGTGTGACTACGTGGGGTATATAAGAGGGCAATACATGAGAGTCCTTGGAGGACAAGTAAACGAGTTGTACTCGTATGCGTCGACGTCAACGCAATGCCCACGCCGCTTGTATTACGTCTAGTCCAACACGGTACTAGAATTTGGATCACAATTTAACAATCCCCACCTTGAGCCAAATTCCCTCTAGTAGTCGAAGAAAGTGAATAACTCCATCCAAATTAGCATAACCACCTTGTGCGTCAAAGTCCATAGGACTAGTGAGAAATACCAACTAAGCCTGAGCAAAGCTCAAACTTATTGGTAGGAACTGGATTTGTCATCATATCAGCAGGATTATCATGAGTACTTATCTTGCATACCTTCAAATCACCTTCAGGAACAACATCTCGAATATAGTGAAATCTGACATCAATGTGCTTCATTCTCTCATGATACATTGGATTCTTTGTAAGATATATAGCACTTTGACTGTCACTAAACACAGTAGGGCAAGATGAATCTCCACAAAGCTCAGTGTATAAACCTCTTAACCAGATAGCTTCTTTGCATGCCTCAGAAATAGCCATATACTCGGCATCAGTAGTGGAACAAGCCACAATAGACTGCAAAGTTGCTCTCCAACTCACAACACAACCACCAATGGTGAAAACATAACCTGTGAGTGATCTTCTCTTATCCAAATCACCACAAAATCAGAATCAACAAAACCAACAAGTCCATCTCCAGTTTTCCCAAACTGTAAATAAGCATTAGAAGTACCTCGCAGGTATCTGAAAATCCACTGAACTGCTTTCCAATGCTCTTTTCCAGGATTAGCCATGTATCTACTCACAACACTCAATGCATAAGATAAATCCGGACGAGAACAAACCATGGCATACATAAGTGAACCAACTGCACTCGAATAGGGAACTCTAGACATGTACTCAATATATGCATCTGACTTAGGACATAAAGCTGATGATAATTTGAAGTGTGCAGCTAATGGAGTACTTACTGGCTTGGCATTATGCATATTAAAACGACGAAGAACTTTATCAATATATCCCTTCTGACTTAGATATAATTTTCCAGACGGTCTATCTCTGGATAGTTCCATGCCAAGAATTTTCTTTGTTGCACCCAAATCCTTCATCTCCAATTCATTACTCAATTGCTTCTTTAGTTTATTAATATCTGACATACTCTTTGCATCAATTAGCATATCATCAACATAAAGGAGCAAATAAATAGTTGAACCTTTGACAGTTTTCAAATAAACACAACTATCATAATTAGACCTTTTGAAACCTCGAGAGAGCATAAATGTGTCAAATCTCTTGTACCACTGTCTAGGGGATTGCTTCAATCCATAAAGAGATTTCTTTAACTTGCAGACAAGCTTTTCTTTTCCAGGAATAACAAAAACCTTCAGGTTGTTCCATATAAATATCCTCTTCTAATTCTCCATGTAAGAATGCAGTTTTAACATCCAATTGTTCAAGCTCAAAATCTATCATGGCAACAATACTGAGTAAAGTGTGAATAGAGCTATGCTTCACAATAGGAGAAAAGACCTCGTTATAGTCAATACCTGGAATCTGACTGTAACCTTTAGCAACTAACATTGCTTTATATCTTGTCTCATCATTAGGAGAAACACCTTCTTTCCTCTTGAAAACCCACTTGCAACGAATAGGTTTCTTCTCTCTAGGCAATTTTACTAAATCCCAAGTGCCATTCTTTTCAAGTGATTCCATCTCATCATGCATAGCAGTCATCCACTTATTACTATCACCAGAAATAATAGCCTCGGAATATGAAGAAGGCTCAGCATTACCTTCAATTTCCTCTGCAACAGATAAAGCAAAAGAAACAATATTGCACTCTTCAATTAACCTTTTAGGTTTATCAATACCCCGCCTAACTCTGTCACGTGCAAGATTCCAACCGGGTGGAACAATAGGCTGATTTGGAGTGGGAGTGACATGTTCATCATCAACGACGGGATCATCATGTGCATCGACAATTTCATTACCGGATGTATCACCTGAATCAATAACATGCTCCACCTGAACAGTAGGATGCTGAATAGTAGCCCGCTGTTCACTCTCAACGGGAACATTAGTAGATGGAACATCATGTAACATAGAAGATTCATTAAATATAACATTTCTACGAATAACAACCTTCTGGGTTTCAGGATTCCACAATTTAAAACCGTTAACACCAGACTTATAACCAAGAAAGATGCACTTAACATCCCTAGGCTCCAATTTTCCATTATCAACATGAGCATAAGCAGTGCAACCAAAAAATCTCAACTGTGAATAATCAGCAGGTGAACCAGACCATACCTCAATTGGAGTTTTCTTATTAAGAGCAATAGATGGTGAACGGTTAATGAGATAACAAGCAGTGGAAGCAGTCTCAGCCCAAAAACGCTTATGCAAACCTGCATTGGACAACATGCAACGGGCTCTGGAAATAATGGTCATGTTCATACGCTCAGCAACACCGTTTTGTTGAGGAGTATAAGGAACAGTGTAGTGTCTGACAATGCCTTCAGACTTGCAATAATTCTTAAATTGCTTAGAACAGAATTCCATACCATTATCAGTGCGAAGTATTTTTACCTTCTTTTCAGTTCATCTCTCAATCATAATCTTCCACTCCTTAAATGCTGAGAATGCTTGCCATTTATGCTTCAAGAAATAAGGACAAACTTTTCTTGAATAATCGTCAATTATGGTCAGCATGTAACTAGCACCACCTAGTGACTTCTTGCGAGATGGTCCCCATAAATCAGAATGCACATAATCAAGAATACCTTCAGTTGTATGATTCGAAGTATTGAACTTCACCCTCTTGTGCTTGCCGAAGATACAATGCTCACAAAATTTCAATTTACCAGTTTCGTATCCTTTAAGAAGACCTCTCTTATATAACTCTGCCAAACCAAGTTCACTCATATGTCCAAGACGCATATGCCAAAGGTTAACAGCATCACAATCAGAATTCTTTGAAATAACTCGAGTAGCGTTACCTGAAACGGTAGAAACTCGAAGGTAATAAAGACCATTGGTCAAACTTAAGTCACCTTTCATCACAATAAGGGAACCTCTGGTGACCTTCAAAACACTATCTCCACCTGAATACTTGTACCTCTTTGCATCAAGGGCACTCACAGAGATAAGATTTCTCTTCATCTTCGGAATATATCGAACATCTGTCAAAGTTCTGATTGTGCCATCAAACATCTTGATTCGAACGGAACCTATGCCTTCAATCTTGCATGGTGAATTACCAAAACCCAAAACGGAACCAGCAGCAGTAGTGGAATCAAAAGTAGTAAACCAATCTCTATGCGGGCACATATGAAAAGTACATGCAGTGTCAAGTACCCACTCATCATTTGTCTCAGCACATCCAGCAGTAACGAAAAGAGCATCATCGGAACTATCAGCACGAGCAACGTTAGCAGAATTTTCACCTTGTTTATTACCTTTTCTCTTTTCCTTGTTCTGCAACTTGAAACACTCGGAGATGTCATGCCCGTCTCTCTTGCAATATGTGCAATACTTCTTGTCTCTGGATTGCGACCGGCCCCTGTGGCCATTCTTACTTTTGCCTCTGTTTCCATTATCGGAGTTCTTCTCCTTTGTCCTGGTACGAACAGATAATCCCTCGGCTTGGGATGAACTTGAACCATCATGAGGCACCATTAATTTCATCTTTTCCTTAGAGTTCAAAGCTTCATAAACTTCATTAAGCGTGAGAGTATCACGACTGTATAATATGGTGTCTCTAAAATTGGTATAAGAACTTGGCAGTGAACAAAGTAACATTAAAGCAGTATCTTCCTCTTCATACTTAACCTCCATTGCAGATAGATCGGATATGATCTCTTTAAATTCAGAAATATGATTTAAAACATTACCTCCCTCGGGTAACCTGTGCAGGAATAATTTTTGCTTCAGATGCATCTTGCTGGTAACATCTTTTGTCATGCAAATGCTTTCCGGCTTTAACCATAGAGCGGCGGTAGTTTTCTCGCTCAAAACTTCCTGCAAAATATTATTATGCAAATGGAGTTGAATTTGTGACAAAGCCTTACGATCCCTTCTTTTCTCATTAGCAGTCTAGTCCTGAATTCGGTCCTTCCCAAAACTATCAAGTGCATCATCATAGTCGGCATGTGCCAACAATGCCTGCATCTTGACTTGCCATAGGGTAAACCTTGTGTCACGGTCCAGCAGCAGAAGATCGTACTTCATGGATGCCATGAGTCGAATAAATTTGTGTACACAAGTAGTGCAAGCCGATAGAAAAAATCTTGAAAGAATTTAATATGCGGATTAGATGAAAATAGGATAAATAGCACCTGATAGTATCCTCGTGGGTACGTAGCAACCGAGACAAAAAATCTGATCTTGTAGATCAGCCTTGAACACCACGTGAGAAGCAATAGTACTGTAGTACTACTAGTTGATTGATGATGGCTTGTCTTCATGTGGAGTAGCAGCGGATGGCTCGGGACTTGATCGAGCAGCAGCAATTACTCGACGGAACTCTGGAATACACAGTCAAGAACGGCTGCAGCGGCTCAGCTTTTCACGGCGTAGCACCCCTAAGCGGACTTCGACTCGCGAACGGGCAGTGCAGCCGCCGTGTACAACAGCTCGTAAAGGGACCAATCTGCGATCGGACTGGTCGCTCAGCGGCGGCGCACGGACATAACCCTAATTTCTCTCGTCTCAAATCTCGTATACGCACCTCAGCTCTGTATACCACATGTTAGATAATAACGAGAAATAAATGAGACACAAGAGACACGGATTTAACGTGGAAACCCTTGCGGGAGAAAACCACGGACGCACGAAGGCGCAATCACTATGAGAAGGAGTATTACAAGCACGAGACGACAAACCGTCTTAGGTGCGACTACGTGGGGTATATAAGAGGGCAATACATGAGAGTCCTTGGAGGACAAGTAGACGAGTTGTACTCGTATGCATCAACGTCAACGCAATGCCCACACCGGTTGTATTACGTCTAGTCCAACACGGTACTAGAATTTGGATCACAATTTAACAGCACCATCGCATTTAAGGATTTGATAGCCGATGAAGAGGCCTGCTACAAGCAGCGAGGCACTTGTTGATATGGCTCGTCGGCCGGGGAATGTCTCCGTGCAGACCAAGATCCGAATCCATCGCTTCCCGCTGTCAATACGGAGGGAGAGCGCCGGATCCGTCGTCACTTGACCTATCTTGCTCCAGGATCATGAATTTCTCCCTGCTGTTTGGCACCACCATTGAACATATATAGCCTGAAGAACTGCTAGGCACAACCGATGGCTCCACGTTGGCTGTGAATAGTGCGAGCGAGTGGGGCGAGAGGAAAAGAACGAGCCAACGGGGCGAGAAGCATCGAAGGGGCATAGAAAAGAAAATTCCCTTCCCCCTTCCTCAGGAACCCTAGCCACCGCCGCCTCCTCCTCCTCCCGCCTCAGCCGCCTCCCCCTCCTCCCCCCTCTCCCCTCCACCGCCTCCCGCATCTCGTCCGCCCAGAGTGCGGAGGGGAGCTTGCCGACGACGGTGGCGCTGGCTCGAGGCCGGTGAGCGGTCGATGCGGGGTCGTTTGGATCGAGGCGTGGGAGAGGCGGATGCGGCGGCAAGAGAAGAGCAACAGTGGCGGCGTCGACCTGCGAAGATGGAGTGGTGGTGGCGGCGTCGGGAGAGAGGATGAGAGGGAGAGAGAGAAGGGCAGCAGCCAGCAACAACTTGTCCGTGTCGCGTGATGGCCCAGATGCGGCTGCCCCGTGGGCGGCCTCGACGAGCACGATCTGTAGAGAAGGGTGCCCCCACCTCCTCAGTTCGTTCTCATCTCTGTCAGGCAGGTGAGATCCTTCCTCCTCTCACAACCCCCTTTGATTTTTGTGATGGCGGATGTGTTTGCGTTCTACTGCTGCCAGACTTGGATGCTGCTTGTCCTGACACTGTGTGCAACTAGCCGATGTTGGTTGCTTGTGCTGCTGCTATGTGCTACTGTGTTGTTGGTTGCCTCCTTATTTGGTTATTTATGAATCTGAAAACTCGTCTTGAGAATCAAGGATAGAAGAGAAGGCTATGAGCCAATGAGAAAAGCATCATTTTCAGTTTGGTGTTTAAGAATTGATGAAGGATATGTCATATGTTCAGTTCCTAACATTTTCATTGCATTTAAGGATAAGAAGAAGACGGCCCGTCGCGATGGTGTGAGGCTGCAGGGAAGAGGAAAGAGGTTGGCGACAGGCCGACGGGGTGAATGAGCAGGTCAGCCCTCATGAAGACACCGCCGCCGGCCAGGGGCGCTGTTGGCGCGCTAGACGTCGTCCTTCTCAACCCATGCTCTCCTCCCCTCGCTTCTGGCGGCCAGGAGCTCGAGTCGGAAGAGGAGACCTCGACGGTCCACGGCTCGCAGAGAGCCGCGTATCCTCTAACCTTGACAAAATCAGGTCAGTTTATTTTCTTCCTCTTTGCACACCGGTCCTGGCAGAGGTGACACAATGGAGCAGGCATCAGACCAAGTTTAGAACAGACCAACCCTTCCTTTTGTAGAAATTTTGCCCCATGGTTAGTGTATAGCGGCTAGAGACAAATGATTTTTTTCTTCATTTGAACAATTTGATACATGCTCCAATTACCAAACGAATGGGCATGCAATGCCCATTTGTTTAGTTATGTTACGTACAGCTATGACTGCCCAACAGGCGGTGAGTCCAAGAGCTTTGTCAGATGTTAGTTATGTTACGTATAGCTATGACTGCCCAACAGGCGGTGAGTCTAAGAGCTCTGTCAGATGTTCATTGCATATATCCAGTGCAAAGAATGATATAGAATTTGCAACCCTAAGCAGGTGCCAAGATGATTAACTCCTTGATTGGGTTTAGACTGCGCATATCTGTAACATAGATATTAATTGACATATGATGCATTATTTGAAATATGATATGCCAAAACCTATACCTAGAATGATATACCATGGCTTCCATGGAGTTTGATGTAGATTAGTAAATGGCCGTGTGCCCACATATGCTCCCTTTAGAATGTACTCCCTCCGTTCCAAATTACTCGTCGTGGTTTTAGTTGAAATTATAAAGCCTGAAGAACTGCTAGGCACAATCGATGGCTGCACGTCGGCTGTGAATAGTGCGAGCGAGCGGGGCGAGAGGAAAGAACGAGCCAACTGGCGAGAAGCATCGAAGGGGCATAGAAAAGAAAACTCCCTTCCCCCTCCCCCCTCCCCCCTCCCTCTGGAACCCTAGCCACCGCCGCCTCCTCCTCCTCCCGCCTCAGCCGCCTCCCCCTCCTCCCCCCTCTCCCCTCCATCGCCTCCCGCATCTCGCCCGCCCAGAGTGCGGAGGCCAGCTTCCCGACAATGGTGGCGCTGGCTCGAGGCCAGGGAGTGGTCGATGCGGGGTCGTTTGGATCGAGGCATGGGAGAGGCGGATGCGGTGGCAAGAGAAGAGCAACGGTGGCGGCGTCGACCTGCGAAGAGGGAGCGGTGGTGGCGGCGTCGGGGGAGAGGATGAGACGGAGAGAGAGAAGGGCAACAGCCAGCAACACCTTTTTCGTGTCGTGTGGTGGCCCAGATGCGGCCGCCCCGTGGCCGGCCTCGACGAGCACGGGCTGTAGAGAAAGGTGCCCCCCACCTCCTCAGCTCGTTCTCATCTTTGTCAGGCAGGTGAGATCCTTCCTCCTCTCACAACCCCCTTTGATTTTTGTGATGGCGGATATGTTTGTGTTCTACTGCTGCCAGACTTGGATGCTGCTTGTCCTGACGCTATGTGCAACTAGCCGATGTTGGTTGCTTGTGCTGCTGCTATGTGCTACTGTGTTGTTGGTTGCCTCCTTATTTGGTTATTTATGAATTTGAAAACTCGTCTTGAGAATCAAGGATTGAAGAGAAGGCTATGACCCAATGAGAAAAGCATCATTTTTAGTTTGTTGTTTAAGAACTGATGAAGGATATGTCATATGTTCAGTTCCTAACATTTTCATTGCATTTGAGGATAAGAAGCAGCCGACCCGTCGCGATGGTGTGAGGCTGCAGGGAAGAGGAAAGAGGCTGACGATGGGCCGACGGGGTGAATGAGCAGGTCAGCCCTCATGAAGACGCCGCCGCCGGCCAGGGGCGCTGTTGGCATGCTGGACATCATCCTTCTCAACCCGTGCTCTCCTCCCCTCGCTTCTGGCGGCCAGGAGCTCGAGTCGGAAGAGGAGACCTCGACGGTCTGCGGCTCGCGGAGAGCCGCGTATCCTCTAACCTCGACAAAATCAGGTCAGTTTATTTTCTTCCTCTTTGCACAC
This sequence comes from Secale cereale, assembly GCA_902687465.1. Taxonomy (NCBI): domain Eukaryota; kingdom Viridiplantae; phylum Streptophyta; class Magnoliopsida; order Poales; family Poaceae; genus Secale; species Secale cereale. Next base: position 219,909,877 of record LR738712.1, read on the forward strand.
CGGTCCTGGCAGAGGTGACACAATGGAGCAGGCATCAGACCAAGTATATAATAGACCAACCCTTCCTTTTGTAGAAATTTTGCCCCATGGTTAGTGTATAGCGGCTGGAGACAAATGATTTTTTTTCTTCATTTGAACAATTTGATACATGCTCCAATTACCAAACGAATGGGCATGCAACGACCATTTGTTTAGTTATGTTACGTACAGCTATGACTGCCCAACAGGCGGTGAGTCCAAGAGCTCTGTCAGATGTTAGTTATGTTACGTATAGCTATGACTGCCCAACAGGCGATTAGTCCAAGAGCTCTGTCAGATGTTCATTGCATATATCCAGTGCATATAATGGTATAGAATTTGCAACCCTAAGCAGGTGCCAAGATGATTAACTCCTTGATTGGGTTTAGACTGCGCATATGTGTAACATAGATATTAATTGACATATGATGCATTATTTGAAGTATGATATGCCAAAACCTATACCTGGGATAATATACCATGGCTTCCATGGAGTTTGATGTAGATTAGTAAATGGCCGTGTGCCCACATATGCTCTCTTTAGAATGTACTCCCTCCGTTCCAAATTACTCGTCGTGGTTTTAGTTCAAATTTGAACTAAACCCACGACGAGTAATTTGGAACAGAGGGAGTATGTTATATGATTTCCAAGAATTTCCTTAAAGTAGATTTGATATCCTACTTACATGTTCAGTATTCATTTATGAAAAATTGTTAAGAGGAGAATTTAGTGTCTCACTTCTAATCTAAGTGATAGAAAAATCAACTTGATAAACTAATCTTAGTTGGACAATAATTTACCTAAAAATAACTTACTCATGGTAATAGTTTCGTTATTTAATCTAAATATCTGATTGTGCTTCTAAGCAAGATACTATAAAAGTGCAATTATTTTCTTTTTACTGCATTACTCTTGCCAGTATTTATTGTGGGTTAGTGGAGCGCTAAACTTTTGTATTTTATAGTTTCGAGGTATAACTTTTTTGTGTTTCTGAGTTAATATAAATTTTATGTGCTGCAGGCAGTTCCTTTCAATCCATGGAACAGTGCCTATGTTAGGCGATAGAAAGGCAGTCGGACAATCATGCTATTTTCTTATTTGAAATCAGAATGCTACTAGGACATTCTTAATTTTGGAAAATCAGATCGAACAAGAGATAAGGTACATTGGTACTTGGTGATACAATTGGAGAAAGGGATATGATATGTCTGGCAATGGTTTAGGAAGGTATTCACTTATCCGAAACAACAACATAGGTATGTTCAAGCAAGGAACTCGGCATGGCAGTTAGGTGGTGGAGTGTCTGTCCTTGAATTGTACACATTTTTTTCTCTGAAAGAAATTCACCGCATAACTCATTCTAGCTATTCTCGATGTTTTTATCTGTTCCAATCCAAATTTGATACACCAGTTTCTTGAATGTCTTGAGACACTTTGCCCTTTGGAGTAGCGGCTTACAGTAATAGGAATACCTATCTTTTGAATTTGTATTTAGGGTGCGTTTGGGCGAGTAGCCATGTTGGCCTTACCAAAATATTGGTCCGCCCACGCTTTTTGGTTGCCGTTTGGACCGTAGCCAATTTTGGCTTGCCTCAGCCAACCTGGGCGTGCCCTCTCTTGTTTCCGGCAAATCGCTGTCGCAACAGCTGTGTGGAAATCCTCCGCTAAAAAATTGGCAGCCCACAAATCACGTGTGAGCTGGCTGCCGAGATATAAAATTGTACGCGCTTTCTTTTTTCTTTTTCGTCACCCAGTCAGTTTCCGTCTCTCTCTTCTTTTCTCATTTACACGCACATGAACGGAAGAACCAGAGCAGGGCATGATCTTCGCTACCATCGGCCATCCGTTATTGTGTCAACTACTCTGGTGGCCGCCAGCGTTGATCTACCTCGTCATCCTCTCTCAATCAACTCACGTCAAAAGCCAGATCCCCATCACATGTTTTACTGAACTTGACACATACTTCTTATCCTTTTCCCTTGTCAATGATTCACAAGCATACTTGTAATTATTATTTGTCCATTTAGGTGGAGTTTTACTAGCTCCCATTTGTAGTTTAATTGGCTGGTATGTAAATTCCGAATTATGAAACCAAACCAAACACAAGCCAATTAAAGTTACCAAATATTTGGAGCGTCATTCTTCTTAAACCAAATGGAAGCCAATGAGTTTGCCACAAAATTGGCAAGTACTATGGGCTACAATCCAAAAAATCAGAGCTTGCCAATATTTTCGTCATGCCGTTGATTTAGTCATGCCATTATTTTGGTAGGGCTAGGTGGGGCTCAATCCAAACACACCCTTAGCCTATGGATTATAGCGCATTTATCTTACCATTTTTATTTAGCCTACGTGCCTTCGTTGTAGTCCCGGCTTCTATGTTATGATGTATTTGCTTCAAAAGAATTGTCACACTTTGATGTACACTTTCCCAACACGCTTGTTGTATTTGAGACTTAATAGTCTACCAAATCCTAGCAAAAATAATAATCTTAGTTTGATGCGATTCGGAATAGTAGCTGCAGGGTTCTGTCTTCGTCTTATTTCTTTATACATTTGATTTGTATTTGTTCCATATACAATTGGTGTTCAGATTGTTAGGGACGAGGATCATCAGCGGCCATCCAGGAGCAACAACACGGGATCATGCCCAGTTCGCGAACTTATTCTCCTAGCTTGGAGGCTTCCTGCTCAAGGTGCACGCTTTCTTCCTCTCCCCTCTTTTTTTGGCAATTACTTCCTTTCCCCCTCTGATTTGACTTCATTTGCCTTCTTGTGTGAAGTTGTATACTTCAACTGTACAAAGCAGTATCGTGTTGAGATTCAGGAAAATTGCTAATTTATATAATTAATTATGTATTATGTACTGTGAACTTCCTCAAATCAGCCGGTTAGTCTCTTGTGCACATTTATTTGCTGGTGAGGGAAGCAGTTTTAACATGTGTGCTTTCCCTATGTTAGCATCTGCTTCCTCAGATAATTGATGGTAGTTATCCACTTGCAGTATAAATAATCTCTCTAATCAGTAACTTTGTTATTGTAAATGGTCCCTGTATATTTTTTTGCATATTGTTGTCGTGAGTAATATTCCACCCAAAGAATACTATTGTTATATCTCTAATTTCCGCGCTGCAACAATGGAGGTTGTGCTTTAGGTCCTATAGCTTTTTTGAAGCTGTAGTTCCTTTAGCCTTTCGGTGTCATGTCTTTTCGACTATTCTGGTTCCACAATAGTATCTATAGGTATTCTTTCTCCCCACTTCTCCTCTCCATTTTGAGTCTGTTCTGATTTCTAGATCTTCTGGTATTAGACACGGCCACAGGCTGCCGCCGAGGACACCTCTGCATCATCGTTGACGGAATGAAGGGAGCAGCAGCTACAGCCGCCTGCTGCGGCGGTGCTGAGCGGCTGCGCACCTGCAGCGAAATGGTGCTGAATCGATATGTGCTCCTCTGCCAGTCTTCCTCGCGCCGTAGTTTACTCCTCCTTGTTGCACCTGGTATTTATCTTCTCTCTTCAGGTTGCCTCATGGCAATTGTCACCAATTCCTTCTTCAAGATCTCTCCCTCACTCTCATTGATTTGCTAACAAAATGTTTGTTGGGTTGTTGAATATACTATTTTGCCATATTGATAGAAAGTGTATTCAATATGTGTGATTACTTGGCTGTGGTGGATGTTTTAGCATTGTCACTAATTTTCGTGTGCCAATAATTTGCCAGATTGGCCCCAGATTGAAAAATCTCAATTGACAGGACTTGCTTGTATGCATTCCTAAATAGAGTAAAACTAAAGCTTGCTGCTCATGAGGTGTCAGCCATAAACATGTATTATGACCATTGTTTATCCAGTGAAGTGCCTAAAAAATAGAGTTACAGTAGGGTTTTGCTAAAAAAAAGTGCCTACAATTCAGTGACCATAGCTTTCCACTTTAGCTCATAAACTGGATGGCAAAATAGAGTTTGCCCATTTCATATCTATGTTGTCTTATTAGGAAAATAGAGTTTGTTTTATAGCTGATGCTTAATATGTTTTATCAACTGGTGAATGCTCAACTTTAGCTCATAAGCTGGATGGCAAATGCTAATTCTGATGGGGCTTTTGCCACTTATTGTTTTATGGTTGTCTAGACAGCTGATGGCATGCTTCTTTCTGCGAGTTGTCAATTCTTTTGTACAGGGTCCCTCGGCTACTTATGCTTTGCTAGACAATGAGAGTATGTAGATTGCATGTATGGTTTTTACATTGTTTTGCGCAGGTTGAGATGCATCACATGATGTTTTACTTTTACATTTATGAGTATTACAAAGTCCTTTCTTTTTCGACAAGGGGCAGTAGCTATGCCATTTGATTCGAAGGACAAAGAGTTGATCACAAAGGGGTAGCATTCAGGATATATACATAAAAGAGTATAGAACCAAATTATATGATGTAATTGACTACTATTTCTATTAACTTCTCCTGTACACAATGTTCACGAGTTCATGCATTAAGCACATTTTATTGTGTCACTTGTGTTTACTCTTTTTTTAATGCAAGTTTACAGCTACTCGGAATTCCTAATTGTAGATTCATCTATCTTGACCTACCGATGATTTAATTTGTGTCATTATTACCTTAAGAAAATATTTGCATTTAATTTTCTTTAGATATAGGGGTACAAGTTCTTACCAAATGTACTTAAATATACGGTTATTGAAAAATGCAAATATTTTCAACATGAACATGGTTTTAAACGGGTCTTTGCGTCATTTGGCGCAACTGGTAATCTAGTAGAAGACAACAACCAAGCACGAACAGAGACACAAAGCTCACCGCCTCGATCAGATGGCAAGCACACAAGACCATCGTCTCCTCGCCGCCGTCGTTGAGAGCGTTGTCGTGGTGAAGGAGAGATCAAGGACATTTTATTCGACGCAACGCGGCCCTCACCATACTTGTCCTACCTCTATGAACAAACATCAAGAAAAATGGGAGCCCACCCCCCTCCTCAAGCCAGGGGAGCGGACGCAGGGAGTGGAAGCCGTTTCCTTGCCGGAGTTCACCAAGGGGGACTGTCGCTTAAACAATCGCCCTTACTTTCTGGAGCAGTTCCAGCGAGCGAGCGTGGGCTCTGAGAATTGTGTAAGCACAAAATAGTTGAGAAACTATTAAAAGTAGACTCTCTGATCTATCATCTCGATGTTTAAATGAACTTCAGTTTAATAGTATAAGCACAGTTCTCAAAGAAAAGTGTCTAGATAAGAAATGGGGAGTCAATGACTTTTCGCCATATACTATATAGCAACGCAAAATTTGCTGTAATCCATCATTTGATTCAACCATCTTATAACTGAGAAATCTACAGGAACAGGACGTTCCCATTGACACTGAAGGTACAAACCACTGTATTCATCAGGATGCTGAATACTACTCTAGTAATTACTGATAAACTCTTAGGAAAATAAAAGAATGAAACAGTCCTAAAACGCCGCAAAAGAACCGAGGAAAACTAGTCTAAGTAGAGAAGTTGATCTTGACGGGGAAAGACACCGACGACGGAGACGACGTGCCACCGTTCTCAAGGAGGACGGTGCTGACCCCTGACGGCACGACGGTGTACGCCGTCTTCTCCACGATGCCAAACGCCTCGCACACCTTGAGCGAGAACACCACGGTCGCTGCGCCGCCCGCCTTCACAAACACCCTCTGGAACGCCACGACCTGCTTGATGGGCGCGCCGGCCACCTCGGGCGGCGGCACAGTGAACACCAGCACGGTGTGGCTGCCGTCCACGTCACCGCCATTGACGACGCTGACGTTGAAGTCTACGGTCTCTTTGCAGGCGTGGCTCACGACGTCAATTGCCGGGCAGGACGGGGCAGCGTCCACGGCGCCGGCCTTGTAGCTGAGCCGCTTGCAGTGCCCGCCGGCAGCGAGGGTGACTGCGGTGCCGTTGCCAACGCTGGTCTCGTATCGGAACTTGGTGTAGCTCAGGCCGTGGCCGAACCGATAAAGCACCTCCGCCCCGTCGTAAAACTTGTACGTCCTCCCTGGGTATCCGTGGTCCGGCCGCGGCCGTAGCTCCATGGACGTCATAGGAATTTGGTGGATGTATTTGTTCTTGAACCATGTCAATGGCAGCCGTCCTCCTGCTCGATCACGCAATCACATCAGAACGTTCCAGCGATGTGTCAGAAAATCACAATCCATTTACTTTGATTGGAATGATAAACTTTGCACCTTCCTTTACCTGGATTGTATCTTCCGAATATGACATCAGCAATAGCTTTGCCACCTTCCCCGCCAGGGTACCCGGCCCAGAGGATGGCGCCGATCTTGGGGTTGCCCTGCGCGAAGGAGATGTCGATGCCGCCGCCGGACAGGATCACGAGTACGATCGGGTTAGGCGATGCCGCGGCGATGTGGAGGATCTCCTTCGTCTGGTTCTTGGGCAGGAGGAGATCCTCCCTGTCGTTGCCCTCCCTCTCGATGTGCATGTTTATGCCACCAAAGTAGATGGTCAAACTTGCGTCGTGCGAGATATTCACGTCCTTGCTTATGCCTTCTCGCGGCGTCACGTACCGGCAAGGCGGCCCTGCATTCACAAAGTTCATCCAGGAGAATGTTTGACATATGAGTACGTGACGTCTCGGTCAGTGAATAGTAACTACAAACATTTTTTTGAGGTCAACAGTAACTCCAAACATTTGTGAGGTAGTACAGCAGCAGCTAGAGAACAGATGATCATTTCCCTCAACAACAAAAAGAGAGAACAGATGATCACCTGTGTAGTCTCCATCCATGATCTTTTCAGGCGCCTCAGCATGTGGGCCGCGGACCGCGACGGCGCCGAACTTGTTGGGGTCAAGGGGCAGCAGGCCGCCGTGGTTCTTGAGGAGCACCATGCCCTGTCTGGCCCCGTCGAGGGCGAGGCTCCTGTGGTCGTCGCTGCAGATGTCCTTCTCGTTGAGGGACTCGTACCTGGGCATGCCGTCGAAGTAGCCGAGCCTCATGAGCGTCATGTAGAGGTTGTTGAGCGCGTTGTCGACGTCGGACTCGCGGGTCTTGCCCTTCTGGACGGCCTCCAAGCCGTAGGTGGTGAGGAAGTCCATCACGGGCTTGCCGTCCTGCACGATCCAGCTCTCGCCGCAGTCGAGGTCAAGCCCGGCCTTGAGCACGGCGGCGGTGGACTCGACCGCGGTGTAGCCCAGCCACGTGGCGTTGTCGGTCATGACGCGCACGGCGTCGCAGTCGGAGACGATGTAGCCGTGGAGGCCCCAGTCGCGGCGGATGGTGCCGGTAAGGAGGCGCGCGTCGGCGCAGGCCGGGATGCCGTTGACGCGGTTGTAGGAGCACATGACGCTGCTGACGTCGCCATGGCGGACGCACATCTCGAACGGGCGCTGGAAGGTCTCGACCATGTCGCGCTCCTCGACGTGGGCGTCGAACTTGAACCGCGTGTGGCCGTACCAGTCGTCGACGTCGTAGGCGGCGTAGTGTTTGCAGCACGCGGAGGTCTTGAGCGGCCTGGACATGGGGTCGGACGCCACCTCGTGGCCCGGGACGTCCTGCATGCCGCGCACGAAGTTGACGGCGTAGCGGCCGACGACGAAGGGGTCCTCGCCGGGCGTCTCCAGCGCGCGGCCCCACCTCGGGTCGCGCACCACGTTGATATTGGGGCTCCAGTACGTCAGCCCTCCCTTGCCCAGGTTGTACATGGCTCGAGCCTCCGTCGAGATCGCCTGCCAAAGCAAATTGCATGCAACACACTATGAAAAAGGAGCAGACGTGGCACCGAGGACATGCATGACGCGTAACGTGCGTACCTGGCCGATGGACTTCCAGAGGGACTCGTTGAAGGAGGCGGCGCTGTTGATGACGTTAGCGAAGACGGTGCCGTTGAAGACGGCGGCGCGGCCGGAGTGGAGGCGGGGCTTCTTGGGGTCGTCGAACTTGGTGGTGGGGCCGGTGCTGGACAGCCCGTGTAGCGCCTCCGACCACCACATGTACGGTGGAAGGCCGACGCGGGGCGCGCCGTCAGCCCAGTCGCCGAGGTTGGACACCTTCTCCTCCACCGTCATCCAGCCGATGAGGTCGCGCACACGGTCGCCGTAGGGAAGCGACGCGTTGCAGTAGCGGTACTTGGACATGTCCAGCCCGGCCGCCATGAACCGGGACGCGTCGCAGACCTTGGTGTACACGGCCTTGCCGCCGGTGGCGCCGCCGTCCGCCTGGGAGGGGACGGCTCGAGAAGAGGCACGCGGGATGCTGACTGTGGTGGTTAGGAGGAGGAGGGAAAGGAGGGATACGTGCATGGCCGATGACGCCATTGTAGGAGATGGCTAGGTTGGCTCGGTACCTACGTGTTGCTGATGATGATGGTGAGATGTGGGGCGTGTATATATAGATCGAGATCGAGGTCGAGTGGAGGGAACTAACAGATCATCGAAATTTGAAACCTAGTGCTGCATGTACGGCCGGAAATGATGCATGGATAGATAGATAACTCATTGGGTTGTTTGTTTGTTTGTTCGTTATACAGAGTGAAAACTGGTTTGTGTTGTTGGATATTTTCACTCACGTCACGGTCACGTGTGGATCGTAGGAGCGGGTGCTGATGAAAGTGGACGCACCGTGGTGGATAGTATTTTTTTAAAGAACGTCCGTAATAATTAAGCAACAAATATTACACAGAGTTTCCTTTTATTTTCAAAAATTACACAAAGTTTCTATGATACAGTCCAAGTGAAAAGCAGCGAGGCAACTTGTGTTCATACATGATTTAGCTAAAACTAGCAAAGAGTTTGTGCGTTGCAACGAGATAGAAAATAACACACGCTTTTAACCAGATAACCATGACCCAAGACCATAATAGGTCCACGTCCTTTATTTTCACATGGCATCACATTTGTGTTGCCGACATGGCCTCAGTGCTCACACGATGAAAACGCGTTTGAATGTGGTTAGTCCTAAGTCGTCCATCTCTCTCCCTCTCGTGCGCACACGCACACTCGCTCAGAATTAGATAAGAAATGTGTTGTTTTTCCCTCGCAAGGTTTTTCAGATGTCTGCATGCGTGGTTATCGATGTTTTCTTTCATCTCAATCGGGTTTTAATGGGTGTTTATTTACAATTTAGATCGCCGCCGGTACGAAAGAAAAACGGACCGTGCACTAAAGATTAATTTTGCACTAAAGATAATATTTTAGAAATATTTAACAACTAAAAATAACATCATATTTAGATTCTAGACATTTTTCTAATTAAATTTATATATAACATGTTAAAATCGGAGTTTCGGTTTAAAAGATATGGATAATTTTATTTTAGATAAACTATGGATTGATTAACCGAAAAGTCAAGGGGTTTTCTGCTAAAATAAAAAAAACTATCCGTATAAGTTAAATAAGGACGGCGAGTTGATTACGTGAAACAACAAAAAAATGATTCAGTTGTGATTTAAACGTATACTGTGGGTTAATTTACAGAAAACAAAAGGAGGCTTTTAGTAAAATGGCACGACAGTGAATCGAGAGAAACACTCTGTACTTTATTAGTAGGTATAGATATATGAGCCAGTACATTGTACCGCGGAGGAACATGTTTGAAGTCACAGATACGAAGACCGACGATGCACATTTGATATCAACCACCACAGACGGGCGATCACGGACCGGAGAATTGAGGTGTTGCACCAGGGAAAAGCAATCTAACGCGAAGATGACCGAGTTCATGTTCTCCTAGCGCGCCGAAACAACTGCTCGGCAAAGAGCTAGCAATGGCTTCTGCCAGCTCGGGATCGATAGTGCCCGAGAGAGCCTAAAAACAAGCAAGCATGCACTGGTGGCCATGATCCAGAAGGACAACACCATAATCATACTTGCCGAGCTCGTCAAATATAGTAGCATCAAAGAAGAAAATAATGGAACCATGCGGCGGAGGAGACCAAGAAGGGCTTGATGCATGGATCTCACGATTGTGAATAGGGTCCGGCTTATAAAGATGTTGCACACTCAAGTGAACATAAGTAATCATCAGGGGAGTGTGATGCGGATGAAAGGCTCGTTGTTGTTCCTCGCACAGTTACGTGCCACCATATGTGCCAGACTAGACCTGGCCAAACCTCGGGCCGGGCCTACCAAAGCCCGGCGCAAAAAATCCAGGCCCGAGCCCGGCCCGGCCCGGCCGTCGGGCCTAGAAATCGGGCCCGAGCCCGGCCCGAACATGCAAAAAGCCCGACGGGCCTCGGGCCTCGGGCCGGGCCCCTTCGCTAATGTGCAAAAATGGCGGGCCCGGGCCCGGCCCGGCCCGGCCACCGGGCTTGAAATCTAGGCCCGAGCCCGGCCCGTGGACAAGGTCGGGCCGGGCCGGGTCGGGCTTTTTCGGGCCGGGCCGGGTCGGGCCGACCGGGACGGGCTGCCCATGGCCAGGTCTATGCCAGACCATGATAGCTAGCACCATAGCCGACAGTTTGCATGTCCCGAATCCCGATAGGAAGTGGAAGAGCCATGGCAAAGCAAGACCATCAAGACTAATGTGGAAGGTGTGTTTCACATCCTCCCACACTTCCCATGCATACAGATAAAACAGGAGGGCACACTCAACACTATCGACCCTGCCACAAAAACAACAAAGCTTCGAGTCCATGACATTGAAGCTAAGACTCTAGATGGCAGGCAATCATGGACAAGATGCCACATGATCACCTTCATCTTGTTGGGAAATATCGACTTCCATTATTTCTCCGCTCGTCGACGGGCGATCGTCGATATCGAAACTACGGATGAGTTCTTAGATTGTTTGGTCAGTGGTTAGGACACCCTGCTCGCTACATGAGTCACGCCGAGGCAGTTTACCCAGGTTTAGGCCACATGCGACGTTGTAACAGCCTACTCCAGCTATGTGTTTCTTTTCATGTGTATTGAGAGAGAACTCACTGTTTACAAACTGCATAGCGAGCCCCTTAGTGTTCTAGTTCTTCCTTCCCCTTTCCTCTTGTCGGTCGCCTATCCTTTTATACCTGAAGAAAAAGAGTTGACTCCCGATGAGTGATATTTCTGCACATTCCACCTTTGTTTAAACCTGATAATATCGGAATATCCAAGAGTGTGTTTCCACGGGAACTGTGTCACATCCCTAGTTCTGGTATGACCTAGTGATAACCCACAAGTATAGATGACCGCAACAGTTTTTGAGGGTAGAGTATTCAACCCAAATTTATTGATTCAACACAAGGGGAGCCAAAGAATATTCTCAAGTATTAGCAGTTGAGTTGTCAATTCAACCACACCTGAAAGACTTAATATCTGCAGCAAAGTATTTAGTAGGAAAGTAGTATGGAAGTAACGACAACGGTGGCAAATGTAACAGTAGCAGTTTTGTAGTAATTGTAACAGTGGCAACGGTAAAGTAAATAAGCAAGGATCAATATATGAAAAGCTCATAGACATTGGATCAGTGATGGATAATTATGTTGGATGCGATTTCTCATGTAATACTTATAACGTAGGATGACACAGAACTAGCTCCAGTTCATCAATGTAATGTAGGCATGTATTCCGAATATAGTCATACGTGCTTATGGAAAAGAACTTGCATGCCATCTTTTGTCCTTCCCTCCCGTGGCAGCGGGGTCCTATTGGAAACTAAGGGATATTAAGGCCTCCTTTGAATAAAGTACCGGACCAAAGCATTAACACTTAGTGAATACATGAACTCCTCAAACTACGGTCATCACCGGTAGTGGTCCCGATTATTGTCACTTCGGGGTTGCCAGATCATAACACATAGTAGGTGACTATTGACTTGTAAGATAGGATCAAGAACTCACATTTATTCATGAAAACATAATAGGTTCAGATCTGAAATCATGGCACTCGGGCCCTAGTGACAAGCATTAAGCATGGCAAAGTCATAGCAACATCAATCTTAGAACATAATGGATACTAGGGACCAAACCCTAACAAAACTAACTCGATTACATGGTAAATCTCATCCAACCCATCACTGTCCAGCAAGCCTACGATGGAATTACTCACGCACGACGATGATCATCATGAAATTGGTGATGGAGGAATGTTGATGATGACGACGACGACGATCTCCACTCTCCGGAGCCCCGAACAGACTCAAGATCAGCCCTCCCGAGAGAGATTAGGGCTTGGCGGCGGCTCCGTATCGTAAAACACGATGAATCCTTCTCTTTGATTTTTTTCTCCCCGAACGTGAATATATGGAGTCGGAGTTGAGGTCGGTGGAGCCTCTGGGGGCCCATGAGACGGGGGGCGCGCCTCCCATCCTCATGGACAGGGTGTGACCCCCCTGGTCTTGATTCTTCCGCCAGTATTTTTTATATATTCCAAAAATATTCTCCGTTGATTTTCAGGTCATTCTGAGAACTTTTATTTCTGCAAAAAAATAACACCATGGCTATTCTGTGGAAAACAACGTCAGTCCGGGTTAGTTCCATTCAAATCATGCAAGTTAGAGTCCAAAACAAGGGCAAAAGTGTTTGAAAAAGTAGATACGTTGGAGATGTATCAACTCCCCCAAGCTTAAACATTTTCTTGTCCTCAAGCAATTCAGTTGACAAACTGAAAGTGGTAAAGAAAACTTTTACAAACTCTGTTTGCTCTTGTTGTTGCATATATGTAAAGCCATCATTCAAGTTTTCAGCCAAGATTATGAACTAACCACATTCACAATAACTTTCAGGTCTCATGTTTACTCATATCAATGGCATAATCAACTAGCAAGCAATAATAATAAACCACGGATGGCAATACTTTCTCAAAACAATCATAATATGATATAACAAGATGGTATCTCGCTAGCCCTTTCTGAGACCGAAAAACATAAATGGAGAGCACCTCTGAAGATCAAGAAATTGACTAGATATTGTAATTGATGGTAAAAGAGATCCAGTCGCAGTCATACTCAATGTAAATTAATAGCAATGCATGCAAATGACAAGGGTGCTCTCCAACTTGTGTTGTTTGATAAGTGGATGACGACTCAACATAAAAGTAAATAGATAGGCCCTTCGTAGAGGGAAGTAGGGATTTGCAGAGGCGCCAGAGCTTGAGTTTTGAAATAGAGATAAATAATATGTTGAGTGGTATACTTTCATTGTCAACATAACAACCAAGAGATCTCGATATCTTCCATGCTACACACATTATAGGCGGTTTCCAAACAGAATGGTAAAGTTTAAACTCCCCCACCACCAACAAGCACATTCCACGGCTGGCCCGAAACAACGGGGACCATCCATACCAACAACAGCCCTGGGGGAGTTTTGTTTAATTATTTTGATTTGATTTGAGCATGGGACTGGGCATCCCGGTTACCAGCCATTTTCTCGTGAATGGTGAGCGGAGTCCACTCATCGTGAGAATAACCCACCTAGCATGGAAGATATAGACAGCCCTAGTTGATACATGAGCTGTTCAAGCATACAAATAAGAATTTCATTTGAAGGTTTGGAGTTTGGCACATACAAATTTACTTGGAACGGCAGGTAAATACCGCATATAGGAAGGTATGATGGACTCATATGGAATAACTTTGGGGTTTATGGAAGTGGATGCACAAGCAGTATTACCACTTAATACAAGTGAAGGCTAGAAAGAGACTGGGAAGCGACGAGCTAGAGAGCGACAACAGTCATGAAGATGCATTAAAATTAATCAACAATGAGTGCAAGCATGAGTAGGATATAAATCACCATGAACATAAATATCGTGGATGCTATGTTGATTTTTTTTCAACTACATGCGTGAACATGTGCCAAGTCAAGCCACTCGAATCTTTCAAAGAAGGATACCACCCTATCATACCACATCACAACCATTTTAATAGCATGTTGGCACGCAAGGTAAACCATTATAAACTCTTAGCTAATTAAGCATGGCATGAGCAACTATAATCTATAATTGTCATTGCAAGCATGTTTCATTCATAATAGGCTGAATCAGGAACGATGAACTAATCATATTTACAAAAACAAGATTGGTCGAGTTCATACCAGCTTCTCTCATCTCAATCAGTTCATCATATATCGTCATTATTTCCTTTCACCCGCACGACCGAACGGTGTGGCTAATAATAATAGTGCACATGCATTGGACTAAGCTGGAATCTGCAAGCATTTAATACAAGGGAGAAGACAAGGTAATATGGCTCTTGGTTAAATCAACAATAATGCATATGAGAGCCACTAAACATTTTCATCGTGGTCTTATCCTCTTGACCCCCAAAGAAAAGAAAAGAAATAAAACTATTTACACGGGAAAACTCCCAACAAGCAAAAGAAGAACGAGACATCTTTTTGGGTTTTCTTTTAATTACTACTACGACAGGCATGGAAAGTAAGCTAGCTAAAAAAACTACTACTAATATTTTTTTTGGTTTTCTGACACACAAGACAAGGACTAAGAAAAGAAATTAAACTAGCATGTGTAGTACAATGAAAAAGTATGAGCACCGACTACTGAGATAATGTGTGAACATGAATGTAATATCGGTGAGAAATATGTACTCCCCCAAGCTTAGGCTTTTGGCTAAGTTGGTCTATGGCCAAGGATCAAAGCTACTCTCTCCGGTGTACGAAGGAGTGTCCTCTGGGTGCCACTGGTTGGCAATCTCCTCGGGATCCCACTGATAAATAGACTGCCGACAGGGGTCAAGTGGTGGCTCCGGCTCAGGCTCTAGAGCTTGTGTCAGGCTCCAGTACGCATAAACGGCGTCTGGTAAGATGAGGTACATGCTCTTATAATTTAGAAAAGCAGGGGCCAACAACTTCTCCTCCTTCTGCTTATCCTTTGAGCTTTGGCTCGAAGAGCCTCCCAATAATCTCCTCATCATTTTCTTCTTCTGAAAAATTTCTGAAATTTTTAGTGACTCAAAATAAAATTGAACCAAACTCAACAAGATTGATAGCAACTACTCCCACAAGTGCTTAGAAACTATATCATGCATTAGAAATACTTGGGACCACATAATTTGACATGCAAGCTCAAGAACAGGGGCACCTTAGCAGCAAAAAATTGCAATAAATAAAGCACTAGAACAAAAACTAATTGGACCATTGGAGGAGTCACATACCGAAGAACAATCTCCCTAAACTGTTTTGTGAATGGAGCTTTGAGCAAGCAGATCGAAAATGGCAGCAAGATGAGCTAGAACACGAGTCTGAGCTATGTGAGGATTTTTTTTCTGAAGGAAGAAGAAGTGTGTGGGTGCTGGAGTAAGTGGAGGGGGGCCACATGGGGCCCACGAGGCAGGGGGCGCGCCCAGGGGGGTAGGGCGCACCCTGTACCCTCGTGGCCAGGTGTTATGGCCCCCTAATGTGTTCTTAGTGCCTAATATTCTTAAATATTCTAGAAAAATTCATATTTCATTTTCGGGGCATTTGGAGAACTTTTATTTTTGGGGTATTTTTTATTGCAAGGATAACTCAGAAAACAGACAGAAAATACTATTTTTGCTTTATTTAATCTAAATAACAGAAAGTAAAAGGAGGGTACAAAGAGTTGTGCTTTCTAACTTCATCCATCTCATGGTCATCGAAAGGAATCCACTAACAAGGTTGATCAAGTCTTGTTAACAAACTCTTTCCGAATAACATGAAAACGAAGAATTTTCGACTAACACTAGGTTACCTCAATGGGGATATGTATGTCCCCAACAATAAGAATATCATATTTCTTCCTGGTAGTAGGAAGAGGGAACTCAAAACCTCCAATAGTGATCGTTGAAATTTTTCCAATAGAATTGATACTGTGGACTTGAGGTTGTTTCCTCGGAAAGTGTACCGTATGCTCATTACCATTAACATGAAAAGTGACATTGCCTTTGTTGCAATCAATAACAGCCCCTGCAGTATTCAAAAAGGGTCTACCAAGGATAATAGACATACTATCGTGCTTGGGAATATCAAGAATAACAAAGTCCGTTAAAATAGTAACATTTGCAACCACAACAGACACATCCTCACAAATATCGACAGGTATAACAGTTGATTTATCAGCCATTTGCAAAGATATCTCAGTAGGTGTCAACTTATTCAAATCAATTCTTCGATATAAAGAGAGAGGCATAACACTAACACCGGCTCCAAGATCACATAAAGTAGTTTTAACATAGTTTCTTTTAATGTAGCATGGTATAGTTGGTACTCCTGGATCTCCTAGTTTCTTTGGTATTCCACCTTTAAAATTATAATTGGCAAGCATGGTGGAGATTTCTACTTCCAGTATCTTTCTTTTATTTGTAATAATATCTTTCATATACTTAGCATAAGGATTCATTTTAAGCATATCAGTCAAACGCATACGCAAAAAGATAGGTCTAATCATTTCGGCAAAGTGCTGAAAATCCTCATCATCCTTTTTCTTGGATGGTTTAGGAGGAAAAGGCATGGTTTACTGAACCCATGGTTCTCTTTCTTTACCGTGCTTCCTAGCAACAGAGTCTCTCTTATCATAACGTTGATTCTTTGATTGTGGGTTATCAAGATCAACAACAGGTTCAATCTCTACATCATCGTTATTGCTAGGTTGAGCATCATCATGAACATCATCATTAACATTATCACTAGGTTCATGTTCATTACCAGATTGAGTTTTAGCATCAGAAATAGTAATATCATTGGGATTCTCAGGTGTGTCAACAACAAGTTCATTAGAAGCATGCAGAGTCCTATCGTTTTTCTTTTTCTTCTTCTTCTTACAAGGACTAGGTGCATCAACATTAGCTCTCTGAGAATCTTGCTCAATTCTCTTAGGGTGGCCTTCAGGATACAGAGGTTCTTGAGTCATTTTACCCCCCTCTAGTCACAACTCTAACAACATTATCGTTTTTCTTACTATTTAATTCATTGAGCAAATCATTTTTTGCTTTAAGTACTTGTTCTACTTGAGTGGTAACCATAGAAGCATGTTTACTAATGAGTTTAAGTTCACCTTTAACTCTAGACATATAATCACTCAAGTGTTCAATCATATAAGCATTACGTTTCAATTGTCTACTAGCATAAGCATTGAAGTTTTCTTGTTTAACAATAAAATTGTCAAACTCATCTAAGCATTGGCTAGAAGACTTATTATAAGGAATATCACCTTCATCAAATCTATAGAGAGAATTTACCTTTACTACCTGTGTCGGGTTATCAAGACCATGTATTTCTTCAATAGGCGGTAAATTCTTAACATCTTCAGCTTTAATACCTTTTTCTTTCATAGATTTCTTTGCCTCTTGCATATCTTCGGGTCTGAGAAATAGAATACCCCTTTTCTTTGGAGTTGGCTTAGGATTTGGTTCAGGAAGTGTCCAATTGTTTTCATTAACCAACATATTATTCAATAGCAATTCAGCTTGATCAACATTTCTTTCCCTGAAAACACAACCAACACAAATATCCAGGTGGTCTGAAAGCATCGGTTAGTCCATTATAAAAGATGCTCCCTCTGTCCGGAAATACTTGTCATCAAAATGAATAAAAGCAGCGGGCAGTGGCGGCGGCGCGATGCTGGCGGCGGCGGTAACGGCGCGACGGCGGCGGCGGCGCGGTGCGGCTAGGGTTAGGGTTCGGGGCGCGGCGGCGGCTGGTCCTTCGGGCCTCAGGGCGGCGGCTTATAAAGCCTGAGCGTACAGAGTCCGGCTCGGGCACGGCCCGTAGGTTGGTTCGCTATTTTTTAAACGGACGGAGTCCAACAATTAAAAGAAATATCAAATGGAGTCCAAAAATTTCGGAATAAATTTTCACCGTCCTCTAATAATATTTAGGACAAAGTGAACATTTTTCCCGGACCTAAATAAATTTCGAAAAAAAACATATTTTTCTAATTCGAATAAAATAGCGATAAAATCCAATAAATTTGTTTATTCAATTTTAACATTTTTCCTCCAATATTTCTTTTACTTTGGAGAAGTCATATTATCTCCTCTCATATATTTTGATATTGAAAAATTTCCCAGAGTAAAAAAATTAAAACCAAATGATCCTCTTTTCAATATTTGAGAAAAATCAAATATGAAAATAATGAAATCCCCAACTCTCTCCGTGGGTCCTTGAGTTGCTTAGGATTTTTAGGATCAAAACCAGAATGAAAATAAAATATGGTATGCATATGATGATCTATGTATAACATTCCAAATTGAAAATTTGGGATGTTACTAGATCAGCCCTCCCGAGAGAGATTAGGGCTTGGCGACGGCTCCGTATTATAAAACACGATGAATCCTTCTCTCTGATTTTTTTTCTCCCCGAACGTGAATATATGGAGTCAGAGTTGAGGTCGGTGGAGCCTCAGGGGACCCATGAGACAGGGGGCACGCCCAGGGGGGTGGGCGCGCCCCCAACCCTTGTGGACAGGGTGTGGCCCCCTGGTCTTGATTCTTTTGCCAGTATTTTTCATATATTCCAAAAATATTTTCCATTGATTTTCAGGTCATTCCGAGAACTTTTATTTCTGCACAAAAATAACACCATGGCAATTCTGCTGAAAACAGCGTTAGTCCGAGTTAGTTCCATTCAAATCATGCAAGTTAGAGTCCAAACCAAGGGAAAAAGTGTTTGGAAAAGTAGATACTTTGGAGACGTATCACCTAGACTAGCTAGTCATGTGTGCATCATGTTAAATTTCAATGAATTTGAAATGAGGACATGTGAAAGCCTCATAAATCATTTCTGAAAATGACCAAGATAAAATTTGCTTCAAATAGGTCCAAAAAAATGTTCATGTTTCTCTCTGAAAATATTGGCCAGAGGTAAAATTCAATCCAATATTTTTAGGAGCTCATAAATACTTATTTTGGGCATTTGAAATTAATTCAATAACTATTTGCATTGGATTTATATTTGATATATTTTAAATATGATCCAATAATTCTGGAAATTTGTGAGGGGCTTTGAAATGACCCATCTAGTCCACACAAAATTTATCAGAAGTATCTAAATTGGTTTCGTATTATTTACTAAATCAGAATAAATAGCAGGAAAGAAAAACAGAAATCAAAATAGAAAATAAGGAAACTTACCTATGCAGCCCGGCTCTGTGCAGCCCAGCAGCCCAACAGGCCGGTCGAGCCGACTAGCAGGCCCAGTCACCCCCAACCTCTCGCGAGGAGGCCAGGGCGCGTGGTGGCCCCGCGCACGCACGCGCTGCGCCACCTCCTGCCTGCCTGCCCCTCTCCCTCGATGCCTGGACGCCCTGGACGTCGCCACGGAACACCCAGACACCTCTGACTGCTCCCCTGTGCTCATCCCCTCCTCTCCCTCACTCTCTCTCTCTCACGGCTGAGCACGCCCGTCGCCGCCACTCACTGCCACCACAACCACCGCCTTCCCCTCGCCCTATCTTCGTGTCTGAGAGCTCCGCTTCGTCACCTGCACTGTCCTTCATGAGCCAAGCAACCAGGGATGCGCGGTAACGCCGCCATCACCGTCGTCTCACCTCCGGCCGCCCGAGATCGCCGTTGCCATTCTGACCTGCATCTGACCTCCCCCGAGCTCGCTGACACCTCCGCCGGAACCGCTGTGAGCCCTGCCGTTGTTCCCCCCTCTTTGTTTCGTCGTTCACGCGACGTAGCCGTGCTAACCACTAGACCCAAGCAGTCGCGCCGCCCTGGATCCTCACCGTCTTGGCCAGAGCCACCGCAGCTCACAACCACACATGTCACCTTGCTCCTGGTGAGGCCAGGAGGCCGTAGAGCCCCTCAGCTCCCTCTCCCGTGACCGTAGCGCCAAAACCGCATGCCACCGAACTTCGGCCGCCGCCGCGAGCATTGCTCCGGCGAGCTCCGACCACCCCACGGCCTCCCGCGTGTTCCACTAGATGCGCGCGAGCCTGGGCGTCGTGTAGGTGGTCTCCGCCTCGCGATTGGTCGCCGGAGGGCGATTTCCGAGCCCCTCCGCCGCGACTGTCATCGCCGGCGGCTAACCGCCGGGCATGTTGACCGGGTTTGACCCCTAACTGACTCGTATGAGTCAATGACATGTGAGGCCTAGCCCTGCTAATTTTTAGTTTAGGGTTAGTGTTAGTGTTAATTAGCACTGTTAACTAACTATGACACTGATGTGTGGACCCCACACGTCAAGTTTGACCTGGGCGGCCCCATTGACTCTCTGACGTCACCCTCATGCAGTGCTAACGCAGTAAAGCTTTTCTGTGAATTTAAATAAATCAAAAATGCTTTATTTATTTTAGAAAATAGCTAAAACTTCTAAAAATCATAGAAAATAATCTGTAACTCCAAATGAAATAATTTATATATGAAAAATTATCATAAAAATATGAAGAATCTGTTTATTTCATTGTCTTGCATGTTTGAAAAACTTAAAGTTGTTGTATATGACAATTTGATTAAATGGCATTTGGAATGCCCTATATGGAGTTTGAATTTGAATTTTGTGTTCAATTCAACTTCATTTAAATCGTTGCTAGTTGCATTAGCTCAATCAACATCATATTTCCATGTCATGAACATGCATCATATTGTTGCATGGCATTGATTGTGTTCCTTCCTTTTTGCCGGTGGTTGTTCCCTCTTGATAGCCGATGTTTCCGATGATGTGATCGTTTACATGGATGATGAGCTTTACTATCTTCAGAAGTACCATGTAAGTAGAACCCCCTTGTTCATTCCGATACAATCCCACTCTCTCGCTCTTGCTCTCTTTTACTGCATTAGGACAACAACGATTCAAATGCTATTTGTTGCGGTAGCTGAACCTGTAACACCCCAAAAATTTAACCATGTTTTATTAATTTAAAATTTTGCCAGGGAATTAAAATTTGTAATTTGCTGGGTGTTCGTTTAGATTTCCAGGACCATTCTTTTCCTTGTATGTTGGAGTTTTTACCTCAAGTGAAAACTTTCCAGCTAATGTTAAACTCTCATTTTCACTCATTAAAACTTTTCTTATATCAGTAGAATTAATTATATAATTGTCTCCCTAATTTTCTTCTCTCTCTATATGGTTTCCCTTAGTTTTAGGGTCTCTTTTGAACTCCAACCACTTGATAAATTTATTTAAAATTCCAACCAAAAATTGGAGATGTCATGTGATCTTGTTAGATCACTTTTACGCAAGAATATATTTATTTCATTTAATATTTTGAGCTCCACACCATGATTCCCAATCTGGTCCAGTGGGCAAAATTGCACTACAACCCCTTTAAATATTCCTTTAATGCTTCCACCAAAATTATGGGATGTTCATAGGAGTATGTTATTCAACTTTATGCAAAAACCCATTTAGGTCATTTAGAAAATTTGAGTGAACCAACCTCTTTTTCATTCTGGTCCAGTTTGGTATTTTGCACTGCAACCCTGGTTTATTTTGCTCTAGTGCCCTTGAGCTTCCTCCTGCTTATAGCCCTTCTTGCAAAACCCTCAAGTACAGAAGAGTGGGCCCATTGGGATATTTTTGGTTCATGAAGCAATGCCCTACACTTTCTGTCAAGAACTAAAGATTAGCAAAACTTGCACTAACAAGTTTCTGGTTTTGCCCAACTAGCTATGCCATCATCACATCCTCCTAAAGAAACTCTGATCTGGAGATTTTGGCCACCAGAAGAGATGCCCATATGCCCATGGCATTCTGTCGAGCACCTTGGGTGCATGGCCAGTTTTGGCATAATTTTTAGTAGACATTGTGGACTTGACCCCCTAACCTAGCAGCCATGTCCACTAACCTCTTAGCTACCTCTAACCTAGGTCTGTTGATTTGTATTGGCATCCAAGCAAGTTAGGCCGCCCTGGCATTTCGTCGAACGAGTGTCGTGCATGCCCGGAGCGCGGCCAGAGCGCGCGTTTTGCACATGCCGCGGCCGAGCCGCCGCGCCCCTGGCCTGTCCCCCCCGAGCTTATCCTAACCCTCTGCAGCTCGCAGCATAGAGCCAAGCTTCGACCTGTACTCCCTCACAGGCACCACAGCGCCTCGCCACGTCTCCGGCAAGCCAGGAGCTAGCTGCCATCGCTGCCTGCTGTGGTCGGTGCCGTACGGGCCACCTGGCGCGCCCCCGAGCACCCCAGACCGCCGTGCTCATCCACAACTTCGTCGCCTACCTCTGCAAGCTCTGCCAGCCAGCCCCCACCTCCCCTGCTCTGCAATAGTGCCGCCACCGTCGTGCTTATCCTCGGGCAGCCGACGAACCGACCTCTGGCGCCTATATAAACGAACCCACACGCTCCATAAGCCTCAGGTAGCATCGTATCTTCCCCTTAGCCCAATCCCGCTTATCAATTTGACCGGCAGCGGCCATCTTCCTCTCCTCCGGCAATGGTGGCCGTCGCGGCCGTGCTATCGCATTCGTTGCAGTGCTCTCTCAAAACCCCCAACCTATGGAGCCAGGAGACCACCACAACCTCGTGGAGTCACCCCAGCCTATCTATTTCTCTGAAGATGGCCCATAGGGCGATGCTCCATTGTTGGGCCGGTCGAGCCGACTAGCAGGCCCAGTCACCCCAACCTCTCGCAAGGAGGCCAGGGCGCGTGGTGGCCCCGCGCACGCACGCACTGCGCCACCTCCTGCCTGCCTGCCCCTCTACCTCGATGCCTGGACACCCCGGACGTCGCCACGGAACACCCCGACACCTCTCGCTGCTCCCCTATGCTCATCCCCTCCTCTCCCTCGCGCTCTCTCTCTCTCACGGCTGAGCGCGCCCGTCGCCGCCACTCACTGCCACCACAACCACCGCCTTCCCCTCGCCCTATCTTCGTGTCTGAGAGCTCCGCTTCGTCACCTGCACTGTCCTTCACGAGCCAAGCAACCAGGGATGCCCAGTAACGCCGCCATCACCGTCGTCTTCACCTCCGGCCGCCCGAGATCGCCGTTGCCATTCTGACCTGCATCTGACCTCCCCTGAGCTCGCTGACACCTCCGTCGGAACCGCTGTGAGCCCTGCCGTTGTTCCCCCCCTCTCTGTTTCGTCGTTCACGCGACGTAGCCGTGCTAACCACTAGACCCAAGCAGTTGCGCCGCCCTGGATCCTCACCGTCTTGGCCAAAGCCACCGCAGCTCGCAACCACACACGTCACCTTGCTCCTGGTGACGCCATGAGGCCGTAGATCCCCTCAGCTCCCTCTCCCGTGACCCGTAGCGCCAAAACCGCACGCCACCGAACTTCGGCCGCCGCCGCAAGCATTGCTCCGGCGAGCTCCGACCACCCCACGGCCTCCCGCGTGTTCCACTAGATGCACGCGAGCCTGGGCGTCGTGTAGGTGGTCGCCGCCGCGCGATTGGTCGCCGGAGGGCGATTTCCGAGCCCCTCCGCCGCGGCTGTCATCGCCGGCGGCTAACCACCGGGCATATTGACCGGGTTTGACCCCAAACTGACTCGTATGAGTCAATGACATGTGGGGCCTAGCCCTGCTAATTTTTAGTTTAGGGTTAGTGTTAGTGTTAATTAGCACTGTTAACTAACTATGACACTGACGTGTGGACTCCACACGTCAAGTTTGACCTGGGCGGCCCCATTGACTCTCTGATGTCACCCTGATGCAGTGCTAACGCAGTAAAGCTTTTCTGTGAATTTAAATAAATCAAAAATGCTTTATTTATTTCAGAAAATAGCTAAAACTTCTAAAAATCATCGAAAATAATCTGTAACTCCAAATGAAATAATTTATATATGAAAAATTATCAGAAAAATATGAAGAATCTGTTTATTTCATTGTCCTGCATGTTTGAAAAACTTAAAGTTGTTTTATATGACAATTTGATTAAATGGCATTTGGAATGCCCTATATGGAGTTTGAATTTGAATTTTGTGTTCAAATCAACTTTATTTAAATCGTTGCTAGTTGCATTAGCTCAATCAATATCATATTTCCATGTCATGAACATGCATCATATTGTTGCATGGCATTGATTGTGTTCCTTCCTGTTTGCCGGTGGTTGTTCCCTCTCGATAGCCGATGTTTCCGATGATGTGATCGTTGACATGGATGAAGAGCTTTACTATCTTTAGAAGTACCATGTAAGCAGAACCCCCTTGTTCATTCCGATACAATCCCACTCTCTCGCTCTTGCTCTCTTTTACTGCATTAGGACAACAACGATTCAACTGCTATTTGTTGCGGTAGCTGAACCTGTAACACCCCAAAAATTTAACCAAGTTTTATTAATTTAAAATTTTGCCAGGGAATTAAAATTTGTAATTTGCTGGGTGTTCCTTTAGATTTCCAGGACCATTCTTTTCCTTGTATGTTGGAGTTTTTACCTCAAGTGAAAACTTTCCAGCTAATGTTAGACTCTCATTTTCATTCATTAAAACTTTTCTTATATCAGTAGAATTAATTATATAATTGTCTCCCTAATTTTCTTCTCTCTATATATGGTTTCCCTTAGTTTTAGGGCCTCTTTTGAACTTCAACCACTTGATAAATTTATTTAAAATTCCGACCAAAAATTGGAGATGTCATGTGATGTTGTTAGATCACTTTTATGCAAGAATATATTTATTTCATTTAATATTTCGAGCTCCACACCATGATTCCCAATCTGGTCGAGTGGGCAAAATTGCACTACAACCCCTTTAAATATTCCTTTAATGCTTCCACCAAAATTATGGGATGTTCATAGGAGTATGTTATTCATCTTTATGCAAAAACCCATTTAGGTCCTTTAGAAAATTTGAGTGAACCAACCTCTTTTTCATTTTGGTTCAGTTTGGTATTTTGCACTGCAACCCTGGTTTATTTTGCTCTAGTGCCCTTGAGCTTCCTCCTGCTTATAGCCCTTCTTGCAAAACCCTCAAGTACAGAAGAGTGGGCCCATTGGGATATTTTTGGTTCATGAAGCAATGCCCTACACTTTCTGTCAAGAACTGAAGATTAGCAAAACTTGCACTAACAAGTTTCTGGTTTTGCCCAACTAGCTATGCCATCATCACATCCTCCTAAAGAGACTCTGATCTGGAGATTTTGGCCACCAGAAGAGATGCCCATATGCCCATGGCATTCTGTCGAGCACCTTGGGTGCATGGCCAGTTTTGGCATAGTTTTTAGTAGACATTGTGGACTTGACCCCCTGACCTAGCAGCCATGTCCACTAACCTCCTAGCCACCTATAACCTAGGTCTGTTGATTTGTATTGGCATCCAAGCAAGTTTGGCCGCCCTGGCATTTCGTCGAACGAGTGCCGTGCGTGCCCGGAGCGCGGCCAGAGCGCGCGTTTTGCACATGCCGCGCCCGAGCCGCCGCGCCCCTGGCCTATCCCCCCGAGCTTATCCTAACCCTCTGCAGCTCGCAGCATAGAGCCAAGCCTCAACTTGTACTCCCTCACAGGCACCACAGCGCCTCGCCACGTCTCCGGCAAGCCAGGAGCTAGCTGCCATCGCCGCCTGCTGTGGTCGGTGCCGTATGGGCCACCTGGCGCGCCCCCGAGCACCCCAGACCGCCGTGCTCATCCACAACTTCGTCGCCTACCTCTGCAAGCTCTGCCAGCCAGCCCCCACCTCCCCTTCTCTGCAATTGTGCCGCCACCTTCGTGCTTATCCTCGGGCAGCCGACGAACCGACCTCTGGCGCCTATATAAACGAACCCCCACGCTCCATAAGCCTCAGGTAGAATCGTATCTTCCCCTTAGCCCAATCCCGCGCATCAATTTGACCGGCAGCGGCCATCTTCCTCTCCTCCGGCAATGGTGGCCGCCGTGGCCGCGCTGTCGCATTCGTTGCAGTGCCCTC
This sequence comes from Secale cereale, assembly GCA_902687465.1. NCBI lineage: Eukaryota > Viridiplantae > Streptophyta > Magnoliopsida > Poales > Poaceae > Secale > Secale cereale. The sequence goes on from LR738712.1 coordinate 219,935,576, forward strand.
TCAAAAACCCCAACCTATAGAGCCAGGAGACCACCACAACCTCGTGGAGTCACCCCAGCCTATCTATTTCTCTGAAGATGGCCCATAGGGTGATGCTCCATTGTTGGGTCCGCTGGAGCTCTTCGGGGGGGGGGGGGGGG
>LR738712.1:219937651-219973727 GCA_902687465.1 Secale cereale
AAGCCCTTTCTGTGGTGTCGCTCAGACGCCCGACTGTGGCATGCTTGTTATTTATTTTCCTTATAAGCCCTTTCCGTGGTGTCGCTCAGACGCCCGACTGTGGCATGCTTGTTATTTAGTTTCCTTATAAGGACTTTCTGTGGTGTCGCTCAGACGCCCGACTGCGGCATGCTTGTTATTTATTTTCCTTATAATCCCTTTATGTGGTGTCACTCAGACGCCCGACTGTGGCATGTTCGTTATTTATTTTATTGTCACTGCCTGATTGCATATGCCTTTTTATACAAATGACCTGCTTGCATTATGGACTGTCATATCATTATTATCATAGTGATCATCAATTATTCTCGAGCATGATTATATCTCACCCATGTTCAAAATGTTTGCGAGTACATTCAAAGTACTCACTGGCTTGTCCCTGGCTATTGTCTTGGCCAGATTCCTTGCGTGGGAAGGAACGATGCGATGACAGCCTCGGAACCTATGCAAATGGAGATAGCAGCCTCGCGGAGATAGGAGTTATCCTGGTCAGCTGTTCCTGTGGGAAATGGAGTCCCATAGTCACCGACATATCACAAACCGCTTCCGCCATCAGCCACTAGAAACCTTGTGTTGTACTCACAGGCCAGAATGGTCTTGTACTACATATTTTTGTACCTTGCTTGGAGTTTCTGTAACAAGTTGGTGCCTCATTAGCTAACAGTAATCCTGGGGCTGGTGAGCACAAGGGCCGCTTTTGGGGAAATTAATATCCCGAAAATCCGGTCCTGATAGAACCCCTTTCCTCTGCATGACCTATCATTGCCACAGTAAATAGATGAAACCCACTAGCATGAGTAGGAGTTGTTTGAGCCCTGATGTGCCTACTCATTCATGCTTGTTGTCATGCCTGCTACTTCTTAGAGTTGATTTAGGTCTGATTCATCAGGGATGAATTGGAATGTGGTGAACATGTCTTACTGTTAAGAGCTAAGTGTGCGAACAAGATTTGGTAAAGGTAGCGGTGAGAGGCCATGTAGGAGTACATGGTGGGTTGTCTCATTGAAATCGTCCTCCGGAACTGAGTTCCGTGTCTGTGATCCAAGACAGTTACTACCAGACATTGGAATGCTTAAGTGCCCCTCTCGGCTTATTAATCAACTCGATCTCTATCCAGGAGTTGCAACTAGTTTCTGGTGCTTGTAGGTAGTGTTAGTAGTCTACCAAGTGGCACCCGGTACAGGTGGGCTTGGGACAGACTAGGCAGAGGTGGCACGGTGTACCAAGTGGCACCCGAATGGTGGGCTTGGGAACCCTACTCACATCGTTTGGGGCCGTGAGCGACACCCCGACCGGATCTCCTTGCGGATGGAACCCGAATAGGCGATAAACCTGGACTAGAGACTTGTGTGGTTAGTGAGGTCATGGCCGACTCCCTCGCCAGGCTTCCGCTGGAAGGTTGCCGAGATACACGATGCGTACATGGCGGTAAGTGGCGAGAGCGTGTGTGAAGAAGTACACCCCTGTGGGGTTAATATGATCTATTCGAATAGCCGCGTCCACGGTAATGTACTACATGGGTTGCTCATAGAGTTCATAGACAAGTGAAAGTGGATACTCTAAAATGCACAAGATAAGCGTGAGTGCTATGGATGGCCTTCTTGTAGGGAGATGGGAGCGGATCCATAGTGGTGTATTGATATGGTGAATATGTGGACTCGTCTGCGCCACCTCAAAGAGTTACTTACAGTTTTAGTATAGTTTAGCCACTGAGTCAAAGCTGGCTTGATGCAGTTAAACTCCACCACACCTTTTGTTGATATTGATGCATATGTAGCTAGTTCTGATGTAAGTCTTGTTGAGTACCTTTGTACTCACGTTTGCTTAATTTATGTTTTTGCAGAGAGACTTCAGTCTCACTAGTGGTTCCGCATGGATTCGACATTTACCTTGTTACCTCTGCTACATCTTGTACCCTTGGGAGGGTATTGTAGATAGTCAGGCTTCACAACCTTTTTCATTTGTAGTTGTCTGTACCTAGACATGTTGTGCTTCTGTTGCTTGTATGCTTTGTATGTTGGGTCATGAGACCCATGCTTGTAATATCTGGCTCCTCGGAGCTTAATGAATAAATACTTTGATTCATAGAGTTTTATTATGATGCCATGTTGTATTTGCACACATCGAGCATATTGTGTGTATGTTATTGAAATGCTTGGTATGTGTGGGATCCGACACCTAGTTGTTTACCCTTGGTATCCTATCTTATGGGGAAATGACTACTAGTGCTTCCACTGAGCCTTGGTAGCTTGCTACTGCTCTGGAACACATGGATTGACCGGCATGTGTCCTTCCTTGCTCCTATGTCTGTCCCCTCTGGGGAAATGTCATGCGGTGTATACCGGAGTCCTGTTAGCTTGCTACAGCCCGACAACACTCGCTGCTGACCGACATGTGCATTGTTGGGTCATGTATGCATGTCCCTGTAATTTAGCGCCACTTTTGGTATATAACTAGTCATGTCGGCCCGGGTTCTTTGTCATATGGATGCTAGCGACACTATCATATACGTGAGCCAAAATGCGCAAACGGTCCCGGGCCAGGTAAGGTGGCACTTGTGAGGATACCGCGCGTGAGGCCGCAAAGTGATATGATGTGTTACATGCTAGACCGGTGTGACTTAGGATCGGGGTCCCGACAGCTTTGGTATTAGAGCCTGACTGCCTGTAGGATTAGCAAGCCAAACTGGTCGAAGTTGAGTCTAGAAATTCTTTAGTTATATAAGGGAATTGATTGTGGAAGGGAACGCAAGGATCTCTTTACTCCTTTACCTTATTTCCTTCTGATCTGAGTCACCTTCTTCTTTTCTATGGGGATTAAGAACTAGGATTCTCGTTCTATTTATTAGGATCACGATAATGGTGGATTCAACTCTCAGTTCAGTTTCTAGTACTTACTTGTGTTAACAGCTGGTCTTGGAACCTTGTTATTGTGATGTTGAGTGGTTAGCCACCATTTTGTAGGATCTCTCAAATCTTTTGAGCATTTACAGTCGTTATGTTGTCCGAGTCATCTCAGGTTTCTAAATAGTTTGACCCAGTTGCAACTTGCTTCTTTTCATTCTCGATGTTCCTTTGGGCCAGATTAACCACACTAATCAGTGTGTTGAGGTACTCGATTGCCTCGACAAATATGTTGAAGCTATTACTATGACCCTAGGTGTCTTAGAGAACCACTCAGTAATCTAGCTATGCTTTGTATCCCCAGTGTGATGATTCTGGCCATTATTCGTGAAAGCATCCCGTGATGCCATTTAGTATGTAGGTGTTCTACCTATAGGTTCTTGAACCCAAGATTCACTCTACTTACCTCATGTTCATAGTGTTTTCTCATTCCTTTAGGATATTAGCAACCTTTGTGACAGTCCTCAAGGTCTGTGGTATATCGTTCTTCCAATACCATGAACCATTATGGCAGAAGTTCTTTGAACCAAAAGATCACAACCAGAATACTCTTGATGAGTTCTGCATTCTACATTGTGAATCTGCTAGTCCTACTTTTTTGCATGGATTATCTGGAAGAAATATGTTGAACTTGTTTGACATACTAAATCTATGCATTCGCAACTCAGAAAACCATATGTTCCTTTGAGTTGTCTCTATTTAGTTGTATTCTGACCTTTGTCTATCAATTTATAGTCAGGACTAGTTGTGCATTCGTGTTATCGATGCCTATTATTCTTGTGGTCTGTCAAGCCATTCTATTCCAGAATGACTAGGAGAAACAAACTCCAGCACCTCATCCATTTCTTGGACTTCTCAAAGTAGTTGTATTCCGCAGATCAAAATGCCAATCTGGCTTTTGTTCTGTTCTACCTCGGAGTATTACCCCCTTTATGTCAGAATTTTCATGAGAACTGCACCATCTCTCATGAATTCTTGATGCAGTGATATTTTTCATTCCTCGGTCCCGTGTTGTCCCAACCGGAATGCCGACAAGTGAACCATGCATGATGTGTGAAATCAATACTCCGAGTAAGTGTGTTGCTTGGTAGTTAATGGACATTAATATCATTCTTAGTGTGTTGGTTATCGAATCACTATTCTAGGATTGATCATGCTACCTTGTCCTTATTTCTGGTGCACTCTTCGATCTTTGAGTTAGGATTGAATCCCTTGCTCTCCTAATCATGTCATCTTGCCTTGAAAAGCAAGATTGTTCTCGAGATTTATAACATATCGGTGGTTCGTGATTTTCCGAATATCTTCTTGGAAGTATTACGAAGTTGTCAGCTAACCGCTATGTTGAGTTCGTGATCAAGTTGGTTTTTCCATATACCACCCTTTCTCCAAGGATCTGTGTTAGATACCCTAAACTAGTTAGTTAAGCTAAACAACAACTTGGAGAGTTGGAAGATAAAAGCTTTGCCCAACTTAGTTCATTTCAAAGGGATATCTTTTATGTGTGGGTATTGAGGAAAGATATCTTTCATCGATTGACCTTCGTGATCAATTGTTGGATCTATTATCTTGTCCAAACCTTGATTTGAGTGTGGGCTATCGTCAAATCAAATCAGAACCAACGATGTTCGTAATGTTGTCTTACTCGTGGTTGATCCCTCGAACATACACCATTACATCTTTTGGTCTGACCAATGCTATCACCTTGTTCACATGATTATGGGAATCCATTTTTATGGAAATCCCAATGACTTGTTGTTGAGCCTATCAGCAGCATTTTATCTCCTCCATGATTCATGTTGAACATTAAGCTAGTGTTGGAAACTTTTATAACCACTATCTTCGTGTCCCGTTCATGAAGCATATGTTTGGATGAAATAAGTGTCTTCCTTTAATTCACGCGCATATGATGCAAGTTGTCACCGCGAATTTGAGAAAGTTTGTTTTGCTTCCTCTGGAACCATCCGAAGTCAGTCATGCATATGTGCGAAGTGTTTTGTGGTCTGGAGACTTGCAACCTTCATTCTATATGTATCCCTAGCACACCAAGCCACTGATTGATTTGTTCAAGGAGAAGAAGTCCCTTCTTAAGAATCACGACTTATGTTAGGACTTCTTTATCCTTGATGATGGTTCCCCACCTGAACCCGGCAGTGTTTTATCATAAGACTTCTACGTGGTCATGCTTGTCTTGGACAGCATGTTCACATGTGTGTAGAAGAACCAGCTCCTGTTTTGGAGCTTACTACCATATTTCATTTCCCGAGAATCTCGCAACGTCATCTCGTCGGGTTGTGTGGCAAACTTTATTTTCCAGACATGCTGTCTGAATTATCCTGTTACCAACCGGATTTGAATCTCAGGCAGATATGATGGTTGGAACTTCTTCCAGGAACTATGATATAGGTTCTAGTGAAGTGGACGCAGCTAGGTGGAAGCACTATTATTGTAGTATCTTAATTAAGCCGTTTGGTCACTTCCCATGAGGATTTCGCATGACTTATTCTAGAAGTTGTTCCTTATGGATTTTATGCTCCCAAAGTACGACCTTTACTTGATGGCCATGTTGATGCTTTTTAAGCATGACTGTGGTAGCTAGAACATCAAGGAGAACATTAGAAGCGGAGTGCTAAATGTCTCTCAGTCGATAATCCGGATTTTGTTTCCTTGGCATTGCTAAGGCAAAATCTGAGAATGTGTTGTCTTCCTTTGCATCGGCATTCTCCATCATTGTTCATCATGGTAGTATGATGTGTTGCCAGGATCCCTGGCACGAATGTTGGTTAGATCTTGACGAGTATGGAAATGCTCAGGTTCTTGAAAGCATGCTCAGTTACAAGGTTATATGCTCGGTATCAATTGGAATGTGCCTCCCATTTGCTGAGTTGTTCTATAACTCTAGTTTCTTTTCCATACCGAGTATGCCATTCCTTCAAACTCCTTCAAATGATCATCTATGAACTGCCTTAGCCTGGTATGAAGAGTTTCAATGATCCTTGTATTAAAAGTAATTCTTTTTGCCACTTAAGGGAATAGTTCTGTCAGTCACCTTCCGTAAGGTGCCCCGCTGTGGTATTAAGGGCAACATATCTCCTCGCTACTCTGAAACTAGGGCACCATCTTCTTCATCGTGGAATTGTTGCCTACCAAATTAAGCAATCGCCATATGTTCCTTTCACCCCTGATGCGTGTCTTGTGTCTCAGCTCAAGAGACGTTCTTTTGTCTCACTCGATGAGTTGATCCTGAGTTGCTCGATCTTTGAGAAGATTGATTTTTCTAGAGTTTTCCCTTTCTTCTCGTTGTCATGTTGGATGGAGTTCTCAGAGCAATACATCAAGACAAAGATGATGATCGAATCAATGTTCTTATGAGGTGCAACTTGGTTCATGAAGTTTGTGAGATTTAGTGTCCCCTCTGTCTTCTTACCTCACGTATTGAATCTCGGGATGAGATTCTTGCTTAGTGGGGGTGAGTTGTTACATCCCTAGTTCTGGTATGACCTAGACTAGCTAGTCATGTGTGCATCATGTTTAAATTTCAATGATTTGAAATGGGGACATGTGAAAGCCTCAAAAATCATTTCTGAAAATGACCAAGATAAAAATTGCTTCAAATAGGTCCAAAAAAATGTTCATGTTTCTCTCTGAAAATATTGGCCAGAGGTAAAATTCAATCCAATATTTTTAGGAGGTAATAAATATTTATTTTGGGCATTTGGAATTAATTCAATAACTATTTGCATTGGATTTATCTTTGATAAATTTTAAATATGATCCAATAATTCTGGAAATTTGTGAGGGCCTTTGGAATAATCCATCTAGTCCACACAAAATTTATCAAAAGTATATAAATTGGTTTGGTATTATTTACTAAATTAGAACAAATAGCAGGAAAGAAAAACATAAAACAAAATAGAAACAAAGGAAACTTACCTGTGCAGCCCGGCTCTGTGCAGCCAAGCAGCCCAACAGGCCAGCCGAGCCGACTGGCAGCGCCAGTCACTCCCAACCTCTCGCTAGGAGGCCAGGGGAGCGTGGTGGCTGCGCGCACATACGCGCTGTGCCACCTCCTGCCTGCCTGCCCCTCTCCCTCGATGCCTCGACGCCCTGGACGTCAGCACAGAACACCCCGGCCCCTCTCACCGCTCCCCCGTGCTCATTCCCTCGTCTCCCTCGCTCTCTCTCTCATGGCCGAGCGCGCCCGTTGCCGCCACTTAGTGCCACCACAACCACTGCCTCCCCCTCGCCCCATCTTCGTGTCTAAGAGCTCCGGCTCGTCGCTTGCACCGTCCTTGATGAACCAAGCAACCAGGGATGCGCCGTAACGCCGCCATCACCCTCGACTTCACCTCCGCCCGCCCGAGATCGCCGTTGCCCTTCTGCCAACGTCTGACCTCACCGGAGTTCGCTGGCACCTCCGCCGGAACCGCTTTGAGCACTACCGTCGTCCCCCCTCTCCGTTTCATCATTCACGTGCCATAGCCGTGCTAACCATCGGACCTGAGTGGTCGCGCCGCCGTGGATCCTAACCGTCGTGGCTAGAGCCACCGTAGCTCGCAACCGCGCACGTCATCTTGCTCCTGGTGACGCCAGTAGGCCGTAGAGCACCTTAGTTCACTCTCCCGTGCCCCGTAGCGCCAAACCCGCATGCCACTGAACTCCGACCGCCGTCGCGAGCTCTGCTTCGGTGAGCTCCAACCACCCCACGGCCTCCCACGTGTTCCACTGGATGCGCGCGAGCCTGGGCGTCGCGTAGGTGGTCTCTGTCGCGCAATTGGTCGCCAGAGGGTGATTTCCGAGCCCCTCCGCCACGGCTATCATCGCCGGCAGCTAACCACCGATCATATTGACCGCGTTTAACCCCTAACTGACTCGTATGAGTCAATGACATGTGGGGCCCAGCCCTACTAATTTGTAGTTTAGGGTTAGTGTTAGTGTTAGCTAGATCGTTAATGGCGCGCGTTGCCGCACCCGTGTATTAGGAATGTTGGATGAAAGAGTTTTGTGATGTTTTGAAGAAAATCATGTAGTGTAGAGGTATCATTAGTCGGAATCCAATTTGGCTCTAAGGAGCATATGCTCATGCCCTCCAAAATGTATTTTGGAAATGGCAAAAAATATACATGTCTTCGCTGTAAACTTTTTCCCTTTAATTGTCCAATCTTTGGCTAGAAAAAATGGATAATTGATAATGAAGTCTGTTTGATTTCATTCCAGAAATTCAATATAGGTTTATATATGGTTGCTTTTAGGTTGTTTTTGGATTCTAATAAATTTTGCGTAATGTCTATTGTAGGTTTGTTTTATTTCTTATGAATAGTTTTGTTTACATCTTTCTCTGAAAACTTTAGCACCTTTGCTCATATAGAATTTAACTTTCCAACATTGGAAAGTTTTCCCCTTTGTGTATTGATGAATTTACATTGTTTATTAGCAAACAAAGTTTCTTTTTTTGTTTACAGTTTAGGAGAAGATAGAAATTTGATGTGCCCTAGTATTAATTACGTTTAAAAATACACCACTCAAGGAAGGGGAAAAAACCAGGGGTTTGCAAAACTGAAATAGAGACCAATTTTTTGGGATATTCCTTGCTGAAGTGTACATGAATCAGTGCACTATGTTTCATAGAAGTTTATGAAATTTTTATATTTCTAAGTTCGTATGCTGTGGCATCCCTCTGTAATAGATAACCAGAATTGGTTTAATAATATGTCACACTTCGTTTTGCATGGTGAATGTAGATATGCAAGTCTTTATTTTCTTTATCCAGAAGGGAGCAATTGTTGTGAAAGTCCAGATAAGCCAAAATTGCCAAACACAACGTATGATGACCTAACTAGGCAATAATTGTTGCACGCAGACGACATAATTGTGCACGAAAACTAAAACATCCAGAAAGGATGTAGGCAGACAGAACATCTCCATTTATTTATTAGGTTCCAAAATATTTGCAATATTACTTTCTTCATATGTTTGAAAATATAGCACGTATGGTAAGGGGACACTCCAGAATGGTTTGAAGCTTTTATTTGATGGAAGAGTAGGACGCCATGTTAGTATTTTTCCTGCAACAGTTTACAATTAGAACTGCAGGAACAATCAATGGATGAGTACTGCGCATGACAACTTCAAGCCTTTTCCCAATAATTTGTTCAGCAATTTCTGCATGAATTTCCTGCATTTCTCCATACATCTTGTTTCCCTGTATAATACATAGGGACAATGTATTATGTAAAGCAAAGGTTAACAACAATGAATCCACTTTAGTAGTTTATTTATTATACACATAAGAATTTTGTTCTCCTGTAAGGGCATCTGCATACTCCTCACTAAGGGGAAACTGTATCCCGGCAGTGTTATCACGCATCGCCGTTCAGTTTAACGCTGTTGCGTGATATAATACAATCAGGGACGTTCAGTCAAACGCCATTCAGTCTAACGGAGGGAGAAATCAATCAAACAATTCACATGAGCACCCCATAGTCTAGCTTCCTAAGTCACCAACTCCTTACATAATTTGATCATGTATTGAGCATGGCCATGTGGATCATATACATACTTGTGTAATTGTTCATTTACTTAAATGTTAGAAAGCAGCGCAAATCATGAGAAATGCGGCAAGACTGAACTGCAGAAAAAGAAAAAAAATAACATTAAATTTGACAATATCAAATAGACATACTCACCTATCTAAATACGCCCTGGGAGTACTGTGTATGAAAATTTCATTATATGTTGAAGATAGTAGTCAGACAAAAAAAAGAAGATAATATTAGATGATGTTTAATACTCCCTCCGTCCCAAAATAAGTGACTCGACTTTGTACTAACTTTAGTACAAAGTTAGTACAAACTCGAGTCACTTATTTTGGCACAGAGGGAGTACTTAGTTAAGATGTCACATAGCAATGAACCAATCTAACAATTTGGGTTGTTGCAGCAGAGAGAGATTTTGGCATCGCAGACGCATACCTCCCCTGTGTTTGTGAACGTGCAGTAGCAGTAGAAGTAGTTCTCGTCCAACTAGTATTGCACGTCCTCGATCTGGAGTATTCCCACCTCAATCTGGACCAAGGAAGTGGCTGGAGCTTGCCGCATGCTGCAGTACTTATGTGGAGGCGGCGACTGCTGCACCCCAAAAGCCATTTGAGAATTGAGATTATCAACTTCTAAGCCAAAAATTCCAGTACCAAGCTCCGGAATGAAATCAATTTTGAGCACAGCTACCATGAATCACCTGCACGCACAAAATTTTGTATGATAGAATAGGACAATGCAATTGCTTCGCGCAATTCATGAACTAAAAAGAACTACAGGAAACCCTGCCCCAACATGATGCTGAAAAATGTAGTGATGCTAAAGTACAGAGGCTGAGCGAAGGGTGCGAAGGGAGGAAGAATATATACAGGTACCACGACCAGCGGAAAGGATTGACACATTAATCGACATGAATGCGACATGAGAAAATGAAGTATGATTGCAAGGAGTTTGCAACAGATGATGCGCCGGCCATTATCTGTCGGGACCCCGATCCTAAGTCACACCGATCTAGCATGTAACACACCATATCACTTTGCGGCCTCACGCACGGTATCCCCACGGGTGCCACCTTACTTGGCCCGGGACCGTTTGCGCATTTTGGCTCACGTATATGATAGTGTCGCTAGCATACATATGACAGAGAACCCGGGCCGACATGACCAGTTATAAACCAAAAGTGGCACTAAATTACAGAGACAGGCATACGTGACCCAGCAACGAACGTGTCGGTCATCAACGTATGAACCCAAGTCGTAGCAAGCTACAGGGACTTAAAGGAACAACGCGTGACATTTCCCCTAAGGGACATACACAGGAACGAAGAAGGACACATGCCGGTCAGCCTAAGTGTTCCGGAGCAGTAGCAAGCTACCAGGGCTCAGTGGAAGCACTAGGAGACATTTCCCAGTAAGATAGGCTACCAAGGGTAAACAACTAGGTGTCGGATCCCACACATACCAAGCATTTCAATAACATACACACAATATGCTCAATATGTGCAAATACAACATGGCATCACAACAAGACTCTAATAAACAAAGTATTTATTCACTAGGCTCCGAGGAGCCAAATATTACAAACATGGGTCTCACGACCCAGCATTCAGAGCATACAAGCAACAAGAGGAAGCACAACATGTCTTAGTACAGACATCTACAAATGAAAAAGGCTGAAGAGCCTGACTATCTACAACACTCGTCCAAGAACGTAGCTGAGGTACAAGCTACTTGTCGAAGTCCAAGCGGAAATACTAGTGGGACATCAATCTCATCTGCAAAACATAAATTAAGCAAATATGAGTACAAAGGTACTCAGCAAGACTTACATCAGATCCTATCATACATGCACTTGTATCAAGAAGGCAAAGTGGGGTTTAGTTGCAGCAAGCCAGCTTTGACTCAGTGGCTATCCTATTCTACGACTGCTGGTAACTCTTTTGAGGTGGCGCACACGAGTCCACTAAGCACCACACAATACACCACTATGGATTCATCCCCGTCTCCCTACGAGAAGGCCATCCATAGCACTCACACTTGTCTTGAGTATTTTAGAGTATCCACTTCAAGTTGTCTATGTACCACGTAAGCATCCAAGAAGTCCATAACCGTGGACCCGTCTATTCGAATAGATCATGTTAACCCTGCAGGGGTGTACTTCTTCACACACGCTCTCGCCACTTACCGCCATGTACATCTCGTGTATCTCGGCAACCTTCAAGCGGAAGCCTGGCGAGGGTGTCGGCCACTACCTGACTAACCACACAAGACTCTAGTCCAGGTTTATCGCCTATTCGGGTTCCATCCGTAAGGAGATCCGGCCGGGGTGTCGCTCATGGCCCCAAATGATGTGCGCAGGGTTCCCAAGCCCACCTCGCCGAGTGGATCTACGCTTGGTACACCGTGCCACGGTGCCTAGTCTGTCCCAAGCCCACTGGCCGAGTGCCACTTGGTAGACTACTAACACTACCTACAAACACCAGAAACTAGTTGCAACTCCTGGACAGAGATCATGTTGATTAATAAGTCGAGAGGGGTCGAGTTACCGGAACCCAATGTGTGGTAGTAGCTAGTCATTGGACAACATACTCGGAACTCAGTTCTTAGGGACGGTTCCAGTGAGACAACCCACCATGTACTCCTACATGGCCTCTCACCGCTACCTTTACCAAAACGCGTTCACACACTTAACTCTCAGCATCAGAACATATCATTGCACTCCAATTCATTCCCGATGAATCAGACCTGACACACTCTAAGCAATAGCAAGCAAGGCATGGTAAGATCACAACATGGCTTCAATCAACTCCTACACATGCTAGTGGGTTTCAACTATTTACTGTGGAATGACAGGTCATGCAGAGGAATGGGTTCAACTACCGCATCATAAAGTAGCAGGTGAAGTTGTTGTTGTCCTAATGCAATAACAGGGAGCAAGTGCGAGAGAGGAGTTGTATTGGAATGAACAAGGGGGTTTGCTTGCCTGGTAAAACAACGTGCAGAGCACTGCTCCTCTGACAGGTACTCTGGATCGGTCTCCGGAGCTGGACCTATCGAGAAGAACGGTGCCGACAATCAAACACAAGCATATGCAACAATATGATGCATGAATATGTCATGAAGATATGATGTTGTTGAGCTAATGCAACTAGCATTTTAATTGGTTGAACTCCATTTGAACCAAGGGTTCAAATGCAACTCTAAAATAAGTATTTTTAAATGCCAAATATGTGTTTTCATATAAACAGTAGGTTTAACTTCATTTTTCATGTATGAAAATGGTATAGATGGATAGATTGAATTTTTTTGATAATTTTTCATATATAAATTATTTCATTCTGAGCTACGGTTGAATTTCTGTGATTTTTTGAAGTTTTAAACAATTTTCTGGATTTTCCTAAACAAAAACAATTACAGAAAATATTTATTGTGTCAGCACTGCGTCATGCTTGCGTCAGCAAGTCAACAGCGCTAGCTCAGGTCAAACCTGACGTGTGGGGTCCACACGTCAGTGGCTCAGCAAACTAACTGAGTTAGTTAGCCCTAACTAACTGGGCAGGGCCCACTAGTCAGTGACTATAGGACTAACCTAAATAGTTAATTAACACTAACTGGAAAATTAGCCGGGCGGGGCCCGCAGGTCAGTGAGAGAGAGGGGGGGAAGTCAACTGGGCAGTGCGGGTCAAAGCATGCCGGTCAGCGGTCAAACCCACCGGCGGCTCGACGCCGGCGAGGTCCAACACGGCAGCGATCTGCGGGATTCGCCTACGGGGCACTTCTTGGCGCGCGGAGCACAGCTACGGAACGCTGGAGCTCGTCCGCATCCAGCCGTGGTGGTGGCTCGGCCAGGGTGTGGCCGAAGTGGCGCCGGCGACGAGCTCGGCGGCGGCCGAAGCTCGGTCGAGCTCGGGCTCGTGGCTGTGGTGGCCTAGGCGGGGCAGCGCTAGCACCTACGGTTTCTACGCGACGCGGCGAACGTGTTAGACACACGCCCGGGACCAAAAGGTCACCGGAGCACCACCGGCGACGAGCGCGGGCGGCGGCGCGTGCGGGTGAACATGGTGCGGCAGCTACGGCTTGCGAGAGGGAGAACGGAGAGGGGAAGCAGGGGCAGAAGCTTACGGCAGTTGCAACGAGACGAACGGCGGGCTCGGGGAGGCTCTGGAGCGGTCGGGGCAGCGAGGGGGATCCACGGTGGCCGGCGGTGAAGACGAGCTCGAGGTCGAGGCCTCAGGGCGTCCGGGGTCGAATCCTTCGGCTTGGAGATGCACCGCAACGAGGCGGAGCTCGGGGACTCGTCGGAGGGGCGAGGGGAAGGCAGTGGCTACGACAACGGCGATCGGCGGCGGCGACGGCGCTCGGCCACTGCGAGGAGCAGACGAAGGAGAAGGCAGGAGGGGAAGAAAGGCGTCCAGGGGATCGGGGCGGTCCCGCGGAGAAGCTTCAAGGCATCGTGCTGTCCCGGGGAAGCAGGCAGGCAGCTGGCGGCGTGGCGCACTCGCCGTGCGCGCGCGTCGGCCACGCGCCTCGCCTACTGGCGCGAGGAAGATGACAGGGGAGGCCCGGTGGGCTAGGCTGGCCAGCTGGGCCGGCCAGGCCGCACTGTGCTGGGCCAGCACAGGTAAGTTGCTTCCTCTCCTATTTTTTATTTGTTCTGTTTTCCATTTCTGCAATTATGTTTTGATTTAGTTTCTAAACTAAATCAATTATTTTCTTCTGACATTTTTATTTTGCGGGAACCTAGGAATTAATCCAAGCCCCTCAAAATAAAGAATCAGAATTTTGGACATATATAACATATACAATAAATATATATCCAAGCAAATAACTATTGCATTAATTCCAAATGCCCAAAATAAATACTTATGAGCTCCTAATAATATTGGTTTGATTTTTATCTCTAACCAATATTTTCAGAGGGCCACATGAACATTTTCTTGGACCTTTTTCAAAAAGGGTTTATGAGGGTTTCACAAGTCCTCAATTCAATTTCATTTGAAATTTAAACATGATGCAAACCACAAGACTAACCTAGTGCATACCAGAACTAGGGTTGTGACATTATCGCCCGCGTCCCACCCTTTGAACGCAGGAAGATCGACGTCCGGCCGCCGATTCATCTGCATCCCGCGTGGCCGTTGGATCTCCTCGTCGGCTAGATCGGCTTCCCACAAGCGCGTCGCGCTGGATCGGCTTGCTTTGCTGGCTTTCGATCCCCTCGCAAGCCCGGGATCCTCTCGCTGGAGCGGCTCCTAGATCGCCTCCTCTCCCGCATCGTAGTCTCAAACAAAGAGTTATTTTTCATGGACCAGGAAGCAACGACCGATCAGGCCTTCGTCTGTTGAATGGGCTGACCCAAGAGGCCTAGTTAACCTGAGGCCTGGGTTTTTTCTTCGGGAGCAGCTGCCCCTTAGGACAGTTGGGCCAGGATGCTCGGTCAGTTGGGCCAGGCACTACAGAACGCGAGATTAAGGCGATCTGAAGGCCAGGAACAACCACATCAAGAAAATGAACGGTTAAAAATGGTAAATGCGTGAGAGGTCTGGGATTAGGCTCAGTTTTACTGTCCTAAATTAACACAATTAACTAACTGTGACACTAACGTGTGGACCCCACATGTCAGGTTTGACCTGGGCGGCCCCATTGACTCTCTAACGTCACCCTAACGTAGTGCTGACACAGTAAAGCTTTTCTGTGAATTTAAATAAATTAGAAATGATTTATTTCTTTCAGAAAAATAGCTAAAACTTCTAAAAATCATAGAAAATAATCTGTAATCCAAATGAAATAATTTATATAAGAAAAATTATTAGAAAAATATGAAGAATCTGTTTATGGCATTGTCATGCATTTTTGAACAATTGAAAGTTGTTGTATATGACAATTTGATTAAATGGCATTTGAAATGCCTTACATGGAGTTTGAATTTGAATCTTGTGTTCAAATAAACTTCATTTAAATCGTTGCTAGTTGCATTAACTCAATCAACATCATATTTCCATGTCATGATCATGCATCATATTGTTGCATGGCATTGATTGTGTTCCTTCCTGTTTGCCGGTTGTTGTGCCCTCCCGATAGCCGATGTTTTCGACGATGTGATCGTCTATCTTCAGAAGTACCAGGTAAGCAGAACCCCCTTGTTCATTCAGATACAATCCCACTCTCTTGCTCTTGCTCTTTTTTACTAGCATTAGGACAACAACGATTCAACTGCTATTTGTTGCGGTAGCTGAACCCGTTTCCTCTGCATGACCTGTCATTGCCACAGTAAATAGATGAAACCCACTAGCATGAGTATGATTTGTTTGAGGCCTGATGTGCCTACTCATTCATGCTTGTTGTCATTCTTGCTACTGCTTAGAGTTGAGTCAGGTCTGATTCATCGGGGATGAATTGGAATGTGGTGAACATGTCTTACTATTGAGAGCTAAGTGTGTGAACACGATTTGTTAAAGGTAGCGGTGAGAGGCCATGTAGGAGTACATGGTGGGTTGTCTAATTGAGACCGTCCTCTGGAACTGAGTTATGTGTCTGTGATCCAAGACAATTACTACCACACATTGGAATGCTTAAGTGCCCCTCTCGGCTTGTTAATCAACTCGATCTCTGTCCAGGAGTTGCAACTAGTTTCCGGTGTTTGTAGGCAGTGTTAGTAGTCTACCAAGTGGCACCCAGTACAGGTGGGCTTGGGACAGACTAGGCACAGGTGGCATGGTGTACCAAGTGGCACCCGGATGGTGGGCTTGGGAACCCTGCTCACATCGTTTGGGGCCGTGAGAGACACCCCAGTCGAATCTCCTTGCGGATGGAACCCGAATAGGCGATAAACCCGCACTAGAGACTTGCGTGGTTAGTGAGGGCGTGGCCAACTCCCTCGCCAGGCTTACACTTGAAGGTTGCGGAGATACACGACGTGTACATGGCGGTAAGTGGAGAGAGCGTGTGTGAAGAAGTACACCCCGGCAGGGTTATCATGATCTATTCGAATAGCCGTGTCCTCGGTAATGGACTAGTAGGTTGCTTATATAGTTCATAGACAAGTTAAAGTGGATACTCTAAAATGCGCAAGATAAGTGTGAGTGCTATGGATGGCCTTCTCATAGCGAGACGGGAGAGGATCCATAGTGGTGTATTGATATGGTGAATATGTGGACTCGTGTGCGCCACCTAAAAGACTTACTTGCAGTATAGGTTAGCTACTGAGTCAAAGCTAGCTTGTTGTAGTTAAAATCCACCACCCCTTTTGTTGATATTGATGCATATGTAGCTAGTGTTGATGTAAGTCTTGCTGAGTACCTTTGTACTCATTTTGTCTCACTAGTGGTTCCGCGTGGACTTCGACGTTTAGCTTGTTACCTCAGCTACGTTCTTGTACCCTTAGGAGGGTCTATTAGATAGTCAGGCTTCACAGCCTTTTTGATTTGTAGTTGTCTGTACCCAGACGTGTTATGCTTCTATTGCTTGTATGCTCTATATGTTGGGTCATGAGGCCCATGCTTGTAATATCTGGCTCCTCGGAGCCTAGTGAATAAATACTTTGATTCATAGAGTTTTGTTGTGATGCCATGTTGTATTTGCACATATCGAGCATATTGTGTTTATGTTATTGAAATGCTTGGTATGTGTGGGATCTGACACCTTATTGTTTACCCTTGGTAGTCTATCTTACGAGGAAATGCCTCCTAGTGCTTCCACTGAGCCTTGGTAGCTTGCTACTGCTTCGGAACACATGGATTGACCGGCATATGTCCTTCCTTGCTCCTGTGTCTATGCCCTCTGGGAAATGTCACGCGTTGTATACAGGAGTCTTGTTAGCTTGCTACGGCCCAGCAACACTCGCTGCTGATCGACTCGTGCATTGTCGGGTCATGTATGCATGTCCCTGTAATTTAGCGCCACTTTTGGTTTATAACTAGTCATGTCGGCCCAGGTTCTCTATCATATGGATGCTAGGGACACTATCATATACGTGAGCCAAAATGCACAAACGGTCCCGGGCCAGGTAAGGTGGCACCCGTGGGGATACCGTGCGTGAGGCCGCAAAGTGATATGATGTGTTACATGCTAGACCGGTGTGACTTAGGATCGGGGTCCCGAACTGCAACCAAACATGGAAGAAAATCATCACATAGATGGAAACACAAAGTGTGGGAGCCAAGCCAAGCCAAATGGGCTCTCCATAATGAAGCTTGCTATGAGCACGCCCGCTCATACCAGCGGTCATACTTGCCGCCATCAGCACTATGGCGTTCAACAAAACACACTTTATAAAAGGGCCCAAGTATGATTAGCAACAGAGGTTTCAGAATACATAGTAGAGAACCATCAAGAGCCATTCAAGAACCCTAGTGGCAGAAATTTTCCATCTCATCTCCATAGCCATCACCACCGAGTCATTCTCTCAAGTTAGCCATACTTGTAATCGATGCATCACAATTGGTAACTATTGTAAGACAATTCATCAATCATTCATCCTTCAATGATTTCTTCTTGTGATCTTATCGTGATGTGTGAGGAATTCACTAAGGCAATGGTTGAGGCAAGTCCTTGCAACCCTTTGGTATTTGTGCACACTCATTGTTGGGGATATAACCCCATGATATGACCCGCTCGTTCAGGGCTAGGTTATCTAGTGGTGACATGAGGAACATGCTTGATTGTATGGGCCGAGATGACTATAAAGCACAGGGCCCAAAGGGCGGCTCATGGAGCGGGCCGACTCATGGCCCCTGCATAAGGCGCCGGTTCAATGAGAAAACAAAGGAAGTTTCCCTTACTTGGGAGATAACATAAGTAGAAAGCAGAATAGGGAAGGAGTTGTATGACGGCCCAGACTTTTTTGTACGCCCAGGGCCTCTACTTGTATATAAAGGGGAGCCCCTGAGGCAAAAATACTAAGTTACAATCAATCGAGAGCTAGGTTAGCGAATTTGCACCATTGTAATCGATACTCCATCAATAATAAAATAATAAGGAAGTAGGCTGTTTGTTCGATCGGGAGGGGCCGAACCTGGGAAAACTCATGTCTCTCAATTCTGATCAACCCCATTCAAGATACTGCCTTTTTCGAGGACATCCGCCGTGACAAAACCATTACAGTTGGCGCCCACCGTGGGGCAGTCGCACGGTTGTGTTGAGTTCTTGGAGGGAGCTCTTCCAGGGATCGAGGGATGTTGGGGAACGTTGCATGGAAAAAAAAATCTATGCACATGTAAGATCTATCCATGGAGATGCATAGCTACGAGAGGAGGATAGCATCTACATACCCGTGTAGATTGTTAAGCTAAGCGTTTATCAACATGGTTGATGCAGTCGTACATCTTTACAATCCGTTCCAATCAAGCACCGAGCGTACATCACCTCCGTGTTTAGAACACGTTCAACACGACGACGTCCTCGCCTTCTCAATCCAGCAAGAGGGGCGAAGTAGTAGATGAGTTCCAGCAGCACGACAACGTGGTGACGGTGGTGGTGAAACTATTTTCGCACGGCTTCGCCAAGCACAATGGATTTAGAGCGGAGGAGGAACTAGAAGGTTAGCCTAGCTCTAATTAGTTAACTAGGTCCAACTAGAACCATTAGAACTAGAGCAGGCTCCAAAACTTGTGTTATAGGGGCTAGCCCTACTCCTCTGTTTATATGTTGAGCCTGGGAGTCGTAACTTGGGGAGAGGGCCTCCCCAAAGTTGCTTTGGAATGCAAGGAGGAGTTCTTCTCAGATTCCAGCACCAGACGCCATGGTCCTCGGTGTCCGGCCCAGGGACAGATGCTAGTGTCCCTGGCGTCTAGTCCCGGACCTCCGCAAAACTTCCTTTTGTACCGACCTAAAGCCCCGTGGGCCTTACCCCTTTTCCCAACCAACCTTCTGGTGATCCAATAATTATCTTGTGTATTCTGGAACTCTTCCGGAGTCCGAATACTATCATCCTATATATCAATCCTTACCTGCAGACCATTCCAGAGTTCCTCGTTATGTCTGTGATCTCATCCAGGACTCCGAACAACATTCAGTCACCAAATACATAACTCATATATACTATATTGTCAACGAACGTTAATCTTGTGGACCCTACGGGTTAGAAAATGATGTAGACATGACCGAGACGCTCTCCGGTCAATAACCAATAGCGGACCTAAATGCCCATATTGGTTCCTACATATTCTACGAATATCTTTATTGGTCGAACCTTTATGACAACATATGTAGTTCCCTTTGTCCATCGGTATGTTACTTACCCGAGATTCGATCGTCGGTATCTCCATACCTAGTTCAATCTCATTACCGGCAAGTATCTTTACTTGTTCCGTAATACATCATCTTGTAACTAACTCCTTAGTCACTTTGCTTGCAAGCTTCTTGTGATGTTGTACTACCGAGAGGGCCTAGAGGTACCTCTCCGTCATACGGACTGACAAATCTCAGTCTTGTTCCATACCAATTCAACAGACACCTTCGGAGATACATGTATAACACCTTTATGATACACACGAGGCATTCCTCTGAAGTCCACGAGTTGCATGATCTCATGGTCGAAGGAACATGTATTTGACATTAAGAAAGAAGTAGCAATAAACTGAACGATCATATGCTATGCTAACAAATGGGTTGCATCACATCATTCTCCTAATGATGTGATCCCATTATCAAACGGCAACTCATGTCTATGGTCAGGAAACCATAACCATCTTGTGATCAAGGAGCCAGTCTAGTAGAGGCTCACCAGGGACTTGGTATTTCTTTATGTATTCACACATCTATTTAAGTTTCCAATCAGTACAAGTATGTCATGAATAATAAACCTTTACCATGATTAATGAAATATAATAATAACAACTTTATTATTACCTCTGGGGCATATTTCCAATAGTCTCCCACTTGCACTAGAGTCAATAATCTAGATTACATAGTAATGAATCTAACACGCATGGAGTCTTGGTGTTGATCAAGTTTTGCCTGTGGAAGAGGTTTACTCAACGGGCATGCCACATTCAGATCTGTATGTACTTTGCAAATTTCTATGTCTCCATCCTTGACATAATCACGAATGGAGTTGAAGCGTCGCTCCGATGTGCTTGGTTCTCTTGTGAAACCTGGGCTCCTTGGCTATGGCAATTGCTCTAGTGTTATCACAAAAGATTCTCATTAGACCCAATGCATTGGGTATTACGCCCAGACCAGATATGAACTCCTTCATGCGTTGCTTCCGAAGTAGCTATGTACTCCGCTTCACATGTAGATCCCACCACGACGCTCTGCTTAGAACTGCACCAACTGACAGCTCGACCATTTAATATAAACATGTATCCGGTTTTCGACTTAGAGTAATCCAGTTATCCATCGAAGCTAGCATCGACGTGACCCTTTATGACGAGCTCTTCGTCACTTCCATAAACGAGAATAATATCCTTGGTACTTTTCAGGCATTTCAGGATATTCTTGACCGCTGTCCAGTGATCCACTCCTGGATTACTTTGGTACCTCCCCGCGAAACTTATTGCAAGGCACACATCAAGTCTGGTACTCAACATGGCATACATTATAAAACATATGGCTAAGGCATAGGGAGTGACGTCTTTCATTCTCTCTTTATCTTCTGTCGTGGTCGGACTATGAGTCTTACTCAATTGCACACCTTTCAACACATGCAAGAACCCTTTCTTTGATTAGCCCATTTTGAACTTCTTCAGAACTTTGTCAAGGTATGTGCTTCGTGAAACTCCTATTAAGCGTCTCTATCTATCCCTATAGATCTTGATGCCCAATATGTAAGCAGCTTCAAAGAGGTCTTTCATGAAAAATTCTTATTCAAATATTCTTTTATGCTATCCAGAAATTCTATATCATTTCCTATCAGCAATATGTCATCCACATATAATATCATAAATGCTACAGAGCTCCCACTCACTTTCTTGGAAATACATGCTTCACCATATGTGTGTATAAAACCAAATGCTTTGACCACCTCATCAAGGCATATAGTAGAACTCCAAGATGCCTGCACCAGTCCATAGATGGATCACTGGAGCTTGCACACATTGTTTGCATCCCTAGGATCGACAAAACCTTATGGTTATATCATACACAACACTTCTTTAAGAAACCCATTCAGGAATGCAGTTTTGACGTCCATTTGCCAGATTTCATAATCATAAAATGCAGCAATTGCTAACATGATTCTAACAGACTTAAGCATCGCTACGGGTGAGAAAGTCTCATCGTATTCAACCCCTTGAACTTGTCAAAAACTTTTTGCAACAAGTCAAGCTTTGTAGACTGTGATATTACCATTCACGTCCGTCTTCCTCTTGAAGATCCATTTATTCTCAATGGCTTGCCAATCATTTGTCAAGTCCACCAAAGTCCACACTTTGTTCTAATACGTGGATCATATCTCAAATTTCATGGCCTCAAGCCATTTATCGGAATCTTGGCTCATCATAGCTTCTTCATAGTTCGTAGGTTCGTCGTTGTCTAACAACATGACTTGCGGGACATGATTACCGTACCACTCTGGTGTGGTACGTGTTTTGGTCAACCTACAAGGTGCAGTAGTAACTTGATCTGAAGTTTCATGATCATCATTTGCTTCCTCTCTTGTTGGTGTAGGCATCATGTGAATTGTTTGTTGGGAACATAGCATGAAATTTCAAAAAATTCCTATGCTCACTCAAGATCTATCTAGGAGATGCATAGCAACCAGACGGGAAGAGTGTGTCTATGTACCCTCATAGACCAAAAGCGGAAGCGTTGTATTAACGTGGTTGATGTAGTCGAACATCTTCACGATCCAACCGATCCAAGTACCGAACATATGGCACCTCCGTGTTCAGCACACGTTCAGCTCGATGACGTCCCTCAAGCTCTTGATCCAGTAGAGGGTCGAGGGAGAGTTCCCTCAACATGACGGCGTGGCGACGGTGTTGGTGATGTGATCCATGCAGGACTAAGTTCATGATAAATTAATTTCAATTAATCATATTACTAAAGAACTCCCACTTAGAGAGACATCCCTCAATTCATATAAATGATCACGCGGACCAAATCAACTAAACCTTGTCCGATCATCATGTGAGATGGAGTAATTTTCAATGTTGAACATCTTATGTTGATCATATCTACTATATGATTCACGCTCGACCTTTGGGTCTCCAGTTTTCCAGGACATGTCTGTGCATGCTAGGCTCGTCAAGTTTATCCCAAGTATTGAGCACGTGCAAAACTGTCTTACACCCATTGTATGTGAACGTAGAGCTTATCACACCTGATCATCACGTGGTTTCTCGGCACGACGAACTGTCACAACGGTGCATACTCAGGGAGAACACTTGTACCTTCAATTTTTGTAAGGGATCATCTTATAATGCTACCGTCGTGCTAAGCAACAGTAGATGCATAAAAAGATAAAAATCACATGCAATCAAAATATGTGACATGATATGGCCATCATCATCTTGTGCTTTTGATCTCCATCTCCAAAGCATCGTCGTGATCTCCATCGTCACCGACTTGACACCATGATCTTCATCGTAGCGTCATGGTCGTCTCGCCAACTATTGCTTCTATTACTATCGCTAACTCATAGTCATAAATTAAAGCAATTACATGGCGTTCGCAATTCATATAATAAGGAGACAACCATAAGGCTCCTGCCGGTTGCTGATAATTTACAAAACATGATCATCTCATACAAATAATCGTATAAATCATCAAATCTTGACCATATCACTACACAATATGCCCCGCAAAAACAAGTTAGGCGTCCTCTACTTTGTTTTTGCAAGTTTTACGTGGCTGCTACGGGCTTCTAGCAAGAACCATTTTTACCTACGCATCAAAACCACAAAGATTTTTCGTCAAGTGTGCTGTTTTAACCTTCAACAAGGACCGGCCATAGTCAAACTCGATTCAACTAAAGTTAGAGAAATAGACACCTGCCAGCCACCTGTGTGCAAAGCACGTCGGTAGAACCAGTCTCATAAACACAGTCATGTAATGTCAATCCGGGCCACTTCATCGAACAATACCATCGAATCAAAGTAAGACGTTGGTGGTAAGCAGTATGACTATTATCGCCCACAACTCTTTGTGTTCTACTTGTGCATATCATCTATGCATAGACTTGGCTTATGATGCCACTGTTGGGGAACGTAGCATGCAATTTCTAAAAATTTCCTACGCTAACGCAAGATCTATCTAGGAGATGCATAGTGATGAGATGGGAAGAGTGTGTGTACGTACCATCATAGACCGAAGCGGAAGCGTTTTATTAACGCGGTTGATGTTGTCAAACGTCTTCATGATCCAACGAATCCAAGTACCGAGCGTACGGCACCTCTGTGTTCAGCACACATTCCGCCCGATGACATCCCTTGAGCGCTTGATCCAGTAGAGGGTCGAGGGATAGTTCCGTCAACACGACAGCATGGCGACGGTGTTGGTGATGTGATCCATGCAGGGCTTCACCTAAGCACTACGACGCTATGACCGGAGGAGTAAATTGTGGAAGGGGCACCGCACACGGCTAAGACAAATCTTGGTGTCCCTTTGGGGTGCCCCCTGCCCACATATATAAAGTAGGGGGGAGGTGGAGGCCGGCCCTAGGGGTGGCGCGCCATGGGGGGGAGTCCTACTAGGACTCCACTCCTAGTAGGATTCAACCCCCCCTTTCCTTCCAACGGAGAGGGGGAAAGGGGAAAGGGTGGAGAGGAGAAGGAAAGGGCTGCCGCGCCCCCCTAGTTCAATTCGGTTTTGGCAAGGGGGAGGCATGCGCCACCTCTCGTGGCCTACCTTCTTTTCTCCACCACGGCCCATGAGACCCATTAACTTTCTCGGGTGGTCCGGATAGCCTCTCGGTACTCCGATAAATCCCCGAACATCTCCAGAACCATTCCGGTGTCCGTATATAAACTTACAATATGTGAATCTTTACCTCTGGACCATTTCGAGACTCCTCGTCATGTAGGTGATCTCATCCTGGACTCCGAACAAACTTTGGTCACCCAAACACATAACTCATAATACAAATCGTCATCGAACGTTAAGCGTGCAGACCATACGGGTTCGAGAACTATGTAGACATGACCGAGACACATCTCTGGTAAATAACCTATAGCGGAACATGGATGCTCATATTGGCTCCTACATATTCTACGAAGATCTTTATCGATTAAACCACATAACAACATACGTCCTTCCCTTTGTATTTGTATGTTACTTTCCCGAGATTTCATCGTCGGTATCATCATACCTAGTTTATTATCATTACTAGCGTGTCTCTTTACTCGTTCCGTAATGCATCATCCCCTAAATAACTCATTAGTCACATTGCTTGCAAGGCTTATAGTGATGTGCATTACCAAGAGGGCCTAGAGATACCTCTCCGATACACGGAGTGACAAATCCTAATCTCGATCTATGCCAACTCAACAAACACCTTCAAAGACACCTGTAGAGCATCTTTATAATCACCCAGTTACGTTGTGATGTTTGATAGCACACAATGTGTTCCTCCGGTATCCGGGAGTTGCATAATCTCATAGTCATAGGAACATGTATAAGTCATGAATAAAGAAATAGCAATAAAACTAAACGATCATTATGCTAAGCAAATGGATGGGTCATGTCCATCACATCATTCTCCTAATGAAGTGATCCCGTTCATCTAATGACAACACATGTCTATGGTTAGGAAACTCAACCATTTTTGATTAATGAGCTAGTCTAGTAGAGGCTTACTAGGGACACTTTCTTTTGTCTATGTATCCACACATGTATCAAGTTTTCGGTTAATACAATTCTAGCATGAATAATAAACATTTATCATGATATAAGGTAATATAAATAACAAGTTCATTATTGCCTCTAGTGCATATTTCCTTCAGTCTCCCACTTGCACTAGAGTCAATAATCTAGATTACATAGTAATGATGCTAACGCCCATGGAGTCTTGGTGCTGATCATGTTTTGCTCGTGGTAGAGGCTAAGTCAATGGTTCTGCATCATTGAGATCCGTATGTATTTTGCAAATCTCTATGTCTCCCTCCTTGACTTGATCACGGATAGAGTTGAAGCGTCTCTTGATGTGCTTGGTTCTCTTGTGAAACCTGGATTCCTTCACCAAGGCTATTCCTCTAGTGTTGTCACAAAATATTTTAATTGGACTCGATGCACTAGGTATTACACCTATATCGGATATGAACTCCTTCATTTTCTCCTTCCGAAGCAACTATGTACTCCACTTCACGCGTAGATCCCGCCACGACGCTCTGCTTGGAACTGCACCAACTGACAGCTCCACCGACGATGTGGACGCTATGTATTCACTGTGTTATAAAAAGATATCTATCCCTTTCATCAACCCCACGCCTTCCTCCAGCTCGAGCTCTCCAATCTCCCTTGCCCCCGTATTCTCATCTCCTGCGCCCACCGCTCCTTATTCCTCAACCACTACTCCCCTTCCCAGCAATGGCTGGATTCGGTGCCAGGGGCAAGTGGGAGGCTTCCACGGTCACAGAAAAGACCGTGGAGGATCTACGAAGCGCGAGCTATCTCACCGCTACTATCGCGCATCGAGTCCCTGCGAAGGGTCGGGTGATTCCCGTCCCTGAGGCAGGTGAGAGGGTAGTGTTCACTTCACATTTTGTTAGGGAACTAGGGTTTACACTCCACCCCTTTGTCCAGGGTCTTCTGTTCTTCTACGGTCTATATTTCCATGATCTGGCCACAAACTCAATCCTTCACATATCCGCTTTTATAGTGGTGTGTGAAGATTTCCTTCGCATCTCTCCACACTTCGTCATATGGCTCAAAACCTTCAACGTGAAGCCGAAGGTGGTGGACGGACAACACACGGAGTGCGGGGGCACCATGATTGGTAAGCTCCCGAATGCAACTTGGCCCAAGGGCTCATTCATGGAGACGAATAAGGTCTGGCAGCAGGAGTGGTTCTACACCACCGAACCCCGTGACGCCAAATGGGCGGCGGAGCCTACTTTCAGATCCGGACCCCCAGAGAGGCTGACCTCTTGGACCAAAAAGGATCTATATTGGGGGTCTACAACAGAAGTGATGACTCTTGTGAGCCATGTGTCCGGCATGATCTCCAAGGGGCACCTGCTCTCCTTCGTGGTCCAGGTGATGCTGACCCATCTTGTTCTCCCTTGCCAAAGATGGGACTCCTCCCTACGGGAGTTCGATCTGACAGGAGACAAGCCACTAAAGTATATCTTCGGCTTTACGCACAAGGAGATCTGGAAGCATCTCTTCAAGAGCCAGAAGGAGTTGCCGGCGGAAACTGAAGACGCGGGCTTTAGCACCACGCTCTCCGCCCCAGAGGTAATAGAGAACTTTTCCGAACATATGTTTATTCCCTTATTTAATGATAACAGGAATTGGAGTTTTTGCATTATATACAGGGTTGGACAAAGAAGGCGACCCTGACTGAGAGTCCGGCGCCTCTTCCCAAAGATCCAACATTGCCTCTATTGACGGCGATGCTGGTCCCGGTGCCGTATAAGGCGCCGACTAAGAAGCCCAAGAAGACGAAGGGCAAGGGGCCGGAGATAGCCCCCGTCCTGCGGACAAGAAGTCCGGGGAAATCAACATCCTCTCCTCCGACGATGTGGAGGAAGATGATGAGGAGGAAGAGGAAGAAGAAGAAGAAGGGGGGAGAAGAGGGGGGCTGTCGCTGACGTAGGGACGGCCGCACCCTGGAAGAAACTGAACCTTGGAGCTAGTTCGAAGTCGTCCGAACATAGCTTCGTCGTGAAGCCCGGATGAAACCCCTGCCCGAATCGTAAGTTTGTCCGGATTGACTGCTGCACCTTGGGTTGTTTAATATTTTTGATGCTTTACTTAGCATTTTTCTCCTGGTGACCTACAACCCTCCTGGAGGACACCCCGACGCCTTCTTATCAGAGGGGAACTCTCTAGCGCCTGAAGAGGCAGAGAGCGACATGCCAGCCCGGGCTTCACCGCCCGTGATTGGCCTAGGAGACGAGGGCGGGGCAAGTGACGTGGCAGCCGGGGGTAATACCTCGGCCGCCGCTGACCATGGGGAAACAATCCCCATGGAGACCGAAGACGGGGGGCCCGAACAATCCGGGGCCCTCTCGAACAATGACCCGGAGCTTAATGCAGCTCCGGGGTCTGAAGACCAGAACCCCCACGCAGGGGAGAATACGGCGGCACCCGGAGTCAATCTGGAAGCACCGGACTCTATGGAGGGAGCACTTCAAAGTGCTCTCGTCATGGAAGAACACTGCACTGTGGTGGGTGCGGTGATGAAGAAGATTCAATCTGTCAAGGGCGAACTGAATGAAGCCTTCAACAACCTGTTAACAGGCTTTGAGGTAAGTAATGTAATGTTTTTATAGAACTTTATTATTTTTCATGCACATACACAACTAGTATCCCCTGAAGCTTTGTGTGATTCTGAGAAGAATCAGATGAAGTATCCCGAATATAGCATACTTACTGAGCTGAACTGTTTGTGCAGGCTTCACTTGTTACAGCAACTACGCGAGATGCGGAAGTTGCGGAACTAAAACGGAAGCTCTTGTTGCCCAATGCGGACCTCGACCGCGTCAATCGGCGTTTAGATGAAACACAAGGTATGCAGAATTTAGGATGTTAATAAGACTTAATTAATTGAGTATGTTTATAAACTGTCATGTGATATTCTGTATTACACAGTTGGCGCCGCTGAGCTCGAGGCCCTCAAGGGAGAGGTTGCCAAGGCCAAGAAGGAGGCCGAGGTGAACAAGGTAGCCGCTGAAAAAGTGGCTGCCGATTTAGAGGCTGAAAAGGCTGAGTGCGAGAAGCACCTGGCTTGGGTGTCCGAAGTCGAGGTCGAGCTCAAAGATGCCATCCTTAAATGTGAGGCATTGGAGAAGAAGACTTCAGAACAAGCGGCCGAGCTATCTGCAGTAGTGAAGACTGTCCAGGATGCACAAGGCGAGTCACGCAACGCCCATCAGGAAATCGAGTAGGCATGGAAGATATCATCTGGTAAGACATTTCTCTTACAAAGCATCTTTGGAGGGCAGAAGTACATTGGGCTGACACGGTTATGGAGTTCTCCAGGCGTGTTTGCTGATCTTCCGAGGAGTAGTGTTGACGCCGCCCTGTACTTCCGAGCCTTGGAGGGGAACAACACAGAGAAGCTGTTTTGGTTGCAGTTCTATACACCAAAATAACTGGTGCCCCGCCGCGACCAGATGAAGAAGCTGGTCGAGCTGCACAACATGGCGGGCTCGGCCATGAAGGACTTAATAGTCCAGCTATGGCCCTCTGAGCCAATCCCAAGTAGCTACTTCGGATTGGTGAAGCGGCTCGTCGAGGCGAGTCCGCGGGTCGACGCATTGACGCGTTCGGCCTGCATAGAAGGTGCTCAGATGGCCTTCGCTCATGTCAAAGTGCACTGGGCAAAGATGAACGCAGGGCATATAGCTACTGCTGGCCCGTCCACATGCAAGGAGCTCCGCAAGTTGGAGAAGTACTTCGAGGACGTCATCAATGGTACCCTCCTTATAGAAGGCCAGTGTTCGAAGGATGTTGTATTCGAGTAACTGTATTCGGATGTAAAGACTATGCTTGTGAATCCGATGTATATAACTTTTACGCTATGTATGATATCAACGTCTTTTACCTCCTGTTTGACTATTTATTTAAATCTGAAAGTTTCCAGTCGTCAGCTTCTGCCCCCATGTAAATAGTACCGGGTTGTTCGGTGATATGCATATAAACTCTTTATCCAATGTCTTGGTCCATGTAGGAGGTGTATGCAGAGCGAACGAGGCAATCAGACTATGCATCGTTATTGCTTTCACTTAGTCGTAGCAGCTTGACATGTGGGGCTAGGTACTAGCCCCTGGTGAAGATATGATATTCCTTTACTTAAGGCATCCAATTGCACCTGGGTGGGCAAAAACCAACCCTTCGTATAACACGGGGCAGATCTCTATCAATCGCAGTATAAAACTAATACACTGGATTGCGGACCAGGTTCTCGCCTATCATGTCGGTCAATTTTCGGCTTTCTCTACTGAGGTACTTGACCGGACGAACCAGAAGTACAATCGCAGTAGTTCTCCCTTTACACCCTAAACAATCGAGAGCATAGGGGTAAGCATAGGATCCGGGCAACCCAACTATTGACCCAAGACATGATTCGGAATGATGCATATAAGGCAAACATCCAGGACGTCGAACACTCCCTATAGGTGTTCGATCCTTTAAACATATACCGGGCTGACAACAACCCCTAGTATTTAGACCCTTACTGACAAGGCACATATGGCAATCTGATGTGGGAAGAGAACATTTATGATGACTGAATAAAACTATGAATATATTGCGAATCAAGCTCCTCTATTAATATCCCTTTATGGTATGGCGAGCCGCAAACTTACTGACAATGCCAAAAACCTATTTGGACATTCTACGTGCCAAAAAGGTATATAACAAGAAAGAGAAAAAAGGTTTACACAGGATCTTACTCTAAAAAGAAACCTTAGTGCGGTTCCCTGCTGCACGTCTGCGCCGTTTCCTCCTCTGTAATGTGTCCTTGAAGGGGTGAGAGTATGATGGCCGCCTGTAAAAAGAAAAAAGAAAAACCTAGAAAATAAAAAGAAATCCAGTGTGGCCATAACAAGTATGGTTCGTTTAATGAACCTAAAGAAGATAAGTTTAGAGTCCGAATAGGGTCCAGCCGAACTATGGACTATATGCAGGCGCATCCTCGTCCTCGCTCTCAGGCTCCTTCTCCTTATGTTCGGCATTGAGCTTGCCAGCCTCCTTGAAGACCCAACAGTTACGGTTGGTGTGGTTGGCAGGTTTCTCTAGGGTGCCATGGATTTGGCAGGGCCTATCTAATATTTTGTCCAGACTGGATGGACCATCCCTGTTGCCTTTAAATGGCTTCTTCCATTGACCGGGTCTGGATCCACTAATTCTGGCTTTTATCGCTGTATCATCTGGGCTTCCAGCATTGTTTCGATGTTTGTTTTTTACGTCGTGGCTTTCCATTGTCGTCCCTGACTTCAGATGTTCTAGGGTCACTGGTACTGCTTCGAGCTAACCGGCTATCCTCACCCGTGCAAAACTGAGCCATGAGTGTAGTTAGGGCTTCCATTGTCCTCGGCTTTTCCTGTCCAAGGTGCCTGGCTAGCCATTCGTCCCGCATACTATGCTTGAATGCCGCTAAGGCTTCAGCGTCTGGACAGTCGACGATTTGGTTCTTAGTGAGAAACCGATTCAAAAGCTTGCGGGCTGACTCCCCGGGTTGTTGGATGATGTGACTTAGATCGTGTGCGTCCGGGGACCGGACATAAGTCCCTTGAAAATTGGCTCGAAAAGCATCCTCAAGTTCTTCCTAACTCCCAATTGAGTTCTCTGGTAGGCTGTTTAGCCAGTGCCGAGCTGGTCCTTTCAGCTTGAGGGGTAAATATTAATGGCGTGGAGATCATCTCCTTGAGCCATGTGGATGTGAAGAATAAAGTCTTCTATCCGGACGGTAGGATCCACCGTTCCATCGTACGCTTCGATGTTCATGGGTTTAAACCCTCTTCTTCGGAGACCGGTTCGTAGTTGCCGTCTTCGGCATCGCTGTCATCGGACAACGGCTTTGGACTCTGTTCGCCGTCCTCTCGCTCTTCCTGCTCCATCGCTAGTTCTACGGGGTGTTCGACTTGTTCCCGAGTGTCATCGTCGTTAGTGACAATGTTGCTATTTCTTCCTTTACGGGATTTAGTTCGGCATTTTGGAAGCCGATGTTTGGGAGGTTCTTCGACGGGCTTGTCCTCTATAGGATTGTTTTCGCCGTCGCCCTCCGCCTATTTAGGTGTATCCACCGTGTACACGTCGTATGAAGACGTAGCTATCGACCGCCCGGTTACGGGCCAGTTTTGATCTGGATCCGCTTCAACTTTGCGGTCCATCCCTTGGAAGTCTTCAGAAGCACAGTCCAGTAGATCGGTTAGATCTTCAACCATGGCTACTAAGTGGGTGGGGAGCAAAATTCTCCATCAGCCTCCAGTTCGAACCGGATACAATGTGGCCGCGTGTTCCCATCTAGGGAGAGGGATTTTAACGACCTTAGTATGTCGCCAAAGGGTGAGTGCTGGAAGATATCCGCATCACTGAATTCAACGATGGACACCCGATCTGGCTTGAAGGGCGCAGATCCGAGTGATTCAGAATCCCATGCCGGAGTTAGGTCCGGGTTCCGATGACACAAACCTCGTTTAGAGTTGGGTCTGTGTGCGGCTCCGACGCCGTGGAGTCTGCGACTTTCATGGAGTGGTTGAGCTCCCCGTCCTCGGGCGGCGCGGTCTGTTCCAGCTCTAGGGACATAACTGTTGCAGGTGCTATATCCTAATCCGATGACAAAGCTAGGTCCTGTTCCTCGTGAAGGCAGAGAGAGGTTGCCGCTGGCTCGAATCCGGTGAAGATCAAGTCTCTACGGATATCAACAACGTAGTTTAAACTTCCGAATCTGACTTGATGGCCAGAGGCATAGCTCTCAATCTGCTCAAGATGGCCTTCAGTGTTGGCGCGTAGCGCGAAGCCGCCGAACACGAAGAGTTGTCCAGGTGGGAAGATTCCCTTGATGCTGCCGTCATGGTTGATGATGCGATCCATCGGTCCTCCCATCGACGACATAGTGGAACTCTCAATGAAATCACCAATGTCAGTGTCAAAACCGGTGGATCTCGGCTAGGGGGTCTCAAATTATGCGTCTGAGGATCGATGGTGTCGGTGTATTTGGATTGACACCTATGGGATCACAAGAATCCCTACTAGGGTTGCGGGGCGCGGGGTTGAGAGAAGAGCGGATTTAATGATCGGGACACGGTTCCTTTACTCAGGTTCGGACCGCAAAGATGCGTAAAACCCTACTCCTGCTTTGGTGGATTATATGTTGGTGTTCTTCAGCTAACCAGGAGCTCCAAAAGAGTCGTGAGGGGTTCCGAAAAGCCGAATCCTCCTCCTGGTCGCCTCGGGCGTCCTTTTATAGGGAAAAGGGGTTGCCACAGTGGCACACAGGAGGTGGAAAGGGTAAAGTGATGCGAGTTTATCCCTCACATTACAGGACAAGGTGCATTTAATGCGCCCTGCTTAGCTGTCCTTGCTTTATCGGGGACGAGGGGAGACGCCCGTCTTGTCCGTCGCCGCTCCTCCTTGTGTCGACACGCGCCCTGGCCAGCGGTGCTTGAGGTGCCATGTAGGCAGACAGGCAGCTGAGGTGGCACATCGGCGGGCCTCCACGAAGACCTGTGGGTTGCCATGCAGGAGCTTGTCTAGCTGGTTGGGTCGGCAGCTGCGTGGGTCGGTGGAGACCCAGTTGGCGCGGGCCTGATGATGGCCCCGTGGGTGTCATCGGCAAGGACCTTGCCGGGGCCCCGGCAAGGGTCTTGCCGCGGTGCCTGCTGTCATCCCCAGCAAGGTGCTTGCCGGGGGCCTTGTGGATCCCCTTGGCTGGGATCCCGCCAAGGGTCGTCGTATTCTTACCTTGTATCTGATCTTGAAGGTCTTCACAAAGATCTGCATGCCACCACGGGATATCTCCCGAATCCTCCCCCCATGGGGGTGGCGGACTCAAGGGTGATTCGCCCCGGCAAGGATCTTGCCGAGGAAAACCGCTTCGTCCCCTTGCTCTTCGTGGTCTTGTTCTTGGCGTCGCTCCAGTCTCCATCTAGCTTCAGTCTTGCCCCGGCTTGCCTCCCTTGCCGTGCTTGGTGTGATGGAACCGTGGCTCAGACTGCCCGTGCACAGTCATAGGGGTACAAAAAGTGTACCCCTCTTTTTGTACACCGACAGGAGCCCCCGGGCCTGGGCCACACATAAGCGCGACACGTTGTTGGTCCAGGCCCAGAACGGTGCGCGAGCAGGCGGGGTGGTTCTTACCGTGGTAAAATTTCCGCGCGCTGCGCCTCCCATGACCTACGCGCGCGGCGCGGGGTGGAGGGGCGTGCGTGACGTGGGCGGCATGCGTGGGACGGTTTCCGCACGCATGCGTCACGTCATAGTAAATGCGAAAGGAGGCGGCCCGCACCTTCCCCATAAACGGGGGGAGGTGTGGGGGCGCGGCCCGCTGACTGGATGGGGCCGAGGCGCGGTCTGCTAGGCGTCTACCCCACACAATCACAGGGTGGGGAGAGGTCGCCTCACCCGTCCTTTCGGTCCTGTGCGTTCGCCACGTGCCTCCCATGCGTTTGAGGTGGCGAGCGGTGGAGGCAGGAAACCGAGCCGTCGTTGGTTGGGGCGGCGGGTCGGTACCAGCTTCTCTCGCCTTCTGCGTGTTGATTGGTCGAGCGGGGCGGTCGAGCTCCAGCCCCGCCCCTTTATAAGAGGCGGGGGGAGGGGACGGCGTTCCGCACTCCTCCATCTTCTTTCTCCTCCAGCTTCTGCTCCTTTCTTCTATCCGCCATGAAGAAGGAAAACCCCGGCTCCTCAACGGTGGCGGCGAGGGTCGCCGCTCGACAGCTCGTCCCCCCTTCTCCTGCACCCGTAGTGGCTGAACCAGCTACGAGGGGAAGAGGGAGGGGGCGAGGCCATGGGCGAGGCCGTGGTGCTCGGGGAAGAGGAAGACGGGGCGGCTCGCCGGCCTCGCCCCCGCTAGCAGTTCCTCCTCCGGTGGAAGGTCGTGTTGGAGATGACCCCTGCGAATTCTTCATTACGATGCGGGGGTCGCCGCGCCGTCTCCTTCGTATCCCGACCCGTTTGCGCGGGAGATGGAGGCGAACCCGCCGGAGTCGCTGCGGTTGCACATGAGGGGTTGTGGGATCAGTGGCACGCGAGCCGTCGTCGACTTCCCCACCCCTCATGTGATGTATCTTCGTCGAGGATGGAGGAGGTTCGCCCGCATCCACAGCCTGACGGACGGGCTCACCCTCCACTTCAAGCTGATGGGGGATGGCCACCTCTCTGTCATGGTCTTCGGGCACCTCGGAACTCGCGCGAGGTGCTGCATGGAGAGCTCCTCCGACGACGAAGACTCCTCCTCGAACGAGGGTGACGAGGAGGATAGCGACATCGACGACGAGGGCGGGGGACGGCAGGATGATGGGTCCGACTAGGTGTCGGGCGCCGCTCCTGGTGGCACCGGCGACCCCATCATCCGCGTCGCCGGCTCCTTGAACTTCTCGGGGTCGGCTCCTTGGCGGCTGGCGTAGGGAGGCAGCGAAAGAGGAAGAGGAAGAAGGTGGGCGGCAAGGTCGTCATGTCGGAGTACGCGGGGACCGACGCCTTCGTCTCCTACTGACGTCCTGCCGCCTCGTCTTCGAGCTCAGCCTCTGGCGCCGTCATCACCGTCCAGCCCCGGGGAGGCCGCCGAGATGCCTTCTCGGTGTCTTCTGTCACCCGTAGCTCGCCTAGGCGCCCCTTTTGCCCTTCTCGTCTCCTTGACCTACCTCCTGAGGAGAGGGACAAGAAAGGCATTACGGGCATCTTATCTCTTTTTAGTCTATAAGCCTTCGGGCATCTGTAAAGTTTAAAACTTGTAATCCTCCTTATTCATGTTTTTCATTCCCTATGGACTGTACCTGAATCGAATGTTTTTAATGAAAAAGGAATGTCTGTCGGGTCCTTTTGTTCGTAGGTAAAAACCAACAACAGGGAATAAATCCCTGATATCCTTAAGATGAACATTCTCTCGCCCGGCAACAAGCCCTGCCGTTTCCCCACTTCACTCGACCTTTCTCACGCTCTTGGCGGAGGCAGGGACGAAGCGGGCCTAGGCTCCTCGTTCTATCCTTTTGCTGCCGCGACTACGACCAAACTTGGTCCCAGGGACGAGCCTTAGGACCTAGAGTTATGGGAGCACGGTAGCTCAAGGAAAAGAACGAGGTTTCACATACCTCAGTCCATAACAGAATGCATGACAAGGGAAAAAAGACTTATCTGAGATTGCAGCCCCTGGCAACCCTGGTCTGCCGCGGGCAAACTCTTGCTCTTGTAGCCCCCGGCAATGCTGGCTTGCCGGGGCCCAAATACTGATTCGTTCTTTTCTCCTCCCTCCATGTGGCCTCGGCAAGGATACCTGTGCGTCCTGTAAACCAAAGAAGACAGAGGAAAGACCAAGACTCGACCTCTAAGCTAGGGGTTAGCCGCTGCTAAGCACTATCAACCCTAACCAAGGACGAGACTCGACTCAGCATGCATGCTAAAACTTAGGGCGCCAGCACTTCATTTATTTATGCTCAGTGTCTGCGCCTGGCTTTGTACAAAGGGTTACATGCCTTGCCGGCAAAGCTTGTACAAAAGGGTGGCTTGCCGGGAGGTCCGGCAAGCCGCGCCTTATGGGTAAAACTTGCGAAGATGCTCGATGTTTGATACGTCCAAAACGTATCTATAATTTCTGCTTGCTCCATGCCACTTTTGGGTGATATTGCTATGATATTCATACACTTCCATACACGTTTGATCATATTTTGACTAACCTACTAATCCAGTGCACCCCGGTGCCAGTTTCTGTTTTCGGCTATTTTTGTATTTCAGGTTTTCACATTACGAGAACTGCCAGGAAAAATCCAGAAAAATTATATAAAAAATCAGCGTTCCAGAACCTACCTTGCGCCCGAAGGACAGCCGGGGGGGG
>LR738712.1:219973771-219998314 GCA_902687465.1 Secale cereale
GGGGGGCGCCTGGGCCCCCCGAGCCCCGTCTGGTGCCCCCCTTCGGCATATATTTAGAGCGTCCTTCGAAACCCTCGGGACGGGAACTCTTTTTCGCGATCTCATCTCTGTTCCGCCGCCGCCGCCGCTTCCAAGATCGGGAGCACCAGGAGAACTCTTCCCGGCACCCTGCCGGAGTGGAGGATCACCATCGGGAGCCTCTCCACCACCATGGACACCTCCCGGATGAGTAGTGAGTAGTCTCCCTTGGACCATGAGTTCATGACCAGTAGCTATGTGATGTTCTCCTCCCGTTCTTGTGCTTCACTAATTAGTCCTCGTGAGCTGCCCTACATGATCGAGGCACATATGTAATCCTTATGCTGTTGCTATGATGAGTTTGCTGGGATCCGATGGATTATGAGATTATGTTCAGATTGATCTTGAGTAATATATTTGATCTACCTATTTTATATTTATGTTCATAAGTAATTCTTGCATGTTCTCCGTTGTTATTTATTGCTTTGGCCAAGTAATACGTAGTGACTCCAAGAGGGAACGTTATGCTCGATTGTGGGTTCATGCCCCTCGATGACTAGCTTGAGTGACAGAAACATGAGTCTAGGGGATGTGCTGTTGCCACAAGGGGGAAAACAACGGTGCTTGTGCGCGCGGGTGCAAGGATTGTTTACTTTACGCAAAGTTCTTTTAATGCAGTTGTCTGTTGCATTGAGTTTACACTATGGGTGGGACTTGCAAATTAATACCAGCGAGATGTTCTGGATAGATATCTCAAGGTGGATGATTAGTAGTAGATATTGATGGATTTCGGTCTACTTACTTTGGCGTACCGCCCATGCTTTGAACCTCAACCTTTCTTGCAATGTAATCAGCATTGGTTTGCGTTCGTGGTCCTGTCAATTGCCCAGCTGTAATTCGTTTACCTCACATAGCTGTTTTATCGTCTTTTGGGAGAGAGACATCACTAGTGAACATCATGAGACTCCGGTCCATATTACCATCATTGATCACATCCGCTATTTACTTTTTGCTATTATTTACTATTGCAAACATTATCTATCACTACTATCATTTGCGTTTAATCCTTTGTGAACTACAAGGCCGGAGGGATTGTGTCACGTCCCTAGCTAGCACTTGCATTAGGACCTGACTAGAGTGTGCATCATGTTTACTTTCAAAGAAACTTGAAATGGGATTAACAGAAACCCCAGCACCCCTCCCCTAACAACTAGGGTTTGCTAAAATATTTTCCAATATACCCAAAATGCCCTCCAAAATGTTCATCATTTCTGCCTTGGTCTTAAACCTCTGCCAAAAATGGTGCACATTTTTCTAGGACAATCTAGGGCTTTGGATTAAATCATATGGTATTTGAATTTGGGCATTTAAATGCTACAAAATATTTTAAATGCTCAAATAATCATAAACTATAATGTTTCCTACTGTTCATATTATATACAGCAGGCATGACAAGTGTTATGAGTTATAAAAATGTTTAGGCATTTTTATTAAATGAACAAAGTTGCAAAAGAAATGAAACAGAAAAGAAAATAGAAAAAAAAGGGAGAGAGAGAACTTACCTGGCGCCACCAGGCCCACCTGCCGGCCCAGCCCAGCTGCCGCTCCAGCGAGCTGCTTGGCTCGGCCAGGAAGGCAGGCAGGTGCTCGACGGCGACCGCGCCGCGCGCCACGCAGCTGCCCGCCGCCTTGCTTCACCCCCTTGCCGTCCTGGAGGGATGGTTCGAACCTCCACGTCCTCCACCTCCCCCCAGACACCTCCACCTCCCCCCAGCTCCTCTCCTCCGCTCTCCCCGCGCCATGGCCGACGCCGCCGTGATCGCACCGTCGTAGAAGCCGCGTCCACCGTCGTCCCTGAGCTCCGCCTTGGTGTCCTTCGTCTCCGCCGTCCTCGACTGCTTCGAACAGGCCGAGCCCCGAGCGCTCGCCCGCCCTGGAGACGCCCCCGACCTCTTCTTCCCCAACTCCGGCCGCGGAGATCGCCCTCGCCGTTCTGCTCAGCTCCGACCACCCCCGAGCTCGCTCCGGCGCTTGGCACAACCCCTGTGAGCCTAGCTACCTCCTCCCCCTCTCCGTTGGCTCCCTTTTGCCCAGCAACGCACTGCACAAAGCTCGCCCGCACGCACCGCCGCCGTGCTCGCCGCCGATGATGCTCCGGTGACCATTTGGTCACTGGCACCCGTCCAACCTACTCACCGCAGCACGTAGATGCGAACAGTGCTACGCACGCATCGCCTAGGCCCCTGCAGCCGTTTCTCCACACACGCCCGACGCCGGTCGCCGCCGTCGAGCTCGTTGCCGTCGTCTTCGGCCACCCCAGGTCCGGCGACCACCTCCATCCGATGCGCAACAGCTAGGGCTATCCAACGCACCCAACCGCAGCTCGAACCGTGCACCGTAGGCGTTTTTCGAAGCACGCCGCCGCGTTTGGCCTCGCCGGCGGCTAAACGCCGGCGAGTTGGACCTGTTTTGACCACGGGTTTGACCCCCTGGGTCAATGACATGTGGGCCCTGCCCGCAGGTCAAACCTAGTTTAGGTGTTAATTTAAATTAATTAGTTAATTAGTTTAGTCACTGACACGTGGGCCCTGGCCCCACTGACAGCTAATTAGTTTTAGTTTAACTCTAATTAACTCAGTTAATTAGCTGTGACACTGACATGAGGGACCCACTGGTCAGGTTTGACCTGGACTGGCCCTGTTGACTGGCTGACGTCAGCATGATGTCATGCTGACGCAGTAAAGGTTTTTCTGGGATTTTTAGATTTAAAATAATCCAGGAAATTCCAGAAAATACCCAAAACTTCTAAAAATCATATAAAATCAACCATAGCTCAGATGGAAAAGATTTATATATGAAAAATGATCAGAAAAATCCAATCTTTCTAATGGCACTGCTTTCATGCATGTTTGAACAAGTTAACTTGCTGTATATATCAAAAACATGATAATGCACTTATTTAAATAATAGTTTGAACTTCAATTGAATCCTTGATTCAAATAGCTTCAAACCCTTCTGGTTTTAGTTGCATTAGCCAACACACATGCATCTTGCCATGTCATAAACATGCATCATATTGTTTCATTTGTTTGTTAATGATTGTATCGTCGTTATTCCCTGTGTTAGGTCCTGCTCCCGAGGATACTGCTGCGTATCCAGTTGAAGAGCAGTACCCGACAACTACCTTGTCAGGCAAGCAATCATTGATCATTCCGATACAAACCCAATCTTCTCGCTCCTGCTCTCTTTTACTGCATTAAGGCAACAGCGCGTGAACTGCTACTTGCTGCGGTAGTTGAACCCTATTCCCTTGCATGACCTGTCATTGCCACAGTAAATAGTTGAAACCCACTAGCATGCGTAGGAGTTGATTGAGCCATCTGATGTGTGATCCACCATGCTATTTATTTATGTTGCCTGCTATGCTTAGAGTTGTGTCTGGTCTGGTTCATCTGGGTGATGGATCAGAGTGAAATGATCTTACCGATAAAGAGAGGGAAGTGTGGAATACGCTTGGTAAAGGTATCGATGAAAGGCCATGTAGGAGTACATGGTGGGTTTTTTCATTGGAATCGTCCATAGGACCCGAGATCTGTGTGTGTGATTCAAGTTACAGTTACTACCACACATTGGGCCTTGAAATATGACCCCGCTCGACTTATTGACTGCCCTTGTACTCTGTCCAGGAGTTGCAACTAGTTTCTGGTGTTTATAGTTTACTGGAGGTCGTGCACAGCGCTGACCCTCGGGGGTGGGCTGTGATGCGACAGGTACGTGGCACGGTGTACCGGTTGCCCGTTTGGTGACTCGGGAACCCTGTATACATCGTTTGGGGCCGTGAGAGACACCCCGGCCGGATCTCCCCTCGGATGGAACCCAAATAGGCGATAAACCTGGACGAGAGACTTGAGTGGTTGGTTAGGTCGTGGTCTACACCCACGTCGGCTTTCGCTTGAAGTCTGCCGAGCACATGTCGTGTGCAGACGCTAAGTGGTGAAAACATGTGTGAAGAAGTACACCCCTGCAGGGTTATCAATCTATTCGAATAGCCGTTGTTCGCGGTACGAACTACTTGGTTACTCTTACAGTTCATAGACAAGTTGATGGATACTACTAAAAGCCTCAAGATATGCGTGAGTGCCGTGGATGGCCTTCCGTAGGATGACGGAAGAGGATCCTCGGTAGTGTATTGATGTGGTGAGTAGAGGACTCGTGTTCGTAATAACATCTTGCAATCTGTTGAGAGTTGTAGTATAGGTTAGCCAAGGTCAAAGCTGGCATTCAGCTATAAACTCCACTATCCCCC
Organism: Secale cereale; assembly: GCA_902687465.1. Taxonomy (NCBI): domain Eukaryota; kingdom Viridiplantae; phylum Streptophyta; class Magnoliopsida; order Poales; family Poaceae; genus Secale; species Secale cereale. Next base: position 219,978,096 of record LR738712.1, read on the forward strand.
TTTGATAATGTTGCATGTATGATAGGTTCTGTGGTAAGACTTGTTGAGTACCTTTGTACTCATGTTTGCTTAATAACTGTTGCAGAGGAGAACCCTGCCCCTGCTGATGGGTTCTACATAGACGTTGACGTCGACGAGTAGCTTGACACCCAGACGGTGATCTGGAGCTTGTGGAGGGCCTTGTAGATAGTCAGGCTACACCAAGCCTGTTTTATTTTCTAAGTTGTCTGTACTCAGACATGTAGCTTCCGCTTGTGCTAGTATGACTGTATGACTTGAGTGTTGGGTCATGTGACCCCTATCTGTATGACTATGTTGTGTATGGCTCTTGGAGCCTTTTAAATAAAGTACTTTGAGTCTTAGAGTTCTGTTGTGATGCAATGTTGTATTTGCACATATTGAGCATATTGTGTGTATGATTGAAATGCTTGGTATGTGTGGGATCCGACACCTAGTTGTTTTCCTTTGGTAGCCTATCTTACAGGGAAATGCCTTCTAGTGATTCCAATGAGCCTTGGTAGCTTGCTACTGCTCGGAACACGTAGGCTGGCCGGCATGTGTCCTTCTTCGTTCCTGTGTCTGTCCCTTAGGGGAAATGTCACGCGTTGTTCCTTTAAGTCCATGTAGCTTGCTACGACTTGGGTTCATACGTTGATGACCGACACGTTCGTTGCTGGGTCATGGATGCCTGTCTCTGTAATTTAGTGCCACTTTTGGATTATAACTAGCCATGTCGGCCCGGGTTCTCTGTCATATGGATGCTAGCGACACTGTCATATACGTGTGCCAAAATGCGCAAACGGTCCCGGGCCAGGTAAGGTGGCACCCGTGGGGTTACCGTGCATGAGGCCGCAAAGTGATATGACGTGTTACAGCTAGATCGGTGTGACTTAGGATCGGGGTCCTGACAGCGTTGGCATCAGAGCTGGACTGCCTGTAGGTTTCTCAAGCCAAACTGGTCGATGTTGAGTCTAGAAAAATTCTTAGTTATATGTAGGGGAATTGATTGTGGAAGGGAACGTAAGGCTCTTTTTACTCCTTTACCTTATGCCCTTCTGATCTGAGTCAGTCTATTCTTTCTACGGGGATTTAGGACTAGGCCTCTTATCCTTACTAGGTTCACGTGTTACTAATCTGTAGACTCTTAGGATTGTTGGTTTCAAGCCTCAGTTCAGTTTCTATCCTTTTAGTATGATGATTGTTGAACCGGAACCTTGATATGGAATTGTTGAGTGGCTATGCTATCATTTGTATGATGTCTCAAATCTTTGTTTGAGCATTTACAGTTGTTATGCTGCCCGATTTCTTCCAGAAACACTGATGCCTTTGCATTATTTCGTGTTTCAGATGTCTGGCCGCATCCCTCACCAAGTGGTTCGTTTGACTCGGTGCATTAATGTGCCCGGTCACACGGCCATGCTAGTCCGTGTGATGACTGAGACCGGTTATCGCTGGTATCCTGAATACACCGTGGAGGAACAGTATCAGGATTTCAATCAAAGTCAGTATTTCTGCACAGTCCGAATATACCCCTCATATCCCGGAGCTAATGATCCCATCCATTGGTCTTATGGACTCGGGATTACCATCGAGATGGCAGTGCAGGATGCCGCTTATTCGATGATGACCATTCTCCGTGCTAGGCATGCCCTGTTGCTGAACACTGAGTTCTGTTACATGCCAGCTTCACTCCCCGGAGAGGAAGGCTACTACACTGGTCTGTATACTGATGCTGCTCATGAAGAGCCACTGCTTCAGACTACTGTTCAGATGTTGGAGGATAGGGACCGTGAGGTCCGTGCCCTCTGAATGGAGCTGTATAACACCCGAGCCGCTCACTGGACTACTTTGACACGGCTTGCACCTGCTGTGCACGCCGGATATCTGGACATGCGGGATCTGTATCCTGTGCGGACTCGTCTGCCTGATCGCATCGATTGGCGTGACGTTGGGGGTATTACACCTCCACGTGGGCGTCGGTTACCACTAGCATCGGGACCGAGACCACACCCATGCCCCTATGGTCCACAGCCTTCGAGTGCTCGCGAGTTCCAAGATCCGTCTGTACCACTTCCAGGCTACGGTGGTAATCTTTACGAGGATTACTACGCGAATGTCTGAGCTAGTCCGTGGTAGTAGTAGTATTGTAGTGGTTGTATTTCCACAGTCCTGCGCGTCTTGTGGAATATGACTTAGTGTGTACTGAGTTCCAGAGGTGTAGTTAAATAATGTATAGGAGCTTGGAATGCCTCTGATGGGATGTATCGTCTTTCACCGCAGTTGTACTTTAGCCTTGGCTTGTACTAAACTTTGTATGGTGTGTATGACCACTGGTGTATATATAGTAGTTCCTATATTACCATGTCGTACGGATGAACATCTCTGCATTCTGTGTCATCCATTACATTCTGCACTTCTATGTCAAATTTTTGCCATCCTTGTCTAAACCGTTGTTTTGTTTTCCTAGGATGGTCAACACTCGCAACACTCCTGCTGCTCAGGAGCAGGGTGAGGCTAGTGGGGCCTGAGATGGAAATCTGCCCCAGCCACCCTCTTTGGCGGAAGTTATGCTTGAAGCAGAACGGAACAAGAGAGAGACCAACCGTCTGCTGGAACGCATAGAGCAGAACACTGGGTTCCGTCATAGGAATGACGTGGTGTCAATCCACGATTTTATCAAGATGTGTCCACCAAAGTTCCATCACTCCACTGAACCTCTGGATGCTGATGACTGGCTACGTAGTATTACCAACAAGCTACACTCTGCCCGTGTGGCTGAAGCTGACAAGGTTATCTACGCCGCCTATCATCTTGAGGGCCCTGCCAGTCTTTGGTGGGAAAACTTTGAAGCTATGCGTCCTGCTGGCCAAGTCACTACCTGGGTTGAGTTCAGTGAGGCATTCCGTGAACATCACATTCCGAAAGGTCTCATGGATCGTAAGCGGGAGGAATTCTGCAATTTCACCCAGGGCCGTTTAACTGTGGATGGCTATAGTCGTGAGTTTGGTAATCTGGCACGCTATGCACCTGAGGAAGTATCCACCGATGCCAAGAAACAGGCGAGGTTCCGCAAGGGACTCAGCCCTGAACTTCGTCGAGATCTACGTCTGCACGAGTGCACCTCCTTCCAGAAGTTGGTTAACAAGGCTATCAGTGCTGAGACAGGCCAGACCGACTTCGAGGCCACCCGCAAGCATACTCGAGACTTTGGTTCCTCATCCGGCTCTGGCTCTCACAAGCGTCGTGTGTGGGTTCCTAACACTGCTCTACCACCTAAGTATACACCGAGGCCATCCTATGAGGCGCCTCGCCCAACTCAACAGTTTGCACCTGCTAAGACCTATGGAGGTCCACCCTCCAACTTTGCTCCACGCACCACCACTGTGACATGTTTCAAGTGTGGAGAACCGGGACACTACATGCGTGATTGTCCCCAGAATCAGCCAGGAAAACCCGTTGGCCGTGGCAAGCCAACCGGCAAGGTGAACTATGTCAAGCCAATCCCCACTGCACGTGGTCATGTCAACTATGTTTCTGCCGAAGAAGCTTATGAGGATCCTAACGTCGTCCTTGGTACTCTTCTCGTAAACTGCCATATGGCATCTGTTCTTTTCGATACTGGAGCATCCCATTCGTTCATATCTGAGAGCTATGCTCGATTGCACAACATGACTTTTTGTGACATGCCTACTTCCATGGTTATTCAAACTCCTGGTTCAAAGTGGCAAACCTCTAGGGTAAGCCATGGAAATGAAATCCTTGTCGATAGACTTGTTTTCCTTGCATCTTTAATCTCTCTCAAGTCCTCGGACATAAACATCATCTTGGGTATGGATTGGATGACAACTCATTACGCCAAAATTGATTGCTTTACTAGGACCGTTCAACTTACACATCCATCCGGCAAGATAGTCAATGTCTTGACTCGAATGGCTGAACGTTAGCTCTACTCTCTTATTGCCAGCCCTCTACCAGAACTCGAAGATATCCCGGTAGTCCGTGACTTTCCGGATGTTTTTCCAGAAGAACTGCCAGGAGTTCCACCTGACAGAGATGTCGAGTTCGTGATAGATCTTATCCCTGGAACCGTCCCAATCTCTAGGAGACCTTATAAGATGGCACCACTAGAATTAGCTGAGCTAAAGAAACAAATCGATGAGTCCTTGCAAAAGGGTTTCATCCGTCCTAGTTCTTCCCCTTGGGCTTGCCCCGTCCTCTTCGTCAAGAAGAAGGATGGAACGGAGCGGATGGTTGTAGATTACCGACCTGTCAATCTGGTCACCATAAAGAATAAGTATCCGCTCCCCAGGATCAACGACCTGTATGATCAGCTCGCGGGATCCTCAGTCTTCTCCAAGATGGATTTGAGGTTGGGCTACCATCAAATCAAAATCAAGAACGGGGACATTCCTAAAACGGCTTTCGTTACTCGTTATGGCCAATATGAGTACACCGTCATGTCCTTCGGATTAACCAATGCCCCAGCTACCTTTTCTCGGTTAATGAATTCTATATTCATGGAGTATTTGGATAAATTCGTCGTGGTATACCTCGATGATATACTCATTTTCTCCAAGAACAAGGAAGATCATGCCGAGCATTTAAGGCTGGTACTGACGAAACTTCGAGAGCACCGCCTTTATGCCAAATTCTCTAAATGTGAATTTTGGTTGCCAGAAGTAACCTATCTAGGTCATGTGATCTCTGGCAAGGGTATTGCTGTCAATCCCGAGCGAGTTCAAGCCGTACTTGATTGGACTCACCCTGAATCGGTCAAGCAAGTTAGGAGTTTTCTTGGCTTAGCGAGCTATTGCCGACGTTTCGTCGAGAACTTCTCCAAGGTTGCTAAACCTCTAACCGAACTCCTCAAGAAAGATAAAAAGTTTGAGTGGACCCCACAGTGCGAGTCCAGTTTTCAGGAACTGAAAAGACGCCTGACATCTGCACCTGTACTGGTACCACCAGACTTTTCCAAGGATTTTATAATCTATTGCGACGCCTCGCGACAAGGACTAGGTTGCATTCTCATGCAAGATCGTCAAGTGATTGCATACGCATCCCGACAGTTGCGCCCACATGAGGATAACTATCCTACTGATGATTTAGAGCTTGCAGCTGTAGTCCATGCACTCAAAACATGGCGACATTACCTTCTTGGTAATCATTGTGAAATCTTCACTGATCACCAAAGTTTGAAGTATATCTTCACCCAACCGGATCTAAATCTCAGGCAAAGACGTTGGGTTGAGTTGCTCACCGACTACGACTTAGGAATCACTTACACTCCTGGAAAGGCCAATGTCATGGCTGATGCACTAAGTCGTAAGTCATATTGTAACAATTTAATGTTACAACAAAGTCAACTACTTCTCCACGAGGAATTTCGTAAGCTTAACCTTCACATTGTTCCTCGAGGATTCCTTTCCACCTTGGTGGCGAAACCTACCCTTATGGATCAAATCATAGCTGCCCAGAAGCGTGATAAAGGTGTATCATGACTCCAAGAGAACATTGCTAGCGGACTCGCTAAAAGTTTCTCCATGGATGATCGAGGTGTTGTTTTCTTTGAGAACCGTGTAGTGGTTCCCAAGAACCACCATCTACGGCAATTAATCCTTAAGGAGGCTCATGAATCTCCTCTCATGATTCATCCCGGTAGTACCAAAATGTATCAAGACCTACGTCAAAGATTCTGGTGGACTAGGATGAAGAGAGAAATCGCTCAGTTCATTGCTAACTGCGACGTTTGTCGTAGAGTCAAAGCAGAGCATCAACGGCCTGCTGGCACCCTTCAACCTCTAGCTATTCCTGAATGGAAATGGGATAAAGTCGGTATGGACTTCATTACCGGTTTTCCCAGGTCCAGGAAAGGGAATAATGCTATCTTCGTCGTTATCGACCGCCTCTCTAAAGTAGCTCATTTCCTGCCTGTTCGGGAGAGTATTACCGCTAGCCAGCTAGCAGACTTATATATCTCTCGAATAGTATCACTTCATGGTGTACCGTTGGAGATTAACTCGGACCGTGGAAGTCTTTTCACTTCACGATTTTGGGAAAGTTTCCAGAATGCTATGGGAACTCATCTCTCTTTCAGTACTGCCTTCCATCCGCAATCAAGTGGTCAAGTGGAACGAGTCAATCAAATTCTGGAAGACATGCTTCGAGCCTCTGTCATTTCTTTCGGTATGGAATGGGAAAAGTGTCTTCCATTTGCCGAATTCGCTTATAACAATAGTTATCAAGCCAGCTTGGGTAAAGCTCCCTTCGAAGTTCTATATGGACGAAGGTGTCGAACACCTCTTAACTGGTCAGAGACCGGGGAAAGACAATTCTTTGGCCCGGATATGATCCAGGAAGCAGAGGAACAAGTTCACATCATTTGTGAGAGATTGAAAACTGCCCAGTCTCGCCAAAAGAGCCAATATGATAGTCATCATAAGGCTGTGACTTTTGAAGTCGGCGATAAGGCTTACCTTCGGGTTACTCCTCTTAAGGGAACCCATCGCTTCGGTATCAAAGGCAAATTGGCCCCTCGTTACATCGGTCCTTTTCGCATTCTTGCCAAACGAGGAGAAGTTGCCTACCAATTGGAACTACCTCCGCACCTCTCCAGAGTTCATGATGTTTTCCACGTTTCTCAACTCAGGCGTTGCTTCTCGGATCCTATCCGCGGAGTGGACCACGAAACGCTTGATCTCCAAGACAATCTCACATATCGAGAATACCCCGTTCGTATTCTTGATCAAACCGAGCGCACCACTCGACGCCACAATATCAAGTTTCTCAAGGTTCAATGGTTCCGAGAGTGAAGCTACTTGGGAAAGGGAGGATCGTCTTCGACTTGAGTACCCCACCCTCTTTCCGGAGGAACCCGAATCTCGGGACGCGATTCTTTTAAGTGGGGGTGAGTTGTCACATCCCTAGCTAGCACTTGCATTAGGACCTGACTAGAGTGTGCATCATGTTTACTTTCAAAGAAACTTGAAATGGGATTAACAGAAACCCCAGCACCCCTCCCCTAACAACTAGGGTTTGCTAAAATATTTTCCAATATACCCAAAATGCCATCCAAAATGTTCATCATTTCTGCCTTGGTCTTAAACCTCTGCCAAAAATGGTGCACATTTTTCTAGGACAATCTAGGGCTTTGGATTAAATCATATGGTATTTGAATTTGGGCATTTAAATGCTACAAAATATTTTAAATGCTCAAATAATCATAAACTATAATGTTTCCTACTGTTCATATTATATACAGCAGGCATGACAAGTGTTATGAGTTATAAAAATGTTTAGGCATTTTTATTAAATGAACAAAGTTGCAAAAGAAATGAAACAGAAAAGAAAATAGAAAAAAAGGGAGAGAGAGAACTTACCTGGCGCCACCCGGCCCACCTGCCGGCCCAGCCCAGCTGCCGCTCCAGCGAGCTGCTTGGCTCGGCCAGGCAGGCAGGCAGGTGCTCGACGGCGACCGCGCCGCGCGCCACGCAGCTGCCCGCCGCCTTGCTTCACCCCCTCGCCGTCCTGGAGGGATGGTTCGAACCTCCACGTCCTCCACCTCCCCCCAGACACCTCCACCTCCCCCCAGCTCCTCTCCTCCGCTCTCCCCGCGCCATGGCCGACGCCGCCGTGATCGCACCGTCGTAGAAGCCGCGTCCACCGTCGTCCCTGAGCTCCGCCTTGGTGTCCTTCGTCTCCGCCGTCCTCGACTGCTTCGAACAGGCCGAGCCCCGAGCGCTCGCCCGCCCTGGAGACGCCCCCGACCTCTTCTTCCCCAACTCCGGCCGCGGAGATCCCCCTCGCCGTTCTGGTCAGCTCCGACCACCCCCGAGCTCGCTCCGGTGCTTGCCGCAACCCCTGTGAGCCTAGCTACCTCCTCCCCCTCTCCGTTGGCTCCCTTTTGCCCTGCAACGCACTGCACGAAGCTCGCCCGCATGCACCGCCGCCGTGCTCGCCGCCGGTGATGCTCCGGTGACCATTTGGTCACTGGCACCCGTCCAACATACTCACCGCAGCACGTAGATGCGAACGGTGCTACGCACGCATCGCCTAGGCCCCTGCAGCCGTTTCTCCACACACGCCCGACGCGGGTCGCCGCCGTCGAGCTCGTTGCCGTCGTCTCCGGCCACCCCAGGTCCGGCGACCACCTCCATCCGATGCGCAACAGCAAGGGCTATCCAACGCACCCAACCGCAGCTCGAACCGTGCATCGTAGGCGTTTTCCGAAGCACGCCGCCGCGTTTGGCCTCGCCGGCGGCTAAACGCCGGCGAGTTGGACCCGTTTTGACCACGGGTTTGACCCCCTGGGTCAATGACATGTGGGCCCTGCCCGCAGGTCAAACCTAGTTTAGGTGTTAATTTAAATTAATTAGTTAATTAGTTTAGTCACTGACACGAGGGCCCTGGCCCCACTGACAGCTAATTAGTTTTAGTTTAACTCTAATTAACTCAGTTAATTAGCTGTGACACTGACATGAGGGACCCACTGGTCAGGTTTGACCTGGACTGGCCCTGTTGACTGGCTGACGTCAGCATGATGTCATGGTGACGCAGTAAAGGTTTTTCTGGGATTTTTAGATTTAAAATAATTCAAGAAATTCCAGAAAATACCCAAAACTTCTGAAAATCATATAAAATCAACCATAGCTCAAATGGAAAAGATTTATATATGAAAAATGATCAGAAAAATCCATTCTTTCTAATGGCACTGCTTTCACGCATGTTTGAACAAGTTAACTTGCTGTATACATCAAAAACATGATAATGCACTTATTTAAATAATAGTTTGAACTTCAATTGAATCCTTGATTCAAATAGGTTCAAACCCTTCTGGTTTTAGTTGCATTAGCCAACACACATGCATCTTGCCATGTCATAAACATGCATCATATTGTTGCATTTGTTTGTTAATGATTGTATCGTCGGTATTCCCTGTGTTAGGTCCTGCTCCCGAGGATACTACTGCGTATCCAGTTGAAGAGCATTACCCGACAACTACCTTGTCAGGCAAGCAATCATTGATCAATCCGATACAAACCCAATCTTCTCGCTCCTGCTCTCTTTTACTGCATTAAGGCAACAGCGCGTGAACTGCTACTTCCTGCGGTAGTTGAACCCTATTCCCTTGCATGACCTGTCATTGCCACAGTAAATAGTTGAAACCCACTAGCATGTGTAGGAGTTGATTGAGCCATGTGATGTGTGATCCACCATGCTATTTATTTATGTTGCCTGCTATGCTTAGAGTTGTGTCTGGTTTGGTTCATCTGGGTGATGGATCAGAGTGAAATGATCTTACCGATAAAGAGAGGGAAGTGTGGAATACGCTTGGTAAAGGTATCGATGAAAGGCCATGTAGGAGTACATGGTGGGTTGTTTCATTGGAATCGTCCATAGGACCCGAGATCTGTGTGTGTGATTCAAGTTACAGTTACTACCACACATTGGGCCCTGAAATATGACCCCGCTCGACTTATTGACTGCCCTTGTACTCTGTCCAGGAGTTGCTACTAGTTTCTGGTGTTTATAGTTTACTGGAGGTCGTGCACAGCGCTGACCCTCGGGGTGGGCTGTGATGCGACAGGTACGTGGCACGGTGTACCGGTTGCCCGTTTGGTGACTCGGGAACCCTGTACACATCGTTTGGGGCCGTGAGCGACACCCCGGCCGGATCTCCCCACGGATGGAACCCAAATAGGCGATAAACCCGGACGAGAGACTTGAGTGGTTGGTTAGGTCGTGGTCTACACCCACGTCGGCTTTCGCTTGAAGTCTGCCGAGCACATGTCGTGTGCAGACGCTAAGTGGTGAAAATATGTGTGAAGAAGTACACCCCTGCAGGGTTATCAATCTATTCGAATAGCCGTTGTTCGCGGTACGAACTACTTGGTTACTCTTACAGTTCATAGACAAGTTGATGGATACTACTAAAAGCCTCAAGATAAGCGTGAGTGCCGTGGATGGCCTTCCGTAGGATGACGGAAGAGGATCCTCGGTAGTGTATTGATGTGGTGAGTAGAGGACTCGTGTTCGTAATAACATCTTGCAATCTGTTGAGAGTTGTAGTATAGGTTAGCCAAGGTCAAAGCTGGCATTCTGCTATAAACTCCACTATCCCCCTTTGATAATGTTGCATGTATGATAGGTTCTGTGGTAAGACTTGCTGAGTACCTTTGTACTCATGTTTGCTTAATAACTGTTGCAGAGGAGAACCCTGCCCCTGCTGATGGGTTCTACATAGACGTTGACGTCGACGAGTAGCTTGACACCCAGACGGTGATCTGGAGCTTGTGGAGGGCCTTGTAGATAGTCAGGCTACACCAAGCCTGTTTTATTTTCTAAGTTGTCTGTACTCAGACATGTAGCTTCCGCTTGTGCTTGTATGACTGTATGACTTGAGTGTTGGGTCATGTGACCCCTATCTGTATGAGTATGTTGTGTATGGCTCTTGGAGCCTTTTAAATAAAGTACTTTGAGTCTTAGAGTTCTGTTGTGATACAATGTTGTATTTGCACATATTGAGCATATTGCGTGTATGATTGAAATGCTTGGTATGTGTGGGATCCGACACCTAGTTGTTTTCCTTTGGTAGCCTATCTTACAGGGAAATGCCTCCTAGTGATTCCAATGAGCCTTGGTAGGTTGCTACTGCTCGGAACACGTAGGCTGGCCGGCATGTGTCCTTCTTCGTTCCTGTGTCTGTCCCTTAGGGTAAATGTCACGCGTTGTTCCTTTAAGTCCATGTAGCTTGCTACGACTTGGGTTCATACGTTGATGACCGACACGTTCGTTGCTGGGTCATGGATGCCTGTCTCTGTAATTTAGTGCCACTTTTGGTTTATAACTAGCCATGTCGGCCCGGGTTCTCTGTCATATGGATGCTAGCGACACTGTCATATACGTGTGCCAAAATGCGCAAACGGTCCCGGGCCAGGTAAGGTGGCACCCGTGGGGTTACCGTGCGTGAGGCCGCAAAGTGATATGACGTGTTACAACTAGATCGGTGTGACTTAGGATTGGGGTCTTGACAGATTGACAACCTCTCTGTACTCGTTGGGAGCAAAGTTATTTGTATCTGTGTGCAGGTCCACGTTGATTGCTAATCCGCGCCGTTAGCAGTTGACACCTACTTGTTGAACCTAGGAGTTTCTGGGGATTCGATCCTTGGCATCTTTGCTAAGGGAAAAACTTCCACAACACTGCATCTTACACCTTCCACTTGGGGTAACCAACGAGGGGTTAGAGGCCCATCAAGGAGTATTTTCTGGCGCCGTTGCCGGGGACTCCACTTTTCAGGATAGGGGAGTTGCACGCTATCTTTTACCTTTGCTTTTTAGCCTTGTTAGTTTACCTTTCAGTTTTCTTCATGTATTTCACTAGTTATGCTTATGGACAACCTTGCTATTGGATCGTTGCTTGCGGGAAGACGCCCCGCACCTGTGGTGGTTGCTCCTCCCCCTACTGAAATTGTGCCCTATAAAATACCAGCTTGTATTATCAATTATATCTGGGCTAATCGTTATGCAGGAGACAGACATCCCGGTGAACACTTGCTATATCTGTCACAGCTATGTTCATTATTTAAGCTTGCAGGTGTATCAAGGGAGTTTGTCATGAGGAAATTGTTCGCCGTATCACTTATAGATAAAGCTTCAGATTGGTATAAGCTTCTCGATAACTTGCACTTGCTTGATTGGCAAGAGCTTATGTCTCTCTTTTATAATAAGTTTTATCCTCTTCATGATGCTTATGTGGAGAGTAAGAGTACCTTTTTGCGTGTGGATCATGGTAACAATGCTTTATGTGATGCTTATATTGTTGAGTTCATCCATGATGCCACTGAAATTTATAATGAGAGAGGGAGACGTGGTTCTAAATATCTTAATAATATCAAGTTCCCTCTCTTTATGTTGAAGGTTTTGAAGCTGCACTTGTTTTGTCTTCCTATGCTTATTGCTTTATGCTTCAATAATTTATTTCTTTACAAGATTCCAATGCATAGGAAGAGGGGTAGACTTAAATATGATTTATATGTGCTTCTTGATGCTCTGTTTTGTTCTTCAACTCTTATTCCTACGAGAGCATCATTTTTGCATTATGCCTAGCTTAAAGGCATAAAAAAGCGCTTTTGGGAGGCAGCCCACATGAATAAATTTTTATATTTTGCTTTTGTTGTGTCTTGATGTTGTTTACTACAGTAACATCATCATTGTATCTTTGCTTTTCATATTTGTGCCAAGTATAGCCTCTGATTGCTAGAAAGTTCAAAAGTTGTGAGGTGCTGTCCAGGAAACAGATTCTGTCCTTGGATAGAAATATTCGTATAAAATCACCAGATCATCTTTTTGGTCTGAATGTTTTCGACAGCGTTCTCTATATAATTGTCTTTCGTGCATCTGTTCTGAGTTTTTTGATTTGAGTTGCAGAAGTGCCCCGAACAAATCAATTACTACCTGTTGTTCTGTTTTTCACAAATTCTGTCCTGTTTTGCCTTTCCTTCATTTTGCAAATCAAGAGCTTGCTTTTTCTTTGCAAAAACCTTTTGGCAATCTTGAGAAACAGTAGAACTTCAAGAATATCTTTATTTCCAGCAAGGTATAATTATTTTATTAAGGGTACTAACCTCGCTAATCAGATTATGATGAGTTATGTATGAAGGGAGTTTTCAAGTGTGCGAGGGAAGATGATAAAAAGATTCAAGAGTGTCAAGCGCTCAAGCTTGGGGATGCCCCCGTGCACCCCCAAGAAATATTCAAGGAGACTCAAGCGTCTAAGCTTGGGGATGCCCCCGTGCATCCCCTTCTCCATCAACATTATCAGTTCGTCTTTCATTCCGCTATATTTTTATCACTTCATGTGTTAAGTGCTATGCTTGGAGCGTCTTGCTTTTAGTTTTCTTTTTAGTTTTTCTTAACGAGTCGGAACTCAGCTTTCTTTATGTGGGAGAGAAACATGCTCCACTTCTACCTAGAACATAACATAGAATTTTCATGTCTATCTTTGCTGTGTGTGTTCTTTGTATTTTAATAGCTACTATCATGCTCTGCTCTTAGTATTCATGCTAATCTTTTCAAAGAGGTTTTGTTTAGTTGGTTGCTTGAACTCTCTTTAATTATCATGCTTATCTAATTAAGAGAGTTTGCTTCCGTTGCATTGGTTAATATGTCTATGATAAAGATGCTACGTGCATAATGGTGCTTAGTAGTTCAGGTTTCTTATGGTTAGTCTCAAATAGCTGGGGGATTCCCAATGTGTTATTGGAGTACCAACTTGATTTGTTTGCCGATGATGTGGTATGGTTTAGTAATATCTTCCTTCAAGAATTTATTTTGATTGACTTGGCGTATGCTCACGCATATTTAAGACTGTAAAGAAAGTCTGTCAAGCTTTGATGATCTTTTATTTCTGAGTAGCGATATAACTTCCATGCCTGATTCAATATTGCTTTGTCGCTCTGCATGATTATGACCGTCATTGCTCTCTTAGTTGGTCGCTCCCAGTCTTTTGCTAACCTCCACCTGTACTAAGCAGACTAACTTTGCAATACATAGCTCATGGGAAAGTAGCTTAAAAACTATTGTGGTAGAGAATATGTTGCCTATGTATCTTATTTCTTATAAGTTGCTTGCTGAGCGGTAACCATGTTTCTGGGGACGCCATCAACTGTCACACTTTTGTTGAATATCATGTGAGTTGCTATGCATGTTCGTCTTGTCTGAAGTAAGGGTGATTTGCCATGGGTTGAATGAATATGCATATTGTTCGAGAAGAACATTGGGCCGCCAACCAAAGCCATGTATCATGGTGGAAGTTTTAGCTTGGACATTAATCCTCAATCTCTTATGAGAATATGCTTATGCATTAAAGAGGAGTCCATCATCTATTTTCTATGTTGTCCCGGTATGGATGTCCTCAAGTTGAGATCTATCAAAAACGGGAAATCAAATGCGATTTATCTCCTTAGACCTTTGTAAAGGTGGCATAGAGGTACCCCTTTGTGACACTTGGTCGAAACATATGTAATGCAATGATAACCCATGGAAATCCGAGCTAATTAGGACAAGGTGCGAGCACTATTGGTATTCGATGCATGAGGCTTGCAACTTATAGGATGTCTTATGCATGACACATATGAAGTACTACTACCGTTGACAAAATTGCTTCTATGTTTTCAAAATAAAAAGCTCTAGCACATAACCATTCTTTTACTTTTATGTTGAGTCTCCACCTTCTTTTAAAAGCACCAACTACTGAGAGCATGATTGTCATTCTGAGTGTAATGTGCATTGTCCCAAAGTAGCATTGTCTTTTGCATGATTGTGATATCGTTTACTTTGAAATCATTGTATCTAGTCATCACTTAAACCTTGAAGGTGCCCCTGCATTTATGTTTTGCTTCACTAAAGGGGGCAAGCTAGATATCACATTTATCATATTTGCACATCATGTTCACTGCAAATCTTTTTGATGCTTCAGTGTCATGTTGTAAAACTTTCAATCATTTGTGATTTTCTCATGAGGCAACTTAATTACTATAGAATCATTGTCTCAGTAAGCTTTTGTCATATGACTATGAATAAGTCCTAAATGGTTAATAGCATGTCACCACAGAAATTATTCTTGTTATCATTTACCTACTCGAGGACGAGCAGGAATTAAGCTTGGGGATGTTGATACGTCCAAAACGTATCTATAATTTCTGCTTGCTCCATGCCACTTTAGGGTGATATTGCTATGATATTCATACACTTCCAAACACTTTTGATCATATTTTGACTAACCTACTAATCCAGTGCACCCCGGTGCCAGTTTCTATTTTCGGCTGTTTTTGTATTTCAGGTTTTCACATTACGAGAACTGCCAGGAAAAATCCAGAAAAATTATATAAAAAATCAGCGTTCCAGAACCTACCTTGCGCCCGAAGGACAGCCGGGGGGGGGGGCACCAGGGCTCCAGGCGCCCTGGCGGCGCGCCCCCCCTGGGCCGCGCCGAGGGGGCGCCTGGGCCCCCCGAGCCCCGTCTGGTGCCCCCCTTCGGCATATATTTAGAGCGTCCTTCGAAACCCTCGGGACGGGAACTCTTTTTCGCGATCTCATCTCTGTTCCGCCGCCGCCGCCGCTTCCAAGATCGGGAGCACCAGGAGAACTCTTCCCGGCACCCTGCCGGAGGGGAGGATCACCATCGGGAGCCTCTCCACCACCATGGACGCCTCCCGGATGAGTTGTGAGTAGTCTCCCTTGGACCATGAGTCCATGACCAGTAGCTATGTGATGTTCTCCTCCCGTTCTTGTGCTTCACTAATTAGTCCTCGTGAGCTGCCCTACATGACCGAGGCACATATGTAATCCTTATGCTGTTGCTATGATGAGTTTGCTGGGATCCGATGGATTATGAGATTATGTTTAGATTGATCTTGAGTAATATATTTGATCTACCTCTTTTATATTTATGTTCATAAGTAATTCTTGCATGTTATCCGTTGTTATTTATTGCTTTGGCCAAGTAATACGTAGTGACTCCAAGAGGGAACGTTATGCTCGATTGTGGGTTCATGCCCCTCGATGACTAGCTTGAGTGACAGAAACATGAGTCTAGGGGATGTGCTGTTGCCACAAGGGGGAAAACAACGGTGCTTGTGCCCGTGGGTGCAAGGATTGTTTACTTTACGCAAAGTTCTTTTAATGCAGTTGTCTGTTGCATTGAGTTTACACTATGGGTGGGACTCGCAACTTAATACCAGCGAGATGTTCTGGATAGATATCTCAAGGTGGATGATTAGTAGTAGATATTGATGGATTTCGGTCTACTTACTTTGGCGTACCGCCCATGCTTTGAACCTCAACCTTTCTTGCAATGTAATCAGCATTGGTTTGCGTTCGTGGTCCTGTCAATTGCCCAGGTGTAATTCGTTTACCTCACATAGCTGTTTTATCGTCTTTTGGGAGAGAGACATCACTAGTGAACATCATGAGACTCCGGTCCATATTACCATCATTGATCACATCCGCTATTTACTTTTCACTATTATTTACTATTGCAAACATTATCTATCACTACTATCATTTGCGTTTAATCCTTTGTGAACTACAAGGCCGGAGGGATTGACAACCTCTCTGTACTCGTTGGGAGCAAAGTTATTTGTATCTGTGTGCAGGTCCACGTTGATTGCTAATCCGCGCCGTTAGCAGTTGACACCTACTTGTTGAACCTAGGAGTCTCTGGGGATTCGATCCTTGGCATCTTTGCTAAGGGAAAAACTTCCACAACACTGCATCTTACACCTTCCACTTGGGGTAACCAACGAGGGGTTAGAGGCCCATCAATGTTCCAGGAGTTACTCACCGGAACGACATCCTCGGTCTCCAGGCGGATTGCGCCAGGCCTGGTGACTCGTATTACCCGATAAGGGCCCTCCCACTTCGGTGTCAACTTGTTCGTATTCCTGGCCGATTGAACGCGCCGGAGAACAAGGTCACCTTCCTCAAAGCTTCGGGCATGAACCTTGCGGCTATGGTAGCGGCACAAGGCTTGCTGGTAGCGCGCTGCTCTCACAGCCGCCCGAAGACGATCTTCCTCAAGGAGCATTGTGTCATCTTGCCGCAATCGCTCTTGCTCAAGCTCATCATAAGCGAGCACTCGAGGTGACCCGTATATGAGTTCCGTGGGGAGAACTGCTTCTGCCCCGTATATCAAGGCAAAGGGCGTCTGGCCGGTGGCTCGATTTGGCGTCGTCCTGATCGACCAAAGAACCGCCGGCAATTCATCAATCTAGCGCCTCCCGCTCTTGTGCAGCCTGTCAAAGGTCTTTGTCCTTAATCCTCGCAGCACTTCAGCATTTGCCCTCTCAGCTTGACCATTGCTTCAGGGGTGAGCAACGGAAGCGAAACAGACCTTGTTGCCGAGGTCTTGGGTATATTGCATGAAGGTGCGGCTTGTAAACTACGTGCCGTTGTCGGTGATAATCCTATTGGGGACACCAAAACGGCACACTAGCCCCTTGAAGAACTTGACGGCTGACTGAGCTGTGACCTTCCTCACTGCTTCCACTTCTGGCCACTTTGTGAACTTGTCGATTGCAACGTACAAGTACTCAAAGCCCCCGGCGGCGCGGGGGAAATGGCCTAGTATGTCGAGCCCCCAGACCGAGAAGGGCCAGGAGAGAGGAATGGTTTGAAGGGCTTGAGCTGGTTGATGAAGTTTCTTCGAATGGAATTGGCACGCTTCACACCTGGTGACCAGCGTCGCTGCATCCTGGAGGGCAGTGGGCCAGAAGAAGCATTGCCGGAATGCCTTGCCGGCAAGGGCTCTTGACCCTATGTGGGATCCACATATGCCTTCATGTATTTCCGCCAACAGCTCCAGTCCTTCCTCTCGAGGGATGCACATCAATTTCACACCGTTCGGCCTTCTCCTGTATAGGACGTCATTAACGAACTGATACATGGCGGACCGACGGGCTACTTTCTCCGCTTCTTCCTGCTCCTCAGGAAGTTCCCCAGTCTGAAGGAATCGGACGGTATGCTGCGCCCACGCTGGAGCCTGGGGATCGACGGCGAGGACTAAAGGCATTTCCTCCGCCAAGGGAGTGGCCATCTCGACGGCAAAAGCTCGGCGCTCTGCCGGAGTTAGCCCTTCGGAGGCGGGCTCAGTGTCCCCGGCAACATCCTTGCCAGCGGCTCCAGGGAGCTCGGCGGGAAAGTACTTGCCGGGTCCTGACTTCCTCCTCTTGTTCTGCTCTATTGATGGATCAACGGATGGCTGAGAAAGCTGGAGCACAAAGGTACCTGGTTCCACAGGTAACTTGAGAGCAGCGCTCTTTGACAGGTAATCGGCAATGTCATTCTCCGCTCGGGGAACGTGCTCCGCCTGTATACCGTCAAAGCGCTCTTCCAACTTTCTCACTTCACCGACGTAGGCCTTCATCAATGGGCTTTGGTAATCCTTGTTGACTTGTTTGACGATAAGCTGTGGGTCGCCTCTGACAATGAGCTTCTTGATTCCGAGGTCCGCCGCGATCCTAAGACCGGCAAGCAGCCCCTCGTACTCAGCAGTATTGTTCGTTGACACCTCCCTAGGGAAGTGCATCTGGACCACGTACTTGAGGTGCTCTCCGGTGGGCGCGACCAGCAGCACGCCAGCCCCAGCGCCCTGTAAAGAGAAAGCACCATCAAAGTACATGACCTAGTTGCAACTTGCTTCTTTGCCGGGGAGAGCAGTTTCTTGGACTTCTTCATCAAGAGTTGCAGTCCATTCCGTGACGAACTCTACGAGGACTCGGCTCTGAATTGTCGAGGTACTTTCAAACTTGAGGCCAAAGCTGGACAGCTCCAGTGCCCACTCTACAATCCTTCCTGTTGCATCTGGATTGTGCAATATCCGTTGCAGAGGGAGGCGAGTGACGACAGTGATCTCGTGCGCCTGGAAGTAGTGACACAGCTTCCTCGAGGCCATAAGAAGGCCGAAGAGCAGTTTCTGCACACCGGAGTACCTTGACCTAGCCCCCTGCAAGAGGGAGCTAACGAAGTAGACTGGGTGCTGCCAGCTCTCCCGCCCATGGTGCATGGGACCTCATCGGAGCAGCGGCCCGGGAGCTCCGCTGGATTTAGGTCATCCCTGTTGGCGACTTCGACAAGGCTTCGGATGGTGGCTCTCCATTCGTCGAGTTTCCTCGTAACGGGAGGAAAGTCGAGAAGCAACTGCGCGCTGGCCAAAGCTTCGGCTGGCGTCGGTGGTAGCGAAACCTGCACGGATCGTGACGCGCTTCGACCCCTGACCGCGTCAGGGGGAGCTCCATCACGATCCCACGGTCGCCTATCGTCTCCACCAGCGCTTCGGTGGGCGGGCAGGCCCTCTACGTCCCGGGAGCGGTGCTCGGGGCTCTTCCCATGGTGATGTCCGGGGTCTTCGGGATGACGACGCCGTTCGTCGCGCGCTGCTTGAGAAGAGCGCGCCGTTGGCGCCGGCGTGGGAGTTCTGGAGGGCCTTGCGTCGTACTTGGGTGGTGCGGCCGCGGCCTTGGAGGGCCCCACGCCACCCACGCAGGGCCAGGTTCCATCTCTGGAATTGGCGACGTGCGACCTGTTACCAGGCGCACAGGCATCGCCACCTCCCAAACTCCGTCTATCGGGATGGCGTTGGTGTTCGCGAGTGGCGCCCCGAGTCCTTTCCGCGACTGGTCCACTGCTCGCCCGCATCGGGACGGGCTGTCCGGCTTCCGACTGGCCAACCGCCACCGTCTTCTTCTTCTTAGGCGCCATGATGATGCAGAAGCGTCGGACTAACCGCTAAAGCCGATTCTCACAACTGCGCGTCCCCTACCTGGCGCGCCAAAGATGTCGGTGTATTTGGATTGACACCTATGGGATCACAAGAATCCATACTATGGTTGCGGGGCGCGGGGTTGAGAGAAGAGCGGATCTAACGATCGGGACACGGTTCCTTTACCCAGGTTCGGGCCGCAAAGATGCGTAAAACCCTACTCCTGCTTTGGTACATTATATGTTGGTGTTCTTCAGCTAACCAGGAGCTCCAAAAGAGTCGTGAGGGGTCCCGAAAAGCCAAATCCTCCTCCTGGTCGCCTCGGGCCTCCTTTTATAGGGAAAATGGGTTGCCAGAGTGGCACACAGGAGGTGGAAAGGGTACAGTGATGCGAGGTTATCCCTCGCATTACAGGACAAGGTGCATTTAATGCGCCCTGCTTAGGTGTCCTTGCTTTATCGGGGACGAGGGGAGACGCCCGTCTTGTCCGTCGCCGCTCCTCCTCGTGTCGACACGTGCCCTGGCCAGCGGTGCCTGAGGTGCCATGTAGGCAGACAGGCAGCTGAGGTGGCGCAACGGCGGGCCTCCACGAAGACTTGTGGGTTGCCACGCAGGAGCCTGTCCAGCTGGTTGGGTCGGCAGCTGCGTGGGTCGGTGGAGACCCAATTGGAGCGGGCCTGATGATGGCCCCGTGGGTGTCCTCAGCAAGGACCTTGCCGGGGCCCCGGCAAGGGTCTTGCCGTGGCGCCTGCTGCCATCCCCGGCAAGGTGCTTGCCGGGGGCCTTGTGGATCCCCTTGGCTGGGATCCCGCCAAGGGTCGTCGTCTTCTTACCTTGTATCTGATCTTGAAGGTCTTCACAAATATCTGCATGCCACCACGGGGATATCTCCCGAATCCTCCCCCCATGGGGGTGGCAGACTCAAGGGTGATTCGCTCCATAGGCGGGGGGGGGGGGGGGGG
>LR738712.1:219998402-220043665 GCA_902687465.1 Secale cereale
GGGGCGAGTTGCCGCGGCAAGGGTCTTGCCGGGGCTGCCAGAGCCGGCCCCGACAAGGATCTTGCCGGGGAAAACCGCGTGGTCCCCTTGCTCTTCGTGGTCGTGTTCTTGGCGTCGCTCCAGTCTCCATCTAGCTTCAGTCTTGCCCCGGCTTGCCTCCCTTGCCGTGCTTGGTGTGATGGCACCGTGGCTCAGACTGCCCGTGCACAGTCATAGGGGTACAAAAAGTGAACCCTCTTTTTGTGCACCGACAGATGGTAACAAGAGGCTGGGGACACGATGTTTACGCAGGTTCAGGCCCTCTAAATGGAGGTAATACCCTACTTCCTGCTATATTAATATGGATGAATATGAATACAAGAGTCGATCTACCTCGAGATCGACTTGGCTAAACCCTAAAGTCTAGCTTATGATGATTTGAGATTCTCCGTTAGCCTATACGGACTAAACCCTCCGGTTTATATACACACCAGAGGGCCCTAGGGTTTGTACATACCATCTTGCAGAGGAAGGAAAGATTACACCCGAACCTAAAACTTTCCATTACATGAATTCAGGAGGCCTATCCGGATACGAGAGTTGATCTTCGACTATGATCTTCACAGCCCACCAGTCCGGCCCACCGAGAGTTATATGGCTTCCCGAGGACCCCGCTATCCAGGACTCCCTCACTCCATTGTTCCGAAGAACGGAGTTTTAGTCATCTTGCCCATGAGGAATGGTTTGCAAGTATCAAATGATTCAAAATCAAGCGATTCCAAAAGTTTATGTGCATGGAGTTTGTTCATGCGCTTTACACCAATATGACCTAAATGGCAGTGCCACAAATATGTTGCACTATCATTATCAACTTTGCATCTTTTGGCATCAGTATTATGAATATGTGTATCACTAGGATCGTGATTCAACAAAAATAGACCTCTCATCAAGGGTGCATGACCATAAACGATATTACTCATATAAATAGACCAACCATTATTCTCAGATTTAAATGAATAACCATCTCGCATCAAACAAGATCCAGATATAATGTTCATGCTCAACGCTGGCACCAAATAACAATTATTTAGGTCTAAACTAATCCCGAAGGTAGATGTAGAGGTAGCGTGCCGACGATGATCACATCAACTTTGGAACTATTTCCCACGCGCATCGTCACCTTGTCCTTAGCCAATCTTTGTTTAATCCATAGCCCCTGTTTCGAGTTACAGATATGAGCAACCAAACCAGTATCAAATACCCAGTCGCTACTACAAGCATTAGTAAGGTACACATCAATAACATGTATATCAAATATACCTTTGTTCACTTTGCCATCCTTCTTATCCGCCAAATACTTGGTGTAGCTCCACTTCCAGTGACCGGTCCCTTTGCAGCAGAAGCACTCAGTTTCAGGCTTGGCTCCATACTTGGGTTTCTTCCCGGGAGTAGCAACTGGCTTGCTATTCTTCTTGAAGTTCCCCTTTTTTTCCCTTTCCCTTTTTCTTGAAACTAGTAGTTTTGTTAACTCTCAACACTTGATGGTCCTTCTTGATTTCTACCTCCGCAGCTTTGAGCATTGCGAAGAGCTCGGGACTAGTCTTCTCCATTCCTTGCATATTATAGTTCATTACAAAGTCTTTATAGCTTGGTGGCAGTGATTGAAGAACTATACTAATAACACTATCATCATCAACTTTAACTCCAAGCTGAGTCATGTGGTTATGGTACCCAGACATTCTGATTAAGTGTTCACTGACAGAACTGTTCTCCTCCATCTCGGAACTATAGAACTTGTTGGAGACTTCATATCTCTCAACTCAGGCATTTGCTTGAAATATTATCTTCAACTCTTGGAACACCTCATATGCTCGACGACTCTTTATTCTTGGGTCCTACCCCCACCTATCCTTAAAAAACGATGTGAGTGGCTCATACTAATCAAATGTTCAAAACGTCTTTGAAGTTCCAATTCTAAGCTGTAAATCATGGCACACTGAACTATCGAGTATTCATCAGATCAAGCTTGCCAGATGTTCATAACATCAGGAGTTGCTCCTGCCACAAGCCTTTCACCTAGCGGTGCTTCAAGGACATAATTCTTCTATGAGCAATGCTGATAATCCTGAAGTTGCAGATCCAGTCCGTGTAGTTGCTACCATCATCTTTCAACTTAGCTTTCTCTAGGAACGCATTAAAATTCAAGGGAACGGTAGCACGGGCCATTGATCTACAAATAGATATACACAAACTATCAGGACTAAGTTCATGATAAATTAATTTCTATTATTCATATTACTAAAGAACTCCCACTTAGATAGACATCCCTCAAGTCATCTAAATGATCACGTGATCCAAATCAACTAAACCATGTCCGATCGTCACGTGAGATCGAGTAGTTTTCAATGGAGAACATCTTATGTTGATCATATCTACTATATGATTCACGCTCGACCTTTTGGTCTCTAGTGTTTGGAGGCCATGTGTATACATGCTAGGCTCGTCAAGTTTATCTTGAGTATTCTGCATGTGCAAAACTGTCTTACACCCGTTGTACGTGAATGTAGAGCTTATCAAACCTGATCATCACGTGGTGTCTCTGGACGATGAACTGTCGCAACGATGCATACTCAGGGAGAACACTTGTACCTTGAAATTTTGTAAGGGATCATCTTATAATGCTACTGTCGTTCTAAGCAAAATAAGATGCATAAAAAGATAAACATCACATGCAATCAAAATATGTGGCATGATATGGCCATCATCATCTTGTGCTTTTGATCTCCATCTCCAATGCATTGTCATGATCTCCATCGTCACCGGATTGACAAAATGATCTTCATCGTAGCGTCGTGGTCGTCTTGTCATCTATTGCTTCTACTACTATCGCTAACTCATAGTGATAAAGTAAAGAAATTACATGGTGTTCGCAATTCATACAATAAAGCGACAACCATAAGGCTCCTTCCGGTTGCGGATACTTTAGAAAACATGATCATTTCATACAAATAATACTATAACTCATCACTTCTTGACCATATCACATCACAACATGCCCTGCAAAAACATGTTAGACGTCCTCTACTTTGTTGTTGCAAGTTTTACATGGCTGCTACGGGCTTCTAGCAAGAACCGTTCTTCCCTATGCATCAAAGCCACAATGATTTTTTGTCAAGTGTGTTGTTTTAACCTTCCACAAGGACCGGCCGTAGTCAAACTCGATTCAACTAAAGTTGGAGAAACAGACACCCGCCAGCCACCTGGGTGCAAAGCACGTCGGTAGAACCAGTCTCATGAACACGGTCATGTAATGTCGGTCCGGGCCACATCATCCAATAATACCGCGGAATCAAAGTAAGACATTGTTGGTAAGCAGTATGACCATTATCTCCCACAACTCTTTGTGTTCTACTCGTGCATATCATCTATGCATAGACCTGGCTCATGATGCCACTGTTGGGGAACATAGCATGCAATTTCAAAAAAATTCCTACGCTCACGCAAGATCTATCTAGGAGATGCATAGCAACGAGACCGGAAGAGTGTGTCTACGTACCGTGCTAGATAGAAAGCGGAAGCGTTGTATTAATGCGGTTGATGTAGTCAAACGTCTTCATGATCCAACTGATCCAAGTACCGAGCGTATGGCACCTCCGTGTTCATCACACATTCAGCTTGATGACATCCATCTAGCTCTTGATCCAGTAGAGGGTCGAGGGAGAGTTCCGTCAGCACGACAGCGTGGCGATGGTGTTGGTGATGTGATCCGCGCAAGGCTTTGCCTAAGCACTATGACACTATGACCGGAGGAGTAAACTATGGAGGGGGGCACCGCACACGGCTAAGAAAAACCTTGGTGTCCCTTTGGAGTTCCCCCTACCCACGTATATAAAGGAGGGGGGAGGAGGAGGCTAGCCCTAGGGGTAGCGCGCCATGGGCGGAGTCCTACTAGGACTCCACTCCTAGTAGGATTCGGCCCCCTTTCCTTCCAACGGGGAGGGGGAAAGGGGAAAGGGGGTGAGGAGAAGGAAAGGGGGGGGGGGGGGCTGTGCCCCCACCCCTAGTCCAATTCGGTTTGAACAAGGGGAGGCGCGCCCCACCATCTGTGGCCTGCCTCCTCTTCTTCACCATGGCCCATGATGCCCATTAACTTTCCCGAGGGGTCCAGATAGCCTCCTTGTACTCTGATAAATCCCAGAACATCTTTGGAACCATTCCGGTGTCCGTATATAACCTTCCAATATATGAATCTTTACCTCTTGACCATTTCGTGACTCCTCGTCATGTACGTGATCTCATATGGGACCCGGAGCTAACTTCGGTCACCAAAACACATAACTCATGATACAAATCGTCATCGAACATTAAGCCTGCGGACCCTACGGGTTCGAGAACTATGTAGACATGACCGAGACACATCTATGGTCAATAACCAATAGCGTAACTTGAATGCTAATATTTTCTCCTACATATTCTATGAAGATCTTTCTTGGTCAAACCGCATAACAACATACGTCATCCCCTTTGTCATCGATATGTTACTTGCCCGAGATTCGATTGTCGGTATCATCATACCTAGCTCAATCCTTTTACCAGCAAGTCTCTTTACTCATTCTGTAACGCATCATCCCATAACTAGCTCATTAGTCACATTTCTTGTAAGGCTTATAGTGATGTGTATTACCGAGAGGGCCCAAAGATACCTCTGCAATACACGGAGTGACAAGTCCTAATCTCGATCTATGCCAACTGAACAAACACCTTCGGAGACACATGTACAACATCTTTATAATAATCCAGTTACGTTGTGATGTTTGATAGCACACAAGGTGTTCCTCCGGTATTCGGGAGTTGCATAATCTCATAGTTAGAGGAACATGTATAAGTCATGAAGAAAGCAATAGCAATAAAACTAAACAATCATTATGCTAAGCTAACGTATGGGTCATGTCCATCACATCATTGTCCTAATGATGTGATCCCGTTCATCAAATGCAACACAAGTCTATGGTTTGGAAACTCAACCATCTATGATTAACGAGCTAGTCTAGTAGAGGCTTACTAGGGACACTGTGTTTTGTCTATTTATCCACACATGTGTCATGTTTCCGGTTAATACAATTCTAGCATGAATAATAAACATTTATCATGATATAAGGAAATATAAATAAAAACTTTATTATTGCCTCTAGGGCATATTTCCTTTAGTCTCCCACTTGCGCTAGAGTAAATAATCTAGGTTACATAGTAATGATTCTAACACCCATGGTGTCTTGGTGCTGAAGATGCACTTCACGTCTTTGAGTTCAAGCTTATCAGGCCGAAGCCTTTTGACATATGCGTCGCATCCCCAAACTTTAAGAAATGACAGCTTATGTTTCTTGCCAAACCATAGTTCATACGGTGTCGTCTCAACAGATTTAGACGTTGCCCTATTTAACGTGAATGCGGCTGTCTCTAGTGCATAAACCAAAAATGATAGCGGCAAATCAGTATGAGACATCATAGAACGCACCGCATCTAATAGAGTACAGTTACGATGTTCGGACACAACATTACGCTGTGGTGTTCCAGGTGGGGTGAGTTATGACACGATTCCGCATTGTCTTAAATGAAGGCCAAACTCGTAACTCAAATATTCACCTCAGCAATCATATCGTAGAGACTTTATTTTCTTATTACGATGATTCTCCACTTCACTCTGAAATGCTTTGAATTTTTCAAATGCTTCAGACTTGTGTTTCATCAAGTAGATATACCCATACCTACTCAAATCATCTGTGAAGGTTCGAAAATAATGATACCCGCCGCGTGCGTCAACACTCATTGGACCGCGTACATCGGTTCGTATTATTTCCAGTAAGTCATTAGCTCGCTCCATTGTTTCGGAGAACGGTGTTTTAGTCAGCTTACCCATGGGGTATGGTTCGCAAGTATCAAATGATTCATAATCAAGTGATTACAAAAGTTCATCCGCATGGAGTTTCTTCATGCGCTTTACACCAATATGACCTAAACGGCAGTGCCACAAGTATGTTGAACTATCATTGTCAACTTTTGTGATAGCCTGGCTTATTAGGGATGATATACTACTCATATCAATAAGGAATTCCTTCTTTTCCTGGAGCCCATTCGGATAGAAATCCAGAGTTAAGCTGCTCAGCTTGGAGTAGTTGCAGGATGGGTGACCGGCTGGGAAGTTGGTCTCAGGTGCGCACGAGTGAGGACAAAGTGCGCAGAAAAGACTAGTATTGATACGTGGGGCCACTCTAGATCCCGCCAGGAGTAACGACCACCGGCGGGTGGGTCCGGGCGTTACAAGTTGGTATCTGAGCCGACCGTCGCGGTTACACGGATGTTTGCGGATATGTGCTCGATCATGTTATTCATGACGTTTGTGACCCGTCGTGGCACACAGCATGGCACATGTATCGGACTGGATGCGCATGCGGTTGTGCCAAGAGGGAACGTTCATGTGGCCCGACGAGGACGTCGGTTCCTCTGAGTGGGGGTGTATGTGATAGCCTGTCTTATTAGGGATGATAGGCTACTCATATCAATAAGGAATTCCTTATTTTCCGGGAGCCCATTCGGATAGAACTCGAAAGTTGAGCATGCTCAGCTTGGAGTAGTTTCAGGATGGGTGACCGACCGGGAAGTCGGTCCCGGGTGCGCACGAGTGAGGACAAAGTGCGCAGAAAAGACTAGTATTGATACGTGGGGCTAGTCTAGATCCCGCCAGGAGTAACGACCACCGGCGGGTGTGTCCGGGGGTTACAACTTTGCATCTTTTGGCATCAATATTATGAATATGTGTATCACTACGATCGAGATTCAACAAGAATATAACATTCACTAAGGGTGCATGACCATAGAAGATCTTACTCATACAAATAGAACAACCATTATTCTTTGACTTAAATGAATAACCATCTCGCAATATACAAGATCCAGATATAATGTTCATGCTCAACGTTGGCACCAAATAAAAATTATTGAAGTCTAGAACTAATCCCCAGGGTAGATGTAGAGGTAGCATGCTGACGGCGATTACATCAACCTTGGAACCATTCCCGATGTGCATCATCACCTCTTCCTTAACCAATCTTCGTTTATTCCACAACACCTGTTTCGAGTTAAAAATATGAGCAACTTAACTAGTATCAAATACCCAGGTGCTACTACTAGTACTAGTAAGGAACACATCAATAACATGTATATCAAAAATACCTTTGTTAAATTTTCCATCCTTCTTATCTGCCAAGTACTTGGGGCAGTTCCGCTTCCAGTGACCATTTCCCTTGCAGTAGAAGCACTTAGTTTCAGGCATGAGTCCACCTTTGGGCTTCTTCATGGGAGCAGCAACTTGCTTGCCTGTCTTCTTGAAGTTCCCTTTCTTCCCCTTGCTCATTTTTTTGGAACAGGTGGTCTTGTTAAGCATCGACAATTGATGTTCTTTCTTGATTTCAACCTCCATCGATTTTAGCATCACGAAGAGCTCGAGAATCATTTTTGTCATCCCTTGCATATTATAGTTCATTACAAAGCCTTTGTAGCTTGGTGGCAGTGACTGAAGAACTCTATCAACAACACTCTCAACTGGAAGATCAATTCCCACCTGAGTCAAGTGGTTGTGGTACCCAAACATTCTGAGTATGTGTTCACTGATAGAAATATTATCCTCCATCTTACAACTAAAGAACTTGTAGGAGACTTCATATCTCTCAACCCGGGAATTAGCTTGAAATATCAATTTTAGCTCTTGAAACATCTCATATGCTTTGTGGCGTTCGAAATGTTTTTGAAGTCCCGGTTGCAAGTAGAATAGCATGGCACATTGAACTATCGAGTAGTCATCTGATCGAGCCAGCCATTGATGTCTACACACACTTCTATTCTTGTAGACTATGTTGGGCCTCCAAGCGCAGAGGTTTGTAGGACAGCAGCAATTTCCCTCAAGTGGATGACCTAAGGTTTATCGAACTCAGGGAAGTAGAGGTTGAAGATGGTCTCTCTCAAGCAACCCTGCAACTAAGATACAAGAAGTCTCTTGTGTCCCCAACACACCTAATACAACTAGGAGTTGTATAGGTGCACTAGTTCGGCGAAGATATGGTAAAATACGGATGATAGGAGTGGCAAACCAAAGTAATATAAATCTGTAATAAAAAGTGCAGCAAGCAAACAAGTGGTAAACGTGAGCACAAATGGTATTGCAATGGTGGAAACAAGGCCTAGGCTTCATACTTTCACTAGTGGCAACTCCCAACAACATTAACATAGTCTAATCACATGATATTTCCCATAAAACATGCAACGGAGACGCACTCGGAGGTCATTCCTTTGTGGTCAAGAGAGGACGAGAATTATGTAGGGCTACAAAAGCACACCTCAAAGTTCGTAATTCTCAATCTATGGATTTCCCAATGTCACCGCGACCATCCAAAGAGAGTACCACAATCACCACAACATATCTCCAGGATAGTCAAAGACAAGCACCAAGAGACTCTCAATCTTCAATCAACACAAAAAAGAGGAAATCACTCATGAAAATATTCTTCTAATCCATGTCCAATAGACCGCTGTCACCTTGGTCTCGGGGATTATACTAGATAAAGACAAGTGAGTACATCAATTCAATACATAGAGGAAGGGTAAATATCATGGGATCACCCTAGATTAACATAGCCTATGATCACACGAAGATCATATCATGGGAGAGAGAATTGACCACATAGCTACTGGTAGAAACCTCAGCCCCGAGGAGGAACTACTCCCGCATCATGGAGGGAGGAAGCAACGTCGATGGAGATGAATCCGGGGGCACTTCCCCGTCCCGGCAGGATGCCGACACAGGAATTCTGGTCCCTCGAAACTTGGTGGCGATGGCGGCGGAGATCGGAATTGCTTCTGGAGAAAAGGGTTCTGGAATCAAGGTTTCCGCGACGGGAGAATAAATAGGAGGCCAAGTAGGGCACCAGAGGAGGTGGGATCCCCCAGGCGGCCCCCCGGCGCGGCCAGTGGTGGGGCCGCACCATCAGGGTGCCTGGGGCCCCTCTGGCCCCCCTCTGGCCCCACTTCTGGCACATGGAAGCTTCTGGAGCGCTGATTTTTTATATATTTTTCCCGGAATTGTTCTGGCAATTTAAGTAATGGGAAAACTTGAAATACAAAAACAGCAGAAAACAGAAACTGGCACTGGGGTGCACTGAGTTAATAGGTTAGTCCAAATATGATCAAAAGTGTATGAAAGTGTATCAAAAGCATATCAATATCACCCAAAAAATGCATGGAGCAAGCAGAAATTATAGATACGTTTGGGACGTATCAACATCCCCAAGCTTAATTCCTGCTCGTCCTCGAGTAGGTAAATGATAACAAGCACAATTTCTGTGGTGACATGCTACCAAAGAGTCTTTCACAATCACATGACAAATGCTTATTGAGATAATGAATCTTTAGTAATTAAGTTGCCTCATGAGAATATCACAAAGAACTGAAAGTTTACAATATGATACTGAAACACCCAATATATTTGTAGTGAGCATGGTGTGCAAACATGACAAATTGATACCTCACTTGCCCCCTTTAGTGAAGCAAAACATAAATGCAGGAGCACCTCCGAAGTTTAAGTGACGACTAGATACAATGATTTCAGAATAAGAGATATCACAATCATGCAGAAGACAATGGTACTTTGGGACAATGCACATTACACTCAGAATGACAATCATGTTCTCAATAGTTGGTGCTTTGAAGAAAGAAGGTGGAGACTCTCGAACCATGGATTTTGATGGCAAGGTTGAAAACCCGTGGCTGGAAGCAAAGACTAAACAAGTACCAGAGCTCGTGGTTTTAAAAACAGAGATAAAAAGCTTTTGGGAGGTGCATAATTCGTCAACGAATGCTAGTAGATAACCCAATTACTTCTTATGCTGGACAAGTTTCGAGGAACGGCTCCCACGCGGGGACGATCACATCCCCTTAATCTCCTTTGTTTATCACTGCCAAAGTTTCCTGATTTCTCATGAACAAAGCGTGAAGGAGGGTTTGTTTGTTGCTATTATCTTTTGTGAGCTGGGCGCACTCATGCCAGTCCCTCCTCGTATTAGGGGTTTGCAGATTAGACATGCAATCCCGGGGTAAAATTTGTCCAACATAAGAAGATCATGAATTACCTACTACTTTCTCATGAGCTAAAACAGAGGCACAAAAGAGAAATGCTTTTGAATAATTTTGAGATGGTACAAGAAAGTCTTCATTAGGAATGGCAAGTAAATACCATATATAGGAAGGTATGGTGGACTCATATGGCATAACTGGTTTCAAGGATTTTGGATGCACAAGCAGTCAGACCGCTTAGTACAGGTGAAGGCTAGCAAAAGACTGGGAGCGACCAACTAAGAGAGCAATGACGACCATAATCATGCAGAGCGACAAAGCAACATTGAATCGGGCATGGAAGTTATATCACTACTCAGAAATTAAAGATCATCAAGGCTTGATAGACTTTCTTTACAGTCTTAAATATGCGTGCGCATATGCCAAGTCAATCAAAATAAATTCTTGGAGGAAGATATCACTAAACCATACCACATCATAGGCAAACAAATCATGCTGGTACTTCAATAACACATTAAGAACCCCCAGCTATTTGAGACTAACCATAAGAAAACATGAACTACTAAGCACCGTTATGCACATAGCATTTTTATCATAGACATATCAACCAGTGCCACAGAAGCCAACTCTCTTAACAAGATAAGCATGATAACTCAAGAGAGTTCCAGAAGCAACAACCTAAACAAAAGCTCTTAGAAAGATAAGCATGAAAACTAAGAGCTAAGCATGACAGCAGCTATGAAAAGATAAAGAACACACACAAGAAGATATGCATGCAAGCCAATGTTGTGTTCTACAGTGGAGTGGAGCGTGTTTCTCTCCCAAACAATGAAGGCTAGGATCCAACTTGTTAAGAACAACAAGTAAAACTAAATAAACTAAAAAGAAAAGAGCAAGACGCTCCAAGCATAGCACATAACGCATGAAGTGATAAAAATATAGTGGAACGCAGGACGAACTAATAATTGTTGATGGAGAAGGGGATGCACGGGGGCATCCCCAAGCTTAGATGCTTGAGTCTCCTTGGATATTTCTTGGGGGTGCATGGGGGCATCCCCAAGCTTGAGCGTTTGACACTCCTGAATCTTCTTTTATCATCTTCCCTCGCACACTTGAAAACTCCCGTCATACATAACTCATCATAATCTGATTAGAGAGGTTAGTACCCACAATAAAATAATTTTTCTCTACTGGAAACAAAGATATTCTTGAAGGTCTACTATTTCTCAAGATAACCAAAAAGTTTTTGCAAAGAAAAAGCAAGCTTAAGGTCTGCAAAACGAAGGAAATGCAAAACAGGGCAGAATCTATGAAAAACAGACCAGCAGGTAGTAAATAAATTTTTTGGGGTACTTCTGCAACTCAAATCAAAAAACTCAGAAAGGACGCTCGAAAGCCAATTGTATAGAGCATGCTGTCAAAAAAATTCAGATCAAAAAGATGATATGGTGATTTTATTCGAATTTTTCTTTCCAAGGACAGAATCTGTTTTCTGGACAGCATGTCACAACTTTTGAACTTTCTTGCAATCAGAGGCTAAAATTGGCACAAAGCTGAAAAATAAAGATACAATGATGTTGCTACAGTAGTAACAAACATCAAGACCACTAAAAACTGAAAGAACAAACTGAAAGCAAAGATAACAAGGGTTGTCTCCCTAGAGCTCTTTGTTTATAGCCATAAAGATAGGCTTAAGACTTTAATGATGCTCTCGTAGGAATAAGAGTTGAAGAACAAAAGAGAGCATCAAGAAGCAAATACCAAACACATTTAAGCCTAACATGCTTCCTATGCATAGGAATATTGCAATAGAATAATTCATTGAAGCACAAAGCAATAAGCATAGGAAGATAAAACAAGTGCAGCTTCAAAACCTTCAACATAAAGAGAGGGAACTTGATATTATTGAAATATCTATAAGCATATGTTCCCTTCTCATAATAATTTTCAGTGGGATCACGAATAAACTCAACAATATAAGCATCACATAAAGCATTGTTACCATGATCCACATGCAAAAAGGTACTCTTAATCTCCACATAAGCATAATCTTTCTCACTGGTAATAGTGGGAGTAGGACTATCATAAACAACTTGAACACTATAGATTAATTGTGTATTAGGAAGATGGTGTTAAACAAGGGAGTAATTCCCTCCATGATTATGACAAGTTTCATAAGGATAATTTCTCCTTATGTCATAGGTACCTTTATAATCACTATAGATTGGAGTTATAACATCATCATAGTAGAGAAGAGCATTATCATTGCTAGCAACTATATTTGTAAACATGTTGTCTTTATTCTTACTAGCAAAAGAATTATCAATTATCACATCACTAGTGGGTAAAGGATTTGCAATCCTATCATCCCCAAGCTTAGAGCTTTCCATATCATCACTTTCAGAGTTGGTACCAAAAAGATTTTCAAGATCATAAGTAGCATTATCATCATTTTCCCAATCACAATAAGTAACATGCATATCATAATCAAAATCATCTTCAATAGTACCTACGGACATATCATAAAGATGATAATTAAGGATATAAACTTCACCTTCTACTTTAAACTTACAACCGTTAGGATAAAAGTTGATGGGAGGAATATGCTCAGGCCAGGTTGATACCCATTCTTCTTCCTTCTTGCTCCTCTTCCTCCTCCTCTTCTTTTTCTTCTTCTTCACCTTAGGAGGGAGTGGTTGGAGATGAAGCTTCTCCACATATCCTGGTTTATCATTAGAAACAATAGGGGAAACTTGGGAGAAACTCTCCTTTTTATTAGCAGAAATATAAGAGACATTTTTATACTTTGGTAAAGTTCCCTCCTTTCTAATCTTACTTATGTAATCATTTTTATGGAAATTAACAACACAATAGAGATGGCAATTTTGCAAAGTGTTTTTTGTTCCTATGGCATTAACATCTAGCCAAGAAGTCTTTTCTGATAACTCTTCACACATCAAAAATAATATAAGCTCATCATAAAGATCAGGGGTGATCATGTTATCACACAACTGGTTAACAGTTATGTTTTGAAAGTGCATGCATTGAAAATTAAAGTGACCCTCTATACAGCAAAGTTCACAAGTAAAAGGATAAAGGTTACACAATTCTCTAGCAATTTCATTTAAATCTTTGACCCAAGTGATTGTTCTTTCATGCTTATGTTGCTTACAATACTTCTCTTCTTCAATCATAGGCCTTTCACAAGGTCTATCCACTACACAAAAATTAACATGCTTATATAAAACTTAATATTTAGGAATTGGATCATGCATGTTGCAATCATCATGAACAATTTCATTTTCTTTGCAAATCTCTTTAAAAGGTTCATGATGCTTGATCCAATCCTCCTTAGGCATATTAAGATGTGAAGCAAAAGATTTGAGGAACTCAACAAGGAGTTGAGAATCAAGCCCAAACTTAGCACTAAACATATTAAAACTTGTAGTTTCAACAAAGGACTTAATGCAATCATACTCATAAATTATACCTGACTCTTTACCTTTGTCGATCTCCCAATCTTCAGTGTTGCGTTGAATTCTTTCAAGGAGTTCCCATTTAGCATCAATCTTTTCGTTTGTGAAAGAACCCATAGAAGAAGCATCGAGCAAATCTTTATCCTGTCGAGAGAGCCTCGCATAGAAATTAGTAATAATCATATCTTTGGGGAGCCCATGGTTAGGACATTTTAGCATTAATGTTTTCAGTCTCCCCCAAGCTTGAGCTATGCTCTCTCCGTCATGAGGATAGAAATTATAAACATAATTCCTATTCTCATGGACTTCATGAAGAGGATAAAACTTGGAGTAAAAGAGAGACTGGATCTCTTCCCAATCCAGCAGGTGAGAGTCATCTAGTAGCCTATACTATTCCAATGCTTTTCCTTTCAGTGACAAGGCAAATAATTTCCTCATGACTCCATCTCTTGTCAAACCTGAAATCTTAAACAACTCACAAAGTTCTGTAAGTTTCAACAAATGAATACTAGGATTGACTGTCCCATCATAACAATCATTCCTAATTATTTCAATTATCCCAAGTGGTATTTGGAACGGGATACATTCAGTAGGTGGATGAAACTTCTCTACCACGGGTGTGGTAAAGCGGCCTTCCCCAAGCAGCGAACTAAGAGTGCGGTTTTCCATAAACATAACTAGTGAAACTAAAAACAAGAAACGAAAAGATTTAATTGCAAGATCTAAAGATATACCTTCAAACACTTACTTCCCCGGCAACAGCGCCAGAAATAGCTTGATGTCTACACACACTTCTATTCTTGTAGACTATGTTGGGCCTCCAAGCGCAGAGGTTTGTAGGACAGCAGCAATTTCCCTCAAGTGGATGACCTAAGGTTTATCGAACTCAGGGAAGTAGAGGTTGAAGATGGTCTCTCTCAAGCAACCCTGCAACTAAGATACAAGAAGTCTTTTGTGTCCCCAACACACCTAATACAACTAGGAGTTGTATAGGTGCACTAGTTCGGCGAAGAGATGGTAAAATATGGATGATAGGAGTGGCAAAGCAAAGTAATATAAATCTGTAATAAAAAGTGCAGCAAGCAAACAAGTGGTAAACGTGAGCACAAATGGTATTGCAATGGTGGAAACAAGGCCTATGCTTCATACTTTCACTAGTGGCAACTCCCAACAACATTAACATAGTCTAATCACATGATATTTCCCATAAAACATGCAATGTAGACGCACTCGGAGGTCATTCCTTTGTGGTCAAGAGAGGACGAGAATTATGTAGGGCTACAAAAGCACACCTCAAAGTTCATAATTCTCAATCTATGGATTTCCCAATGTCATAACGGCCATCCAAAGAGAGTACCACAATCACCACAACATATCTCCAGGATAGTCAAAGACAAGCACCAAGAGACTCTCAATCTTCAATCAACACACAAAAGAGGAAATCACTCATGAAAATATTCTTCTAATCCATGTCCAATAGACCGCTGTCACCTTGGTCTCGGGGATTATACTAGATAAAGACAAGTGAGTACATCAATTCAATACATAGAGGAAGGGGAAATATCATGGGATCACCCTAGATTAACATAGCCTATGATCACACGTAGATCATATCATGGGAGAGAGAATTGACCACATAGCTATTGGTAGAAACCTCAACCCCGAGGAGGAACTACTCCCGCATCATGGAGGGAGGAAGCAACGTCGATGGAGATGAATCTGGGGGCACTTCCCCGTCCCGGCAGGATGCCGACACAGGAATTCTGGTCCCCCGAAACTTGGTGGCGATGGCGGTGGAGATCGTAATTGCTTCGGGAGAAAAGGGTTATGGAATCAGGGTTTCCACGACGGGAGAATAAATAGGAGGCCAAGTAGGGCACCAGAGGAGGTGGGAGCCCCCCAGGCGGCCCCCCGGCGCGGCCAGGGGTGCGGCCGCGCCATCAGGGCGCCTGGGGCCCCTCTGGCCCCCCTCTGGCCCCACTTCTGGCACATGGAAGCTTCTGGAGCGCTGATTTTTTATATATTTTTCCCGGAATTTTTCTGGCAATTTAAGTAATGGGAAAACCTGAAATACAAAAACAGCAGAAAACAGAAACTGGCACTGGGGTGCACTGAGTTAATAGGTTAGTCCAAATATGATCAAAAGTGTATGAAAGTGTATCAAAAGCATAGCAATATCACCCAAAACATGCATGGAGCAAGCAGAAATTATAGATACGTTTGGGACGTATCAGCCATGCATTTATAACATATGCATCTGCTCCTATAGCAGCTCTGTCACCTAGCCGTGCATCAAGGACATACTTATTCTATGTAGTAATGAGGACAATCGTCAAGTTATGGACCCAGTCCGTGTAGTTGCTACCATCATCTTTCAACCTAGCTTTCTCTAAGAACACACTAAAATTCAAGGGAATGGTAGCACGGGCCATTGATCTACATACATAGATTTGCAAGGACTATTAGGACTAAGTTCATGATAAATTTTAGGTCAATTAATCAAATTACTAAAGAACTCCCACTTAAGTCAACATCTCTCAAGTTTTCTAAGTGATACATGATCCAAATCAACAAACCCATGTCTGATCATCACGTGAGATGGGGTAATCTTCGATGGTGAACATCTCCATGTTGATCATATCTACTATATGACTCATGTTTGACCTTTCAGTCTCTAGTGTTCCGAGACCATGTCTGTACATGCTAGGCTCATCAAGTTTAACCCAAGTATTCTGCATTGCAAAAGTTCCTTACATTTGTTGTATGTGAACGTAGAGTCTATCACACCCGATCATCATGAGGTCCTTCAAAACGATGAACTTTAGTGATAGTGCATACTCAGGGAGACCACTTTTATCTTGAAATTAAGTGAAGGGATCATCTTATAATGCTACCATCATACAAAGCAAAATAAGATGCATAAAGGATAAACATCACATGCAATCAAAATATGTTACATGATATGGTCATCATCATCTTATGCTTTTGATCTCCATCTCCAAAGCAACGACATGATCTCCATCGTCACCGGCGCAACACCTTGATCTCCATCGTTGCGTCGAGGGTCGTCTCGCCAACTATTGCTAACGCATAGCGATAAAGTAAAGCAATTACATGGTGCTTAGTGATTGACACGCAGGTCATACAATTAATTAAAGACAACCCTAAGGCTCCTGCTGGTTGTCGTAATAATCGACATGCAAGTCATGAACTAATTACAAAACATGATCATCTCATACATCAACATCTATCATACCACGTCTTGACCATATCACATCACAACATACCCTGCAAAAACAAGTTAGACGCCCTCTACTTTGTTGGTGCAAGTTTTACGTGGCTGCTACTAGCAACTAGCAAGTGACGGAAATATGCCCTAGAGGCAATAATAAAGGTATTATTATTTTATATTTGCTTATTCATGATAAAGGTTTATTATTCATGCTAGAATTTTATTGACCGGAAACTTAAATACATGTGTGAATACATAAAAAAATACGGTGTCCCTAGTAAACCTCTACTAGACTAGCTCACTGATCTAAGATGGTTAAGGTCTCCTAACCATAGCATGAGTTGTGATTTGATAACGGGATCACATCATTAGGAGAATGATGTGATGGACAATACCCATCCGTTAGCTTACCATATGATTGTTCAGTTTGTTTCTATTGCTTTCTTAATGTCAATAACATATTCCTTCGACTATGAGATCATGCAACTCCCGGATATCGGAGGAATACCTTATGTGCTATCAAACGTCACAACATAATTGGGGGAACATAAATATGCTATATAGGTATTTCCAAAGGTGTTTGTTGAGTTAGCATTCATTGAGATTAGGATTTGTCACTCCGTGTATCGGAGAGGTATCTCCAGACCCCCTCGGCAATACACATCACAAGAAGCTTGCAAGAAAAATTACTAAGGAGTGGGTTAAGAGATGGTGTATTATGGAATGAGTAAAGAGACTTGCTGTTAACGACATTGAACTAGGTATGGAGATACTGACGATCAAATCTCAGCCAAGTAACATACAGACAGACAAAGGGAATTACGTATGTTCTCATAATGGTTCGACCATAAAGATCTTCATAGAATATGTAGGAACCAATATGGGCATCCAGGTTCCACTATTGGTTATTGACTGGAGAAGTGTCTCGGTCATGTCTACATAGTTCTCGAACCCATAGGGTCCACATGCTTAACGTTCGTTGACGATATAATGTTATATGAGTTATGTGATTTGGTGACCGAATGTTGTTCAGAGTCCTGGATGAGATCACATACATGACGAGGAGCTCCGGAATGGTCTGAAGGTAAAGATTCACATATAGTACTATGATATTTGGACACCGGAAGAGTTTCGGGAGGTACAGTGTAGTCATCGGATCACCGGAAGGGTTCTGGGAGGTGTATGGTCCTAATGGGCCAAGGAGAGGCACACCCCAGCCCGCAAGGGGGCTGGCGCACCCTCTCCCTTGCCGCCGACCCTAGGATAAGGAAAGGGGAGGGCTTGCCCCTCCTGCCTCTCCCTCCTCATGAGAGAAAGGAATGGGGGACGCCACCTCCTCATGCCCCCCAGGCAAAACCAGGAAGGGGGAGCGGCTAGGGGAAGGAGCCCAAGTGGGATTCGGTCCCACTTGGGGCGTCTCCTGGCTGCCTCCCCTCTCCCCCACCTATTTATACATGAGGAGGGGGCGGCACACAACCCACGACATTATCCTATCCATGTGTGGCGCCCCTCTCGACAGTTTTGTCCCTCGGTCATATTTTGATAGTGCTTAGGCGAAGCCCTGCGGAGATAGCATCACCATCACCGTCACCACGTCGTCGTGCTTCCCGAACTCATCTACTACTTCGCCTATCTTGCTGGATCAAGAAGGCGAGGACACTGCCAAGCTGAAGTGTGCTGAACGTGGAGGTACCATACGTTCGGTACTTGATCGGTTGGATCGCGAAGAAGTTCGACTACATCAACCACGTAATAAACGCTTCCGCTTATCTACGAGGGTACATTGACACACTCTCCCCTCTCGTTGTTATGCATCTCCATGGATAAATCATGTGTGTGCCTAGATTTTTTGTTTCGTTTTCCATGCAACGTTCCCCAATAGTGGTATCAGAGCCAGATCTATGCTTAGATAATATGCACGAGTAGAACACAAAGAGTTTTGGGCGGTGATGGTCATACTGCTTACCACCAATGTCTTATTTTGATTCGGCGGTATTGTAAGATGAAGCGCCCTGGACCGACCTTACATGTCCACGTACATGAGACCGGTTCCATCGACATACATGCACATTATTTTGCATAAAGGTGGCTAGCGGGTATCTGTTTCTCCTACTTTAGTTGAACCGAATTTGACTATGGCCGGTCCTTGAAGAAGGATAAAACAAAAAAACTTGATAAATCACCATTGTGGTTTTGCCGTAAGTAAGAACAGTTGTTGCTAGATGCCCGTAACAGCCACGTAAAACATGCAACAACATAGTAGAGGACGTCTAACCTGTTTTTGCAGGGCATGTTGAGATGTGATATGGTCAAGACGTGATGTGATATACGTTGTTGTATGACATGATCATGTTTTTTTAATATCGACAACCGATAGGAGCCTTAGGGTTGTTTCTTAATTATTGTATGAAATTCAGGCGCCATGTAATTGCTTTAATTTATCGCTAGAAGTTATAAATAGTTGCAGAAACAATAGTTGGCAAGATGACCCCAACGCAATAACGGGGATCACGGTGTCGAGCTGGTGATGATGGAGATCATGACGATGTTTTGGAGATGGAGATTACAAGCACAAGATTATGATGGCCATATCATGTCACATATTTTTATTGCATGCGATGTTTATCCTTCATGCATCTTATTTTGCTTAGAACGACAGTAGCACTATAAGATGATCCCTTCACTAAATTTCAAGATAAAAGTGTTCTCCCTAAGTATGCACCATTGCTAAAGTTTGTCATTTCAAAGCACCTCGTGATGACCGGGTGTGATAAACTCTACGTTCACATAAAATGAGTTTAAGCTATATTTACACACGTGGAATACTTGGGTTAAACTTGACAAGCCTACCATGTACAGACATGGTCTTAGAACACTAGAGACCGAAAGGTCAAACATGAGTCATATAGTAGATATGATCAACATAGAGATGTTCACCATCAATGACTACCCCATCTTACGTGATGATCGGACATGGGTTAGTTGATTTGGATCATGTATCACTTAGATAACTTGAGCGATGTTAATTTAAGTAGGATTTCATTAGTAATTTGATTAATTGAACTTAATTTATCATGAACTTAGTCTTAATAGTTTTGTATATCTATGTTGTAGATCAATGGTGCTACCGTTCCCTTGAATTTTAATGCGTTCCTAGAGAAAGCTAAGTTGAAAGATGATGGTAGCAACTACACGGATTGGGTCCGTAACTTGAGGATTATCCTCATTGCTGCACAGAATAATTATGTCCTTGATGCACCGCTAGGTGATAAGCCTGTTGCAGTAGCTGATGCAGATGTTATGAACGTCAGACAAGATCGATATCATGGCTACTCGATAGTTCAGTGTGCCATGCTTTACGTCTTAGAACCAAGAATTCAAAGATGTTTTGAACGTCATGGAGCATATGAGATGTTCTGGAGCTGAAATTGATATTTCAAGATAATGCCTGGGTTGAGAAATATGAAGTCTCCAACAAGTTCTTTAGCTGCAAGATGGAGGAGAATAGTTCTGTTAGTGAACACATACTCAAAATGTCCGGGTATCATAACCACTTGACTCTACTGGGAATTGATCTTCTAGTTGAGAGTGTTATTGACAGAGTTCTTCAATCACAGCCATCGAGCTAAAAACGCTTTGTGATGAACTATAATATGCAAGG
The DNA here is from genome assembly GCA_902687465.1 of Secale cereale. Taxonomy (NCBI): domain Eukaryota; kingdom Viridiplantae; phylum Streptophyta; class Magnoliopsida; order Poales; family Poaceae; genus Secale; species Secale cereale. The sequence continues at coordinate 220,018,873 of LR738712.1, forward strand.
GATGGAGAAAACAATTCCCGACCTCTTCGCGATGCTGAAATCATCGGAGGTAGAAATCAAGAAGCAGCATCAAGTGTTGATGGTTAACCAGACCACTAGTTTCAAGAAAAAAGGCAAAGGAAAGAAAGGGAACTTCAAGTAGAATAGCAAAAAAGTTGCCACTCCCGTGAAGAAGCCGAAAGCTGGACCTAAGCCTAAAACTGAGTACTTCTACTACAAAGGAAGTGATCACTGGAAGCATAACTGCCACAAGTATTTGGCGGATTAGAAGGATGGCAAAGTGAATAAATATATATTTGATATACGTGTTATTGATGTGTTCCTTACTAGTGCTCGTAGTAGCGCCTGGGTGTTTGATACTGGTTCGGTTACACATATCTGTAACTCAAAACAGGAGTTGCGGAATAAACGAAGATTGGCTAAGGACGAGGTGACGATGCACGTCGGGAATGGTTCCAAGGTTGATGTGATCGTCGTCGGCAAGCTACCTCTAAATCTACCCTCGGGATTAGTTTTAGATGTGAATAATTGTTATTTGGTGCCTGCGTTGAGCATGAACATTATATCTTAATCTTTTTTAATGCGAGACTGTTAATCATTTATGTCTGAGAATAATGGTTGTTCTATTTATATGAGTAATATCTTTTATGGTAATGCACCGTTGATCAATGGTCTAATCTTATTCAATCTCGATCGTAGTGATACACATATTCATAATATTAATGCCAGAAGATGAAAAGTTGATAATGATAGTGCAACATATTTGTGGCACAGCCGTTTAGGTCATATTGGTGTAAAGCACATGAAGAAACTCCATGCGGATAGACTTTTTTAATCACTTAATTATGAATCATTTGATACTTGCGAACCATGCCTCATGGGAAAATGACTAAAACTCAGTTCTCTAGAACAATGGAGCGAGCTAATGGCTTATTGGAAATAATACATACCGATGTATCCGGTCCGATGAGTATTGAAGCACGCGGCGGGTATCGTTGCCTTCATAGATGATTTAAGTAGGTATGGGTATATCTAGTTGATGAAACACAACTATGAAACATTTGAAAAGTTCAAAGAATTTCAGAGTGAAGTGGAGAATCATCGTAAAAAGAAAATAAAGTTTCTACGATCTGATCGCAGATGCGAATATTTGAGTTACGGGTTTGACATTCGTTTACAACAACCTAGAATAGTTTCACAACTCACGGCACCTAGAACACCACAACATAATGGTGTGTCTAAACGTCGTAAACGTACTGTACAATATGGCTCCAAATATCTATAATTTTTTTTATTATTCCATGCTATTATATATTCTGTTTTGGATTATTTACATGCATTAATATGCTATTTTATATTATTTTTGGGACTAACTTATTAACCTAGAGCCCAGTGCCAGTTTCTGTTTTTTCCTTGTATTTGAGTTTCGCAGAACGGAGTCCAAACAGAATAAAACATTCGCGATGATTTTTCTTGGACCAGAAGACAAACAGAGGGCTTGGAGTACAAGTTAGAGAGTCCTCGAGGCAACCATAAGCCGGGGAGGCACCCTAGGGGGGCTAGGGCTTGTTGCCCCCAAGGAGACCTTGTGACCGCCTTCTTTGGCCTATAACTACAGAGATATTCCAAAAACCCTAGAATGATAGACAAAAATACTTTTCCACCGCCACATGTCTTTGTTCCCGTGAGATCCCATCTGGATGCCTTTTCCAGTACTCTATCGGAGGGGGGACTTGATCACGGAGAGTTTCTACATCAACCTTGGTGCCGTTCCGATGATGAGTGAGTAGTTTACCACAGACCTACGGGTCCATAGCTAGTAGATAGATGGCTTCTTATCTCTCTTTGATCTTCAAAACAATGTTCTCCTCGATGTTCTTGGAGATCTATTCGATGTAATCTTCTTTTGCGGTGTGTTTGTCGAGATTCGATGGATTGTGGATTTTATGATCAGATTATCTATGAATATTATTTTAATCTTCTCTGAATTCTTATATGCATCATTTGATATCTTTGTATTGCTCTTTGAATTATTGGTTTGGTCTGGCCAACTAGATTAGTAGTTCTTGCAATGGGAGAGGTGCTCAGTTTTGGGTTCAATCTTGTGGTGTCCTCACCCAATGACAGAAGGGGTAGCGATGCACGTATTGCATTATTGCCATCAAGGATAAAAAGACGGGGTTTATATCGTATTGCTGGAGTTTATCCCTCTACATCATGTCATCTTGCTTAAGGCGTTACTCTGTTCTTATCAACTTAATAATCTAGATGCATGCTGGATAGTGGTCGATGTGTGGAGTAATAGTAGTAGATGCAGAATCGTTTCAGTCTACTTTTCACGGACGTGATGCCTATATTCATGATCATTGCCTTAGATATCAACATAACTTTGCGTGTTTCTATCAACTGGTCGAGAGTAATTTGTTTACCCACTGTATGCTTTATTCAAGAGAGAAGCCTGTAGTGAAACCTATGGCCTATGCGTCTATTTTACATCTATTATTTTCAGATCTATAAAACCAGAATCCCAAAAATACTTTGCTGCAATTATTTTGTGTTTACTTTCTTTTTCTTTTTTACTTTAGTGTTAATTCTATCTCTATCAGATCTCACTTTTGTTTGTGACGTTGACGACAACCCCTTTTCCGCCTTGTGTGCAAGTGTTTGTTAGTTTGTGCAGGTGCATATATTGGGGACTTGCCTGTACCTCCTACTGGATTGATACCTTGGTTCTCAAACCGAGGGAAATACTTATCTCTACTTTTCTGCATAACCCCTTCCTCTTCAAGGAAAAAATCAACGTAAGCTCAAGAAGTAACATGAAGAATTTCTACCACCGTTGCTGGGGAGGTCTACATCAAGCCTACCAAGTACTTGTCATAAACTCTCATCTCTTGCACTTACATTATTTGCCATATGACTCTTCTTTTCATTCCCCCCACTTCTAAAATGTTTTCACAAAATAAAAAAAATATTTGCCTTTTTATTCTCCCTTTTCTGTTCGTCTTTCTTGTTTGCTTTTGTCTGGTTGTGTGCTAAATCTCTTGCATTGTCAGAATAAATCCAAAGAATACTAAGTTGTGTGACTTTTTCCAATAGTAATAATAATGATTTTATTTTTACTCTAATTGCTCCCGCCACTAGTCCGGAATCTTATGAAATAAATGCGCTTTGTTGAATCTTGTTATGAAAGAACAATTTTCCGGTAGTCCTAATGAAGATGCTGCATACCATCTAAATACTTTCATTGATTTATGTGACATGTAAAAGAAAAGAGATATGGATAATGATATTATTAAATTGAAGCTACTTCCGTTCTCTCTATGTGATTGTGCGAAAACTTGTTTCATCTTTGCCTAAGAATAGTATTGATTCATGGAGTAAGTGTAAAGATGCCTTTATCTCCAAGTAGTTTCCACCTGCTAAGAACATCTCTCTTAGTAATGATATTATGAATTTTAAACAACTAGATCATGAGCATGTTGCACAATCTTGGGAAAGGATGAAATTAATGATAATAAATTTCCCTACTCATGGCTTAAGTTTACGGATGATCGTACATTTTTTTATACCGGATTAAATTTTGCATCTAGAAATCTTTCAGATTCGGCCGTGGGGGAGATATGTCTCCAACGTATGTACTTTTCCTCTTGTTTTGGACTCTAATTTGCATGATTTGAATGAAACTAACTGCAGACTGACGTTGTTTTCAGCAGAACTACCATGGTGTTGCTTTTGTGCAGAAATAAAAGTTCTCGGAATGGAACAAAACTTTACGAGGGTTTTTATATAATAAAAGAAAAATACCGGAGCCAAGAACCACCGGAGGGGGGAACCTGGGTGGGCACAACCCACCAGGGCGCGCCCCCTCCTGGCGCGCACTGGTGGGTTGTACCCACTTGGTGGCCCCGCAGACGTCAATCCTGATACTATAAATTCACATTTGCGGAGGAAGAAAAGAGAGAAAGAATTATGGCGATCTACGAGACAGAACAGCCGCCACCTCCTGTTCCACCACGGGAGGCCAAATCTGGAGTCCGTTTGGGGCTCCGCAAAGGGCAATCTTTGCCCCTCGTCATCATCAACCCTTCTCCATCGCCAATTCCATGATGCTCCCCACCAGGAGTGAGTAATTCGTTTGTAGGCTCGGTGGATTGTGATGAGTTGGTTGAGATTCATCATGTAATCTAGTTAGTTTACAGGGCGCCCACCCGTGTATATAAGGGGACGACCCTTCAGTGGCTTAGGGCAAGAAACAACCGATCGAGAGCCGCGCAAGCGTATTCGCTCCCTACCAATCGAAAAACCCTAGCAATAACACCTCAATCTGGATTAGGTTTTACCCTCACCGCAAGGGGCCGAACCAATATAAACTTCCCGTGTCTCTTGTCCCGTTTTAACCCTTTAAGATAACCACGTCGTTATGGCTCCACAATTAAGTCCTTTTGTTAGGACATCTGCCGTGACAACTCCACGACAGTTGTCGCCCACCGTGGGGCCTGCGCATAGTGGTTTCGATTTCTTGAAGGGCAAATTCGAGGGGCTCAAGGGATACGTTGTGGGCCGGATGACCATGAATCATCGCGGCAAGCTCTACAATGACGATGCAGGCTGGGGTCCCGAGGCCGACTCAATTGAGTGTGGGTCTCGGTTCCCCTTCGGTGGAATCCACATCTTCCTCGGCAATTTCGTTGAACTGGGCCCTGAGCTGGACACCTACACCGACATCATCGAGACGGCTAAGCGTGCGCGACCCACTCGGGTTTAGCCCACCGTGAAGCATGCCTTTGTTGGATACATCCAGGGCGCTGGAGGTTTTGGATCTCGCGGTGAGACGACCATTCTCTCTGACGGTGAATCGTCCACGTGCGAGACTAATTCAATCTATCAGATGCAAAGCGGATGGATTGGGGGCTGGTCCGATGTTAATAGTATTCCGGAACCCTGTGAACCATCGAGCAGGGTGGCAATTTTCTTGACTAGCACCCAGCCGTCTCTCGGCTCAACAGTCGCCGGGGCCATAACACCCGGGGCGACGGCAACTGCGACAGGCGCGGGCGGACTAACATGCCTGCCAACTCAAGTTTTGACAGATCTGTTGGAGGCTATGGCGACTCTGATGGGAGCAAAGGTAACCCCGTACAACCGGGAGCAGCAGAACGCGGATGTGGCTAAGCTACGACATGAGATAGCACAAGCAAAAGAACACCTGGCAGCGGAGAACGCCAGGATGACTGCAAAACGGGCTGTTTTGGACGCTCGGGCTCAGCGGATTCAAGCAGATTTGTACCGGCTCACGGTGGATTAGAACGCTGCTAACGAGGTCTTGTGGAGAAAACTCCGGAGTTGTCTACCTTTATTTTACGAGCCGAGGAATATTTTCAACACAGTTGGAGCAGGGGGCAGTAGCCCGCCAGGGATAAACCGGACGACTGAGGTGCCTAGAGCCGGAGCGGCGGTTCAACCACGCATGACAGGTTCTCTATATGTGAATCAAAACCGCCCCACACCTCATAACCTGGCGACACTGGCGTTTCATTATTCTAGCCCTCTGGATAACTTGATAGCAGCAGCAACGAGATTGGCGGTTCTGCCAGTTGAGGGAGAAACTTCAGTAGTGGTGGAAATCCGGAGGGCCCAGGAGCTTCTTCAGACAGTGCTAGCACATCAACATGCTTATTCTTATAGTCGTGACCAGATTCTCTCAATCCCTGGTCCAAGTATCAGCTACAACATGCATGTTGACTCACCAGAGGTTTCAAGCACAGAGCGACACCGTGACCAGCCTCATGGGCATGACCCGGCAAGACATGGTGCTAATGCACATGACTTAGTGGATCAGGGCAGGATGCTCCGAGAGGCCGAGCTGGCGGCTCAGGCAGTAGATCATCGGCCGACGCTGTTTTACATGGCGGCTTCAGTAGAGACAGGTAGAACTTCTCGAGCGTGGGGTGTACCGTGCATAACGGCGGCTATAAGGAATGAGCGTTAACCCAAAAACTTCAAGGGCCCTCATAAGGTGCCTAACTACACAGCAGATCAACCCCCGAGGCTTGGGTGGAGAGTTACGAGATGGCTATGGAGATGCTGGATATTAGTGAGGCCGCATGTGCTAAGTATTTCACCATGATGCTCAAAGGCACAGCCCGTAACCGGTTGAAAGGAATACCCCCCAATTCCATTGGATCATGGGAAGAGCTGAAAGCCAAGTTTATCCGGCATTTCAAGGATACAGGCAAGCAGCCGATGTCAATTGTGGATTTAGCTTCTTGTGTTCAGAACGAGGGCGAGTCAACAACCAACTGGGTGCGCCGGGTCTCAACCATTATACATTCTTCAAGTAAGATCAACGCTGGGTCAGCAGTGTTAATGGTGAAAAAAATTGTCATTTCCTTCCACTAAAGCAAAAGTTGGGACGGCTTACACATCATTGCGATGATATGGGGGAGCTTATGGCGGCTCTCATCCAATATGCCGACTCTGATAGTACCAAGACCCCGAATATGAGGCTGAAAGATCATGAAAGGGAAAGATGAGTAATGATACGGGAGGACAACAGTTTAACCCAGCCAATTAGAGCAGTGGCAGTAAGCGGAAGGCCGATACTTTTGTAGCTAATGCTGCGACACATAATTTTAACCAGCATCGCAAGGGGAAGCCGCCTCCGAGATATAACCTTGATGAAGTAATGAATCAGCCATGTCCAAAGCATGGAACTGAAGAAAGGCCGGCTACCCATCTCTGGAAGGATCGCAACATTACGAGACACTTCAGGGAGTCTATCCAGAACAACCATGGACCGAACAATGGTTCAGGGTCCGGCTCACACGGTCCGGCTGATGGATGTAGCGGCTCAGGTTCTAGGTTTAAAGGCCAAGGAAATCAAGTAAGTAATAACCAGCAGAGCAATCAAGGGAATTAGCAGCAGTCCGGATACCAGAGTAACCCGAAGCAGTTGAGCAGTGGGCAATACCACGTTTTTACCACGAGTCTGTGCAAGCGGGATCAGAAGCTTCATAAAAGGGCGGTGAATGCTATTGAGCCAGCAGTTCCCCGTTTCTTGCGATGGTCTGAGCATCCCATTGTGTGGAGCCGTGAGGATCACGCGCACCGGGTTGATAATCCGGGTCAGTTATCTTTGGTGGTGGCGCCTCAGGTTGGAGGATATAAATTCACTAAGGTGCTCATGGATGGAGGCAGCAGTATCTATATCATTTACTATAATACTTTTTGTCATATCGGATTAACTAACAAGAATCTTAGACCGTCCAACACTGTTTTCCATGGAGTGGTGCCTGGTAAGTCGGCGTACCAGGTGGGCAAAATTTATTTGATGGTAACCTTTGGGGATGAATATGATGCCAGAACCGAGACTCTAACATTTGAGGATGTTCGGATCCACAGCCAGTATCATGCTCTGTTTGGGAGGCCGTCTTATGCTAAATTCATGGAAAGGCCGTGTTACGTTTATCTGCAGCTTAAGATGCCGGGTCACAAGGGGACCATAATAGTGCATGCGAGTTGCACGATAGCCTTCGAGTGTGAAGAAGGAGATGCGGCTTACGCAGAGTTAGTTTGTGCCACAGAGGAGCAGAAATTCTACAAGGATAATGTTGACCCTACAGATATGACGTCTTTAAAGAAGCAAATCACAGAGAATGAACCTTTACTGAAGTTTAAATCGGTGGATGACACCAAGCTAGTTGACTTTGTTCCTGGTGACTCATCTAAATAGTTCAGCATCAGTGCTAATCTGGAGCCGAAATAGGAAAGTGCGCTCATCGAGTTCATCCGTGTGAACAGGGACATCTTTGCATGGAAACCTTCAGACATGCTGGTTGTACCGAGGGAACTCGCTGAGCACACTCTCAATATTGATCCGAAGTATAAGCCGATCAGATAGTTTCTTCGTCGTTTTAACGAGGAGAGACAGAAGGCCATTGATGAAGAGGTGGCCCAACTCTTGGCGGTCTGGTTCATCGTTGAAGTTTTTCATCCTGAGTGGTTGGCTAACCCGATTTTAGTGCTTAAGAAGAACGACACTTGGCGAATGTGTGTGGATTACACAGACTTAAACAAGGCTTACCCAGTTGACCCGTTCGCCCTCCCTCGTATTGGTCAGATTATTGATGCTACGGCGGGTTCTGAGCGTTTGAGTTTTTCGGATGCTTATTCCGGGTATCATCAGATCAAGATGGCAGTTAAGGACCAAGAGAGGACAACCTTCATCACTCCGTTTGCAGCCTTCTCCTATTTGTCTATGCCTTTCGGGCTCAAGAGTGCCCAGACGACATACCAGCGGTGTGTACAGAATTGCCTTCAAGGCCAGATCAGGCGGAATGTTCATGCTTATGTGGATGATATTGTGGTTAAATCCAGGAAGAAGGAGACCCTGATCGATGATTGGAAAGAGACATTTGACAATCTCCGCGTGTACAAGATGATGCTTAACCCGACCAAGTGTGTCTTTGGTGTTCCAGCAGGCAAGCTTTTGGGTTTTTTGGTCTCTGAGTGAGGCATCGAGGCTAACCCGGAGAAAATAAAGGCTATCACTTCCTTGGCGAGGCCAAAGTGTGTCAATGATGTCCAACGCTTGGCACGATGGATAGCCACTTTGAGCCGATTCATAAGCCGCCTAGGTGAAAAGGCTATCCCTTTGTATCAGATAATGAAGAAGACAGATGACTTTGTTTGGAGTGAAGCTGCTGATGAGGCATTTGAGGCACTCAAGAATCAATTGGTTGAGCCGCCGATTCTTGTTGCTCCCATTAACAAGGAGCCTTTATTATTATATGTTGCTGCAAAATAGCCGGGCTGTTAGTGTTACCATTGTTGTGGAAAGAAAAGTGGCTGGCAAGGAGTATCCGGCTCAACGGCCGGTTTATTATATCAGGGAGGCACTTATTGAATCCAAGTAGAGGTATCCGCATTGACAGAAGCTGGTATATGGGGTCTTCATGGTAAGCCAGAAGCTCAAGCAATATTTCCTGGGTCACCCTATTACGGTGGTGAGATCTCCTCCCTTAGGGGATATCATCCAAAATAGAGAACCCACACGTCGAGTAGCCAAGTGGGCCATTAAGCTTGGGCCTCATGGTGTAAAATATGTGCCTTGAACGGCCATCAAATCACAAGCGCTCGTGGATTTTATCAATGAATGGAAAGAATTGCAAACGTGTGAGGAAAAGTCGGATAACACATATTGGACTATTCACTTTGATGGATCCAGGTAGTTATAAGGCTCGGGGCTGGAGTTGTCTTAACTTCCTGGCGAGGTGATAAATTTTCTTATGTTCTTTGGTAAATGTTCCCTTGTACAAATAATGCAGCTGAGCACGGGGCCTTGCTCCACGGTCTTCTGATGGCCAAGGAGATGAACTTAAGTCGGGTAAGATGCTTTGGCGATCAGATCTGGTAGCCCATCAGGTTTCTAGCACTTGAGATTCCAAGGATCCGCTCATGGCGGCTTATTGTCGAGAGGTTGACGCTATTGCGGGTCACTTTAAGGGTTACCAAGTTGAGCACATTGACTGGAGGAAGAACGAGGCTGCTGAAACCTTAAGCCGGTTAGGTTCTCAACGTAAGCCGGTAACGCCCAACACATTTTTGGATGTTTTGATTAACCCGTCTGTTAAGTTACCCACCGAGGAGGACCTTGCTATTCCTGACCCGAGGCACAGTTGGTGGCGGCTCTTCATTTTATACCTGATTGGACGGTTCCGTATTTGTCTTACATGACCCAAGCTGTGCTACTTGAGGATGAAATTTTGGCCAGACAAATAACCCAGCGGTCTAAGTCAATGAAGATTGTCAATGGAGAATTGCACCACCACAACGTTACAGGAGCGTTTCAATGTTGCGTCTCTCCCGAGGAAGGCTGTGAGATCCTGCGAGAGATCCATGAACGAGATTGTGGTCATCACGCCGGCTCTAAATCTCTTGTGGCCAAAGCCTTTCTTCACGGTTTTTATTGGTTGACGGCTAATGCTGATGCTGAAGACTTGGTCAGTCGATGTGATGGTTGTCAGAAGTTTTCACGGTGTGCTCATGTTCTGGCTCAAGACTTAAGGATGATCCCAATAACTTGGCCGTTTGCGACTTGGTGGCTTGATATGGTTGACCCTTTTAAGAGGTCCAAGGATAAGAAAACCCACCTTTTGGTGGTAGTGGACAAGTTTACCAAGTGGATTGAGGCGGAGCCAGTTAGCAAGTGTGATGCAGAAACATTGGTTCAATTCATCAGGAAGGTGATTTTCCGGTATGGCTTTCCTCACAGTATCATAACAGATAATGACACTAATCTATCCAAAGGTTTTATGAGGGAATTTTTTCAACGAGAGCATATTTGACTTGATGTCTCCTTCGTGGCTCACCCTCAATCTATTGGTCAAGCGGAACGGGCTAATCAAGATATTCTGCGAGGTATCAAGCCCCGGCTTATGGTTCCTCTGAAGAGAACGTCGGGTTGTTGGGTGGAGGAGTTACCTTTAGTGTTATGGCGCATCAATACAACACCCAACAGATCTACAGGTTACACACCATTCTTCATGGTCTATGGAGCTGAGGCGGTTCTTCCTAGTGATATCTGTCATGACTCGCCTCGAGTGGCGGCTTACGTTGAAGCTGATAATGAGAAGGCATGTCAAGATGCATTAGATTTGCTGGATGAAAAGCGTGATCTCGCGGTGGCTCGTTCAGCGATCTATCAATAGGATTTACGATAGTATCATAGCCACCGGGTCAAAACCAGAACCTTTCAAGATGGTATTTAGTGCTCCGGCTCATCCAAGATCAAACTGATATGCATAAACTATCGCCGCCTTGGGAAGGACCTTTCGTTGTCAGCAAGAATCTGCATAATGGGTCATACTCTCTAATTGACGTTCGAGAACACAAGGATTCACGCACATCAGAGGAGGGGACCTTTCGGCCATGGAATATTGCTCATCTCCGGCCTTACTATACTTGAGCCACCGTCTCTTATGATGTACATAGTTTGATGATGTAAATATTAGAACAATTTAATAAATACGACATCCCTGATAATTCGAGGCCTCTATCGTTTTCACTTCCTTAAGGCTGAGTCCTTATCATCATCCTACATGCTTACTCAAGAGGCTAGACGCCCAAATTGCAGGGACCAAAGAGAGTTGGATGCATAGCACAACTCAAACATATGTCCTTGATGAGAATAATTAGTAAGTATGTCAGTTGGGGGCTTCCTGTTCAAACATAGGCGTATTCGAACAAAGAGAACACAACATTACTACCCATTTGACCGGGTTATGTTCAAACATAGGCGTATTCGACCAAAGAGGACATAACCTGTGTGTCATTCCACCTATACCCAGCTGCTTCAACTCCATCAGGTCATCCCGATTGACCCGGCGAACTCTTGGCGATCAGTCTTATAGGTGTATTCGACCAAGACCTGAGCTTGGTAAGGTTCAAATGCCGGTTGTCATGCGATAGCACGACTTACAGATAGTCAGTATAGATACAGGCTCAAAATGCCGCCTTCCTTGAAACTTGAATAAATCGGCCTGTGATGCAAGATGCAACTCTGACCCCGCGTACTCTAGACAAGTCTATCTTTAAAGCAAAGACCTGCACTTGTCTTGGTTCAAATCTCGATAGGGTACTGTGTGAGCCGGCTCACAGCATGCACGTACCTTCAAGTGGCCAACATGCTAGTTTCATTGGAGAAGAACCTTTGGCTTGGCGGCCTGCAAAATCCTCGTATGTTTTTTGATCTATTTTTTCTTTGGTTCTTTTGTTATTTGTGGGTTTTTCTTTTGAGATGCGTTCTTTGCAAGTTCGGCCAAGCTGCCTCTACTTATGGCTCATATTTGAAGCCTCTCCGGGTCTATGCAACCCAATCTAACCAACGGCTCTAAGCCGCCAGAAAGTATCAATCTTATGTCTGAAGAGATAGCTCAACAAGACTTTAACTGCATGAAGACTGATAAAGCCGGCAGTTTAAACATACATTACATGTATGCTTGTTTTTCACAAAAGATATTAAGCATGGTAATTAAACCGGCACTGGTTATGGACCATCTGTCCCCAGTGGCACTGGTTGGGCATCATGACCTGCCCGACAGTAAACCGGCAGGGTGCTTGTTATCTGTTTATGTGGAGGATAAGGTTTAATTTGATCTACACAAGTCAGTACTGTCACAACATAAAGTGGTGTTTCGGCAACTGGCGGATCAGTAGTAGTATGCAGAGGAAGAACTGTGCATGATGGCACAACAGATTAAAGTTTTACTACCCTATTAGAAGACTCCATGAGCCAATCAAAATAGTGTTTCTCTATGGGATCAAGTATATAAACTTCCAAGGCGGTTCACTTTTCCTGGCCTTGCTGCTTTGAAGCCTCCAGATTACCCCTCTCCAGTTCTTCGTCCTCCTCTATCTGAAAGTTTTGTGACAACCAATTGACGCCAGCCAAAGCTTCGAATTCAGCTTCTTCATCGATAAGTTCATACAGATCAATTTCAGGGGCGAAAGTATGCTTACTCATTGGAGGGATTAGCTCCTTCACTTTGTAAGTCGAAGTGGGCATCTTCTGGTTTTCTAGGCTGTAAGCCGGCTGGTATCTAGACAGATCCGTTTCACTAGCATTCAGGCTGGCCAGAGGGCGGATATCTGTAACACAGGGAGCAAAGTCTTTTTGATCAAAACTTGTGCCATCTTCCTTCAGACTTGGATAGCCAGTGGCTAAGTCAGCTGGGTCTAACTCTGGTAGCCATGCCTTAGCCCGGCTCAAAGCTGTTATGGCACCGGCTCTTGCAGATGACCGCTTGATCTCATCAATCCTGGCAGACAGCACAAAAAGTCTCCTCAATAAATCTACAAAAAGATTTGGTACCTGGTTGGACAGAGAGACGGTAGCCAATGCGCGTTGAGCTCCTGTGTATAACTGTTCAACAAGTGTGTAAACAGCTTTAAGTTTCACAAGCGACTCTTTGGCAAGATTACTGCTCCTGCTACATGCATGAGTCATAAATTGGTTAGTGGTGATTTATGTTACCAAAGGAAAGATTCAGTTTGCAACATGGCGGCTTACCAAAGATAGCTGAAGTCATTTGAGATACGCGATGCTTTAATCCGGTGAGCTCAGCGGTCACCTTTTCAAGGGTTGCTTCTGCTTTTTAGGCTCACTTTATTAAGGCGGTTCTCTCTTTAGCCCAAGCAGACTTCTCCATTGCAAATTCAGCCTTCAGTTTCTCCGTTTCAGTCAGACTAAATTGAAATTTTAATTCAGCCTTCTGGGTATCAGATTCTTGAAACTTAAGCCAGCCCTTTGCATCATCTAACTGCGTTTGCAATTCAGAAGTGGTATCCTGTATAAACAAGGGATTAGGTAACAAATTATTATCTGGGTTACCAGAATTGAAGTCCCAAGCCTTTTGCAAGCAACAACACTTGGCACTTGGGGGCTAATGGATGCTCAAGTGTTCTTTAAGTGCCGGTTCATATCAATAAAGTCCCAAGCACTTTGCATGCAAGAGTACTTAGCACTTGGGGCCTAATGGATGCTGAAGTGTTCTTTAAGTGCCGGTTCATATCAATAAAGTCCCAAGCACTTTGCAAGCAAGAATACTTGGCACATGGGGGCTAATGCATATTGCTTCTTTCTTATCATTCATTTATGCTAACCCGGTGGCATTATAAACATTAACGCCAGCTTACGAGGGGTATACATGCAAGTTCTACACAATGAAGAATAGTACCGACTCATTCATACTGATTAAGCCGGCCCTTGGGGGCTACAGGGGCAACATTCATCAAAGTCAGATTGTCTATTAAGATGTGTGCCGACTCTGAAGGGATTCTATGATAAATATTCATGCTATTCTAAGTCTACAACATATTTAATTCCATCATATCCAATAGATTTGGGCGCTGGAAGGATGTATATGATTCAGTTCAGATTCATACCGCAAACTTCTTATGCATCTGCTTCACCATATCAATGTCAAGGTCACGGCTGCTGTGGACTTGACTAAGATATCCGGAAAGCACTTCACAGCTGCGCAGCTGTGCATATTGAGCCATATCGAACCTTACTTTCCGTTTCTCAACAAGTTCTTGTTTGGCAGTGTGTTTGGCCAGAACTGTTGGATTCCCGGCTCTCTAAAGCTGGTACCCGTAATTGTGACATCTTCAGTATTCTTCTCTACCCACTCAGTTGGGATTGACGGCTCAGTAGCCACAGAGGTGACATTGGTAGGGGCAAGAGAGACGTTAGGAATTTCAGGAGGAGCATCGTGAGTAGATCCCTCTGTTGGCCTCTGAACATCTGTCGCTAAAATTCGCTATGCCAGCTCAATGGTTTTTGGATCAATCATCGGCTTAGTTGCTTTTGCCCTCTTACAGGGTTTGGCTTGACCACTACACAAGATAAGATAAGTCAGCACAAAGTTATAAAGAGACAGTGAAGAGCAGAACAAGGAATAATTATTACCGAGGGGGAGTCTTGAAAGCAGGCAGCTGAGTTTGCGATGAATCGCCAGACGAAGAGCGAGAGACCTCCTGATAGTTCGAATCGGAAGAGTTCAGTGGTTGATGAATGAGACCCGCCAGTGGGTAAAGAGAGTTTGAGTGCGGAAAGACCTCATTTTGACGTTTCCGTTGAGCCAGAGTATTTAGTAAGCCAGAGGACAGTTCTTCTTCTCTGGTGTTCTGAGTGTGAAGCCGGTTCTCGTGTTGCTATTGCTTCAAAAGAAAGTGAGGATCCAAATGAGCTAAAGGGTGTGAAAATCTTACTTTCCGGATTACTCGTCAAATTTTCTGTCTTGGCAAGGTTTCTGAGCCGGACGATATAGTAATTACCACTTCATCAACAGCCTGGCTGGCCCCCCGTATCGTCCTGACAATAATCAGTGTCAATAAGATAACTGAAAAAGGAGCCAAGAGAGTCAAGGGCTACATCTGAGTCAGAACTGTGTTCAGTTCAAACAGTTTAGAAGTACTTGGTTTCTTCTTTGTCTTTTTCATGACCTTCTTGGCGGCTTTCTTGATAGCTCTGGCCTTTTTGGCAGCCTTGTGGTCAAAGGTTTTCTTCCAGAAACTTGATTCCCTTTGAAAGACGGCATGGTTCAGTTAACAAGAGAATCAAATAGTAAAACAAGAAAGGTTAAAAGAAAGACTCACATCTGGTGCCGGGTTAAGTTTGAGAAAGGGCTCAGACCCATTTTGCTGCAGTCTCCCAGGCTTTTGTTTAAGAGGGTCTTGGTCATTTCTGTGATTACTTCCTCAGCCAAGCCCTCAGGGCTGTGGCGTAATGGATCTGTGGTCTCACCAGTATAAGCGCACACTAAGCCGGTCCTGCAACTCAAGGGAATGATTCGCCAGACAATCCAACACCGAACCAAGTCAATTCCGGTTAGCCCATTTCCCAATAGGGCCCTGACCTTTGCAAAAGTGGGAGCAAGTTTTTTGCGCTCCGCGGCGGTAAGTTTCACAGCAAGAGGATGCTTTGGATCCAGACGTTGGACACGATAATCCGGCAGTGGGTTCTCATCAGCCGGGGAGGCGTCTTTGCAATAAAACAAGGCTTGATTCCAATCTTTGGGCTGACTCGGTAGACAAGCATAAGGGAAGATATAATCTCTTCTTTGTTGAATTGAGACGGTTCCAAGTTCCAACCTGGGTCCACTTGTGAACTCATTCTGGCGGTTTAAATAAAAATACCCTCTAAAGAGCTCGAGGCTGGGCTCCTATTGAAGATACACTACACAGAAGACCTGGAAGTTGCAGATATTTGACACGGAATTGGGTCCGATGTCTTGTGGATGGAACTAAAAGAAGTGCAGAACGTCCTGGAAGAACTTAGAGCTGGGTGGTGAAAGACCCTGGTTCATGTGATCAGAAAAGACAATAACTTCATCGTCCTTTGGATGAGGTCTCTATTCGCCCGGTTTAGGGGCACGATAATGCATAATGGATTTTTTCGGTAGGTAACCAATTTTGACAAAATCAGCAAGTGTAGCCTGAGTGACAACAGAAGGGACCCAGTTGCATGTGGTGATTGTCTTCGGCGGCATTGTGAACAAAGAAGTCTAAAAGAAAGAAACATTTTTGCCAGTTCAAAATTGGTTCATTAAACCAGAAACCAGGCTAAAATATATGTTCAGCACGACAGCTTAAATGGGGCCCAATGACATATGGGTAGTTATAAACCAGTGAGACAAGCCGCCATGACAAGCACTGATACTCAAGAAAGCCGATTTTACTAAGTGCTGAGACAAACAGTTTTCACAGAATGAAGCTGCAACTTTGGATCTAAATCAGGCCAGAAAATAAAGTTAAAACCTAAAATTAACGTGGTGGCGGCAAGAAAACAAGAAAGTCCAGATGGGATCTATTATAATGAGGACGCATATTCAAGACCAAGACAAATGATTAAACCTGCTACCGCTCAAGTTCTATGGATTGATATCCTGACCTAGATCTACGGTGCTAAAATGACGAACAGGCAGACCTAAAATCAGTATGAAGCAGTTCATGGAGATGGATTGATTTTTTTCGTGTAGAAGAGACATTACAGTATTTGCAAAGAGATACTATCAGCACCATTGCGCGGAAGAATATCAAGTTCAAGAGAAAAATCATAAACTGCAGGAGAAGAAGAAGACGAACTCTGAGAAGCTTGCAGGAACCCTAATGGATCTAAGGGGGGAAGAAAGAGAAGGGCATACATGGGCTGATGAACGGCGGCGGCGCGCGGAAGAGATCTGGTCGAGTCAGGTTGGTGCTGAGGCTGTTGTTGAGGACGAGGCAGAGGACGACGGCGCCAGTGGAGCTCGGTGCATGGGCGTCACGAGGAAGGAGATGAAAAGGAAGAGGCAAAGGGAGAGAATGGAAAGGAACCCCTGGCCCTATTTATAAGATGAAAGGATAAAGGTCACACGCGGGAATCGAGGAGACTGAAGAACATATAAGTAACATAACAGGCGCCTCAATTATCGGAGTCTCAATAAATGCGGAGATTTGTTAAGATCTGGGCAGTTCAAAAGTAAGTAACAGGTGACGTCATGGCGGGTTTCCACAATTTCACACTACAAAAAAATACACTTCTGTGATGTTACGTGTTAGTCACAATAGATCACGTTTTCTGTCATGCATGTACATCCATGACGATTTTATGACGGAATCAAGGTAGTCATACCTGTGCTGTCGTAGAAGTGTTCCATGACATTACCAAAATTATCATCACGGAAGTGTCCACTTCCATGACGATAAATCGCGCGTCACAGAAGTGCTTTCGTCAAGGGTGACCGACACGTGGCATCCACCGTAACGGAACGCCGTTAAGCTATCGGGTCCGGTTTTGGATCCGATAACCCGTTAACAGCCCCGACCAATGGGGATTTTCCACGTGTAAAATCATCATTGGCTGGGGGAAACACGTGCCGGCTCATCGTTGGGACAGATGTCATCCACCCATTGGACACAAAGCGCCTATGATACGTCGACACGTGGCACGGCCCAATAGAGGCCCATTCCTATGAAAAGGCCGGCCCGTTTGACTTGGTCAAAAGATGGCGGGACGGCCCACGGCAAGCCTGTTAACGGCCTATTTGCATATATCCCATTTACATCCCGCTAACCCAGGGCCCATTTATGGCCTATCTGAATTAGGCCCATTAGCGTTATCTAGGCCGTCCAGTATAATTCCAGCCCGTTTGAACTTCCGGCCTATGTATGGTACGTCGACACGTGGCACGACCCAACAGAGGCCCATGTAGGATAAAAAAGGCCGGACCAATCATAGGCCTCTAGTACTTACTAAGGTACTAGTGGGCCATCCCAATAACGGCCTACTTAATAAAGGCCCATTTACGGCCCGAAGCCAGATCTGGCCCTTTAATTGTTCGCCGAATATTTGGGCCCATTTACGGCCCAAAGCCACATCTGGCCCTTTAATTGTTCGCCGAATATTTGGGCCCAAATACAGCCTAGTTACTTTCAACGTGTTAGAGGCCCGATGTAGACATGGTTCCATCTCAACCCGTTGTGACTTTCGGCCTGGGAATGGCCCGTGCTACCCATGGGCCATATATGGTCCGACAGGACATCGGGCCCACTAACGGCCCATGATAAAGGTGGCAACAATTAAGCCCAATGTGACTTTGGGCCTCTTAAAGGCCCATGATATCAATGGGCCAACTAGAGCCCGAGACATGTTTCGGCCTGTTAACTGCCTGTGATATAACTGGACCCAAAAAGGCCTAGTCTACATTTCAGCCTGCTGAAGGCCCGTCGACGACTAGTGAAAATTGAGGCCCAATATGCATTTTGGTCTGCTAAAGGCCCATGGTTTCATCTAGGCTATAACAGGCCAGTACAATATTCAACCTGTTAATGGCCCAACGCTACCTGGGCCGAACTAAGCGCTGGATCCACAAAAGGCCCAACAAACATATAGGCCGGTGTATGTTGTGGGCCTCACACAAAGTTTGAAGGCCCCAATGATTCGGGCCCAAGAAAGATGAAGGCCGGCCCAATTGTGGCCCGCTGAACACCAGGCCTGTTACAGGCGAATGTTTCGGCCCGGTCGACTACATATGATTTTTTTTCAGATAGCGAATGATGGCAGTAACTAGTAAGAATTAAGAACAAACCTACACTATACAATAAAGGATTTATGGTATATTACATCCACTGGGCATCGACGTTCGCCACCAGTGATCATAGCGCGCAACGAAGAGGCAGATTACAAAAACTAGGCACCATTGTAGGGTAACAAAATAATACTGAACCGAGACCACTTCCATGATAGTTCAAGAAACAGGTTAGCCTTGCGCGGGAACTATGGCGCAAGCTGCTGAGCAAGGCTGTGAGACCAGCCTAGCATGTCGGTCATAGCTTCCAGGTGTAGCTGTTTACCGATGAGGTTCTCATTGGTGTTCTCTACAATCTTTCTTAGAGATAGGACTTCAAGTCAAAGTTGAGTTGCAGAATGCCTTTCTGCTAGAACTTGGGACTGAAGAAGTCGAACTGATTCAGATAACGAATTCTATGAGCTTGTCTGACTGCTAGTCTCAAGTAACTTGAACACTGCATCAAGAGAAGACTTTGGGGTTGTGTCACACCCTGCATTTTGTAACATGTTATTTGCATCAATGAAGCATGAAAATTTGGACCAACAAATTTTTTTGGCATCATTTGGCTTTTATTTGGAATTAAGCTTTTCTTCATATGCTTTTCATGTGATCATTAAAGTCAACTATTACCTCTTGTAGAATTCATCTCCATACCCAAAACTTCTGCCCAATGATCATGCCAAGTGTTATATAATAGTATAGTATTTTCTTACAAAATTAATTTGGCCAAAATGTATTTTATAAATTTAGTTTTCCAAAAACCCCTGAATTGAGATTTTGCACTGCAAGTGCTTGATTTAGGGAGAGAAAATTATTTCAAAAGGTACATTTGAGACCTAGTAGTCATAGGACTCCCAGAAACCGCAAAAGTATAATTTTAATGGTTATTTTCCTATTTTATTTAAAAGCTTTTTCTTAAGGCCAGAAATGGTCTTTAATAGGGGAAAATTATTTTAAGTATTTCAAAAATATTTGCCAAAATTCAGGAGACTCATAGGACATATATTGTCCATATATAAGAGTTTCAACACTTGATCATGTTCAAAATAATGGGCTAATCCCTCTAAAACCCTTTCTGGATATTTCAAGCTTTTGAAATATTTACAAAGGAAATATTCTCCAAAAATTCCAGGGAAATTCTATTATGTCACTTATGACATATATGATGATCTTGCCAAGTCCCATGCCTTGGGAAGCAAGAAAACATCCTCAAAACCCTTCATAACCATTCTGTCCATATTTGAAGTTTGAGCAATTCTACATTGCCAAACTTGTCCAAATGCTCTCAAATTTGGTGCACATGCTAGAATGGCCTAATAAGGCATCTAGACCAAATGGCATAATATTTGGAGTAGAGCAACTTGATCAGAACACCCCAAAACCCTTTCTGTTCAAATGCAAATTTGAACAACTTTACATTACCAACTTTTTACCTGGAGCTTCAAACTTTGTGGGCATGATCAATACCCCAAATGATGATACTACACCAAGTGGTGCATCAAGGGGAGATGATTAGCTTGACTCAAACAAGATGAAGCCATTTCTGTTGATTTCTAGGGTTCACCAAAGTTACATTGGCTAGTTTCTTCAAATGAGCCCAAAATTGGTGAAACACCCTATTTTCTTATAACATTCAATCCTGTTAAGTGTCATGGCAAGTGGAGATCATTTGCTTGACCAAACACTGATCAAACACCTTCTGCTATTTTACCAAAACTACCATCTTGATCACTTTTACTATTTACCTTGGCCTCAACTTTTTACCACAACTTCATCTGGTTACTAGCTACCTCTAGTAACTCTCCCATGTCTCCAGCTCCATGATTGAGGGGTAAAAACCCTAGTTCACCCTGCTGGACAGCTATTTTCTACCAAGTCACCAGCTCCTCTTCTCTCTCACAGCATCTCCAGAGCATCCAAAGCCTCATCCGTAGTGCTTGCATCACCCTGGACCCCCCAGACACGGTGGACGCGTTCAGAGGGCCAATGGCATGCCATGGCATGCGATAAGAGCGCTCCAGAGTGTGCTACAGTGCGCCACCGCACTGTAGCTTCGCCCATCCAGCGCAGCTGATAGCCTCGAGCTCTCCCCTCGCGCCTCCCAACGCCCCTCGACGTCCGCAACCTCCACCGGTGCTGTCCCCCTCCTCCTCCGCCCTCCAGTGGCTGCCTCCACACGCACACTGGCCGCCCGCAGCCTCCACTCCTCGGCTTCACACACGCGCGTTGTCTGGAAGCTCCCCCTCTCCCCTCAACTAGGCGTGGAACACGTCCACGATCCTTCCCGGCTCGAGCACAGGCACCAGAACAGCCTCTGGCCTCGCCTGCAACCTCGTCGGCGCACGAGTCCACGGTGGACCGTGGGCGCGGCTATATAAGCGTGCCCCGGCCTCTCCAACGGCACGAGCAGCCTCAACACACCCCCAGCAACACTCCCGCACCACTCACTCCTCCCCAGAAAGCCCCTGTGCTCGGGATCGACCGGAGCTCTGCCGCGTCGGGCAGCCGGAGATCTCGGGGTACAGGCCTCCTCCGCCCTTCCTTTTGCTCGATTTGGAACCACCATGCACCACTGATGCGTTCCCCTCCATTTTCCCCTTCTGCAGCTGCCGGAAACGAGCTAGCCAGCAACTTCCCGACGACCCTCCGCCATCCCACCTCGCCGCCGACGAACCCGACCTCCCCGGCGAGCCGCACCACCACCACTAGCTCTGCGACTCGTTGCTGAACCCATCCCTGCCCTCCGTTTGCTTCGCCGTGGCCTGAATCGACGCCGGTGAGCTCGCCGTGGCCGTGGCCGAGAGGTTGAAGATGACAGGCGGGCCTCGCCTGTCATCCTCACCGCTCCCTCTCTCCCCTCGCTGCCGCTGACCACTGGGCCCCGCCCGTCAGGTTTAAAACCCTGACGTGCGCGCGCTGGCGCCCGAGCGGCTGGGCTGGATGCCCTGGGCCGTGCACTGTGGCCACTCTGGCCCAGTGGCACAGGGCCATTTCTTTTTATTCTTTCTATGATTAATTCAATTAATTTTACAGAAATGAATATTAGTCCAAATGAAATAATTCCAACTCCTAAATTCTTGTAATATTCCAACCTATTTAATGGTGTCACTTTCACACATATCCATGAAACTTTTCTGTTCTGTTCAAATTTAAATTCAAATTTGAGCAATAAAACTCCTGTTCTAAAATCCTTAGATTCCATTCTGTCACTCCAAAACTCCAACTAGGAATTTTCTCCATCTTAGTTTTCCCTCTAGTATTTAACAAAAATAAGTTGACATTTTTCCGAGCACTTTGATTTTTCTGTTTTCATTGTGGTCTTATTTTTCCGTTGTTATTTTGCGACGATTAGATCCCGTATTTGACGAAGTTGCTGAAGAAGGAGAAGGAGAAGGATTTGAAGACTTTGAAGACCAAGCCAATCCAGGCAAGCAGCCCTTTGGCCATGCTACACTTGTTCTTCGGAACCCGTTTGTTTCCGATGCATGATGGTAGAGTTGCGGTGGTGACCTAGTAGAACCACCACATGATGCATGCCTTGCTCTTGATCTTGCTATGTGCTAGAGGACATGCAAATAGTTAGTAATGATGCTTAGTGATGCATGTGTGATATGAACCTTCGTGGTTGAAGTCTTTGCATGAATCCATCGGGTGCCCGTAATGCCCGAGGGTGATGTTGAGTTAGGTCATCACTTGAGAAAGAAGTGATGTGCCGGTAAAATCTTGTGCATGGGTGAAATAATGGATTAGATTTATGTGTGCCTACCGTCCCAACCAAACATGTGCAACCAATCTACCCCTTATGGGACGGGGCTTTATTGATTACTTAGGTCGATACTAGCATGGTGCCAGCATCACTAGTGACGGGAAGACTTGAGGTCTTTCCCGGGACGGGGTCGTGCTTAGATAGACGGCCATGACTGTTTTTACAGAGCACCGGACACACCGTTGGTCCCTTCGGGTACGCGTGACATTGAAATTAGGGCAAGTCCCGTGATCTATTGTTTGTACTCGAGGGCCGTGTACCAACGAGTGGACTCTATGTTAGTATCGTCTAAGGAAAGATAATGACCGGGTGCTTCCCCCGAGTACTTGAGGTACTGCGGGATCGTGGGTGACACGAAAGCTTCCCGGATCTTGTGGGTAAAGTGCGCAACCTCTGCAGAGTGTAAAACTATTCCAATAGCCGTGTCCACGGTCATGGACAGTTGGGTGGTGCTACTTAAACTACGTCCAGAATTTTACTTCATCGGTGAAAGTATGTGTGTGTGATGAGTCAAGGTGGTGACTTGACTCGATGAGTTGAATCATATTCATGTTGATATCGGTAACCTGTTTTCAAGGTTACGTGAACTCGTTGATGCATACACTTGATGGTAGAATATTTATTCTAGCCCATTGCTAGATTGCTCATTATTGTTCAGTTGGCATTGTTATTTTGAACCACATCATGGGTTGCTTGCGAGTACATTCAAAGTACTCATTGGCTTGCCACTGGTTATTTAATTGGCCAGGCATGGAGGAACAGGAATTTGAGGAAGAGTTCTTTGGAGACGATCATGCGAACTAGGACGCTATCCCAGTCAGAATGCGTGTAGGGTTAAGAAAGATGGCATGGGTTCTACCTATCATCGAAGACTTCCGCTATTTGTGTTATTTGCTATTCAGCCCGTGAGGCTTTATCTATGTAAGACTTGGCCATAATGGCCTTAATTTGTGTAAGACGATATGTATGGATGTAAGACTCTTGTTATTCAGCTTCTCTGTGTTCAGTGAGCATTGATCTCTGGGATCACTGTACACGTGCACTCGGTGATCTCGACTTCTAAGTTGGGGTCCCGGCAGGTTGTCTCGCTATCTTCAAGATGTTTTGCCTTCTTTGCTGCAATATATGTTGGGTTTGTCTCACAGCCTTCAGCAGACTTGTGCATGCCATCAGACATATCACCCTGAAACAAAGCAGAGAGATGACAAGTTTTGCACGTGTATAAACAAAGATGATAATTGTGATGTCAATTCCATCCAATTTCAAATTAGAAAATAAAGAGTAAGTTCAAAATATCAATAGCATAATTTGGCATTGTTCATAATGCGGGGCGCTTCACCACACTACTGGATTACCATATCAACATAACAAGAATAGATGAAGGGCAAATAAAATCATTGTATCTATTTTGGTTAATGTGCATGTCATGTTGTTCATATCATCAGCCACATCAGTAAGATAAAATAGGAGATGACAAGGTGCAAACATGGGCTACTTCACCACACACTGGATTATAGATCCAGTGTGTATTGAGTAATGGGCATGGTATGAATAAGGAATTTGGTTTTACAAGTAAAACTTATAACTTACGGTTCTTGCGAACATGCATTTTGGTAGAACCAGCAAACTAAACATCAATAAACTATAGGGAGTATGACCAAATTAAACAGCAGTTGAGGATAAAGTCTTTAGAAGGACTGACTTACATTAACAGTAAACACCGGCTTTAGAATGCCCTTCTCCATGTCAAGGGAAGGATAACTCAAGAATTTCAACACAAAATCTTCTTCATAAGCATTGCTTGTACTCTACATTTTGTAGAGAGTAATTATAGATTTGATAATACTAGAAGGGATAGAGGATAATGAAGATAAGGTGCAGATTGATGCTACATAATCAACTACCAATCCCTGGAAGTACAAGCATTCACTACTGGAATCAGCTACTTTGCCATCTGCCAGCTCTTTGCCGTCTGCTAGCAGACGGCAAAGAAGCTCTTTGCCATTAGCTACCCAAAAGCAGATGGCAAAGAACTGGCTGATGGCAAGGACCTTCTTTGCCATCAGCCACTTCTTTGCCGTCCGCTAGCAGACGACAAAGAGGGAGGTGGCCCACACTAACGGGCTGATTAAGGAAAAGCTAACGGGGCCCCTCTTTGCTGTCCGCTAGCAGACGACAAAGGTTAAAAAAGCGGACGACAAAGGGGGGCGGACGGCAAACAATTAGGGTACTAACGGCCGAGCCCCGCCTCGCCCACCTCTCTCTGTTTCTGTCCCCCTCCTCCTCGACGACCACCGCCACCCGCCGCCGCCCCCGCCACCCACCGCCGCCCCCTCGCCCCACCTCCCCTCGCCCCGTCGGCCCACTGTCCCAACCACTCGCCGCCGCCGCCACCCGCCACCGCCCCCTG
>LR738712.1:220045730-220132466 GCA_902687465.1 Secale cereale
GGGGGGGGTGCATTTGGTGCAAAAAACATAGCAGTGGCGCACCCCTTCACTGGTGCGCCACTAGTAGCCAGGAATACTAGTGGCGCACCAGTGAAGGGGTGCGCCACTGCTATTTTTTTTTTTGGACCACCATGCCCAGCCTTACCAGTGGCGCACCAGGGCAAGGTGCGCCACTACTATCAAAAATAGTAGTGGCGCACCTTGTCCTGGTGCGCCACTGGTAAGCCTGGGCATCGCTGGTTACTGTTCAAAAACTTAGTAGTGGCGCACTCCACACCTGGTGCGCCACTAGTAATGTCACTATTAGTGGAGCACCTGTTTGTGGTGCGCCACTGCTATATAGTAGTGGCGCACCACATCTCTGGTGCGCCACTAATAGTGATATTACCTATAGCCTTTTTTCTAGTAGTGTCCCGTTCGAAAGCGTCATAGTTATAAATATGCATGCATTTGCATATTTATAACCTTGATTCTTTCGTATTGTCCAACGCTATCCATGGACAGCCCGAGTATGTGTAGATTGGGTTCGTTTTACCATATGCTTTGCTCCGGATCTGACGCATAAATTTCGTCAGTGCCTCCCCTGTTGTTCTCCAGGTACACATCCTCTCTGTTTATTGCAGAGACGTGTATCAGGAGAACAGCGGGGAGGTGCTGCCAAAATTTTGCGTCAGATCCGGAGCATAGCATGGGAAAATGAACCCAATCTACACATACTCGGGTGGGATTAGGACCTATCATTACCTATTAGAGTGTAGGTTGCATGGACGTAGTAAAATTGACAAAGTAGATCAACTGATGAATATATACATGGTGAATTACATATATAATTGTTGTGTGTCCAGTAGCTCTGAAAGTCAAGATGAGTGATCGTGCGTGGATGTATACCGGTCACACTGGTCAGAACAAATGGAGCGCTGAATGGTTCACAAGAACCAAGGGGTTTGTGCAAGCCGCATTTGCAAATGGCTGGAGAAAAACCTGGTGCCCCTGTTTTCGGTGCAGCAATTGGGAAAAGATGACAGAGGTTGAAATGGGCAAACACCTGTAGAAGAGTGGTTTTACGCCCGATTATACGATGTGGACATTTCATGGTGAGTCTGCCCAACGTGACCGAGCTGAGGTGGATCGTCGTCGCACCGACGAGCATGGTACCGGGATGGAAAACATGGTGCAAGACTATGATGATGCTTGGGATTCGGACGAGGAGATGGAGGAATCTGCAAAGGCCTTCAATGAAAGGTTGGAGTCTTCAAAACGTCCGCTCCACGAGCACACTAAGCTTTGTCAGTTGGATGCCATCTCACAAGTAATGGCTCTGAAGGCTCAATTCAACTTGGGCAGAGAATGCTATGTCGCAATTATGACAGTATTTGGACGCTTTCTATCCAAAGGCCATGTAATGCCTGCAAACCTGTACCAGTCGGACAAAATCCTTCATGCACTGAAGATGACCTATGAGAAGATACATGCCTGTGAGAAAGCATGTGCCTTATTTAGGCTTGACTATGCGGACTTGAACTATTGTCCCATTTGCAAGTCATCCAGGTATATTGTGGTAGACAACGGTATGGGTGAGAAGACACAGACGAAAAATCCCCGTTAGTGTTCTTCGGTATATGCGAATCGTACCAAGACTTCAACGTCTTTTCATGGTCAAACAAACGGCCGGACAGATCACATGGGACAAAACAGGCTAAAGAACCGAACTAGATGCAGATGGGAATCTGATGATGGTACACACATCGGATGGTGTTGCGTGGAAAAAGTTTGATGAATTACATGATGACAAAGCGGCAGATCCGAGGCATCCTCGAGTCGGCATCAACACGGATGGGTTCAATGTGTTTGGTTTGACGGCAGCCCAATACACTTGTTGGCCCGTATTTGTCTTTCCACTCAATATCCCCCCGGACAGATTATGCAAAGAAAGAATAGTTTCCTGACGTTGATAATTCCAGGGCCCAACTATCCGGGGAAAAATATGAATGTGTACATGTAGCCGCTTAAGAACCAATTGCAAGAAGCCTGGGATGATGGGTTTAAGACATACGACGCGTATAGCAAACGGAACTTCATAATGCGTGTCACGTACATGTACTCGACGCATGACTTGCCGGCGTATGCGCTATTCCTTTGCTGGTGTGTGCATGGAAAGTTCCCGTGCCCCACATGCAAGGGAGCTCTTGAGTTTCGTTGGCTTCAGGCCGGTCGCAAGTTTTCTTGCTTCGACATGCATAGACAGTTCCTGGATCCTCACCATAAGTTCAGGAAGGACAAGAAGAACTTCATCAGAGGTAGAGTTGTCAAAAACTCTGCACCACCTGCATTGACAGGCCAACAGACCCTGGATCAGTTAAACGCTCTCGAGCCAGATCCAGAGCGTCCAGGGTACTTCAAGGGGTATAATTCTAAGCACGTCTGGACTCACAAGACATGCTCATGGGATCTTCCTTACTTCAAAGACCTCCTTTGCCCACACAACATCGACGTGATGCACACTGAGAAGAATATCGCCGAGGCACTTTTTGGTACATTGTTTGGCATAGATGGGAAGTCAAAGGATAATACTAAGGCTAGGGTCGATCTGGAGGCGCTATGTAATAGGCCGTTACAAAACGTGAAAGAACCGAAAGGAAAGCAGAACTGGACGAAGCAAAAGGCATGGTTCAATCTTGGAAGGCCAACTATGAGGGAAATTATCTTGTGGGTGCAACAGGAGTTGATGTTCCTCGATGGGTATGCAGCGAATCTAAAGAGGGGAGCGAATCTTGATAAACTGAAGATATTTGGTCTCAAGAGTCATGATTGGCACATATGGATTGAGCGGATAATGCCGGTGCTATTGCGTGGCTTCATCCCTAAGGATGAATGGCTAGTACTGGCAGAACTCAGCTATTTCTTCTGTGTTCTTTGTGCGAAAGAACTATCGCCAGGCGTGCTAGAAGAAATGGAAGAGTTGGCGCCGGAGTTGATCTGCAAGTTAGAGAAGATCTTTCCACCGGGCTTCTTTAATCCAATGCAGCATTTGATTTTGCATCTCCCGACCGAGGCAAGATTGGGGGGGGGGGGCGTGCAAAATCATTGGTACTACCCAACTGAGAGGATGCAGAAGACGCTTCGAGAAAATGTAAAAATAAACGTAGAATTGAAGCATCGATGGCTGAGGCATTCATCACTGAGGAGGCGGCAAACTTCGTAACAGCACACTACGAAGCCAAAAATCGTCATTTGCATAATCCGAAGCCTCGGTACAATGCTGACGACGCTAAAAAGGGTGGATCCAACCTCAGCCTATTCAAAGGGAATCTCGCACCAGCCAGTGTTTCACATCCAGTATCATTGGATAACGAAGAATGGCGGACCATTTCATTGTATATCTTCAACAACCTGATAGAAGTGCGGCCGACATCGAGTAAGTTCTAGGTACATTGTTTTGCAACTTCTATTTCCTTTGAACTGCTCTTATTCCTGGATATTTCATACAATTGATACGTCGCCATATTCTCGTATGGAGCGGTGATCCAAAATGATTCCGTCGAAGAATATGAGCTTCTCACAAAGCAAGGAGGCGGCTATACCGGTTTCATCTGTTGGTTCAAACAAACGGTAATTTCTATTAGACAATTTCATTTCATTCGCTAATTTGTGTGTAATGCAACAATCCTTTCATATTAAACTTGTAGGCTAATTCAGAGTCTATGGACGCCGAATTGAGACAAGTCGCTAATGGTTTTGACTATAAGGTCCGCTCATTTAACAAGTATGACATCAACGGGTATCTCTTTCGTACCTATGGCAAAGAGCTATCTATGGCCCACTGAAAGACTACAAATTGTTGTGTATCTGCTATCAGCGAAGAAGGTAC
The DNA here is from genome assembly GCA_902687465.1 of Secale cereale. Lineage (NCBI taxonomy): Eukaryota > Viridiplantae > Streptophyta > Magnoliopsida > Poales > Poaceae > Secale > Secale cereale. Next base: position 220,049,599 of record LR738712.1, read on the forward strand.
CGAGTATTATGGGAGAGTTCAAGCAATTTATGAACTCCTATTTTATGGTGAAAACATACCGAATGTCGTAGTCTTCAAATGTTATTGGTTTGAGCCGAAGGAGACTAGAAGGACTCATGAACATATAGGGCTAGTTGAAATCAACCAAACCACCCATTTAGATGTTCCCGATGTCTATATTACGGCTCAACAGGCGACCCAAGTATTCTATCTACCGTGGGCCTGCCAAACTAATGCAAATCTGAAAGGTTGGGATGTCGTTTATGAAGTGCCGCCACGTGCTAGACTTTCTCCCCCAAAGGAAGAGGATTATGAACCTCACATTAACCCAGACACGTGAAGGAGAATTCTTCCAAGAGACATGTCTTTCCAAAAAGCATTTCAAGAACCGCTATACTTCACCCCAAAACATTGAAGTAGACAGCGATAGTGAATCCGACATCACCCCACAGGAGGAACAAGAAGAGCCGGAACAAGAAGAGGTTACTGTTGCGGATGACCTGTCAATGCTTGACCGATTATGTCAAGGTGGCCTTGCACATGTTGATGCCAATGAACCCTATGAGCCCATCATTGATTATAATGATGATGATGATTATGCATTTATTGATGATACTGGTCGAGATTATTAGTAGTGTGTCACATCCCTAGTCAGTGCTTGCATTAGGACTAGCTAGAGTGTGCATCATGTTTACTTTCCACAGAAACTTGAAATGGGAATGACAGAAGCCCCAACACCCCACTTCTAACAACTAGGGTTTAATAAAATCTTTTCCAATGTACCCAAAATGCCTTTCAAAAATGTTCATCATTTCTGCCTTGGTCTTAAACCTCTGCCAAAAATGGTGCACAATTTTCTAGGACATCCAAGGTCTCTGGATTAATTCATATGGTATTTGCATTTGGGCATTTAAATGCTATAAAATATTTTATGTGCCCAAATAATCATCAACTAAAATGTTCCATACTATTCATATTATATACAGTGGGCATGACTAGTTTTATGAGCTATAAAAATGTTCTAGCATTTTTATTAATTCAACAAAGTTACAAACGAAATGAAACAGAAAGTAAATATAAAAAAGGAAGAAGCAGACTTACCTGAGCCCACCTACCTGCGTGGCCCCGACGGCCCAGCCCACCAGGGGCATCCCCGTCTTCTTCGTCGTGCCACCGCACGAAGCAGCTCGGTGGCGAGCGCCGCCGACGCGTCGGCCACCTCCTGCCTGCCTGGCTGGCCCTTCGACCATCTGGATGGACCTGGACGAGGCCACGCAGACCCCTCGACCGTTTCCCCTCTCCCTTGTGTCTTTCCCCTCCTCTTTCCCCTCCGCCGAGCTCCACCGAGCGAGCTCGTCGCCATCGATCGCTGCCACCGCGCCCTACGCCACCCACTCGCCTCCCCGATGCACCATTAGCTCTGCCGCATCGCCCCAAAGCTCCCCACCAACGCACATGACGCCAGAAGCCCTGCAACACCCTCCCCGCCGTTGTCTTCAACCTATGGCCGTGGAGATCGCCAGCGACCGTGCACCCGCCTCGACGCTTCCCCGAGCCCGCTGAGCATCTCATCCGCCTCCCTGTGAGCTCCTGAGTCGAACCCCTCTCCTCCCCGCTCTGTTTGCTCTCCGTAGATACCGCCCGCTTGCTCGCCGTAGCACGCCGCCGCACAAGCCCGCCGTCGACGAGGCTCCGGTGCCCAATTGGCTCCGTGCACATGTCCGTCGCCTTCATGAGCGCTCTTAGCACCCGTAGGAACCAACCGTTGGACCTCTGGTGCCCTGTGCCGTAGTTTTCATCGGCACCCGAGCTTCGGCCGCCGCCGTTGAGGTCGCCGCCGTCGTTTCCGGCCACCCCAGCTGCTCCGGCCTGTCCCGTTGGATGCGTGACTCCTCTAGCTCTCTGTAGATGCCCTCGCCGCTAATTTGGTCATCGGAACGCAGTTTCTGAGCCGCGCCGCCGTCCTGGCTCTCGCCGGCGGCAAGATGCCGGTGGGTTTGACCTCTTTTGACCACGCCTGGACCCCCCTGTGTCACTAACATGTGGGGCCAGCCGTTGACTAATTTCAGTTTAGGTTTTAATTAAGTACTAATTGCTGTCATTAGTTTAGTGAGCCAGTGACATGTGGGGCCCAGCACCTGTTAACTTTTAGTTTAGTGTTAAGCTCTTTTTAGTTAGTACTGAGAGACTGACCAGTGGGACCCACTGGTCAGGTTTGACCTGGACGCCCTGTTGACTGGCTGACGTCAGCAGGATGTCATAATGACGCAGTAAAGGATTTTCTGGGATTATTTGATTTAAAAACAATTCAGAAAATTCTAGAAAATGCTTTACACTTCAAAAAAATCATATAAATTCAACAGTAGCTCAGATGGAAAAGATTTATATATGAAAATTGATCAGAAAAATCCAATCTTTCCAATGGCACTGGTTTCATGCATGTTTGAGCAAGTTAACCTTGCTGTTCACATTAAAACATGATAATGCACTTAAATAATTAATAGTTTGCGTTTCAATTTGAATCTTTGATTCAAATGGGCTCAAACCCTTCTGGTTATAGTTGCATTAGCCCAAAACACATGCATCTTGCCATATCATGAGCATGCATCATATTGTTGCATTTGTTTGCTTATTGATTGTATCACCGGTATTCTCCGAGTTAGGTCATGCTCCCGAGGATACTTCTGCGTATCCAGTTGAAGAGGAGTACCCGACAACCACTCTGTCAGGCAAGCAATCATTGATCATTCCGATACAAACCCATCTTCTCGCTCCTGCTCTCTTTTACTGCATTAAGGCAACAGCATGTGAACTGCTACTTGCTGCGGTAGTTGAACCCTATTCCCTTGCATGACCTGTCATTGCCAAAGTAAATAGTTGAAACCCACTAGCATGTGTAGGAGTTGATTGAGCCATGTGATGTGTGATCCACCATGCTATTTGTTTATGTTGCCTGCTATGCTTAGAGTTGTGTCAGGTCTGATTCATCTGGGTGATGGATCAGAGTGAATTGATCATACCGGTAAAGAGAAGGAAGTGTGGAACATGTTTGGTAAAGGTATCGATGAAAGGCCATGTAGTTGTACGTGGTGGGTTGTTTCATTGGAACCGTCCATAGGACCTAAGATCTGTATGTGTGGTTCAAGTTACAGCTACTACCACACATTGGGCCCTGAAATATGACCCCCCTCGACTTATTGATTGCCCATGTCCAGGAGTTGCAACTAGTTTCTGGTGTTTGTAGTTTACTGGTGGTTGTGCACAGCGCTGACCCTCGGGGTGGGCTGTGATGTGACAGGTACGTGGCACGGTGTAACGGTTGCCCGTTCGGTGACTCAGGAACCCTGTACACATCGTTTGGGGCCGTGAGCGACACCCCGGCCGGATCTCCCCACAGATGGAACCCAAATAGGCGATAAACTTGGACGAGAGACTTGAGTGGTTGGTTAGGTCGTGGTCTACACCCACGTCGGCTTTCGCTTGAAGTCTGCCGAGCACATGTCGTGTGCAGACGCTAAGTGGTGAAAACATGTGTGAAGAAGTACACCCCTGCAGGGTTACCAATCTATTCGAATAGCCATTGTTCGCGGTACGGACTACTTGGTTACTCTTACAGCTCATAGACAAGTTGATGGATACTACTAAAAGCCTCAAGACAAGTGTGAGTGCCGTGGATGGCCCTTCCGTAGGATGACGGATGAGGATCCTCGGTGGTGTATTGTTGTGGTGAGTAGAGGACTCGTGTACGTAGTGATATCTTGCAATCTGTTGAGAGTTGTAGTATAGGTTAGCCAAGAGTCAAAGCTGGCTTTCTGCTATGAACTCCACTACCCGTGTTGATAATGTTGCATGTATGATAGGTTCTGTTGTAAGACTTGCTGAGTACCTTTGTACTCATGTTTGCTTAATAATTGTTGCATAGGAGAACTCTGCCCCTTCTGATTGGTTCTGCATAGATGTTGACGTCGACGAGTAGCTTGCTACCCAGACGGAGATCTGGAGCTTTTGAAGGGCCTTGTAGATAGTCAGGCTACACCAAGCCTGTTTTATTTTCTAAGTTGTATGTACTCAGACATGTAGCTTCCGCTTGTGCTTGTATGACTGTATGACTTGAGTGTTGGGTCATGTGACCCCTACCTGCATGGATATGTTATGTAAGGCTCTTGGAGCCTCTTAAATAAAGTACTTTGAGTCATAGAGTTCTGTTGTGATGCAATGTTGTATTTGCACATATTGAGCATATTGTGTGTATGATTGAAATGCTTGGTATGTGTGGTATCCTACACCTAGTTGTTTTCCTTTGGTAGCCTATCTTACAGGGAAATGCCTCCTTGTGTTTCCAATGAGCCTTGGTAGCTTGCTACTGCTCGAAACACGTAGGCTGGCCGGCATGTGTCCTTCTTTGTTCCTGTGTCTGTCCCTTAGGGGAAATGTCATGCGTTGATCCTTTAAGTCCATGTAGCTTGCTACGACTTGGGTTCATATGTTGATGACCGACACGTTCGTTGCTGGGTCATGAATGCCTGTCCCTGTAATTTAGTGCCACTTTTGGCTTATAACTAGCCATGTCGGCCCGGGTTCTCTATCATATGGATGCTAGCGAGACTGTCATATAAGTGTGCCAAAATGCGCAAATGGTCCCGGGCCAGGTAAGGTGGCACCTGTGGGGATACCGTGCGTGAGGCCGCAAAGTGATATGACGTGTTACAAGCTAGATCGGTGTGACTCAGGATCGGGGTCCTGACATAGTGTCAGGTATTCAATTTTTTTATGTTGTACTTGATGATGATACACTTAAGTGATACACATATTGTTATTCATGTCGGTATTTTTTTATGTTGTACTAATTTCGTTTATTCTTTGTCATGGCAGGTGTTGAAAGATGCTGGGCGCTGGTCGGGAGCGCGCCGAGGCCCCTTCTTCGTCGGCGCGTGGTGTGAGGTCTTCCATTCCACACGCACCTCTCCGCCGAGCGTTGCTAGACAGTATAGAGACACCGCCGGCCCTTCTTCGTCGACCGCGGTGCCTAGCAGGGGACGAGGTAAGAAGAAGAGAGGAGGTGGAGCACGTGGTCGCGGGAGAGGAGGTAGGGTGACTGCTGCGGCGCCTTCCTCGCCGCCACCACCAGTTGTTTCACCCGAGCACGTGACTGCTAGGGTGGACTCGTCCGAGGAGGAGGCTTCATAGACTCCGGTCCACGAGCCTCCGGTCCACGGGTCTTCGGCCCACGAGCCTCGGGTCGTCGGGCCTTCGGCCCACGAGAGTTCGGCCCACGAGACCCCGGAGGAGCACACGTCTGGATGGGGTACCTGGCCGGATCAGCCCGAGGAGCCAAGTGGCCATGCTGATGATGACGGGGAGACGACTAATGAGGAGGAGGGGGCAATGTCTACCAGCTTGGTTGTACACGGCTCCCGTCCGTGCCGGCGACCCCCGAGTAGAGGTGGTTGATTTTCCCTGATGGGGAGAGGTAAGTGCATTTAATCTTTTTGTACCTTCTGCATTCACGTTTCTTCAAATAACTAATGTGCTGGCCTTGTCATGCTGCAGGGGTTGGGACCACCATGAAAGTGTCCGCTGGCCCAACTCCGTCCTTGGAGTTCTTTGTCGGCAAAACTTCCCGGGGTTTATCACGTTGCCTGGTGAGGGTCGGCTTCCAGAGCTTGGATTGAGTTGGGAGCACTACTTGGCTGCCCCGGCCTCGCAGAGTGAGATTATTGACAGTGTCTTGTGCAAGACGAGGGCACACGTGGTGATCAGAAAGTTCTTGGTAATTTCTCCTTTACATAATAAAAAATCTTCAACTAGCTAGTTATTAATTGTACTAATCAATATTTTCTCATTTGATTACAGACATTCTACAGGTGTGAGGAGGGATACGAGGAGGAAGCGGCCCATGTTATCGATAACGTCTTCAAGCGCCTACTACAGAACTTACGGCACGAGGCTCAGCTGCAGGCTGTTCGAGACTACTACGCCGAGCGTGGTATCAAGAAGCCCAAGCAGGCGTGTTGCGATAAGTTCTTGAGTAAGGAGCAGTACATGAAGGTAATTCTTAAGGCCTTGTACTTACTTCCTTCATTTAGTAATTCATAGCCGTAGCGCTCAACTTTCTATTTGCTAACTTAGGCCCCTCCGAGATGGTGTGCGGATCGGATGGATTGTTTGGAGGTGTTGGTCAATGTGTGGTGCTCAAAAGAATGGCGGGCCACCCACAACGAGGCCAAGGACAAACGTGCCCAAATGGAAAGTGTGGCACACCATCAAGGCAGCTCCAACTTATTTCAGTACGGGCGGAACAAGGTATGTGGTTTGCTTCATGATTCATGTAATTCATTCATCATGCTAGCTTTAGCCCTTTAATTACTAATTTACTTTGTTTCTCTCTTTCAGGCATGCTACAATAAGGTGGATAAGGTCCCAGAGGTGTACGACCTGTATGCCAAGGCCCACACTAGCCCTTACAAGAAAGTCAAGTCATTCCCTGCGTCTGACCTCGATGATCCACTGAACTTCACCAACATCTCCGCCCACGACAATCTCGTGCAATATAGAGATCACGGGAAGGCGAGGAAAGGGGAGGACTTTAACCCGAGCAAGGGTTCCATTGATGCAGAGCTACTGAGGATATCTGGTGGCTGGAGGTCCCATGGCTCCATAGCCACGGGAGATGGACTTACCCGTTGTCCTAGCACTCTCCCGGAGATCAAGGCGCGCCAGTCGAGCTCCGCTCCTGAGATAAGGCCTCCGGAACGGCCAGTCCAACCCGCCATCAAGGTTAGTTATACGTACTCAGCTATCTTTCTCCATTACATTGTGTGCGCTTCCATCAATTATTACAAATGGTCATGTGAGTGGTGTTGCAGGCTGCTATACAGAGTGAGAGAGATAGAACGGAGAAACTTCTGGCGGAGGCGGCGGAGAGGCAGCGGGAGTTGGAGGAGAAGACAACAAAGATGTTGGAGGAGGAGAGGGCATGGAATGACATGCAGGCAAGGGCCATGTACGAGCTCCTTGTGGTAAGTTTCTTCTGTAGATTACTTGCTAGTGTTAACATTTGAGTCTCATTACTAACTAGTATGACTCTGTTGTCAAAACCAAATATGAAGTCTGTGTGCGAGAAGACCGGTCAGACCGCTCCGCCGATGCCAGTGATTGCTCCTAGGAGCACGGTGAGTTTAATTTGAATGGACATTACTTGCTAGTCTTAACATTTGAGTGTCATAATGCTAACGATACATTGGAAAATGATCTTTGGTGCAGCTTAACTCCAGACATGCATCGCATGATCCTTCTCCAGCTACCGGCACGAGCCATCCCGCTCCTACACCTCCCTGATCACGGTAAGTTTCTCTAGTGTTTTGCTTAACAAATGCATAAAGACCTAGACTTAGCTTTATTTCCTCCAATATGCTTACCATAATGACCTAGAGTTAGCTTCTTTTCCTCCAAAATGACTTAATAAGCTTACTGACCTCATAAACCATCCATTTTTTTTACCTAAGTTAGCTCTAAAACGATATATACTTAGCTTACTTATGTCAAAAATTGCATAATTAGCTTAGCTAGCTCATAAACGATCCATTTTACCTAAGTTAGCTCTAAAATGACCCCTTTTACCTTAGATAGCTTATAAATGATCCAATTTATCCAAGTTAGCTCTAAAATGACCCATTTTACCTAGATTAGCTCCTGAATGATCCATTTTACCTACGTTAGCTTCAAAATGACCCATTTCACCTAGGTTAGCTCCAAAATGACCCATTTCACCTAGGTTAGCTCCAAAATGACCCATGTCACGTAGGTTAGCTCCAAAATGACCCATCTTACCTAGGTTAGATTATAAATGATCCAGTTTATCCAAGTTAGCTCTAAAATGACTCAATTTACCTAGAGTAGCTCCTAAACGATCCATTTCACCTAAGTTAGCTAAAAACGACCCATTTCACGTAAATTAGCTCTTAAATGATCCATTTGACCAAAGTTAGCTAAAAAACGATCCATTTCACCTTAGTTAGCTAAAAACGACCCATTTCACCTTAGTTAGATCATAAGCGACCCATTTCAATTAAGTTAGCTCATAAATGATCCATTTCACCTAAGTTAGCTCAAAAACGATCCACTTCACCTTAGTTAACTCAAAAACAATCCATTTCACCTTAGCTAGCTCATAAACGACCTATTTCAACTTAGTTAGCGCATATATGATCCATTTCACCTAAGTTAGCTCATAAATGACTTATACTTCTTGTTCTAGTCTTCTTCTTGTTCTAGTCTTCTTCTTGTTCTAGTCACCTATTTCTAACTTTCTTATTTGCCATTTTGCAGATTTCATTCACTTCATGGAAGCTAGCTTGCTATGATGGAGTGCTTGCTTTTTCTTTGATGAAACTTTGCATCGTATCTAGCTTGCTATGATGGAACTTGCTATCTTGATGAAACTTTGCATTGTAATATGTATATGGATGGAACAATGTGTATGGATGGAACTTGCTTATGTATGAATGGATGAAACTTATGTGCTGGGTATGTGATATGATTGTTGTTAAATAGCCCTGTGAAATATATCTATATATGTCATATATATTTGCTGTGAAAATTGTTGGATTCAAAAAAACAAAACAAAAAGAGCCAATATGCAAGCTCTTAGCCGTCGGCTACCGACGGCAAGGGGCTCTTTGCCATCTGCAGCGGACGGCAAAGAGGCCACGTGGCAGGCAACTGTGCTTCCTGGGAGGCTGACCAATTTGGTCAGTTTGCCTACAGTGGTTGACGGCAAAGGCTTTGCCGTCAGCGGTAGACGGCAACAAAAAAAAAACTTTGCCTACAGCGGCGGATGGCAAAGGCTTGTCGTGTAGTGACGTCCAGCTGACATCATTCGGAGGACGGCAAAGGCAGGTCAAAATTTGTCGTCCGCGGCTGACGGCAAAGGCCTGCCGTTAACCACCAAACGGAGTAACAGCGCATTTATAGCCGTCTGCTTTCTTTGCCGTCCGCTGCTGATGGCAAAGGCCCCTTTGCCATCAGCCGTCCGAAGCAGACGGCAAAGTAGCTCTTTGCCGGACCTTACTTTGCCGGGGCCTTTTGCCGTCCGCCGTTCATGCCTTTGCCGTCCGCTGTGGCAGATGGCAAAGTAGCTGATTCCTGTAGTGATTACAGGACAAAATGTACTGACAAGAGCAATGGGCTACACCTCTGCGGTGGCATTGTCTGTGTATTGTACCTTTTGGTAAGATTAAATATAGATATGATCTTTTTTAGTAAATGGTGGGCGAGGGAGATAAGATGCAGTATGCTATACAATGAACCAATCCCTCTTCCCATAATACAGGAGTGTTTTGAACACTGGTGTACTGTACAAAACATTCTTATATTATGGGATTGAGGGAGTAGTTGTTAATGTAAGTACTGTGATAGACGACCTTCAGTCCTTACAAGAGGACTGCAGAGCTAAACATCTTCAAAAGCATTGGGTTGATTCTAAATTTATGTAAGAGTCCATACGAATTTTATAATGTCCAACAAATGGACGATAATGAGGCTAACATGTGCAGTGATGCTACATAATCAAATAGCTATGAAAGTAAGTATGGTCATACAGGGCAAGAGGTACTCACGAGAGCAATGTTGTGTGCAGTATAGTTGCGAGATTCCGTGGTCCCTTGAGAATGAATGTTCTTCTACTAATAGTTTTCATACAAGTGAGACGTTAAGGCAAATGCAGAAATGTAGTTCAAATTGTGATGTGATATCATAGATAGTACCTTATGCTACAACCGAGACCAATGTGTAACAAGATTATTCCAGTCACCGTCTGATAAATGTAGCACCGGAGACTTTATAGAAATTTTGTTTATGGGCTTGCCATCGAAGTGCGCTTGCCTCAGGTAGGAACGATACTTCATCAACGAGTGCTTGGAAAGCACAACCAACCCTTGCTCGTCTTCACAATCCAGTTTGGTCCTCGCCTATTTAAAAGAATGAAATCTTGTGTCTTGTGTCAGCAGAAACATCTGCAACAATGACCATGAATAACATTAGTACATTACATACGCGTAAGTTGCGGCGGAAGACTGGAAATTGTTCTGTGTCTGCGGTATAATCTTTCCATGAAGGAAAGATGCGCACAAAGTTCCTGACAACAATACAAGCTCTGTCTGCTAAACTGGGAAGAAATGGAACAGGGGTCCTATTTTCTGCAATTGGGGCTCTCTCTAGTTTGAAAAGGGATTTGGCAATTGGATTTGGTGTACTCTTTGCTGGAATGGGGGTTTTGCGTCGTAGAGCTGGTGCTATGTCAACTGGCATAATCATAATGTTTGCTGCAGTCGGGGCCTGCTGAGTTGGGGCATCAGAAATGACCAGTGTAGTAGGTCTAGAGTCTGCTAGAGTTGGGGTGTTTTGTGGGTCAGGTGATATTGCAACTACACCTAATGGGCTATTTGATTTATTAGGTGCCACTACCTTTTCCAAATACTTTGCTTGTGCTCGTCCATGATCAGCAATCGCCCTCTTCCTTTTGAACGTTTGATACACAAGAACAACATTTGAATGGATAAATATGGGATGATAACAGATAAAATATGTACTGAAAATGGATAGGCAGGGCGTATTGACATATACGATGTGTAAACTAAGCTAATGGCAGTTCAACAAAGTAGAAGCAATGCAAAGAATTAGTTGCAAGATATGTGCGACAAATATAACCTTGGAAAGTTAAAGCAAGCACCTCGATGGGTGAATAAGATAGGGCATCTTCCTCTAACTCCTCCACTAGGGAGCTACATTGACTTAGGTCTCCCTCTAGCTTAGAATCACTGTTAGGATCATATTCTGAGCATGAATCTGTAGGTGGATAGCGTTTGTTTGCCTTGCATCAGGACTTGATTTCAGTCCCTTAATGCCAAGTTTGACAGCCATGGCATTGTTCTGCTTTATTCTTTTCATGCGCGCAATCTTGTAATCGTTATGATGTTGTTAGAAATCTGAGATTCATGAAAACATGAAAAGTAGTCAGATTATTTATGGAATGCATTGCGGATTCAACTCGATGAGTGTCTCCCTATAAACCCCTGCATATGCAAAGTTCACCCCAACTGTGCTGACGAGACCACACACAATAATACAAATCCCTTATGTCTCTATAACAGGCAGACACACATTTCAAAACTAAAGTAGGAACATTAGAATCATATGAAATTCGTATTTGAAAAAATAAACTAAGGAATTATGAGTGGCATCATGTTTAGCTTCAAGGGTGGAGTGTTGGTAGTGCGACACAAAGCAAGTAGGCAGATTGTATTCCATGTAAAAGATCGAAGCCTATGTAAAAGCTGGAAATGACACTTTCTTTCTATACAATTCAGTGTTCGTTGCCCACACATGATGGAAGAGATCACATAGAGAAATAATATTCACTCATGTCTAATATTGCACTATTTAAAAACAGGGTGGTCCACCCAAAAAGAATATTGACAACAAATATGATAAGGCAAGCATAGATGTAGTGAATCAATCATTTACTTGTGAGCTTACTAGGACAAGTATGCAGAATTGTGTCTATTGTCAGGACCCCCATCCTAAGTCACACAGGTCTAGCCTGTAACACACCATATCACTTTGCGGCCTCACGCACGGTATCCCCGCGGGTGCCACCTTACCTGGCCCGGGACCGTTTGCGCAATTTGGCACACGTATATGATAGTGTCGCTAGCATCCATATGACAGAGAACCCGGGCCGACATGACCAGTTATATACCAAAAGTGGCACTAAATTACAGAGACAGGCATACATGACCCAGCAACGAACGTGTCGGTCATCAACGTATGAACCCAAGTCGTAGCAAGCTACAAGGACTTAAAGGAACAACGCGTGACATTTCCCCTAAGGGACAGACACAGGAACGAAGAAGGACACATGCCGGCCAGCCTAAGTGTTCCGGAGCAGTAGCAAGCTACCAAGGCTTAGTGGAAGCACTAGGAGACATTTCCCTGTAAGATAGGCTACCAAGGGTAAACAACTAGGTGTCGGATCCCACACATAGCAATACACATTACACGTACGCATAACATGCAAGTATGTGCTGTACAACATGGCATCACAACATAACTCAACAACTCATATAGATAAAGTCCCAGAAGAGCCATCATAGCATTTATTACAATCAGAGGTCACATAACCTAACATACAGAGCATACAGGCAATGGAAGCATAACATGTCTGAGTACAGACAACTACAAATGAAAAAGGCTGAGAAGCGTGACTATCTACCAGACCCTCCCAAGGGTACAAGATCATAGCTGAGGTAACAAGCTAAACGTCGAAGTCCATGCGGAACCACTAGCGTGACTGAAGTCTCTCTGCAAAACATAAATTAAGCAAACGTGAGTACAATGGTACTCAACAAGACTTACATCAGATCTATCTACATATGCATCAGTATCAACAAAGGGGTGGTGGAGTTTGACTGCAGCAAGCCAGCTTTGACTCGGTGGATATCCTAAACTACGACTGCAAGTAACTCTTTTGAGGTGGCGCACACGAGTCCACATATTCACCAATCAATACACCACTATGGATCCGCTCCTGTCTCCCTACGAGAAGGCCATCCAAAGCACTCACGCTTATCTTGCGCATTTTAGAGTATCCACTTTCACTTGTCTATGAACTGTAATAGGCAACCCAGAAGTCCATTACCGCGGACACGGCTATTCGAATAGATTATATTTAACCCTCAGGGGTGTACTTCTTCACACACGCTCTCACCACTTACCGCCGTTTACATGACATGTACTCGGCAACCTTCAAGCGGAGGCCTAGCGACGGTGTCGGCCACGACCTGACTAACCACACAAGTCTCTCGTCAAGGTTTATCGCCTATTTGGGTTCCATCCGTGGGGAGATCCGGCCGGGGTGTCGCTCACGGCCCCAAACGATGTGTACAGGGTTCCCGCATCACCAAACGGGCAATCGGTACACCGTGCCACGTACCTGCCGCGTCACAGCCCACCCCGAGGGTCAGCGCTGCGCACGACCTCCAGTAAACTACAAACACCAGAAACTAGTTGCAACTCCTGGACAGAGATCATGTTGATTAATAAGTCGAGAGAGTCAATTAAGGATCCCAATGTGTGGTAGTAGCTGTTTCATGGACCAACCAACACAGAACTCAGTTCCTGAGGACGGCTGCAATGAGACAACCCACCATGTACTCCTACATGGCCTCTCATCGCTACCTTTACCAAATCGTGTTCACACACTTAGCTCTCAACAGTAGGACATGTTCACCACATTCCAACTCATCCCCGATGAATCAGACCTGACACAACTCTAAGCAATAGCAGGCATAACCAAAAAGCATGAATGAGTAGGCACAACATGGCTCAAACAACTCCTACTCATACTAGTGGGTTTCAACTATTTACTGTGGCAATGACGGGTCATGTAGTGGAAAGGGGTTCAACTACCGTAGCAAGTAACAGTTGAAGCGTTGTTGTCCTAATGCAGTAAAAGAGAGCAAGAGCGAGAGAGTGGGATTGTATCGGAATGCTCAATGGGGTTTTGCTCGCCTGGCACTTCTGAAGATAACAATGAGTCTTCATCGGTGTCATCGAACTCATCGTCGGAACGTCGTCTACTGACAGGGGACAAAACCGACAAACAGAGAAAGAACACAATCAATGCAATGCAACAATATGATGCATGATCATGACATGGCAATATGCTGTTGATTGAGCTAATGCAACTAGCAACACAATTAAATGAAGTTGGTTTGAACCAAAGGTTCAAATTCAAACTCCATATGTGATTATTTAATTGTCATTTAATTGATTTGACCTGATCAGCAGGCTTAGCTTGTTCAAACATGCATGAAAGTGCCATAAACAGATTCCTTGGATTTTTCTGATCATTTTTCATATATAAATTATTTTCATCTGAGCTACGGTTGATTTTATATGATTTTTACAAGTTTTGGCTATTTTCTGAAATAAATAAATCATTTAGATTTATATAAAATTCCAGAAAGTCTTTATTGCATCAGCATGACGTCTGTGTGACGTCAGCAAGTCAACAGGGGATGTTCGGGTCAAACCTGACCAGTGGGGCCCACTGGTCAGTGACCCACTAGCTAATAGAGTTAGTTAGTTTTTAAACTAACACTAACTAAACTGCCGGTGGGGCCTGGGCCCACATGTCAGTCTCTCAGGGCCTAATTAAGTTTAGTTTTAACTAAACTAATTTAACAGGGGTTGACGCCACGTGTCAGTGACTCACAGAGCTAAGCACAGAGATTAGAACTTAATTAAAACTTAAATTAAAACTAAAAGACGGCCGGCCCCACATGTCATGGACATAGGGAGGGTCCAGCCGGAGTCAAACGGGGTCAAAACCACCGGCGGCTCGACGCCGGCGAGGCCAAACGTGGCGGCGGTGCTCGGGAATCGCCCTCCGGCGACCATTTAGACGGCGGCTTGGTGCTACGCATAGCTGGGGAGCTCGCGCACCTAATGGAGGCAACGGGAGGACACGGGGACGGCGGAGCTCGTTGGAACGGAGCTCGTGGCGGCGCCGGAATTCGGGATCCGTCGAGCTAGGCGCTGCGGGGCTCGGGGAGATGAGCGAGGAGGTGCTACGGGCTTCTACGGGTGCGGTGAAAACGATGTCGTGCTTGGAATCAAACCAACGTGGCTGTGGCCACGACGGCGACGTGCGGTGGCGGCGGCGGGTACGGTAAGAAAGGGGGCGATGGCTACGGCGAGTTGCAGGCTACGGGGACAGGGGAAAACGGCGGAGAAGCTCACTGCGATGCCGAAGAGGAGGTCATCGAGCCCGGGGAGGTCCTGGTGGTGCCGAATCAACGGCGAGGCCGTCGATGGCCGAAGGTTGAGGACGAGCGCGGTGAAGGCGAAACAGAGCCTCCCGGCGTCCCGTAGCTCGGTGGAGAGGACCAAGAGGACGCGGCGGAGCTCTCGGGCATGGCGCTGCAGCGAGGGGGCGATGGTGACCGCGGTGGTGACGAGCGGCGGCGACGGCTCCGTTCGGTCGCGAGAGGGAGAGAGAGCAGGGGAGAGGGGAAGAAGCACGGGAAGGGTCGTGGGGGTTCCAGGGTGTCGTGGCGTTCATCCAGGGCGTCGGGGAGGAGGCAGGCAGGCTGGAGGTGGAGGCCGTGGGCGTGCGCCGTCGCCACGCACCTGCCTGTCCTTCTGGCAGGAGGTTGAAGACGCTCTTGCCCCTGGTGGGCTGGGCCGGCCACTTGGGCCGCCAGGTAGGCTGCACAGGTAAGTTACTCTCTTAATTTCAATAAATAGTTTCTGTTTTCTATTTTTCTGTAATTATTTTCCTTTATTAAAAATGCTAGGGCATTTTCATAAATCATGAAACCAAGCATGGCTACTGTTTAGGATAACTCCAACAGTAAACATTTTAGTTTATGATTATTTGAGCATTTAAAATAATATATAAAATTTAAATGCCCAAATGCAAGTAAGATATGATTTAATTCAAAAATCCAGAATGGTCCTAGAAATATGTGCAACATTTTTGGCAGAGGTTTTTAATCAATCCAAAAATGATGAACTTTTCCAAGGGGCATTTGGGTTCATTGAAAAAGATTTTAATTTGACCCTAGTTAAATTCATTTAATGATAGGGTTTAGTCTTCCCCATTTCAAGTTTAACAGAATTTAAACATGATGACATGATGATCAGGCAAGGACCACAGAGGTTGATCTAGGGATGTGACAACTCACCCCCACTAAAACAAGAATCTTGTCCCGAGATTCAGGACGTGAGATAAGAAATCAGAGGGGACACTAACTAGCACAATCTTCACGATCCAACTGTCCTCCTCGAAGTTGTTGATTCATTGCCTAATGTTGATCTTGGCATCTTTGCTTTCGAGATCTTTTCCCGCACAGTGACGACGAATGAAACTCTCCAACAACGATCTTCTGCAAGATCGAGCAACTCAAGATCAACTCATGGAGTGAGACATTGAAGCATCTCTTGAGCTGAGACACGGAACACACAACCAAAAGGGATGGAGTGAAATAAACGATGAAGGTTCACCCAGTGGCAATAATTCCACACCTGAGAAGAGGGTGATCGAGGTTACCAGACGGGGCACCTTAGAGAAGGTGACTCGTAGAGTTATTCTCTTAAGTGGCAAAAAGAATTACTTTTGATATAGAGGTCATTGAAATTCCCTATACCAGCCTAAGGCAAGCACAATCGATCGTTTGACAGAGTCCGAGGGGATGACATTCTCGGGCCAAAAATGGATGATGTGGACTACCTTGTATAAGACAACACAAGGGATGATTTTTCTTATCATCGGAAATGGATGGGACCCATGGTAGGACCACTTTTGAAGATAATCCTGAGCAGCAGTGACTGAGAACGGTAACCCATGGAGAATGGGCACATTGGCGGTGCAAGCTGGGAACAAAATGCAAATGCTGGGAATGATTCTGGTTACTGGGAGGAAACCCAACAGTAGAGAGTAAATGCACTCTTGAGAGGTTATAGTATAACCAAGAGCACTGGGAGCAATCCCGGTTAGTGTCGAGGATAACACCTAGTGCTTGTGCGTGCTCTCAAGAACTTGAGCATTCCCATATTCATCAAGGTTTTACCAATATCCGTGTCAAGGATCCCGGCAACACCACATACTACCATGATGAATAATGATGGACGATGCAGATGCAAAGGAAGATAACACTTTCTCAGATTTCACCTTGGCGAGGCCAAGGGAACGAAATCTGGATGATCGACCGAGAGACACTTAGCACTCCGCTTCTAATGTTCTCCTTGATGTGTTAGCGTAAGCCATTCATAGATATGTTTGGCATCTCGAACATCAAATAAAGGTCGGACTTTGGAAGCACAAGAATCCATAAGGAACAACTAGGGAGTAAATCCTACGAAATCCCAATGGGGAGGTGGCCAACTTCTTCAATCAAGATTTTACAACAATAGGTCTTCCGGCTGGGTGTGTTGGCCACGACATCCACTTTACCGGTTATCGAGAAACCAATATTATAGTTCTTGGAAAATGCTCCAACCATCATATCTTCCTGAGATTCAGTTTTGGTTGGTGTCAGGATATTCCAGACTCATCGAGTCTAGAAAGAAAAGAAATTTTACAACACAAATCGATGGGATGGTGTTGCGAGATTCTCGGAAGTGAACTACGGTAGCAAGCTCCAAAACATGAGCTGGTTCTGCTAGAAACCTGTGAACACGTTGTCCAGGACAAGCATGACCACATAGCAGTCTTATGATAAAACACTACCGAGTTCTGGTTGGGAACCATCGTCTAGGATATCGAAGTCCTTGTATAAGTCCGGATCTTAAGAAGAAACTTCTTCTCCTTGAACAAATCAATCAGTGGCTTGGTGTGCTAGGGATACATACCGAATGAAGATGATCAGTCTATCAGACCATAGAATACTTCGCACGTATGCATGACTGACTTGGGATGACTCCAGAGGAGGTAAAAACATGCTTTCTCGAATTCACGGCGGCAACTTGCATCAAATGCACATGAATTAGAGGAAGTCTCTTCTTCCTTCCGTACATATGCTTCACGAACGGTTCATGAAGATAATGCTTATAAAAGTTTCCAATACTAGCTGGATGTTCAACATAGATCATGGAGAAGATAACAATGTTGCTGATGGGATCAACAACAATTCATCCAGGTTTCCATATAGATGGGATTCCATGACAATGTGAACAAAGTGATAGCATTGGTCAGACCCGAAAGATATAATGGTGTATGCTCAAGGGAATGACCATGAGTAAGACAACATTACGAATATCGTTGGTTCTGATTTGATTTGATGATAGCCCATACTCAAATCAAAGTTTTGATATGACAATAGGTCCAACAACTGATCACAGGGACCAATTGATGAAGATGTCATCTATCTTCAACACACGCAAACATACCTCTTGAGATGAACTAAGCTGGCAAGATTTTATCTTCCAACTCTCCAAGTTATTGTTTTTTTTGCTTAACCAACCAGTTCAGGGTATCCAACACAGATTCTTGGAGAAGGGGTGGTTTATAAGAAACCAACTTGATCACGAACTCAACATAGCGGTCAGGGAACAACCTGGTAATACTTCCGAGAAGATGTTCGGAAATCACGAACCGCCAACATGTTACTAAGCTCGGGATCAATCTTGCTTTTCAGGGCAAGACGATATGATCAAATGAGCGGGGGATTGACACAATCCTAACTCATTGATCGAAGAGTGCACCAGAAAGTAGACTAGGTAGCACGATCAATCTTAGAATGGTGATTAGTAAGCAACACACTAAGAATGAAATTGTTGTCCTTTAACAGCCAAGCAACGACATTGCTAGGGGTATTGATTTCACACATCACAATTCACTTGTCGGTATTCCGTTTACGATAACACGGAGACCGATGAATGAACGATAATGGCGAGAAGTATTATTGTATCAAGAGTTTATAGGAGGTTGTGCAATTCCCATGACATTCTTGACATAAGGATGGTAATACTCCAGGATAGAACAGTTTAGAAGCTGGATTATCATTCTTTATCTCTGAAGTACAACTTCTTTGACCCAATCCTGGATATGGATAGGGTACTGGAGTTTATTTCTCCTAGTCATCCCAGAATAGAATGGCTTGACAAACCACAAGAGTAAAAGGCATCGATGAACACGAGTGCACAACTACTCCTGACTATCAACTGATAGACGAAGGTCATAAAACAACTGAAAAGGGACAACTCAAAGGAACATATATCTTTCTGAGTTGTGGATGCATAGGTTAGTATGTCGAACGAGTTCCACATATTTCTTCCGGATAACCCATGCAGGAAGGTAGGACTGGCAGAGTCACATATGAATGGAGTACTACTCAAGAGCACTCGGGTTGTGATCTTTTGGTTCGGGAGAACTTCTGCCAAGGGTGGTTCATGGTATTTGGAAGAAGGATATACCACGGACCTCGAGGACTATCACAAGGTTACTAATATCCTAAAGGAACGAGCAATACTATCAACATGAAGTAAGTAGAGTGAATCTTGGGTTCAAGAACCCAGGAATAGAATACCTACCAGCTAAATAGCATCACGGGATGCTTTCCAGAATGATGGCCAAAATCATCACACTGTAATACAAGTATTGTTGTATTACTGGGTGATCTTCTAAGACACCTAGGGTCATAATAACTCCAACACATGTGTCGAGGTAACAGAGTACCTCAACACACTGACTAGTGTGATTAATCTGGCCTAAAGGACATCGGAAACAGGGAGGAAAGGTTTGCAAATGCATCAGACTATTTAGAAACCTGGGATGACTCGGACAGCATAACGGCTGCAAATGCTCGAAAATACTTTTGAGATCCAAGCAAAAGGGTAGCATATCCACTTAACATCATAATGTCAAGGTTCTGAGACCAACAGTTGAACAGACAGAAGTAGTAGAAACTGAACCGAGGGTTGAATCCACAATAACGTGATCCTAATAAATAGAATGAGAATCCTAGTTCTTAATCCCGGTAGAAAAGGAGAATATGACTCAGATCAGAAGGTCATGGGGTAAAGGAGTAAAAAGAACCTTACGTTCCCTTCCACAATCAATTCCCTTACATAAATAAAGAATTTCTAGACACGACTTCGACCAGTTTGGCTTACTAATCCTACAGGCAGTCAGGCTCTGATACCAAAGCTGTCAGGACCCCGATCCTAAGTCACACAGGTCTAGCCTGTAAAACACCATATCACTTTGCGGCCTCACGCACGGTATCCCCACGGGTGCCACCTTACCTGGCCCCGGACCGTTTGCACATTTTGGTACACGTATATGATAGTGTCGCTAGCATCCATATGTCAGAGAACCCGGGCCGACATGACCAGTTATAAACCAAAAGTGGCACTAAATTACAGAGACAGGCATACATGACCCAGCAACGAATGTGTCGGTCATCAACGTATGAACCCAAGTCGTAGCAAGCTACAAGGACTTAAAGGAACAACGCGTGACATTTCCCCTAAGGGAGAGACACAGGAACGAAGAAGGACACATGCCGGCCAGCCTAAGTGTTCCGGAGCAGTAGCAAGCTACCAAGGCTCAGTGGAAGCACTAGGAGACATTTCCCTGTAAGATAGGCTACCAAGGGTAAACAACTAGGTGTCGGATCCCACACATAGCAATACACATTACACGTACGCCTAACATGCAAGTATGTGCTGTAAAACATGGCATCACAACATAACTCAACAACTCATAAAGATAAAGGCCCAGAAGAGCCATCATAGCATTTATTACAATCAGAGGTCACATGACCTAACATACAGAGCATACAGGCAACGGAAGCATAACATGTCTGAGTACAGACAACTACAAATGAAAAAGGCTGAGAAGCCTGACTATCTACCAGACCCTCCCAAGGGTACAAGATCGTAGCCGAGGTAACAAGCTAAACGTCGAAGTCCACGCGGAACCACTAGCGAGACTGAAGTCCCTCTGCAAAACATAAATTAAGCAAACGTGAGTACAAAGGTACTCAGCAAGACTTACATCAGATCTATCTACATATGCATCAGTATCAACAAAGGGGTGGTGGAGTTTGACCGCAGCAAGCCAGCTTTGACTCGATGGCTATCCTAAACTACGACTACAAGTAACTGTTTTGAGGTGGCGCACACGAGTCCACATATTCACCAATCAATACACCACTATGGATCCGCTCTCGTCTCCCTACGAGAAGGCCATCCATAGCACTCACGCTTATCTTGCGCGTTTTAGAGTATCCACTTTCACTTGTCTATGAACTGTAATAGGCAACCCAGAAGTCCATTACCGCGGACACGGCTATTCGAATAGATTATATTTAACCCTGCAGGGGTGTACTTCTTCACACACGTTCTGACCACTTACCGCCGTTTACACGACATGTACTCGGCAACCTTCAAGCGGAGGCCCAGCGAGGGTGTCGGCCACGACCTGACTAACCACACAAGTCTCTCGTCCAGGTTTATCGCTTATTTGGGTTCCATCCGTGGGGAGATCCGGCCGGGGTGTCGCTCACGGCCCCAAACGATGTGTACAGGGTTCCCACATCACCAAACGGGCAATCGGTACACCGTGCCACGTACCTGCCGCGTCACAGCCCACCCCGAGGGTCAGCACTGCGCACGACCTCCAGTAAACTACAAACACCAGAAACTAGTTGCAACTCCTGGACAGAGATCATGTTGATTAATAAGTCGAGAGAGTCAATTAAGGATCCCAATGTGTGGTAGTAGCTGTTTCATGGACCAACCAACACAGAACTCAGTTCCTGAGGACGGCTGCAATGAGACAACCCACCATGTACTCCTACATGGCCTCTCATCGCTACCTTTACCAAATCGTGTTCACACACTTAGCTCTCAACAGTAGGACATGTTCACCACATTCCAACTCATCCCCGATGAATCAGACCTGACACAACTCTAAGCAATAGCAGGCATAACCAAAAAGCATGAATGAGTAGGCACAACATGGCTCAAACAACTCCTACTCATACTAGTGGGTTTCAACTATTTACTGTGGCAATGACGGGTCATGCAGTGGAAAGGGGTTCAACTACCGTAGCAAGTAACAGTTGAAGAGTTGTTGTCCTAATGCAGTAAAAGAGATCAAGAGCGAGAGAGTGGGATTGTATCGGAATGCTCAATGGGGTTTTGCTTGCCTGGCACTTCTGAAGATAACAATGAGTCTTCATCGGTGTCATCGAACTCATCGTCGGAACGTCGTCTACCGAGAGGGGACAAAACCGACAAACAGAGGAAGAACACAATCAATGCAATGCAACAATATGATGCATGATCATGACATGGCAATATGCTGTTGATTGAGCTAATGCAACTAGCAACACAATTAAATGAAGTTGGTTTGAACCAAAGGTTCAAATTCAAACTCCATATGTGATTATTTAATTGTCATTTAATTGATTTGACCTGATCAGCAGGCTTAGCTTGTTCAAACATGCATGAACGTGCCATATACAGATTCCTTGGATTTTTTTGATCATTTTTCATATATAAATTATTTTCATCTGAGCTACGGTTGATTTTATATGATTTTTACAAGTTTTGGCTATTTTCTGAAATAAATAAATCATTTAGATTTATATAAATTCCAGAAAGGCTTTATTGTATCAGCATGACATCTGTGTGACGTCAGCAAGTCAACAGGGGCTGTTCGTGTCAAACCTGACCAGTGGGGCCCACTGGTCAGTGACCCACTAGCTAACAGAGTTAGTTAGTTTTTAAACTAACACTAACTAAACTGCTGGTTGGGCCTGGGCCCACATGTCAGTCTGTCAGGGCCGAATTAAGTTTAGTTTTAACTAAACTAATTTAACAGGGTTTGGCCCCACGTGTCAGTGACTCACAGAGCTAAGCACAGAGATTAGTACTTAATTAAAACTTAAATTAAAACTAAACGACGGCCGTCCCCACATGTCATGGACACAGGGGGGGGGGGTCCAGCCGGAGTCAAACGGGGTCAAAACCACCGGCGGCTCGACGCCGGCGAGGCCAAACATGGCGGCGGTTGTCGGGAATCGCTCTCCGGCGACCATTTGGACGGCGGCTTGGTGCTACGCGTAGCTGGGGAGCTCGAGCACCTAATGGAGGCAAAGGGAGGACACGGGGACGGCGGAGCTCGTCGGAACGGAGCTCGCGGCGGCGCCGGAGTTCGGGCTCTGTCGAGCTAGGCGCTGCGGGGCTCGGGGAGATGAGCGAGGAGGTGCTACGGGCTTCTACGGGTGCGGTGAAGATGATGCCGTGCTTGGCATCAAACCAACGTGGCTGTGGCCACGATGGTGACGTGCGGTGGCGGCGGCGGGTACGGTAAGAAAGGGGGCGACGGCTACGGCGAGTTGCAGGCTACGGGGACAGGGGAAAACGGCGGACAAGCTCACTGCGATGCCGAAGAGGAGGTCATCGAGTCTGGGGAGGTCCTGGTGGTGCCGAATCGACGACGAGGCCGTCGATGGCCGAAGGTTGAGGACGAGCGCGGTGATGGAGAAGCAGAGCCTCCCGGCGTCCCGTAGCTCGGTGGAGAGGACCAAGAGGACGCGACGGAGCTCTCGGGCATGGCGCTGCAGCGAGGGGGCGATGGTGGCCGCGGTGGTGAAGAGCGGCGGCGAGGGCTCCGTTCGGTCGCGAGAGGGAGAGAGAGCAGGGGAGAGGGGAAGAAGCACGGGAAGGGTCGTGGGGGTTCCAAGGTGTCGTGGCGTTCATCCAGGGCGTCGCGGAGGAGGTAGGCAGGCTGGAGGTGGAGGCCGTGGGCGTGCGCCGTCGCCACGCACCTTCCTGTCCTTCTGGCAGGAGGTTGAAGACGCTCTTGCCCCTGGTGGGCTGGCCCGGCCACTTGGGCCGCCAGGTAGGCTGCACAGGTAAGTTACTCTCTTAATTTCTATAAATAGTTTCTGTTTTCTATTTTTCTGTAATTATTTTGCTTTATTAAAAATGCTAGGGCATTTTCATAAATCATGAAACCAAGCATGGCTACTGTTTAGGATAACTCCAACAGTAAACATTTTAGTTTATGATTATCTGAGCATTTAAAATAATATATAAAATTTAAATGCCCAAATGCAAGTAAGATATGATTTAATTCAAAAATCCAGAATGGTCCTAGAAATTCATTTAATGCTAGGCTTTAATCAATGATTATCTGAGGTTTTTAATCAATCCAAAAATGATGAACTTTTCCAAGGGGCATTTGGGTTCATTGAAAAATATTTTAATTTGACCCTAGTTACATTCATTTAATTCTAGGGTTTAGTCTTCCCCATTTCAAGTTTAGAATTTAAACATGATGACATGATGATCAGGCAAGGACCACAGAGGTTGATCTAGGGATGTGACAACTATAGTAAGAGACCGTCCAAAATCCAAATCTAGAAGTTTGTTAGCACTTATTTTTTGCAACTAATCGATGTGAATAAATGGACATTATATCGAATGAGTAAGAAAGACAAGTAAAATTGCCAACAAACCTGGCTTGCAGTAATAATCTAGGTCAATGTCACTATGACCAACAATCCAAAATGACTAGTGTCTGTTCCTATGGCCGGAATTTTGAAAACCCTATGAACTTTACAGGTACTAAAGATTACCAAAATACAAATGAACATTAAGTGTAGGTAGCACTGAGTACACAACAAACCCTAATGACAGTCCTGCCTAATGAGTTGAATCAATTAGAAAATGGATGACGAGGAGTGGATGCTGAGTGTTGAGGACTTATCTCAGGATAAATTGGGTTTGCTTAGTGGGTGCTGCACGCCTGAGACCTGAACGAACTGAGAAGGTAGGCACGGCGGCGCGCCCGGGTAGCGGTGACACTGTTGGGAGAGCGGCTCCGGACCTCCTGTTAGTCCGGCGTCTCCTCCTAGAGTCATGCCGTCTGGGGACGACAAGTGGCTGGCGAGGCAGGCGGCTGGGGGCGAGTAGAGATCGGAAGCGCATAGCAGAACAGAGGGGAATTGGGGCCTGGGACGACCCAAAATCCCAGGGTGGGCCCACCGTGGGCACCCTGTAGAGATACACACCCGAGCGGCGAACATGCATTTTCGAAACTAATTTGGGAACATTTAGCTGACCAATTAAACGAATCTGTTTTAATAATATCAGATTCGTATTTGAACAACTAAGCTTGTTTAGCTTGATGGGTCGAGCAGTGCTATTATGACACGAAGCACGTATTCTGATCATATAGTGATCATAAAAGGGGGAAACGGAGAAATGGTATTTGGGAGCCATTGTTTGCTTCGAAATAAGAACTAAATTCTAAGAGCTGAAAAGAAAGTAGAGTAACCAAGTTAAGATCTATTTTCTAGTTGAGATTAAAAAGTTGAGGAGATATGAAGTACCACCTCTCTTGCGGCGCCGTGTAGGCATCGGTGGTGCGATGACTGTCGGTGGCGTTGAAGCAGATCCGCGACGGTAGACAGGTGCATCGGGGGTTAAGTCTCGTTGCGGTGGAAGAGAAGGTCGTGTGAGCGGCCCCGTCAAAGAGTACGACGGCGCCGATGAAGCGAGATGACGTGATGCAAGGCTCTTGGTCCGTCGCCGTGGATGAGAAAAGTCCATCTCTAGCAGTGGATGATGCAGTCTTGGTAGGCGCTCCGGCATGGTGGTGGACGGTAGTGATCGATGTGGTGGAGGACGACGACGATGGATGTGGTGGAGGACAGCGGCGATGGATGGGGTCGCGGGCGGAGGCTGGTGTGGGGATGGTGTTCTAGCGCGGATGGTGTATGAATTGGAAGATAGTGGGAGAGGTACGGGGAACCATGTTTTTGGGACGTGCCTATCTGAAATATGGGAAAGTTATGAACTTAGCCCCCGTTTAAAATTTGGACGTCTCGTCGGTTGGGGATACGATGGTAATCTCGCATCTCGGCAATATTTGCCCAGAGCGATTTCGGGCGGGAGAGGGTGGTTGGCGCCCATGGTTGGCACCCACGGTGTATGAACGAGGCTGACATGTAGGGCGGTTGTGTCACGTCTGTGTGAAGTTACAAACCTGCCCCTATTGAAAATATTTCCCTACATCGATTTCGGTCGAGTCGAGTTTGTTTTGCCGCCCACCGTGTATGAATGGGGAAATGGAGGGAGAAACAGAGGTCTTTTGGACGAGCTTGAATCAAATGTGTTTTGCCGCCCATGTTTGGCGCCCATCGTGTCGGAATGGGCTCAGAGGCGGTCGTGTCACGTCTAATTGAAGTTACTATCCTACCCCTATTTAGAGAAGTGGAAATCAGGCCGATGGATTGTCCATGTAATGGGTAGACAGTAATTTCCATCTCCCAAACACTTGGCTTCGGGCAGCCGACATGGGAGTGCACATTTTGCCGCTTCTTTCGAATTTTGGGACAGTAAGCATCCATGTTTACCCTGGCAACTAAATTCGAATCAATTTTGTATTCCTATACGAATCTTTATAAATCATTCTATGTTTTTTATATATCTTCAAAAGGACGACAAAGATATATTCCATTGTCATATATGAATATGGTTTACAAATGCCGATACTCAAATTCAGAAGCTAGAATCCAGTTTAAGGTGAATTCGAATATTTGGAACACTTCATGTCCAACTCAAATGTCACACGCAGCATAATGTGTAATCCCATTTAGATATGTACACAAGCGATGTATCAAGATTCAAATACCGAGTCAATCAACCAAGAATGTACGGAACAAACACACATATGAACACTTATAGAGTATATGGATCAATAATATCAACTAACATACATAAGTCAGGCCACTTACTTTTCTTTGCTAGAACAACATACTTTTTTGAGCCAAGCTACTACAGCATCTTGGCCCTTTCCGATGCATGCCACTTATGGTCCATCTATACTACTGTTATTGGTGAATGCACATTCAACCCGATTGGCATATTTGTAGGTCTGGCACAACAATCAAAATGAAATGTCTCCGAGTATTATCAGTTAATACAGACTTGTGCTCAAATAAAATTACAAACCAAAAAACAACAAAAAAAATTATTACATGATCTCTAAAACAAATGGTTTGATTGATTACCTTAACAAACAATACAAAGGCTATTCAATGATGGAAAGAACATTTCACTTATGATTTACCAAGTGGGAATTTAATTTCCTTTTTTCCTTCAGGACCGTAACAATGTGGTAAGTCTCAACTTGCTTCGTTTGGAAATCCACCAAATATTTAATGGTTGTCTTGACTACTGCTACTGATTGTGTTGTTTCCTTCCTCAACATGTCAACTTCATATCTAAGTGCAGAAGCAGAATCTCTTTCTACCTCTAGTTTAGCCTCTAGAGCATCAGCAGTTGGCAATTCATAATGCATGATTGGGCTGGTGCCACTGCTGTGGGATTATACAATGTCCATGGGGACCTCGCTCTTTGATCTTGGGCTAACCTGTTTTGCCATTAAAGTTCCGATTGGATTCAGAAAAGTTGAAGTTAGCAAATCATCTCAACTGGGAGTTATAACAGCAAACCAGTTAAACAAACAAGGAATTAAAGAGTTTCAATTCGATGCTGAAAAGTAGTTATTAACATCATTGTAACCCGTTGTTGCAGCAGCAAAGCAGTTAAGCAAACAAGTAGCTATTTAAGTTCAGGAAAACAGGTAATTCTTAACAGTAAGTATCAAACACATAGATAGGCGCAGTCTATAATAGGATTAACAGGCGATGGCATTATGTAATCAGTAGCAAACTAAATTAAGCCAAGCAACATAATTGAACAATTTTGTAATAAGTGGCTCACTAAAATTCCGAGAAGCAGGTAACTGAACTTACGCTAGTTCTTTGTACATGCACACTACAACTTCTTTTTCGCTTACAAGGTTGTACGAAGGAGTCCATGGCATCAATTGCTTGGATACGCAGTCCCAATACTTCTTTCTTCCCACACTGCATTGGTAAGTCGAATGGTTAATCTGGTAAGATGGTGCGTCCTTGATATGTTATCTGAGGACGTGTAGTCAGACTAGTTATAGCCACACACATCACACTGGCTTTTACTGTATATTTCATGCGATTACTTTTGGCATATCGAGATCTAAGCAATCTACAATAGGATGAAAAGACTGGCATCCTGCACATTATTGGCGAACTCAGTTCATAGAAACAAGCAATTCAACCATTATGTGGGCAAATCAAAAGTGCAACTGGAATTTTTTTCACTACCCCTATCATACACGTAAAAAGGGGTGATGCCACCATAGGGGCTGGTATGGGCGGCCGCCTCGGGTGGCTTGAAAGTGTGCACCTAGTTTGAGTCGTCCAGGTTGGACCAGGCTAGTTTTGTTCGTCCTAATGCACGAGGAGGCAATGTAAAAAATGAAGAAAAATGTTTGAATTTGGATAGGCCAATAACATAAGTGCAAGGAAGGCCCTATAGTAGGCTCACGGCCCAAACGAGCGCCTCCCATATCGATCGACGACAGGAAAAATCCCAATTCATCTGCACCAACCTCCAGTCTGGTTCGCTCCTAACCTAGCCGCCGCTGGACAGACAAAAAGCACTTCCTCGCACCCTCGTTGGAGGGCAGTCGCCAGGCTTCAAGCGAACGGAAGGACAAGAAGATGAAGATCCGACCCTGGGTGTAGCCCGCGTGGGAGGCAGCGGCGGCAGCACGGGCATGCCATCGAGCTTGCGCAAACAGACAGTCGCAGCTTGCAAGAGTAGTATGCGCAACGAGGAGGTACATCACGTCCCTCATTATATCTAATTCAACTCTTCATTTTCTGGCCAATAGTTAAACCTGACGGTGTTGTAAAACTGCTTGTATGTAGGGAATCTATGAGAAAATGAAACAAATTTCTACTTATTTTATAACTCCCCCAATCAATACAGAACTGACTGAATCTGATGAATCTAATCAAGTTTCCGGTGCAAACATCCAAGCTCATTTTGTTCTTGAGCCTGAAGTGTCTAATGAACAGACTGGTAATGAAGGATTTGATGCAAACATTTTATATGCTCCTGGTGATGAACATATAGTGTCTAATGAGGCATCTAATGCAAGCATTTTGCAAGCTTACATTGAAGGATTTAGTCTCTAATGATGATCAGCTATGTTGAGAGAGACATAGAGATTTGCAGGCATTGACGACAAGCAAATTATAGTGCATTTTCATGGCTCGAGGAAACGTCGAGGAAATCTACCAGAAAGTCCCCGTATCATGACAACGTAGCATAAATACTTTTCTAATCTATTGTTTGAAACTATTGTCATACTTTTGCAGGATAGATATATTGATATGTAGTTTGCGCACTGGTTATAGTGCAATTACACTTCGATATTTTCAGCTAGAGAACGAATAATTCAAGCAGGTACATACCATGTTTGTAGTCCTTGTACACCATGTTGCATTTTGTGTTGTTTGGTGCTTGCATCATTTAGTGTTTATAATCTAACTACTTTGGATCATTAGCTGGTTTTCAAATTGCATGTAGCTTCACATTTCTCAAGTTATGTTGATTTCCGGAGTGCAAGTGCCTTTGTATTTTTTAAGTTAAATGTTCGCCCCTGGTAACTTGAATTCGTAGATCCGCCACTGCACACAAATCATACATGAATGCCAGTACGAATTAAATGAAATGCAGGGACTTACACTAGCTCATTGTACAGGCTCACTGCAGCTCTGCTTGCGCTTGGGATGTTCCATGTACAAGTCCATGTTACCACTTTCTTGGATGTGCAGGCCTTGTGCTCCTTGCACCCCCCTCTGCATTTTTGACATGGCGAATGGCTGATCAGATAAGAGGAATCGACCTTGCAGTAGTACCGGAGGACAGATGCTTACAAGGTTATACGGGTGTGCAGGAATAAGAGTTAAAGTCAGAGTTGGATATCGCATAGCGTCGTCATGCTTCGCTAAAAAATGGTTTTCTTATTTCAGATGATATCTTCAGAAAAAATAAGAGTTAAAGTCAGAGTTGGATAGGCGTGTAAGCTAAGAGAGCAATAAAAGGATATCCAGACATCGTCGGAACAGTGCACAAGGGAGTGATGTGTGGATACCTAGTTCGGGATGGTGTTTGGGCATGCTCGCCTAGCTAGAGTGCGCGTCACTTCAGAGCCGTTGAGGGTGATGCGTTGGCGTTGGCTGGCCACGCACGGATGCAGATCTTGAGTCGCAGCGGAGTGCTACGATGCGGTGGACGAGGCCGTTAGTGAAGCCCCATCGGCCTCGGGGGGGCGGAGGCGCGACGATGTGCTCGGTGAAGTAGCCCCGGTGAGCTGGGAGACGGCATCGGTGAAGCGCACCTGATGTGGTCGAAGTCGGTGGCTGTGAGGCACGTCGGTTGCGGCGGCCGACATTGTCGGTGGACCATCCGGTGCGGTGGACGAGGGCGTAGATGAGGTAGCTCCAGTGAGGTGGTGAAGCGCGATCGTCGTCTTCATCGTCGTCGTCCGGCACAGAGGTGGGGAAAGAGACAAGATGAGGGGCGATTCGAACTTTGCTTGGGTTGGCGGTGGATTAGGGATTTGAGCAATCTGGGCGCGGAAGGGGACGGTGGAGAAGGGAGATTTTGTAGGGCTGGAATTGGGCCCCCAGATATTTCAATCCGAAACGTGGAAGCACGAACTAATTTTGCTGTCCGACACACACGACCACAACGACACGAACCTGGTCTGCCTGGTGCGCCTATATTTGGGAATGCAAACGAATCTTCTTTCATTTGCAAAAGAATCTGTATGTATTACCATGCCCGTGTTTTCCTTGCAATAATTAGTCATTCGAAATGAGATACTATAAATTAATTAATGAGGATTTATTTGAAAAAAAATCGAAACGGTATCCACGGTATCCACCCTAACGTGGATTAGAGTGTGTGTCACATAATTAGTTATTTGAATTAGAGTGTGTGTCACATAGCAATCTCCAATTCTAACGTGGATTTTGCATTTCACTGTATCCACGCTACTTTTTTAATACAAATTCATATGTATATGATGAACACCATGGTAGTGAGAAAACTTTTGGATGGATTCAAACATATGACCTACAAAATAGCACAACAAATCGAATCAATGTCAGCTTTTCGAAACCTAGTAAGGCACGAATTCGAAATAATTACCAATATGCATGGTCCTCAATTCAAATCTTACAATCTCCGAATTGAAACATTGATATTAAGTCTCGTACTATCTACATTCAAATGTTGTTTTTAGCCCCCGCTCCCCCGCACACACGCTACATACTTCCTGTATCGGTCAATCTTCCTCTCCTAACCACCTTAGGAAGCTATCGGTTTCCAAGACACATCCATTCTTTCTCTCCATGTTTCGATCTCTAACTCTCTCAACTACACAACCCCCTTTTTCCACTCTGTTACGAAATGTATTTACCTCACACACCCGCCATTGCACCCCATGCCGAGCTCTCTCTCTCTCCCTCTCCCTCTCACCCTCTCGCGCTAAATTCATGCATTGCCTATCTAGCCCCCCAATCTCTCATGCGCACGCACGCACATTGTCTATCTAGGTCACTCCCTCGAGACTGTCTCACTCTTTCTTCCGCATGGCGGGCCACACTCTCTCAATCTCGCTTTCTTTATCTGAGTCTCGTTTAACCTCGGTTTCTTTCACACACAAATGATATATCTCCCTGTTCGGGCCTCGATCAACACAATCTATACTCTCTCACGCAGATTTCTATCTAGGTCAGTCCATCGAAGCTGCCCCCACTCTTTTGACCTCATGGAGGGCCACGCTCTCTCTCTCTCTCTCCCTTTCTTTCTATGTCCCTCTCTCTCCCCCTCTCTCTCTCTCTCTTTGTATGCCTCAATTGACCTTGCTCTGTCTCGGAAAAAACGATATATCACCATGTTTGAGCCCAATTCGACTTATTCTCATTGTATACTCTCTCACGCACATTGTCTATCTAGGTCACTCTCTCCAACCCGTCTCACTCTTTCGTTCGCACGACGACCCTATGTGATCGATTGACCTTGCTTCCTCCCACGCACAAAATATATCTACACGTCTGTGACTAGGTCATCTCTCAAGCTCTATCTTATAGCCCTCACCCTTGCCAAAAGCTCAATTAGACAATATCTCTCCAGAGAACATATATTTGTTCAATGAATGTTGGACCACACTCACTTTGTCCCTCTATCTATATGTCTCTCGATTGTCCTCGCTTTCTCACGCCGTATCTTCCACACATTGGAGCTACCTCTCCATCCCTCGCAAAGCCGGAGCTATTTACATTGCGAGGGGCACTCCAACCTTGGATTAATGTGTGTAGGCATTTATTCCGGTCGGTTTAGATTATATTTTCGTAGCATTCGGCCCACAACTACTCAAAACACCGTTGCAACCCCCCGCAACTCCCCTAGTTGATTTCCCTGTGGCTCGGTCATCGCTCTCTCCCACGTCCTTTCTCTCCTTCAACGTCGCACCATGGTATTATTGCAAAAAGCTATGTTGTTCTCTTTAATTATTATAAATAAGCTACAAAACTACACACCGATAATCCACTTGGAATGGAACAAATATTGACCCACAACTTAAAGTGCTACAAACTACACACCGAGGTGCCCACATGTCATGAAACAAATTTGGACCCATATACAAATTAAAAAAATAAAGGACGAGGATCGAACATGTGACCAGGCCTTCAAGCCGCACAACAATAGGCAACATACGTAGAACATCACTGTTTGTTGTACCTCCCTTTGTTCACACAATGTTTTTATATTACCATAGCCCATTTAATTGATAACATGTAATATTATTTTTATTACTATTTGCCTTGACTTACTGGTGGGTTCCATGTGTGCTCTCTCTCTCCTCCAGTTCTGCGTTTAGACGCACGAGCAAACACGAAGAACTCGCAAGCGATGTTGCCGTTGACCATATCTGGACGCGTTCACAAGTTACGGCACCAGTTTCACGTGCTAGCATCACTAGTCAGTGTGTACGTGCAATGCACGTTCATTTGGAAGTATATTAAGTGCATGCGGATATTAAGTAGGATATTATTTGCGTGTTATCATGTGATTAGCACTATTTTTGGCATGAAATTAACTCCATGCTAAACGTGTTGAGTGCTCGACATTGAAGCAGTCTAGGTCGTTGGATGACAAGGAATACATGTGGCTTGATGACGTTTTATATTCAATTTGATACGGTTCTAGCAAAACATTCAAACGATCAAACCATAGATTTCGTTCAGTCTGACTCCGACTTTAAATTATACGACGATCGATCTAAAATAAACGGAAATGATAAACGTTCGAATTTTATGTCAGGACCCCGATCCTAAGTCACACAGGTCTAGCCTGTAACACATCATATCACTTTGCGGCCTCACGCACGGTATCCCCACGGGTGCCACCTTACCTGGCCCGGGACCGTTTGTGCATTTTGGCACACGTATATGATAGTGTCGCTAGCATCCGTATGACAGAGAACCCGTGCCGACATGACTAGTTATAAACCAAAAGTGGCACTAAATTACAGAGACAGGCATACATGACCCAGCAACGAACGTGTCGGTCATCAACGTATGAACCCAAGTCGTAGGAAGCTACAAGGACTTAAAGGAACAACGCGTGACATTTCCCCTAAGGGACAGACACATGAATGAAGATGGACACATGCCCCTGGAGCAGTAGCAAGCTACCAAGGCTCAGTGGAAGCACTAGGAGACATTTCCCTGTAAGGTAGGCTACCAAAGGTAAACAACTAGGTGTCGGATCCCACACATAGCAATACACATTACACGTACGCATAACATGCAAGTATGTGTTGTACAACAAGGCATCACAACATAACTCAACAACTCATATAGATAAAGGCCCAGAAGAGCCATCATAGCATTTATTACAATCAGAGGTCACATGACCCAACATACAGAGCATACAGGCAATGGAAGCATAACATGTCTGAGTACAGACAACTACAAATGAAAAAGGCTGAGGAGCCTGACTATCTAAAAGACACTCCCAAGGGTACAAGATCGTAGCTGAGGTAACAAGCTAAACGTCGAAGTCCACGCGGAACCACTAGCGAGACTGAAGTCTCTCTGCAAAAACATAAATTAAGAAAACGTGAGTACAAAGGTACTTAGCAAGACTTACATCAGAACTAGCTACATATGCATCAGTATCAACAAAGAGGTGGTGGAGTTTGACTGCAGCAAGCCAGCTTTGACTCGGTGGCTATCCTAAACTACGACTGCAAGTAACTCTTTTAAGGTGGCGCACATGAGTCCACATATTCACCAATCAATACACCACTATGGATCCGCTCTCGTCTCCCTACGAGAAGGCCATCCATAGCACTCACGTTTATCTTGCGTGTTTTAGAGTATCCACTTTCACTTGTCTATGAACTGTTATAGGCAACCCAGAAGTCCATTCCCGCGGACACGGCTAATCGAATAGATTATATTTAACCCTGCAGGGGTGTACTTCTTCACACACGCTCTCACCACTTACCGCCGTTTACACGACATGTACTCGGCAACCTTCAAGCGGAGGCCCAGCGAGGGTGTCGGCCACGACCTAACTAACCACACAAGTCTCTCGTCCAGGTTTATCGCCTATTTGGGTTCCATCCGTGGGGAGATCCGGCCGGGGTGTCGCTCACGGCCCCAAACGATGTGTACAGGGTTCCCGCATCACCAAACGGGCACTCGGTACACCGTGCCACGTACCTGCCACGTCACAGCCCACCCTGAGGGTCAGCGCTGCACAGGATCCTCCAGTAAACTACAAATACCAGAAACTAGTTGCAACTCCTCGACATAGATCATGTTGATTAATAATTCGAGAGAGTCAATTAAGGATCCCAATGTGTGGTAGTAGCTGTTTCATGGACCAACCAACACAGAACCCAGTTCCTGAGGACGGCTGCAATGAGACAACCCACCATGTACTCCTACATGGCCTCTCATCGCTACCTTTACCAAATCGTGTTCACACACTTAGCTCACACACATTAGGATATGTTCATCACCATTCCAATTCATCCCCGATGAATCAGACCTGACACAACTCTAGGCAATAGCAGGCATAACCAGAAAGCATGAAAGAGTAGGCACCACATGGCTCAAACAACTCCTACTCATACTAGTGGGTTTCAACTATTTACTGTGGCAATGACAGGTCATGCAGTGGAAAAGGGGTTCAACTACCGCAGCAGGTAACAATTGAAGCGTTGTTGTCCTAATGCATTAAAAGAGAGCAAGAGCGAGAGAGTGGAATTGTATCGGAATGCTCAATGGGGTTTTGCTTGCCTGGCACTTCTGAAGATATCAATGAGTCTTCATCGGTGTCATCGAACTCATCGTCGGAACGTCGTCTACTGAGAGGGGACAAAACCGACAAACAGAGAAAGAACACAATCAATGCAATACAACAATATGATGCATGATCATGACATGGCAATATGCTGTGGATTGAGCTAATTCAACTAGCAACACAATTAAATTAAGTTGGTTTGAACCAAAGGTTCAAATTCAAACTCCATATGTGATTATTCAAATGCCATTTATTCAATTTGTCCTAAACAGTGGCTGTAAGTTATTCAAACATGCATGAAAATGCCATAAACAGATTCCTTGAATTTTTCTGATCAATTTTGATATATAAATTATTTTCATCTGAGTTAGGGATTATTTTCTGTGATTTTTAGAAGTTTTGGCTATTTTATGAAATAAATAAATCATTTCTGATTTATTTAAAATTCTAGAAAATAGATACTGCGTCAGCATTGAGTAAGCATGACGTCAGTAGGGTCAAAGGGCTGCCCTGGGTCAAACCTGACCAGTGGGGCCTACTGGTCAGTGACCCACTTATCTCACCATGTTTAAAAGTGCTAAAATAATCCTAACTAAAAGTGTCAGTGGGGGTGGCCCACATGTCAGCCTCTCAGGGCCTAATTAAGTTTAGTTTTAAACTAATCTAATTTAACAGGGGTTGGCCCCACGTGTCAGTGACTCATAGAGCTAAGCACAGAGATTAGCACTTAATTATAACCTAACTAAAAACTAAACAACGGCCGGCCCCACATGTCATGGACACAGGGGGGGTCCAGCCGTGGTCAAGGTGGTCAAACCCACCGGCGGCTCGACGCCGGCGAGGCCAAACGTGGCGGCGGTGCTCGGAAAACGCCCTCCGGCGACCATTTGGACGGCAGCTTGGTGTTACGCGTAGCTGGGGAGCTCGCGCATCTAATGGAGGCAACGGGAGGACACGGGGACGGCAGAGCTCGTCGGAACGGAGCTCGCGGCGGCGGCCACGATCGGGCGCCGTCGAGTTAGGTGCTGCGGGGCACGGGGAGGTGAGCTGGTGGGTGCGTTAGCTTGCTGCGGAGCTGCTGAGCACGGTGACGTGCTCGGTTCCGAGCTTGTGCGTCTGTGGCCACGATGGCGACAAGCTCAGCGGCGGCCGGAGTTCTGTCGCGGCGGGGGCTATGGCCTAGAGGTCATGCGCGGCCAGGGGAGAAGGGGGAAACGGCTCGGGGGCTCACGGTGGTTGCAGAGGCGTCGACGTGGGCTCGGGGGAGGCTCGGAGCAGAGCAGGGTGTCGAGGGGGATCTCCGGCGGCCGGAGCTTCAAGACGAGGTCGGGGAAGACGCTAAGAGGCTTCCGAGCTCGCGTGCGTGGGCGTGTAGATTCACTGGTCCGTGGCGGAGCCGGTAGACACATCGAGGGGACGAGGGGGAGGCGGTGGCTGCGGCTACGGCGAACGGCGGCGATGGTGGCGCTCGGCCATGTGCGGAAGGGAGTGAGGGAGAGGCGAAGGGAAGGACTGGAGAGGCCAGCTCGATCCAGACGTCAGCGGCGAGACGATTCGCGGCGTCGCGCTGGCGAGGGGAGGGCCAGGCAGGCAGGTGGCGTGGAGGCACGGCCGTGCGCGTGCGCCGGCCACACGCCTGGCCGACTGGCGCCAGGAGGACGACGGCGGTGGTGGGCTGGGCCTGTGGCCGTACACGAGCTGGGCCGGCTCTGGTGCAGGTAAGCAGCCCAGGTACTTCTCTAACCTTTCTAATTTGTTTTCTTTTCTATTTCTGTTATTTTGTTTTGATTTAGTTTATAGCCCAAATCATTTTAATAAATCCTCAAAGTAATTGTGGGCATTAAATAAATTATTACAGGGGCCCTCAACTATTTTTAGAATTGTTGGAGCATTTAAAGATATTAAAAATATTTAAATGCCCCAATTTAAATACAATATGGGTTATTCAAAAATCCAGAATGGTCCGAGAAATATGTGCAACATTTTTGGCAGAGGTTTTTAATCAATCCAAAAATGATGAACTTTTCCAGAGGGCATTTTGGGTTCATTGAAAAAGATTTTAATTTGACCCTACTTGAATTCATTTAGTGCTAGGGTTTGAGCATCCCAATTTCTAGTTTTCTGAGAAATTGAAACATGATGCAACAAGCAAATGCTATCCTAGGGCAAGGTGAAATTGGGGATGTGACATTTTAAGCATGGCAATCCGAATGTTTTTCACGGCAAATTTACATTACGCGGCGGCAGCGGGGGCGTCTTGCTGTGGGAAGCGGCTCCTCTGCCGTGCTCTTTGTGTCGTCGGGCCACTGACCGACGGCGACGGCGGTGCCTTGCGCTGTTGTTGGCATACTCCTAGATGTTGGCCTAGCTTCAAGGAAGGCCAAAATGTTCTGGACTTCGGAGCGAGTTAACTGGCGGGAGGAGGAGACTGGCGTTGGTGCAAGGAAGCGGTCGACGGCGGTCATCCATGCTGCTGAGGGGGGAACTGGCACCCGCGCGGGGACAGGCGCTGTCAACGGCACAGCGGAGACATTCGTGTGCACGGGCACCGGCACGGGCGCGCACGTCAGTGCACGCGCACGCGCATGCGCTGGCAGATGCACGGGCAGTGACACGGGGTGCGCGTCAGTGCACGCGCAGGTGCATGCGCTGGCAGGTGCACGAGCGCGTGAAAGTCGGCGAGGACCTCCTGGAACCCCGTGGCATCTAGCTCGCCAATAATGTGCGGCTCCCAGCCCATCAATGCCACGGGGATGCGCACCGGCGCAGTCGGGGCGACGGGAGCCGTAACGGGAGCGGGGAGAGGCGAGACGTCTTCCCGTTAGGCCAGTTCAAGCTTGTCCCAAAGCGCCTTATGTTCTCGAGACTCCGGCTGGTTGTCTTCCTGAGGAAACTGGAAGACTAATGGCAGACCATCATGATGTGGCATGGCGTATGTTTAGGTCAGGCTGGTTGGAGGTAGACGACATGAGAATCGGAGAGGAAGAGAGAAGATTGTAGTGATACCGGGTAGTGCGGGGTTGATTTTAAACTACGGCGCCGCCGACATTAAAAGTGGGAGCAGTTGGGACGAAGGTGCGCGGCGAAGCCTGGTCAAAGGGCTCGCCTCCCGGTGAGCCTGCACAGCGGTCTGCTCGCACGCCTCCCTGTCAGCCAGCGCAGCGTTCTGCTTGCACGCCTCTCGTAGACTCACACGCTTGCTCGGACGGCACCTGCCGATGAGAAGCGGGACTCGTAGCGGCACGTAAATGCCCACGGTTTCAATAGTGAAAGCGTTCGCCTTTAACATGACATGTCTTTGTTCCAAAATACCTTGACTCAAATTGTCATAGGCAGCTTGTCTCAAATTGAAAAAAAATAGATATTAATATTTGTGGCATATCACGTGACCATGCTCAGTTTCAAGAATTTATGGTCACTTTTGGATCTTCTGAAATTTAAGATCCAGGATTCGAAACAATATCATAACCTGCATCATGCAATAAATTTTCAAGCCATACATCTGTCCTATTGTATTTCTTAATAAAGGATTTGGTCAAACATTTTGCTTAGTTAGACTTCAGACAAGTTATATATGCAAAGCAAAAGGATAATCCCTCCGTACCAGTGCATTTCATGATATATTAACTCAAGTATAGGCACAAACAAACGGGCTCAATTATGTGCACATCCTGGTGTAGTAGTAGTAGTACTAGGCAATGCAGTTGACGGGTGACCTTGGCGAGCGGCGACCGAAAGAATTGAACCGTGCTCGGCACGGTAGGTAACGTTGTCTAGTTAATAAAGCATCCCCCCGTTGTTCATCGGTAGTCATTATGGACTGGAGACATGAGGGGAATTTCCTAGGGCTGGAATTCTGGCCACCAGATATTTCGACTCGAAACACGGAGGCTCGATTGGTTTGGGATGCCTAATGTGCATACCACGCACGGCACCAGAAGGACACAAGCCCATTTTTTTTTAAGGATCAACACGAGCCAAGGTCTGGCTGGTACGCCATTGGGTCCTACCATTAGAGAATACGAAATGAACCTTTTAAATTGCCGAACGAATCTACGTGTCTTACAATGCCCGTATTTTCCTTGCAAATACTAATCTCAACATCGTAATTGATTTATGACGAATTGTTGAATTAGAGTGAGTTTGTGATATAGTGATCTCAACGTGGATTTCACATTTCATGGTATCCCTGGATAGTTTTTCAATTTAAATTCAAATTTAAAGGATGTACAATATGGAGGTTAGAAAACTTTGTATGTATCAAGCATATGACCACACACATACACACACACACACACACACACACACACACACACACACACACACACACACACACACAGAGAGAGACCCACACACGAACACAACACTAATCCAATACGTATAGTGCATCTATTTTTCCAAACCATGCATGTATGACACAAATTCAAAAATACTCCTTCTTTTCCTAAATATTAGTCTTTTAGAGATTTCAACAAGCGACTACATACGGAGCAAAATGAGTGAATCAATTCAATATTTAAAACGAACATGAAACTGAAACATGGATATTAGGTCTAGTACTATAGTACATGCAAATGTTGTGTTTAATTAGGCGGAGCTTTTATTGTCGGGGGTCACCCCCTCAACCTTAGATAAAATTGTGAAGCTCTATTTAGGGTTGTTTAGATTATATTAGTCCCCACCCTCCCAACCACCGATTGGTTGTGCACCCCCACCCCTCCTCCCCGGGAGAATATCATGTGCCCCCATACCTTAGATATGCCGATACGAGTGGCTTGGAGCTTGTAGATCTGAGATATAGCAGCTCACATGATGTCTTAATACTTTTACAGGAAACCTTGATGAGTTTGAGAATTGCACACAATTTGTACAAAAACTACTTAGATGCCCTTGGATCCCATATCCAACGACCTCGAAGCTCGTATCACCGTAGCATCTAAGATGAAGGCGGACATCATATTCTCCTATATGTAAGAATATCATGTGCTACCTCACCTTAGATGCTTTGGTGATACAAGATCTTCGAAGCTGTTGGATTTGTGACCCAACACCTCCTCGGTGGTTCGAATGGTTTTTCGCAGAAAATCCCCCAAAGAGTTCGGCCACTGCTTACAAGCACAAAGACTGCTCAGATGCCATTGGATCTCAGATCAAACGACCTCGAAGCTCGTATCACCATAGCAACTAAGATGAAGGATGACATCATATTGTCCTGTATGTAAGAGTATCATGTGCTACCACACCTTAGATGCTTTGGTGATACAAGCTCTTCGGAGCCGTTGGATTCGTGACACAACACCTCCTCGTTGGTTTGAATGGTTTTTTTTGCAGAAAAGCCCCCAAAAAGTTCAGCCACTGCTTACAAATACAAAGACTGCTCAGATGCCATTGGATCTCAAATCAAACGACCTCGAAGCTCGTATCACCGTAGAATCCAAGCTGCGAGAGCACCTTGTGTTTTCTCGCACGGGAGAATATGAGGTGCTCCCGCATCGTAGATTTTATGGTGATACGAGTTCACGGATATCTAACAGCCCACGGTAGGAGGTTTGAATGTTTTTGCAATATACGGTTGAGATAGTTTGGGAATTGCGCAGAAAGTACAAGTACTATGCATGTGCCATCTGATCACTGATCATACGACCTAGATGCTCATATCACCGTAGCGGGTAATTAAGCTACGAGGAGCACCTAATATGAGCAACGGGGAGCCATTGGATCCAAGATGCAGCAGCACACACGAGGCCTGAATGTTTTATTTGCAAAAAAACCTTTGGAGAGTTTGGAAATTGCGCATAATTACAAAGACTACTCCCAAGCCATTGGATCTCACTTCCAACAGTGTAAAAACTCGTATCACCATAGCATCTAAGCTGTGGGGTGGATGTGATATCCTATGCCGTTGTCATTTTTGTTCGTAAACTTGCAAAATACGTGTAACTTGTGCCGTTACTTGTCTAACCGTGCAAAGTGTTTGTTAAAAAAAACCATCCTACACTGAAATATCGGAACAACACACGGGGGTCCGACTTGTCATTAATCAAATTTGGACCTAAAACTAACAAATATGAAAGACAAGATTGGAACTGGAAACCTGGACTACAAAGCGTAAGTTGATAGCCTAAAACAACAACGGTTGTTGGCTTTGTCCCATAACTTCATTTTATACAGTATTACGTTGAGTAGAGTAGAGGGAGTGCCTCGTCAACACGTGCATGACCGTTGACTCACTTACTGGTGGGTCCTAGGTCTGCGATCTCTCTCTTCTCTCCATCGTCTAACCTTTGACGGGCACACACGAAGAGCGGCGCTAGCTTGCCGTGGTGTTATTACAACTAAAAGAAAAAGCTTGGAAAATAGAAGAATGGCCTAGAACAAGAGACGTTGTGGCTCGAGATGGAGCTAACCACACCTATCCAACGTGCCATGTTAGCATGATGAAGTTGTGTGGCTAGTAGGGTGCTTTGGATCCACTGGCTGGGTCCCGAGGTTGAACCATAGGTACTACGTCTGATACAGTAAATTTTTACACGCACATTTTTCCTCCGTGCCGAGACATGGCACACCCTACCGCGTGGTTTCGGGGTCCTCCTGGCTGGTGCACGCATATATTCTTCTTGACGTGGGACGCCCTACCGCGCATTTTCGCCGAAGCAAGTAAATGAGTCGTCAAATCACGAAAGACCACTTTTCCCGCCGAGTACATCAGTGAAGCACGGTGGCTAGCTAGTTGGGTCAGTTCGACCTATTAGCTAGGCCGCCGCCACATTTGTTTTTTCACCCCTTTTTTATCTACTTGTCTGCAGGTAAATTTAAATATCCATTGCGACGTTGCTCTGGTGTTTGAGTGCGACAGGATTTTTAATTTTTTGAATGACGGGAGCAGGCGCGGCAGGAATTTTAATTCTTTGATTGACGGGAGCAGGCGCGACAGCAATTAGTCACGATGACTCCGCCTGTAAAACCCACTGCTCCTTGATGTGAGAAGTCGTCGACTGATGTTTTACCATGGTGAAAACCAAAAGATTCCCCGCTCCTCGGCTGGCTCCCTCCGGCTTCCCGTAGATTGCATTGCCTTTCA
Source organism: Secale cereale (assembly GCA_902687465.1). Lineage (NCBI taxonomy): Eukaryota > Viridiplantae > Streptophyta > Magnoliopsida > Poales > Poaceae > Secale > Secale cereale. The sequence continues at coordinate 220,091,489 of LR738712.1, forward strand.
GCCGTTTCACCCCCTGCATCACCAACGTCATGCGCCTCGAGAAGCTGAGGGACTTCGGTGGTGTTTAGGAGCCCTCTGCATGGGCATTTCCATGTCTCAGCGCAACATGACCGTTGGATCAAACTCAGACGATGCAAATCAGTCACTGTAGCACAAAGCGTGTAGGTGTGTTTGGTTGCATTCTCATCTCAATATACTCGTCTATCTAGATGTGTAAGTCACCTTACGACAACCAAATAATCCCAAAACACTTAGGCTCGGTACATTAACTCGCTCCCCATTTCTTGTTTTGTGACATATCAACCAATAAGAGACGTGGGCCATGCATGCTTTCAATGACTGGAGACTAATAAACATGACATGCGGTGGTTAGTTCATTGCATGCAATGCTATTAATTAGCAAAAAGACATTAAGGTTTTTCGTTTTCCTCTCCGCCTTGGTCGTAGTACTCTCCGTGCGCTGTAGACCTAGTTCTGTTAACATTGATCTCACCGTTCATTCTCGACCGGACAGTCGAGAAAGCTGTACTATGTTACTACATTACTGTTCATATAGTTGACATGCGCACAACATCATATGTTGTTGTCATATCTTACTACACTAGCAACAAGATTATGTAGTACTAACGTATGAACCACTGCATATGCCTAGTAGTAGGAGCACTGTGTATGTTCAAGTGGCTGCCGTGCTTCGCACTCCTCCGTCTTAAGAGTGGAAACGCTTGCTGTAATCATTTTTTTCTTCAGAAAACCAGTGGACATGCTCTACGGTGCGGATCCTCCTCCAGTCATGCACTAAATTACTCACTTTCACCGACGTGTGGGACAGCCAGCACCGGGGTCCACCAGCCATGTACTAAATAAATCCGTAATAGAGTGACGGTAGACTACCCGATCGTAGCGCAACAGTAATGACCAATGAGCCGTCAAATCACAAAACCCCCTCCTTTCCAGCAGTAAGTTGGACGGACGAAGCAACCATCATTTAACTCTTCTCTCTCAATTTCCTCTCTACCCAACTTGCTTCTCCCTCATTTTGTTCCTCATTTCTTCAAGAAAACCTCGAACTGCTTCTGCCATTGTTCTTCTCTCCCAAAGAAGGAAAGGTGAGCGCATCAATGGTGTTGATTCTGGCCAAGGCCCGGTCTTGCAACCCCAAGACTGATCCTATAACTCCCTCTCTTTTCTTCTTTTGGGTTTGTGATTATGGTTTCTTTTCTTTTATTTCTATTCGATAGTTTCTTGATGGACGCTGGAGCACCGACCAAAGTGATGTCTATGGCTCTGGCCAAAACCGTCGAGGCTCATTGTACGAAGAAGCGCAAGCACCCCGCCGAGACTACCACAGACAAGCTCAAAGCCATCGCCTTGTCCAAGCCCCCCTCTCCAGGATCCCTCATTAAGCAAGTCCAGGTAATATCTCTTCTTGACGATCATTTTCTCGATCTTGATCGTGTTTTTTCGTCTAACACACAGTACTAGTACTAGTAGTACAACTTTCCGGGTGATCTTGCATGTGATTTTTGTGTGCCAAATGACGTTCTAAATTCCTCTTTTGACCAAAACATGTGATAGGTTCACACTAATTTCTTATAGATTACTTTCAACTACTCCCTCTGTCCCAAATTTCTTGTCTTAGATTTGTCTAGATACGGATGTATCAAGATACATCCGTATCTAGACAAATCTATGACAAATTTTTTGGGACGGAGGGAGTACTTTATGAACATCAATGCTACTGTACCTTTGAAGAGGGTATATTTGCCTCAGTAACTTGTGTTATGGATATTGCAAGTAATTCCTCTTCTCTCATGCCTTTGAAGACATGTTCTAGTGTCTTTGTTCACTCATTTTTGTGCGTATATGTAGTAATATATGGAGTATAATATCGATAATCATCTTATATTTCTGAACGGAGGTAGTAATAAAATATGGTTTCTATTTGAATTAGAACCAGGTCCGCGGTGGAGACGAAGTTCTCAAAGTCATGCCGTGTGAACTGGAAGACCTGAGGATGAATTCTACTGCTAAACTATGCAACTGTTGTGTCCTTGTCGCCATGTGTCCTAAACTAGTGTTTTCCTGTAGCATTGTTGTCAGGCGTGTTCTCGAGGCTGTACTTGACCACAACAATTTCATGGTTGTGCCTTCGATTATGAAGGGTGTGCTTCTTGTAAAGCTTCCCAACAAATTTGATGCGGCCTGTCTTCATCATCATGTTTATGAGTGGAAAGACCACTCTATTAGGTTCTCCAAAGTTGTCGAGATGGTGATGGTGCATGTAGACATCTCTCACAAAGTCCATGGCCTAGTCAGCTATGCGGGGTTCATCCCGTTGGTCTCTGGCAAGAAATAGTCTGCAGAGTTTAATTAGTGCAACTTTGCTTGTCTGTAGTAAGTACTATTGTTCAGTACTTGATTTGTGTTTGTGAACCCTGTATTGTTTATTAGTACTGCCGCTTTTGGTGTGTGGTCAGTCCTGAGAACGGTCTATGTTAATGTCTGTCCGCTCAATTCAGTCTGCATATTTTGAAGTATCCAGATCATCTTTTTTGTGAGGACGGTTTATCAATTATGGTTACACTCCAATATCTGTATGCATTGCAGGGTTTATCGCACCCACCAGGATTTCCAGTCCTATGGATGTTCGGTCCGTACAATTTGTCACGACCTTTGGACTGTCCTGCTTGTGGGAGTAGGCGGGGCCCCTGCATGTCACCCGTAGTTGGACAATCAATCTTCTGTTTAGTACTTCAACATAGTGATTTCCTGGTAAGAATTCGCTCGTGTCACATCAAGTAAATCTTATTGATTTACTGTCTAAATATTATTGATTTAATGTCATGTTTTCTTTGTTTTCTCGCAATTTTACGATGCAGGTTTTCCCATGTGACATTCATCACAGAGTAAACCGTTTGGTTTGCTCTACGATGGCCCTTTTTGCAGGTTTCACTTCTTATGTCGTGTTAGTAACGAAGGCACTGTCCATCACTTATATTACTGGAAAATATTGGATCAGTCTGTTGTCTGAGTACAAGCTGAATCCCTATGATCAACTGCAGTTTGGTTTAACAAAAACGCCACAATTAGTCCTTCTCGCGTTTAAAAGAAATGAATAAAAAAACTGGATCACGGTCACAAAGCCTAGTCAAGTTAGAAAGCTGATCATAGCAGACCAGACACGATCGCCGCTGTCTCGCACACCGGTACCACCTTCAGCAAATGATCGAGCACCAGCGTTGCTCTAGCACTGACTGCGGCAGCCGCTCAGTCTGATCGAGCTGAGGATTGGGCACCGACCGCGTCAGCGGATCAGGCTGATCTATCGGAGGATCGGGCATCGACACCGGCACCTGCTCCGACACCGACACCAACTCTACAAGGAGCACCATCTCCGGCAGTAGCAGCGGCTTCGGCACTTGCACCAACACTTGCACTTGCATCTGCTCCGGCCCGTGCAGCGGCAACAGACTGGGCTGCAGTTCGCACTTCATATACACAGGTCCTTACAAAAACCGACATGTCCACCTTCTTGGTAAGCATTGACCGCCCAAGTGTTTCGTTCTTTTTTCTTTCCATGTTGTTTCGCATGATTCACTGTGTTGATCTAACTGTTTGGGTATGTCTTCTTGTTTGCAAACAGAGAATTCCTAGAGCAACGAGAGAGTCGTTCAACAATCCGGGCGACAGCGGCTAAGTTTCTCTTACCATGCGCAGCCTTGGTGTGAATGAACCTGCTCAATATACCGTAAGTACGAAGGGTGGTCGCATGATGATTGATGCTAAAGGATGGTCAAGGTTCAAATCTAAATCATATCTTGCTCTAGGGGATGATCTCAAAATCGAACTTTCTCGGCAAGGAGAGCTGGTCCAAATTAACTTTGAAATTCTTGAGTAGCAGCAAGCAACTGCCGAAGTGATCTATCGTACGATTGATTTTGATGTAATAATCTAGCATGGTGAAACAAGTGTCCTATGTGTATAAGTAAAACGAAAGTATTATTTATCACATGGTATATCGTTGATAGAATTGCAACTCTCATTGTTGGTTAGGAACTGTCGTTTGATTTCATTCCAACAGCTGCCGTGCTTTATTCAATTTTGTGTATTCTCCTTGCGACAACATCCAAAACCACCGCCGTACCGATCGCTTGCAATATGAAAAGTGCTGAGGTAGAACACATGGGCCCCCAAACATGCAGGGTGGGCCTGCGGCCCAAGTCCTGAACCGTGAGCCTGTCTGAGTATTATATTCTCAACTGAACCCCCATAATTGTCTCATAAAAAGGCTGAACCCCCATAATACCCGTGTGTTGCACGTAACATCAAGATGCATTTCTATGAGTATTTTATCTTGTGAGAGAAAAGGATGAACGAGGGAAGGCCTTATTTGCAAATGTGGAGTGGTGTGTGGGTACCTTTTTGCAAAATTGCCATAGTTTCCTTCCTATCCGTCAGATATAATTTTGTATGTATAAAGTTGTGATATAAAAGATTTGTATATTTCTTTATAGAGGGAGTATCTCTCTGTCAAAAATATATTTTTGTGTAACTAGTTACTCATGTCTTTCTACTTCCTTTCGCTTATATGTGGGGCATCCGGCAACGGGGTCCATGTGCCATATGCACAAATTAGAGTGCACAACTGCACGATAGACACACCCCGGTCGTAGTGCCACAGTAATGCCCAATGAGCCATCAAATTACAACCCCCCTTTCCAGCTTTAGCAGTAAGCTGGACGGACGAAGCGGCAATATTTTACTGGGCCTGAATCCCCTTCTCCCTCGTCTGCTTGTTCAGACAAAACCCCCATTCGGCGATTGCATATGGTTTTCTCATGGAGAACCAGGTACAAATTCTTCATCCATCCCCGATAAATCCAAGTCTCTTGGTCACGGGTAATCCTAGGATGGCAGCCGCTGCCGTTGATGCATTTTTCTTCCTACTGAATCTAGTGTGTTTCATTTGCAGTGCCCAAAGTGCGAGGACCCTACAGGTTTCTGCGCCGTCGGCGAGATGCCACACTTATTCCTTCTCATCCTAACACAGGATTTTAAAACGCGCATAGTATGTTCCTAGAATCCTCTTTTCTATCCGGGAGGGTGGGGTTTTCTTGAACATGTTGTTGACTAATTTGGAAATTTGGATTACTATATTTGGATAAAAGGTACTACCAGTATGATGGTCAACACTGACATGAAGGAGGAAGTTATTTCTAGATTTGGATAGGGAATACATTTTGTTCTCATATTATTTTTCCTGCAATGAATTATTTGCTCTGCCAGAACACATGTACTCAAGATGCTCGGCCTTGCCATAACTGAATACACCAGTTTAATGGTCACAGTGAAGACAAGCCATGGATATAAGTTCCGAGTTCGGTTCATGAACCAAGAAGATCACTCCTTTTTTATGGCCGAACTTGGATAAACATTCTCAATTGTTACGGACTGAAAGTTGGCGCAGGAATGTTGATGGAAATAGCAGAACCTGGTCTCATCTTCACTGCGATCTTCCACCCCAACGTCGTTCCAATTGTTCATCCATGTTAGTATCTGGTTCTTTCTTGTTGCCTCGATTACTTCTTAATCCACCTATTCTGTCTAACTAATCATAATTTAACTTTAGAAGTAGCAATCAATCTCTCACTAAGATGCTACTTCTAACTAATATTTTCTTATAATTGGTGGCACGTGTAGGTTTTTTGAGAGTTAAGTAGGCTACTCATTTGTTATTCTGTAACAACTCGGCTGTTACTGATGGCACTGAAGTTGACTGGGACGACATCCACAAGTTCCTACACTTTATTGATCGTCTTGAGGTCCTTGTGGGGCGTTTCAATGGTGGAAGGCTACGTGGGATATGTGTGCCACTACTGCACTTGTTGAAGAGGTCCAACTGTGTCGAGAAACTTACGGTACGAGCTGTTTTCTGTTATATATGTTGTTCATAAACTATTGCTCATACACAGTTTTACAACTGTGATCTTCTTGAAACAGAAACTGCCCAGTTCTATTGTTCCTATACAGATGCCTGACCATGGTCGGGTCAGACTTGCGCTTGGTCACAACATGATGTTTATGTCGACCTACTCCATTCCCCTTGGAGGTGAAAAGATACTTATTCATGGGTGGTCTCAAATAATGAAGGCCCGTCAATCTTGGAGAATAGGACAGAAAATATGTTCCTGCTTTTCCATGGCTCTAAAGGGAATATCATGTTTATTGACCACACTGCGATATGAAGCCGCTTTCAGAAGGTTGTGGATGCGCGGGGTGGCGCCTGGGCCTTGTCCTGGGGCATGGAGGCCTCTCCCTTGGTTAACTGTAGGCAAAGTAGCACTGTTTGAGGCGTGCTTTGTGCGATTGAACCTGTATAAGTACTTATACTGCTTTCAGCTATGGTTGTTAAGTACCCCTGCTGGTTTTAGTTAAGGTTGTTAAGTACTCCAGCAGCTTTTCCAGACTGTCGTGTTTCTTCAGTCATGTCTTCCTCCAGCCGCCAAAACCAAACCAGCACCGGTGGGGCCGCCTGCTTAAGCCTCCCACTGCTGGCTGCGCCTCAGCACACGCATCACCGCCCCACCATCTCCTAAATCGTTAACATCGACGTCCGAGGCCTCACCGTCGTCCTCCCAGCGCTTTGGTGCGCTCGCCGCGGCGGCGCCCTCTCGCGTTGTCAACATGGTCAACAAACAACCGGAATCGGCAAGAGTACATGGAGAGGATGACAGTACGGGCCCACCATGTCAGTGTATGGAAAAATAAAATGCTTCCTCCTAGTATTTTCCTGACATCTGGAACCCACGACATTGTGAGCGTATATAGTCAATAGACAAGAGAACAACACAAGATCGGCTGACACCTCGGACGTAGCTGCTCGAACAATATTTTTTTTGTTATTTTTGAGACGGAGCAGGGTTTGCAATGGGTTGTGGCCCGTCTAGCCTAGGCTTATATTTTATGTTCCCCATGTGACCAGCCTAGCTATTTTTTCTTTGTGAAAATGAGCCCAGTTTATTTTTTCTCAAGAATACCCAATCCAGGCCTATTTATTTTTCTACACCCTGATGGGCTGCAACTCTTTCAAGACGCCTGCAAATCTTGAAAGTAATATGAAATTGGGTGTAAATATAAAAACAGATGCCAAATTGGCAATTACTTTATAATTTCTGAATTTTTTCACATTTTCAGATTCCTATTTCACCGGGCATTAACCTAATTTAAATATTTCTTCAAAGTACTTTAAATCTGGCTCAACATTTCGGTATTAAAAATATTTTGGAACCCATAGAAATATGCGAAATTGGCCCTAGCCAACCAAAAAAACGGACTGCAATAAATTGCATAAGAAGTCGCAATGAGCTATATATAAATTATAAAAAAAGAGGGAATGGTCTGACTTATGGGCCTATTAAGTTGACGTGTATACAAGATTTTTTTTGTTATTATATACCTCAACAAACAATTCTAGCACATGTAACCGTTGGATGTCAATCCAACGGCCGTCGTGTTTCTTCAATCTCTGATCTTCTTGCTCCAGCCGCCAAATCCAGCGCTGGCGGGACCTCCTGCTCCTGCCTCTCGTGCATGCCTCACCGCCCCCTACTACTCCCACAGCTGGCCAGGGCATCCCTCTACTCACCCACACCCCCTGTTATTCTGCGGCGACGGCAACCTCACACCGCAGTCGAACCAGTGAACCCTCGTACTCCTCTCCGTGTGGGCATCCACTGCCGCGTCTTCCTCGGCTCCGCATCATAACCTTCCTAGGCCTCGCCATCGTCCACCGCCCTGGTTCTCTCGGCGCGGCGTGGTCAACATGGTCAAGGAACGACTTCCATCGGAAGAGTACTGTCGTGGAGAGGCTGACAGCTGGGTCCACGCCAGCCACAAGGAAGTGCCTCCTTATTACGCGGAAAATAATTACCCCTCCACTTGATAGCAGGGACCCACCGGACGGGCCACCGTATTTCGCAAAAAAACATTTCCCCCTGACTGCTGGGACCCACCGGACAGGCCACCGTATTTCGCAAAAAAAAAACGTTCCCCCCGCAGTCAACTCAGACCCACCAGAAGTGCCTCCTTATTACGCACAAAAAAATGAATAATCCCCCTGCTAGCTGGGACCCAGTATAGTGGGAGGCTGACTTGTGGGCCTACTAAGTTGACGGGGACGGAGGGCTTTGTCAACTTAGTCAATATGCACGATTCTATCTCCATTGACCATACGATTTCCATCCAACGGCCGTAGTGCTTCTTCAACCTCTGGTCTTCTTTCTCCAGCCGCCCAAACCAGCGCCGGTCGTGCCTCGTGCTCCTGCCTCCCATGGCCGGCTGCGATGCCGTGGAGGCCTCACCGCCCCCTACTACTCCCACGGCTGCCCAGACCATCCCTCTACTCACCCACACCCCCTGTTATTCTGCGGCGACGGTAGCCTCACACCGCAGTGAACTAGTGAACCCTCATACTGCTCTAGGCATGGGCTTCCACTGCCACGTCTTCCCCAGCTCCGTGTCGTCCCCTTCCTAGACCTCACCTTCGTCCATCGCCATGGTGCTCTCGGTGCGGCCTGGTCAACATGGTCATGGAACGGTTTCCATCGGACGTGGACTGTACGTGGAGAGGCTGACAGCTGGGTCCACGGCCATAGCAAGGAAGTGCCTCCTTATTACGCGCGAAATAATTATTCCTCCACCTGACAGCGGGGACCCACAGGACGGGCCACCATATTTTGCTAGAAAAACGATTCCCCCTGACTGCTGGGACCCACCAGACGGGTCACCATATTTCGCGAAAAAAACGTTCCCCCCGCTGTCTGCTCGGAGCGACCGGAAGTGCCTCCTTATTACGCACAAAAAAATGAATACTTCCCTGCTAGTTGGGACCCACCTTGGTGGGTGGCTAACTTGTGGGCCTACTAAGTTGATGGGGATGGAGTGCTTGGTCAACTTAGTCAATATGAACGGTTGTAGCTCCAGTAACCGTACGATGTCCATCCAACGGCCGTAGTGCTTCTTCAACCTCTGGTCTTCTTGCTCCAGCCGCCCAAGGCAACGCCAGTCGTGTTGAATGCTCCTGCCTCCCGTGGCCATCTGTGCTACTATAGAGGCCTCACCGCCCCCTACTATTCCCACCGCTGGCCAGGCCCTGCGGCGACGGCATCCTCACATCGCAGCTGAACCAGTGAACCCTCGTACTCCTCTCCGTGCGGGCTTCCACTTCTGCGTCTTCCCCGGCTCCGCGTCGTCCCCTTCCTAGGCCTCTCCGTCGTCCACCGCCCTGGTGCTCTCGGCGCGGCGTGGTCAACGTGTACAAGCAACGACTTCCATTGGAAGAATACTGTACGTGGAGAGGCTGATAGCTGGGTCCACGGGCGCAGTAAGGAAGTGCCCCTTTATTACGCGCAAAATAATTATTCCTCCACCTGACATTGGGGACCCACCGGATGGGCCACTGTATTTCACAAAAAAAACGTTTCCCCCTGACTGCTGGGACCCACCAGCAACATCTTCGCACACAAGGAAGTGCGTCTGAAAAAACACGATTCGGCTCCCTGACTGCTGGGACCCACCAGCTACATCTTCGCATGCAAGGAAGTGCGTCCGAAAAAAAAACGATTCGCCCCTGACTGCAGGGACCCGCTAGCTACATCTTCACAGGCAAGGAAGTGCCTGACAGTCGGGACCCACTTGGGCGATGCATACGTAGCGTTGTCATTCTGGTCGCGAACGTGTACGTACATATTGGTCGATGTGGAGGCGCGCACATGTCATAGTAGAGGCGCGCACGTAGCATGTACACGTACGTACAGCGGCAAGTGTGGAAGAAAGAAAATACGTCCACGTTCGTACATACGGGTAGGGTCTCGAATGCCTATGCGCTCCTGCGTACGGCCAGGGCTCGTGTACATGACTGGGTCGGAAGGAGAAACAACGTCTTCGTCATGTTCATGAGGAGCCAACCGGCTGGGTCGGAACGGAATACATCGTCGTGTGCATTGGGAGGGCTTGGACGGAATAGCCAATGGAAACGAGGCCTGGCGTGCCGCAGAACAGAGGAAACGGCCTTGTGTTCGTCTGGCCACGTTCGATACGGGATCCTTTTCACCGAGAGGGCTCTGGCGTATTGCTAAACGGAGGAAACGGACCTCCTACAGTCGAAACGGGGGTCCTGTTGACCGGGAGGGGTGTGGCGTACCACAAAACGAAGGAAACAGACTTGTGTTGGAGCGCTACAGTCGAAACGGATGTCCTGTTCATCGGAGGGGTGTGGCGTACCGCAAAACGGAGGAAACGGACTTGTGTTGGAGCGCTACGGTCGAAATGGGGGTCCTGTTAATCGGGAGGGTTGTGGCGTACCACAAAACGGGACTCCACGGGATACTGTTCATCACCACCGTTGACCCCCTCCAGCCTCCACGGGCTACTATTCATCCATCGTCGACCTCGTCTAGCCTCCACCTGCAATTGTTCAGCCTCCAACGCGCGCTACTCCACCGGCTACTGTTCAACCAGCCCTCTCCACGGGCTCCTATTCAACCACCCCTCCACGGGCTACTGTTCATCCGTCCCTCCATCGTCTACTGTTCATGCAGCCCTCCACGGGGTGGTCCTGTTCATGCAGCCCTCCACGGGGTCCTATTCATGCAGCCCCAACCAACTCGATCGAACGGGGTCCTGTTCATGGAGAGGCAACACCACGGGGTCCTGTTCAGCCACCCCCATAGGGAACTGCTCATCCAAACCCCCCGGCAACGCTCACTGTTATTGCAGCGGCAGCATCGATCGGCTTCAGTTAGCAGCAGTAGCGAAGGAATCGCTGGATCAGGTTCAGTTAACACCCATCAATCGATTGCTCGTGTTTAGTGACGCGTAGCCTTCAGTGCAATCACACGGGTTCAGTTGAGCCCAACGCCTCTCTCGGGTTCAGTTAGAGCCCAACGCCTCGCACCCACGCGTGTGCGTGTACGAGTGAAACGCGCATCGCTCAGCCACGACCACCCACCGTAACTGGGAACACCCCGATATTTTCCTTGCCCTCGCTTGTACCATGGTTTTTTCCGTCATGGACGACCCATAGAATGTCATGTAGCTGCGTCTCCGGCCCGCCCAGGACAAAAAGCCCATTTTCTGTCATGATTTTTTTCATAGAAGTAGGACCCCACCACATCTATGATGATACCGTGTTTTGTCAGAATTATTGTCATAGAAGTGTCATAAGTATGACATAAAAAAGTTTCGTTCGGCCCAAAATGTCACGGATGTGTCTTTTTTTGTAGTGTCAAGGACTCACGTCATGGCGGGTTATGATATCTCTTGAGAAGATGAAGAAAGATTGACATGAACAAGTTCAAATCAACCTGGGGCCTAATGTTGGGGATATAACTATTTGATATGACCCGCCAAGGAGGGGCCGGGTTACCCAATGGCGGTTCATGGGCCAAGCCCAGAAGCATGTTGAAGATGGCGGTTCAGTAAGAGTAATTTATAAAGGGCCCAAAGCGCAGAGCGGCTTAAAGGTCATATGTGTAAACCGCCATCCATGTTTAACTTGTACTGTAAGGCATGTAACAGCGAGTCACCGAGCCGGACACGATTGTATGAGCCGGCCGGGACTCCGTAGGCCACAGGGCATCGACCCGTGTATATAATGGGATGCCCCAACAGCAGTTTAGGGCAAGAAATAACCGATCGAGAGCCAGGCAAGCGTATTCGCTCCCTAGCAATCAAAACCCTAGCAATTCCACCTCAAACTAGATTAGGTTTTACCCTCATCGCAAGGGGCCATAAACTTCCCATGTCTCTTGTCCCGTTTTAACCCCTTCTAGCTAACCACGTCGCTATGGCTCCAAATTAAGTCCTTTCGTTAGGACGGCTGCCGTGATAACTCCATGACAAGTGCCGAGGGTGATACCTCATCAGCACTTCTGGTGTTAACCTTGTAGGTTAGTTCATAAGTTATTGTCATCGAGGGTGATTACTCCTTCTCCTCTCCCGATAACGACACTATCGTTGTTGGATCTTGGGTTCCGACAAAACTCATGTGGTTCAAACTCTGGGGTGCACACGAAGATCTCTCCTCCCGCCCTGGCTCGTCTACTCGCTGATCCCTAGGCCTAGCTCGTCAGATCCGAAGAACAAGGGACACAAGGTTTATACTAGTTCGGGCCACCATTGTGGTGTAATACCCTAAGCTAGTGTGGTGTGGTGGATTGCCTTATAGGCTGAGGAAGAACTAGTACATGGGGTGAACAACCTCCTAAGGAGAGGTGTTCTTGTGCTCGAGTGAGCTTGTGGATGTGTGGCCTTCTATCTGATCAACTCTGGATCCGATGAGATGAGATTAGATTAATGGTGGTGGCTAGTCCTATTTATAGTGGCCCGGGTCCTCTTCCCAAATATTGAGTGGGAAGGGATCCCACAACGGCCAAATTTGAAGGGGGACGGCTAGTACAAGCTATCCTGACAAAAGGTGGTCTTCAGCTGCCAAAGGTTCTGGTGGTGACGCCGCCGTGGTCTCCACGATGACCTCCACTGTCCGTCCTGCTGGTCTTGGTCTTGTTGCACCGATATGGAAACCTTTGCCTGATGCCTCGGGACTCCTCCCGTGCACCTGCTCCTTTAGGACCAAAGAGGAAACTGGCACTCTGCGCCCGCTAGAGCCCACCTGGCCTTGGTCGTCACTCCTCACGTCACGAGGACCTCGCGAGATGCCCCTTGTCTCGATATCTCCGATCCTCAGGAGCCAACCTAGTGAGGTTGCCCCAGGGGAGGTCTTGCGTCGGCTGCCTCGCGAGGCTCGGCCCCTCGCGAGGGTCCTGAGTTGTTGCTGAAGAGGTTGGGCCGTACCAGGCCGCCTGATGAGCCACGCCCTGGGCCGCAGGCAAGCAAGTCTGGGTACCCCCATTCGCAGAACACCGACAGTCATGCAACTCCTCAAGAGTGGACCACGATGGTGACTCCTCCTTCGTTCACCTTGACGATAACATCAGGTGGAATAACATCGAGGGCGATTCCTCAGGGTTCCCTTTGGTGTTAGACACACATATACTATGGTCAGTATGACTTTACAGTAACGCATGTTACTAAAGACAGGTCGGCCCTGAGGAGTACCCACACGAGCTTCATTACGTGTGATGTGTAGTCGGGTCGACTTGGAAGGTGCCCGCTAGATAATTACAAGGCGTGGTCGGGCATTCTTAGCCCTTGCCACAAGTCCTTGAGACGGGGCGATGGGGTCACATGATCGTGAGTCTCTGCTCGTTACCGCGCGCTCCCAAGACACTAAACGGTTTGGATATTTGATGAGAGGGGCCGCTGGCCTGATAGCGCTAACCATCATGTGGGCATAGTATGGGCGCTCTGCGTCATATGCATCAGACGAAGCTTAATTGACGTCATGCGACTGAGCGGCGCACGCCGTGTTGGACTGGTAAGCTCTTGCCTCTTTTAGGAGGTAGCCTATGTCTGCTCACCGGCCATGTACGCAACATGCACGAGTTCCCGGGGCGATGGCCCACGTCCCCTGGGGGCATAGGTTTAGTCCGGCGTGCTGGCCTCTCTTGTAAGCCTAGGTCGGTTTGCAGCGTATTGTTTAGCTGAGGCCGGGCATGCTCTGATGGTGTGTCCGGCAGGAGTTAAGCGAGCGTGGTGGGTATGTTGGTGCACCCCTGCAGGGAAGAAAACATCTGTCGATAGCCTGTCCTACGGTAACGAACACTTGGAGTTGTATCCCGATCGATACAACTAGAACTGGATGCTAAGGCATGTTTTGGATATGTTGCTCCAGGAGTCGAGAAAGGATTCCGGAGCATTGACAATAACATAAACATGACTTATGTTATACTACTCTAGTCCCCCCTATTGCTGCAAGACGGTGGTTTCTAGAAGATGCTAGTCTTTTATAGGACTAGCTTCTTGTGATGGCCTGGCTTATTAGGGATGATAGACTACTCATATCAATAAGGAATTCCTTCTTTTCCGGGAGCCCATTCGGATAGAACTCCAAAGTTAAGCGTGCTCAGCTTGGAGTAGTTTCAGGATGGGTGACCGACCGGGAAGTTGCTCTCGGGTGCGCACGAGTGAGGACAAAGTGCGCAGAAAAGACTAGTATTGATATGTGAGGCCAGTCTAGATCCCGCCAGGAGTAACGACCACCGGCGGGTGTGTCCGGGGCGTTACAAGTTGGTATCAGAGCCGACCCTCAGGGTTACACGGATGTTTGCGGACAGTTTGTAGGCATGTTGTGCATGACGTTTGTGACCCGTCGTGGCACACGGCATGGCACATGTGCTGTCCTGGAAGCACAGACGGTTGTGCCAAAAGGGAACGTTCCTATGGCCCGACGAGGACGTCGGTTCCTCTGAGTGAGGGTGTATGTGATGGCCTGGCTTATTAGGGATGATAGACTACTCATATCAATAAGGAATTCCTTCTTTTCCGGGAGCCCATTCGGATAGAACTCCAAAGTTAAGCGTGCTCAGCTTGGAGTAGTTTCAGGATGGGTGACCGACCGGGAAGTTGCTCTCGGGTGCGCACGAGTGAGGACAAAGTGCGCAGAAAAGACTAGTATTGATATGTGAGGCCAGTCTAGATCCCGCCAGGAGTAACGACCACCGGCGGGTGTGTCCGGGGCGTTACACTTCTCCCCCTCTTATTGTGCCATTTTGTAGCTTAGTCCACAGATACTACCCCTTTTCATTGATACCGATGCATCAGTAGTATAGATCCTTGCGTGCGAGTACTTTGGATGAGTACTCACAGTTGCTTTGCTACCCCATTTCCCCTTCTTCTTCTTTCTGGTTGATGCAACGAGATGGTGGAGTCCAGGAGCCAGATGCCACCTTTGACGGCTGCTACTACCGCAATGGAGGCTACTACAATGTGCAGATCACCGATGACTAGGAGAAGTTACGAGGTCCCAGGCAGGAGGCCTTGCCTTTTCGATCGTTGATGTTTTGTGCTTTCCTTCTTAAGGCAAACTTGTTTAACTTATGTCTGTACTCAGATATTATTGCTTCCACAGACTCTTGTGTATTAGAGCTTATGTATTCGAGCCCTCAAGGCCCCTAGCTTGTAATATAAAGCTTGTATTATTTTAATTTGTGTTTAGAGTTGTGTTGTGATATCTTCCAGTGAGTCCATGATCTTGGTCGTACAAATTTGGGTGCATGATTAGTGTATTGTCAAATCAGGGGCGTCACAACCACTAGTTTACTATTGTCTATTATACTAACATTTCTATTCCTTATAACCTAGTTTTTAGCTTGACTACTCGTGATATCATTCCACTTCCTAGACCTGCTTTGTTTGATCCTATCTCCAGGAGTGGATACAGGATTATGTCCACGGATATCATTGCTTATCGGAACGGCCAAGCTGCGGGAGAGGAGGAGCCTCAACAGTGGGATGAGTGGATGCCTGCACCTCAGTACACTAACTACTATCCAGGCTACTAACTGCATACCAAGTTAGGCCAAAAGCCTAAGCTTGGGGGAGTACGGGTTTCTCACCGACTTTACATTCGTGTTCACACATTTCAATCGTTGGTGTTCACACTTTTTCATTGTATTACCCATGATTAATTTATTTTCTCGTTTTCTTCTTGTGTGTTTGAAAGACCTTGAAAAACAAAAAAATGTCTAGCTGTAGTTAGTTTACTTTTTATGCTTGTCTGGTTGTAATATTAAGAAAAAAACCCAATAAGATTTTCTTGTTCATGTTTTGCTCGTTGGCAGTTTCCCTGTGTAAATAGTTCTTCTCATTTTTGTTTTCCTCTTTCGTTTGCTTGTTTTGGAAAACCAAAAACTCCAAAAATATTTTAGTTTGTTTCTCTGAATTTCGTTCTTTTTTATTTCCGACTAGTAATAAGGAGAAGACCACGATGAAAATGTTGAGTTGCTCTCTTATGCGTAATTGTTGATCTAATAAAGGGCCCATTTTACCTTGTCTTCTCATATTGAATAAAATGTTTGCAGATTCCAGCTTAGTCAACAACACTCTTGTACCATTATTATGATTTCGCATCATTCGGTCATGCAAGTGAAAGGCAATAATGATGATATTCGATGAACTGGCCGTGGTAGAAAGAAACTAGTATGAACTCGACTTGTCCGTTTTTTGTAAGTAGGCTTAACCTAGTATCCATGGTTCAACCCATTATGATTAAACATGTTTGTAATGACAATTAGAGATTATAGTTTCACATGCCATGCATAAGTAGCTAAGAGTTGATAATGATTTTTCTTGGATTTCACCATTGCGTTAAAATGATCATGATGTAGTATGAGGATATGGTGTCATCCTCTGAATGTTAGAGTGGCTTGACTTGGCACATGTTTATGCATGTAGTTGAATCAAAACCAACATAGCCTCTATGATAATTATGTTCATGGTGTCCATATCCTACATGCGGGTGTCCAATGTTTATTATGCATGATGCATGTTCATGACCATTGTTGCTCTCTAGATGGCCGCTTCTCAACCTATTTGCTATCCTTCACCTGTAATAAGCAGGATTACTGCTTATGCATCAAATTAAAAAACTCAAGTTATTCCAGATGAGTCCACCATACCTACCTATATACGATATTACCCTGCCGTCCTAAGTAAATTTGCATGGTCCACATCTAAAAACTTCAAATAAATATCCTTTTTGTGTGCCTGGATTGTTCATGGAATGAGATGAGGTGGTCGGTATCTTCCATTTTAAGTGGGTTATTCTTAGGTCGAGTGTTTATTAACTCGCCATCGCACGAGAAAAGGGCGGTAATAGGGATTCCCAGTCCCAAATTGCAAAAAAGAAAAAAAAAGATTATAAATAAACAAACATAAACTCCCAATGGAGTCCAAAGCTTTATTTTTATGCTTGGGAACCGCCACTAGCGTGTTTAGCATGGGAGATATCGATAAATAATAGTCGTGAGCTTGGCCTTCTCGTCTTCAGGTTCAGGAGCGGGGAGCTGGACGAGGGTGAGGCGCCCCTCCTCACCTCTGGCGCACTTGGTCTCGAGGTTGAAGAGCTCCAGGGGCATGCTCCTCCTTCCTCTTAACGTCGCGGACACCGTCTGAGAAAGCTGAAATGATGGCCTCGTCCTTGATCTTGGGGATCTTGACGCAGACACTGCTGAAGGGTTCGATGAACTTCTGTAGGGTTTCTCCTGGTTGTTGCTTGATACGCTGCAAGTCACCTACGGCCGGGGGGCGGTCTTGGGTGCCCTGGAAGTTGGCGATGAACCGCTCGTGCATCTCGCTCCAGGAGAAGATCGATCCCACGGGCAGATTCAGGAGCCACGAGCGTGCGCCATCCTTGAGGTCCATGGAGAACCAGTTTGCCATGATCTTCCAGTTGCCACCAGACGCCTCAATGCTCAGCTCATAGAGCTGCAGGAACTCCGCAGGGTCGGGGGTGCCATCATAGCGTGGAGGCAGGTCGGGCTTGAACTTCCTAGGCTAGTTGACGTTGCGTAGCTCGGGGGAGAGGGCCTTCCAGCCTGCTATTGACGCCGGAGCTTGTCAGGGAGGCGGAACTTGGTCTTGGTCCTCGCACGGCACCATGGCGGGGGGCGCGCATTCTCGACGCTACTGTGGGGGGAGTGCTGGCGCTCCTCCACTGGGCCGCTGGTTCTCTTGGCAGCTTCCTTCTTCATGCACGGGCGCCACACGTGGGTGATCACGGCTAGGGGCCACGTGCCTTTGGTCTTGGACGACGCCTTGGTGGGGAGGTAGCAGAGTAGATTCATGGGCCACGTCGTCCGCAACGGGAGGCGGACGAGGTAGCGAGAGGGAAGGCGCTGGAGAGCCCCCAGCGGCACTGATGAGCTCGGCGATGCGGTCGAGCCATTCTTCGTAGAAGTCGTTGATGGGGCGGTAGCGCAGGAGCTCGCTTGCCATGAGTAGCGCAGCCTGCGCGTCCGCTGGTCCGCGACGAGCAAGGGATGACAAGACCGCTGGGGTCGGTGTCGGTGTTGAGGTATGTCCGTCTCGCCGCACGGAGGAGTGCAGGGACGAGTCCTGCTATTCGTGCCGCACCGGGCCAGTGGTGGCATTGGCAGCAGGCGAGGGAGAACGGCAGGGTGGTCCACCGGCAGGAGCTTTCTGAGCGACGTGGGCGGTAAGGGCAGTCCGCCGCTCAGCACGGGCTCTGCGAGCGTCGGCCATGGAATCGGTGGGACGACAGAGTATGGATCGACGGAAGGGATGTTTTGGCACACCCCTACCTGGCGCGCCAAATGTAGGATCTTGGGATCCGGGAAAACCCTTGTTGTTCCAACCCTGGGGTGCGCACGGAGATTTCTCCTCCCGCCCTAGTTTGTCTACTCACCGATCCCTAGACCTAGCTCGTCAGATCCGAAAAACAAGGGACACAAGGTTTATATTGGTTTGGGCCACCGTTGTGGTATAATACTCTAATCCAGTGTGGTGTGTTGGATTTCCTTGCAGGCAGAGGAAGAACTAGTACATGGGTTGAACAGCCTCCTGAGGAGAGGTGTTCTTGTGCTCGAGTGAGCTTGTGGGTGTGTTGCCTTCTATCTGATCAACTCTGGATCCGGTGAGATGAGATTAGATCAATGGTGGTGGCTAGTCCTATTTATAGTGGCTCGGGTCCTCTTCCCAATATTGAGCACGAAGGGATCCCACAATGGCCAAATTTGAAGAGGGACACCTAGTACAAGCTATCCTGAAAAAGGTGGTCTTCGCCTGCCAAAGGCTCTGGTGGTGACGCTGTCGTGGGCTCCGTGATGACCTCCGCTCGACCGTCCTGCTGGTCTTGGTCTTGTTGCACAAATATGGAAACCTTTGCCAGACGCCTAACGTCATGAGGATCTCGTGAGGTGCCCCTTGTCTCGATATCTCTGATCCTCAGGAGCCAACCTAGTGAGGTCGCCCCAGGGGAGGTCTAGAGTCGCCTGCCTTGCGAGGCTTAGCCGCTCGCGAGGGTCCGGATTGGTTGCTAAAGAGGTTGGGCCGTACCAGGCCCCCTGATGAGCCACGCCCTGGGCCGCAGGCAGGCAAGTGTCGGTACCCCTGTTCCCAAAATGCAGACAGTAGCCCCCGGGCCCAAGGTGCGCTCGGGCTTGGCTTCGTAGTGAAGCCAAGGGCCAAGTGCGGAGCGCCGCGGGCCCCAAAAGCCTGCGGCCTTGATGGACATGTGCTGATGGCATGGGGGTCTTCACTTCTCCACGAAGCCTCGGCGACTGCGCGACTCGACAAGTCCCTGCATGCATGAAAGATCATCATTAAATGCGATTATGGACGCCAACAATTGGCCTTCTCCTGGCTACCCACTGCCCTTGTATGCCAGGGCACCAGGCCCTGGGGGGGGGGGGGGAAGGCAGCACCCAACGCCGCCCGCGCTCTGGCCACATCGATAACGCCGTCGCGGTGCACGCCACCGCCCCACGAACGCACGCTGGGGGCTCCTCGCGCGAGTTCGTGGTGTGGGCGGCGGTGCCTCCTAGATCCTGGATACGCTTTCTGCCATTCTTTGCCACGGAGATGCCGTCGAGGGGGCCGCTCGAGCTGTGGTTCCAGCACGCCGAGTGCGAGGTCCCGATGACGAGGGCTGATGTTGAGGTCGTCTTCGCGGGCAAGGTCTTCATGACCTGCGGATGGGGCGAGGTCGCCCGCGTCTACTGTGCGGAAGGTGCCCTCGCCATCCACTTCGAGTTCGACAGTGCCTCCATGCTGCTCTTCAAGGCGTTTGACGAGGAGGGACACCGCCTGGAGTGCTGCCTTGGAGGGGATCACCGGGACGACGTAGCGGCTGGCACCGCGCCAACCGTCGACCCTGCCGCCAGCTCGCCCAGCAGCAGCGATGGCCTCCGGGAGTCCAGCAGCTCTCCTGAGTCCGACGAGTCTCCGGAGACGAGCGACTATAGCTACGCGTTCCCAAGCTCGCGGCGCGCCCAAAGCGCATCGGGCTCGCGAGCACATCGTCGGTGGTGATCTGCGCGAGGTCGAAGGTGGGCCATCGTGGTCCACTGTTGATGATGGCGTCGACGATGGTGGCTGTAGCTATGACCTCCCGAAATCCTTCTGTAGCATTCCCTGTGAGGATTCGAGGCCAACCCACGAGGGCTTTTAAAGAACTTGTAGTGCTTTTGCTCTTATCTCATTATCCTTGCTATTAGATCCTATTTGCGAGCCCCGTTTCGTCAATACTGCTCCTTTTTACCCTGTCAGTAGCATAGTGCTCTACGCCGGCATGCCCCAGCCCAAGGCAAGCTGCATCCATCGCTAGTATGCTAGGTCGTGATGCCGTGGTCAAGGCCAGGATGTGAGTGGCCCGAGGTCCGATAAGAGCTCCTGAGGCGCGATGCTCAAGAGGTCCCCCTTGGCGTGCAAGCAGCTTCCGGAGGTTAAAAAGCGAGGTGGCATTGCCGACGCGTGACTGCTGAATCCCGTGCTCCAAGTAAGGATGGGGAACTCAAAGAGTTCGTGACTTATCTTGACGAGCATGAGGTGATTCCTTAAGCGGCGCGCCAGATTGTTTCCAATGCCGCGTGGCTGAGATTTTGCGATTTCCTCCCTGCTGGCCCTAGAGTTCTGCGTTGGCAGGGCCTGGCCCCGCGCGTACCTCAGCCACCGTTGGATCATCCGGATTACCAGGAAAGGACCAAGGTGTGAGGGGCTACGTGACAAGTTAGGCTCTTGGGTCGCGCTGCTCAGGAGTCCCCCTTGACGTATGAACGGCCTTTGGGAAGGGAATGCTAGACTTAGGCCTTGATGTTTTGCATCGGCAGGGCCCAATCCCGCGCGTACCTCAGC
Source organism: Secale cereale (assembly GCA_902687465.1). NCBI lineage: Eukaryota > Viridiplantae > Streptophyta > Magnoliopsida > Poales > Poaceae > Secale > Secale cereale. The sequence goes on from LR738712.1 coordinate 220,112,261, forward strand.
CGCCACTAGCTTTGACTGGATCACCAGGACAAAACGAGGGAGTGTGGGGCTACGGGACCAGTTAGGCCCTTGGGTCGCGATGCCCAAGGGTCCCCCTTGACGTACGAATAGGCCTGAGCTCTCTGAGATGGCCTCCCCTCCTCCCAACCTTCTTGATGCTCTGCGTCCTCGGATCCCGACCCTCGAGCGAAGCTCAGCCACCGCTGGTATGCCAGGTCACAATGCCGTGGTCAGGGCCAAGGGGTGAGGGCCAGAGAGTCAGTAAGAACCCCTAAGACGCGATGCTCAGAGGTCCTCTCTTTAACGCGCAAGAGATCTACGTGAGGAAGGGAGGCTGGCGGGATCGCCTATCATCGGGCTCCTGAGACTCCTACGGGTTAGCCTGTAGCATCCCAACTTAAGTCCGCACCTACTACCGGGCTCCTGATAATTCCACGAGAAGACAAGGGCACCGAGGAGCTGGTGAGGTGACGCTTGCGGAGCGGGCCGCGGGTCAGAGCTCGGTCCCTCGGGGTTGTCAGCGTTGCAGGGATGGACCCAAGCACAAGCTTCGTGCCAATGCATGCAGCCCCCGTTGCGGGATGAGCAGAAGTCCATCAAGCAGTGAAGGAGACCAGAAGAGGTGATGGGAGAGTAGATGATGCCCGTAAGGCAAATTGCAGGAGGAAACTGACTAAATCAAGTAACACCAAATGTGATGCATGCCACAAGGATGGACCTGTGCTGCCTAGGGATAATGCAGCCCGAGGGGCGCCCCCAGCATGGTAAACTAAAGATGCAGAAGGATACACGCCGCAGGGGCAGGCCCATGCGAGCTGGGAATGATGCACCCCGAGGGGCGCTCTCACTTGAACAAAAACCGGAAAATGTCACTTGGCACAGTTGCTGAAGTAGTGTTAGTGTAGCTGAAGATGCTCGATGCAGACACTGCTCCTCATGCGCCGCCTGCCTACGGCACCCCGCGAGGCTCCGAGGTTTCGCAGATCTCACGGAGGACCGAGTCCAACTCCGCCTGGATCTCCTGATGCCTGGCCTCGCGAGCCGCCAGGAACTCCCGCATATGGCGTTGGTGCATGGTCGCTTGGTTCGGAAGGCCAAAAGGCACGCGAACGTAGCTGTGAGAGGGACCCTCGCACCGGCCCACCCGGGAAGGCCAGTAGAGCTCCTAAGATGCGATCATGTTGAGTGCGGGGACGTTGACGTAGGCGCAGAGTCCGTTGCCTGAGCTTGGGGCGATAGATGCACTCTGAGGCACCGGGTGGCGCTTGCCCCGTATTGCCCTTGGCACCTGTAGGTCTTCAATGGTCTAGCTGATGAACTCCTGAGTGCTTGGTGCCTCACGCCTTGAGGGCTCCGGAGGGAAGCATGCAGTGAAGCACTCTTCCACATGGTGCCCGATCACCTCCCTCATGACATTGGCTAAGTCAGAGGCCCTCTAGAGGAGAGCCCCCCGAGCCCAGCCTGAGGGGGGCACCGAGCACGCCTTCCTATGTGAGGGAGGGAGGAGACCCCTCCCTAGGTGTAGGCAATAGGTGCTGCCACTAGGTACTGCATCCCCATGAGGCTCCAGGGCGAGCAGTTGCTTCTTCTTCTTGGGAACGACCTGTGGAGGGTAGATGATGCCATCATTGTCTAGGTCCTCGACTGCTGCCGCCTGGTAAGAACGCTCGAGTGAGCACACGGCTTCCTTTTCTTCACAAGCGACGGTGATGACACCGCCACTTCCCGACATCTTGAGGATGTTGTAACCATGGTGAGTCACTGCCATGAACTTGGCCAGGGCTGGGTACCCGAGGATGGCATTGTAAGGGAGATGGACGTGGGCGACATCAAAGTCGATGAGCTCAGTGTGGTAGTTGTCGCGCTTGCCGAAGGTGACATGCAGGCGGACCTGCCCCACGGGGGTGGTGGAGCCGTCAGTCACTCCAGAGAAGGGCTTGGTAGGCAGCAACTCACCGTAGGGTACTTGGAGGCTGTCGAATGTCTCGACGGACAGGACATTGAGCCCTATGCCACCATCGATGACGGTCTTGGTAACTTGGACGTTGATGATGACGGGCGAACAAAGCATCGGGAGGGCGTCGTCCGTAGCCGCGCACTTGAGCTGGTCTACTAAACTGAAGGTGATGGGGTACCTGGACCACCTGAGTGGGCGAGTAGGCTCAAGCTTGGGGAGAGCCGTGTTTACTTCCCTGGCGAAGTACTTGAAGAGGCGCTGAGAGGATGTGGCCTGTGCTCTGCCCAAGATGCAGGCGACGACACGTGGATCCTGGAAGCCCCCAGCCACCTCATATTGGTCATCATTTCTCCTTGGTGGTGGTAGAGGTGGAAGGCCAGCCTTGCCCTAAGGGCGGTCCTCACGAGGCTGGTCCCTCCAGGTGCCCTCACGGGGCTGATCGCGCCAACAGTCCTCCCGATGTTGATCATGCCACTCTTGGCGGGGGCCGTGGTCGTCCCAGCGTCCCCCGGTCCGACTTCCCCCATGGCCGTAGCCACGGTTGCTGCACTCGGGGTGTTGGATGACGCATCCTTCGCGGAGGGCCCTGAGCTCTTGACAGTCGTGGGTGTTGTGGCTGTGCATGTTGTGGAAGGCACAAAACACTCGGCTGTTCTTGGATGATTCTGGGTAGTTGCGGCCGCGCTTCATTTCCGGTTCCGCCGCGAGCACCGCCGCTCCTTTGCGCTTTACGTCCTTGCTCTGGGCCTTCTTATCTTCAGGTTCAGCAACGGGGAGCTCGATGAGGGAGAGGCTCCCCTCCTCAGCTGTGGCGTACTTGGTCGCGAGGTTGAACAGCTCCAGGGACCTGCACAGATCTTCGTGGATGGAGAACTCCTCCTTCATCTTGACATCGCGGACACCATCTGAGAACGCTGAAATGATGGCCTCGTCCGTGACCTTGGGGATCTTGACGCGGACGCTGTTGAAGTGTTCGATGAACTTCTGTAGGGTTTCTCCTGGTTGTTGCTTGATACGCCGTAGGTCACCTGCGGCCGGGGGGTAGTCTCGGGTGCCCTGGAAGTTGGCGATGAACCGCTCACGCGGCTCGCTCAAGGTGGAGATCAATCCCGCAGGCACGTTCAGGAGCCACGAGTGTGCGCCATCCTTGAGGGCCATGGGGAAGCAGTTCGCCATGATCTTCTCGTTGCCGCCGGATGCCAGTTGCTCAGCTCGTAGAGCTGCAGGAACTCCGCACTGTTGGTGGTGCCGTTATAGCGTGGAGGCAGGTCGGGCTTGAACTTCCTAGGCTAGTTGACGTTGTGCAGCTCAGGGCAAGAGCCTTGCAGCCTGCTATCGATGCAGGAGCTTGTCGGGGAGGCGGAACTTGGTCTTGGTTCTCGCGCGCCACTACGGCGGGGGGCGCGCGGTCTCGACACGGCGGTGGGGGGAGCTCTGGCACTCCTCCACGGGGCCGCTGGATCTCTTGGCAGCTTCCTTCTTCATGCACGGGCGCCACGCGTGGGTGATCACGGCGCGGGGCCACGTGCCTTTGGTCTTGGACGACGCCTTGGTGGGGAGGTAGCAGAGGAGCTTCATGGGCCACATCGTCTGCACGAGGAGGCGGATGAGGTAGCGAGAGGGGCGGTGTCGGAGAGCCCCCAGTGGAGCTGACAAGCTCGGCGATGCGGTCAAGCCATTATTCATAGAATTCATCGACGGGGCGGTAGCGTAGGAGCTCACGTGCCATGAGCAGTACAGCCTGCGCGTCCGCAGGTCCCCGACGAGCATCGGATGACGAGACCGCTGGGGTCGGTGACGGGGTCGAGGTACATCCGTCTCGTCGGACGGAGGGGTGCAGGGACGAGCCCTGTTGTTCGCGCCGCACCGTGTCGGTGGCGGCATTTGCGGCAGCCGAGGGAGAACGGCGGGGTGGTCTGCCGGCAGGAGCTGTGTGAGTGACGTGGGCGGCAAGCGCAGCCCGCCGCTCAGCACGGGCTCTGCAAGCGTCGGCCATGGAACCGGTGGGACGATGGAGCACGGATCGATGGAAGGGAAATTTCGGCACACCCCTTGCAGGCTGAGGAGGAACTAGTACATGGGGTGAACATCCTCCTTTGGAGAGGTGTTCTTTTGCTCGAGTGAGCTTGTGGGTGTGTGGCCTTCTATCTGATCAACTCTGGATCCGATGAGATGCGATCAGATCAATGGTGGTCGCTAGTCCTATTTATAGTGTCCCGGGTCCTCTTCCCAAATATTGAGCGGGAAGGGATCCCACAATGGCCAAATTTGAAGGGGGGCAGCTAGTACAAGCTATCCTTACAAAAGGTGGTCTTCGCCTGCCAAAGGCTCTAGTGGTGACGCCGCCGTGGGCTCCGTGATAACTTCCGCTCTGCCGTCCTACTGGTCTTGGTCTTGTTGCACCTATATGGAAACCTTTGGCTGATGCCTCGGGACTCCTCGCCTGCACCCTCTCCTTTAGCACCAAAAAGGAAACTAGCACTCTGCGCCCGCTGGCACCCGCCTGGCCTTGGTCGTCACTACTCACGTCACGAGGACCTCGCGATGTGCCCCTTGCCTCGATATCTCCGATCCTCAGGAGCCTACCTACTGAGGTCGTCCCAGGGGAGGTCTTGCGTCGCCTGCCTCGTGAAGGTCCTGACTAGTTGCTGAAGAGGTTGGGCCGTACCAGGCCGCCTGATGAGCCACGCCCTGGGCCGTAGGCAGGCAAGTCTGGGTACCCCCGTTCCTAGAACGCCGGCAGTCGTGCAACTCCTCAAGAGTGGACCTCGAGGGTGACTCTTCCTTCGTTCACCTTGTCGATAACATCATGTGGAATTCCATCGAGGGTGATTCCTCAGGGTTCCCTTTGGTGTTAGACACACGGTTACTATGGTCAGTATGACTTTACACTGAACCATGTTACTAAAGACGGGTCGGCCCTGACGGGTACCCGCGTGAGCTTTATTGCGAGTGATGTGTAGTCGAGTTGACCTGGAAGGTGGCCGCTAGATAATTATGAGGCATGCCCAGGCATTCTTAGCCCTTGCCTTAAGTCCTTGATACGGGGCGATGGAGTCACATGATCGTGAGTCTCTTCTCGTTACAGTGCGCTCACAAGCCATTAAACGGTTTGGATATTTGATCAAAGGAGCCTCTGACCTGATAGCGCTAACCATCACGTGGGCATAGTATGGGCGTTCTGCGTCGTATGCATCAACCGAAGCTTAATTGACGTCATGCGACTGAGTGGCGCACGCCGGGTTGGACTGGTAAGCTCTTGCATTTTTAAGGAGGTAGCCTAGGTCTGCTCACCGGCCACGTACGCAACATGCTGGAGTTCCCAGGGTGATGGCCCATGACCCCTGGGGGCATAGGTTTAGTCCGACATGCTGACCTCTCTACTAAACCTAGGTCGGGTTGTGGTGTATTATTTGGCCGAGGCCGAGCATGACCTAATGGTGTGTCCGACCAGAGTTAAGCGAGCGTGGTGGGTATGCTGGTGCACCCGTGCAGGGAAGAAAACATCTATCGATAGCTTGTCCTACGGTAACGAACACTTGGAGTTGTATCCCGATCGATACAACTAGAACTGAATGCTGAGGCATATTTTGGAACTGAACAGAATGCCTTGCCTTTTCGATCGTTGATGTTTTGTGTTAGCCTTCTTAAGGAAAACTTGTTTAACTTTTGTCTGTACTCAGGTATTATTGCTTCCGCTAACTCTTGTGTATTTGAGCTTATGTATTCGAGCCCTCGAGGCCCCTGGCTTGTAATATAAAGCTTGTATTATTTTAATTTGTGTCTAGAGTTGTGTTGTGATATCTTCCAGTGAGTCCCTGATCTTGGTCGTACACATTTGCGTGCATGATTCGTGTACGGTCAAATCGGAGGCGTCACAACCACCAGTTTACTGTTGTCGATTATCCTAACATTTCTATTCCTTATAACCTAGCTTTTAGCGTGACTACTCGTGATATCATTCCACTTCCTGCGCCTGCTTTGTTTGATCCTATCTCTAGGGGTGGATACAGGATTATGCCCACGAATATCATTGTTTATCGGAACGCCCAAGCTGCGGGAGAGGAGCAGGCTCAACAGTGGGATGAGTGGATGCCTGCGCCTCAGTACCCCGACTACTATCCACGCTACTGACTACTTACCAAGTTAGGCGAAAAGCCTACCTTGGGAGAGTACGTGTTTCTCACCGACTTTACATTCGTGTTCACACATTTCAATCGTTGGTGTTCATACTTTTTCATTGTATTACCCAGGATTAATTTATTTTCTTGTTTTCTTCTTCTATGTTTGAAAGACCTTGGAAAAATAAAAAAAATGTCTAGTTGTAGTTAGTTTACTCTCTATGCTTGTCTGGTTGTAATATTAAGAAGAAAACACAAAAAGATTTTCGTGTTCTTCTTTTGCTCGTTGTGAGTTTTCCCTTGTAAATAGTTTTTCTCGTTTTTGTTTTCCTCTTTCGTTTGCTTGTTTTGGAAAACCAAAAACTCCAAAAATATTTCACTTTGTTTCTCTGAATTCTTTCTTTTTTATTTCTGAGTCGTACGAAGACCACGATGAAAATGTTGAGTGGCTCTCTTATGCATAATTGTTGATCTAATAAAGGGCCCATTTTACCTTGTCTTCTCCTGTTAAATAAATGTTTGTAGATTCCAGCTTAGTCCACAACAATCTTGTACCATTATTATTATTTCGCATCATTCGGTCGTGCAAGTGAAAGGCAATAATGATGATATTCAATGAACTGGCCGTGGTAGAAAGAAACTAGTATGAACTCGACTTGTTCTGTTTTTGTAAATAGGTTTAACCTAGTATCCATGATTCAGCCTATTATGATTAAACATGTTTGCAATGACAATGAGAGATTATAGTTTCACATGCCATGCATACGTAGCTAAGAGTTGATAATGATTTATCTTGGATATCAACATTGCGTTAAAATGATTGTGATGTTGTATGAGAATATGGTATCCTCCTCTGAATGTTCGAGTGGCTTGACTTGGGACATGTTTATGCATGTAGTTGAATCAAAACCAACATAGCATATATGATATTTATGTTCATGGTGTCCATATCCTACTCATGCAGGTGTCCAATGTTTATTATGCATGATGCATGTTCATGACCGTTGTTGGTCTCTAGATGGCCGCTTCTCAACCTATTTGCTAGCCTTCACCTGTACTAAGCGGGATTACTGCTTGTGCATCAAATTCACAAACTCAAGTTATTCCAGATGAGTCCACCATACCTACCTATATGCGGTATTACCCTGCCGTCCTAAGTAAATTTGCATGTGCCACCTCTAAAAACATCAAATAAATATCCTTTTTGTGTGCCTGGATTGTTCACGGAATGACAGGAGATGGTCGGTATCTTCCATGCTAAGCGGGTTATTCTCAGGTCGAGTGTTTATTCACTCGCCATCGCACGAGAAAAAGGAGGTAATTGGGATTCCCAGTCCCAAATTGCAAAAAGAAAAAGCTTATAAATAAACAAACACAAACTGCCAATGGAGTCCAAAGCTTTACTTTTCTGCTTGGGAACCGCCACTAGCATGTTTAGCATGGGAGATATCAATAACTAATAGTTGTGAACTAAATGAGAATAGTGCATCCCTCAAAATATCATTTACCTCTGTTTTAAAAACTTGAGCTCTTGCACCTCTGCAAATCACTCCTTCACTCTGCGAAGGGACTATCTATTTACTTTTCTGTTGTGTCATCACCTTCTCTAATAAGCGCCAGATCTGAGAGCACTGTTGTCATGCCTATGCATTGTGTATAGTGAATGTTAGGTATTATCATGAATGGATCTTTTCTACCATGAATTACAATGTCTAGTCGCTGCTCAGACTTTGGAGATGCTCTCCATTTATGTTTTGCGGTCTCGGAAAGGGCTAGCGAGATACCACTATTGTCATATTATATCATGGTTGTTTTGATAACATGTTGCTATTTTAGATATCTTATCATTGCTCGCTAGCTGATTATGTCATTGATATTAGTTATTATAATTTTTAAGAGTTATTGTCGACATAGTTGGTTATAACCCTGGCTAAAAACTTGGGTGTTGTTTAAGCTTATTTATGCAAACGAGAGTAAAATACTTCGTAAAAGATATTATGTATCACTTTCAGTTTATCAACTGAATTGCTTGAGGACAAGCAAAGGTTTAAGCTTGGGGGAGTTGATACGTCTCCAACGTATCTACTTTTACTAACGGTTTTCCTCTTGCTTTGGACTCTAATTTGCATGATTTGAATGAAACTAACCCCGGACTAACGCTGTTTTCAGCAGAACTACCATGGTGTTTTTTTTGTGCAGAAATAAAAGTTCTCAGAATGGAACGAAACTTTGCGAGGATTTTTTATATAATAAAAGAAAAATACTGGAGACAAGAACCACCGAAGGGGGCACCTGGGTTGGCACAACCCACCAGGACACGCCCCCCTCCTGACGCGCCCAGGTGGCTTGTACCCACCTGGTGGCCCCGCAGATGTCAACCCAGATACTATAAAATCACATTTGCGGAGAAAAAAATGAGAGAAAGAATTATCACGATCTATGAGACGAAGTAGCTGCCACATGTTGTTCTTCCTCGGGAGGCCAGATTTGGAGTCCGTTTGGGGCTCCGGGGAGGGGAATCTTCGTCCATCGTCATCACCAACCCTTCTCCATCGCCAATTCCATGATGCCCCCCACCGGGAGTGAGTAATTCCTTCATAGGATCGCCGGTAGGTGAGAAGTTGGATGAGATTCATCATGTAATCTAGTTAGTTTTGTTAGGGACACTACCTAGTATCCACTATGTTCTGAGATTGATGTTGCTATGACTTTGCCATGCTTAATGCTTGTCACTTTGAGCCTGGGTGCCATGATTTCAGATCTGAACCATTTATGATATTCCCATTATACTCTTGTTTTAGATCCGATATTGCAAGTTATAGTCACCTACTACGTGTTATGACCCGGTAACCCCGGAGTGACAGTAACCGGAACAACTCCCGGTGATGACCGTAGTTTGTGGAGTTCATGTATTCACCATGTGTTAATTCTTTGGTCCGGTTCTCTATTAAAAGGAGGCCTTAATATCCCTTAGTTTCCAATATGGACCCCGCTGCCATGGGAGGGTAGGACAAAACATGTCATGCAAGTTCTTTACATAAGCATGTATGACTATTTATGGAATACATGCCTACATTATATTTCTGAACTGGAGCAAGTGCCGTATCACCCTAGATTGTGACTGTCACATGATCAATATCATCCAATAAATTGCTGATCCAATGCCTACAAATTTATCCCATATTGATCTTGCTAAGTTACCGCTGCTATTGTTACTATTGCACTTGTTACAAACCTACTGCTATCACTATTATCGTTACTATTGCTGCTGCCACTACTATCAAAACTATCATATTATTGTGCTACTGATCACTTTGTTGCAGATAATTAATCTCCAGGTGTGGTTGAATTGACCACTCAGTAGCTAATACTTACAAATATTCTTTGGTCCCCTTGTGTCGAATCTATAAATTTTGGTTGAATACTCTACCCTCAAACACTGTTGTGATCCCCTATACTTGTGGGTTATCAAGGGGTACTTTTATGGAAATATGATTAGCAGATGCTACTAAACTCCTAGATAATATTATGGTAAATTATTCTCAATGGCATACGAAAAGATCATCTACTAGTAAAAAGGTGCATGCAATAGAAGAGATTAATACTTTGAGTGAAAAGATGGATGCTCTTATGAAATTAATTTCTAGCAAGGGTTCTTCTGTGGATCCTAATGATTTTCCCTTGTCTTCTTTGCTTTAGAATAATAATGAATCTATGGATGTGAATTTTGTTGGTAGGAACAATTTTGGTAATAACGCGTATAGAGGTAATTTCTATCCTCGGCCGTTTCCTAGTAATTCCTCTAATAATTAAGGTAATTCCTACAACAATTCTTATGGAAATTATAATAAAATACCTTCTGATCTTGAGGGTACAATTAAGGAATTTATAAATTCCGAAAAGGTTTTCAATACTATGATAGAAGAACAATTGCTTAAGATTGATGATTTGGCTAGGAACGTTGATACAATTTCTCATGAGATTGATTCTTTGAAAATTAGACTATGCCTCCAAAGCATGATATTAATGAGTCTTAAAAGTTATGCATGTTTCTATCAATGAGTGAATAACGGTAGGTTGCATGCTAAAAGAATTGCTAGAAAAGACGTGTTCTTCTAGTTTTTGTGATAACAATGATGAAGGTCTTAAGATGCTTGGTTTGACTCCTATCGAATCTTTGTTTGCTAATATAGATATTGAAAAGAAGGGACTAGAGACGAGTCAACTTTAGATAAAAGGCGTCCCTATAATTTGGAGAATAATGATCTTACTGAAAAAGGTGATAAAAGTGGGATTGGAGAGGTCAAAACTTTAGCTAGCAATGAACCCACCACTTTGGATTTGAAGGAATTTAATTATGATAGTTGCTCTTTGATAGATTGTATTTACTTGTTGCAATCAATGCAAAACTCAACTCATGCTTATAATCAAAATAAGGCTTTTACAAAACATATTGTTGATGCTATGATGTAATATTTTGAGGAAAAACTTGAGTTAGAAGTTTCAATCCCTAGAAAACTTTATGATGATTAGGAACCTACTATTAAAATCAATGTCAAATATTATGAGTTTAATGATTTGTGTGATTTGGGTGCTTGTGTTTCCACGATTATGAAAAATCTATGTGATGTACTAAGGTTCCGTAAACTTGATGACTATTCTTTAAATTTGCATCTAGCGGATTCAACTATTAAAAACGTATGGGACAGATTAATGATGTTCTTCTTGTTGCAAATAGGAATTATGCGCCCGTAGATTTTATTGTTCTTGATATAGATTGCAATCCAACATGCCCTATTATTATTGGTAGACCTTTCCTTAGAGAGATTGGTGCAATTATTGATATGAAAGAAGGAAACATTAGATTTCAATTTCCATTAAGGAAAGGCATGGAGAACTTCCCTAGAAAGAAAATAAGGTTACCATATGAATCTACTATGAGGGCTACTTATGGTTTGAGTACCAAAGAAGACAATACTTAGATCGTTGCTTTATGCCTAGCTAAGGACGTTAAAGAATAGCGCTTGTTGGGAGGCAACCCAATTTTATTTTGGTTTTTACTTTTTTCTTCCTGTTCTTGAATAAATCTATAATCTAGCGTCTGGTTAGATGTGTTTTTATGTTTAAATTTAGTGTTTGTCCCAAGTAAGACCTTTGGGATGATTTGGAAGATTATAGATTGGTTTTTCCTAGAAAACACCAACTTTTGCGTCCAATATCAGAATTGTTTTTGCTTTCTGGATTGTGACAAAATTCTAAATATTTACACATTTATGATCTACAAATTTCCCATGTTTTTGTAATTTTTCAGAATTTCTAGAGATGCAGAAGTTTCACATCAATTCACATCTTTACAAAATGTTCTATTTTTGACAGATTATGTTTTCTTTGTGTTGTTTTTCTTATTTTGATGCATCTATGGCTAGTATGGTGGGGTATGAACCATGGAAAATCTGGAATATAGTATATATTACACCAATATAAAATAAGAATGAGTTCACAACAATACCTATAAGTAAGGGTTGAATTTGTTTTACTAACGGATCTCACTAGTTTTCTGTTGAGTTTTGTGTTATGAACTTTTCAAGTTTTGGGTAAAGATTGGATGGACTATGGAATAAGGAGTGACAAGAGCCTAAGATTGGGGATGCTCAAGGCACCCCAGGGTAATATTCGAGGACAACCAAGCATCTAAGCTTGGGGATGCCTCGGATGGGATCCCCTCTTTCGTCTTCAATCCATCGGTAAATTTACTTGAGGCTATATTTTCATTCACCACATGATATGTGTTTTTCTTGGAGCGTCTTGTATGATTTGAGTCTTTGCTTTTTAGTTTGCCACAATCATCCTAGATGTACAGACCTTTTTAGAGGGACACACATTAATTGTGAATTTATTGGAATACTCTTTGTGCTTCACTTATACGTTTGGAGCTAGGTAGTTGCTCTAGTGCTTCACTTATATATTTTTTTAGCACGTCGGTGATGTTAATTTGAAGAAATTGATTAACTCTCATGCTTCACTTATATTATTTTGAGAGTCTCTAAACATCACGCTAATTTCTTGGGTTATGAATTTAGTCGTAATATGATGGGCATCCAATAGGAATACAATAAAGACTTTCATATAAAGATCATTGAATACTATGAGAAGTTTGATTCCTTATGATTGTTTTGAAATATAAAGATGGTGAAATTAGAGTCATGCTAGTGAGTTATTGTTGATTGGTAGAATAATTGTGTTAAAGTTTTTGATTCCCGTAGCATGTACGTATGGTGAACCGTTGTGTGATGAACTAGGAGCATGATGTATTTATTGATTGTCATCCTTTGTCTCGAGGTCGGGAGCGCGAGACGGTTAACTCATAGAAAACTCTCCCCTAGGAGCATGCGTCTAATACTTTGTTTCGATAGCTAATAAATTTTTTCAATAAGTATGTTAGTTCTTTATGACTAATGTTGAGTTCATGTATTATATGCACTCTCACCCTTCCACCATTGCTAGCCACTCTAGTATCGCGCAACTCTCGCTGGTACATTAAAACCACCATTTACCATTCCTCAAAACAGCCACCATACCTACCTATTATGGCATTTGCATAGCCATTCCGAGATATATTGTCATGCAACTTCCACCGTTCCGTCATATGTTCTAGTATCGAGTTGTAATTGTTGAGCCGTAAGTAAATAAAAGTGTAATGATCATCATTATTAGAGCATTGTCCCCTGTGAGGAAAGAATGATGGAAGCAATGATTCCCTCACAAGTTGGGATGAGTCTCCGTACTTTAAAAAATAATAAAAGAAGCCAATGAAGCCCAAATAAAAAAGAGAGGCCATAGAAGCCCACAAAAAATGATGAAAAAATGAGAGAAAAGATAGAAGGGCCAATGCTACTATCCTTTTTCCACACTTGTGCTTCAAAGTAGCACCATGATTTTCATGATAGAAATCTCCTATGTTATCACTTTCATATACTTGTCGGAATTTTCATAATAGAACTTGGCTTTTATATTCCAACTATGGGCTGCCCCAAATTGTCGTAGGTCTTCGTGAGAAAGCAAGTTGGATGCACACTGTCACTCCCTGATTTTCATGCCACTACACTTAAGCTAATAATCATGCTAAAATGTGGTTTGACAAAAACTTTTGAGTGTTTTTGACTTTGCTTGATTGATTTTTCTGTCTGCTGTTTGCAAGTGCTCTAAAAATCAAATAAATCATCCAACTCTTATACTTCATCTCCTTGATCCAAAACCTTTTTCCCAATGATCATGCCATGTCTATAGGACAGTATGGTATTTACTTATAAAAATATTTTGGCCAAATAGTATTTTATAAAATTAGTTTTTCCAAAAACCACTTAATTGAGGTTTGTACTGCAAGTACCTTATTAAGGGTGTGAAAAATATTTCAAAAAGTATATTTGAATCCTATTAGGTATAGGACTCCCATAAACCACAAAATTATAATTTTTAAAGTTATTTTTATATTTTATTTAAATGCTTTTTCTTTAGGCCAGAAATGGTCTTTAATATGTTAAAATTATTTAACTGTTTCAAAAATATTTTCCAAAATTCATAGAGACTCCTAGGACATATATTGTCCATATATAAGAGTTTCAACACATGGTCATGTTGAAAATATTGGGCAAATCCTTCCAAAACCCTTTCTGGATATTTCAAGATTTTGAAATATTTTCAAAGGAAATATTCTCCAAAAATTCCAAGGAAATTCTATCATGTCAGATATGACACATTTGATGATCTTACAAAGCCTCATGCCTGGAAGATCAAGAAAACATCATCAAATCCCCTCAAAACCATTTCTGTCCATTTTGAAGTTTGAGCAACTTTACATTGCCAAACTTGTCCAAATGTTCTCAAACTTGGTGCACATTCTCAAATGATGTAAATGTGCATCTATGCCAAATGGAACAAGTTTTGGAGAATGATAACTTGATCTAAGTGCCCCAAAACCCTTTTGGACCAGATCCAAATTTGAACAACTCTACATTGCCAACTTTTTACTTACGGCTTCAAATTTTGTGGACATGCTCACAAAGCCAAATGATGACACTAAACCAAGTGGTGCATCAAGGAGAGATGATTTGCTTAACTTAATCTTGGAAAATCCATTTCTATTGATTTCTAGGGTTTACAAAACTTGCATTGGCAACTTTGTCCAAATGAGCTCAAATTTGGTGGAAGGGCCTAAATGTATGTGCCATTTCATCCTGTTAAGTCTCATATCATTTGGACTCCATTTGCTTGCCCAAAGCGTCATCAAACACCTTCTGGCACTTTGCCAAAATCACCTTTCGATCCACTTCCACCACTCCCCCTTGCCTCATGTTTTTACCACAACTGCTCCTAGTGACCCTCTACCTCCACGAACTCCTTCCCCTCCTCGGATCAATGATTGAGGGGGGGGGGGAGACTCCATTTACCCTTCTGGACAACAGCATTCTCCTCTTTTCACACCTTCCACCTCACTCCAGTGGCCCTCCATGGCATCCAAGGCCACAACCCATTTCTTTACTCCTCCCCTAACCCCCTAGACACCATTGGACAAAGTGGACGCGTCCAGAGCGGTGAGGACACGGCCATGACGGCCATACGGATGCTCTGGAGTGCGCTACAGTGTGCTCCCGCACTGTAGCCACGTCCTGCCCGAGGCATCCGATAGCCTAGGGCATTGGGATCGTGTCCCTCGAGGCCACCTCGATGTCCGGGACACGGCAGCTGGTCGGCCCCCTTCTTCCTCTCTCTCTCCGGCCCCTGCCCGCACGCGCACCATGGTCAGCGAGAGCTCCAATGAGCACGCTCACACGCGCGCTGCCCTGGCGCATCCCTGCTCCTTCTCTCCCTTTCTATGGGCGTAAACCACCCCTACAAACACCCCGGACACACCCACGCGCGCCCCCGTGGCTTGCAACGACGACAACTAGCTCGCCGGCGCACGAGTCCTCGGTGGACCGTCGCCCACCTATTTAAAGGCCACCCCCGAGCCTCTCGCTGCTCCTTTGCCTCTCTCTCCCTCCCGTACACCCCCTGGACCGACCCACTTTCCTCCTCGTGCCCTACAACCACCTCCATGGTTGGAGCCTTGCCATCGGCCTCCGCCAAAATTCGCATCCACCACTCCTCCTCCCCCCCCTCTGGACTGCACCAGAGCATCTCCACCATCACCGCAAGCCATCTCGCGCTTCTACCTCTCCTCCCCATGGTCTTGCCGTCGTGTTCCATCCTCACCGTCAGCTTCGTCCGCCGCAGCCGACGCCCTGCTCAACCCGGTGCCCCTAGGCGACCGTGCCACCCACGGTTGGACGCGGCCGGGTCCCCTGAGCACGCCGGTGGTCGGCTCTCCGGAAACAGTGGCCTGTGGCTCCGGCAAGCCACTGTCGACACCGCCCCTGCCCTTGCTCTGTTCGAGAGGGAGGTTGGGGATGAACCCGACGGATGGGTCCCGTGTGTCGGCGACCCTGAGGGCCGGGCCCGCAGGTTAAGTGGACACATCTTCTTCAGAAGCCGTCTCCCCGAGGCCAAGGCATATTCTAGGCGGGTGCCTTCGACGTCATCATTTTCGCCCCGTGCGGTCGTGCGGCTCGGCCAGGCCCAGTGCGTTGCCCCACTATGTCTCGCTCAGTGCACGCGGTAAGCCGTCTCGATCCAGCCTGTTTGGGTAAAAAGCTTTTTCTTTTTCCTTTCTGCACAATTTGTAAAATCCATAAATAATTCAAATGAAATCCAAATTTGATGATTCAAATTTCTGCTATTTCTAAAATCATGATTTACCTGTTGGTGCAACATGCACATTTTCCCAGAGACTTTTTCTTCACAAATATTATCATAATGTCATTATTCCATTTCTGTGATGAACTTTAGAAAATCACAAAGAGCTCAAATTTGATCCAAATGCAATGGTTCAAATTCCTAGATGCCTGTAATATCAAAACTTAGTTTTGGAACATTTTTCCTAATACTTTATGTACCCCACAAAATAATGATCCATTTCTTCATATTTGTCAACTTTGCAAAATCCTAGGAAATTCATTTGAACTCCAAATCAAGTGAAACCAACTCCTAGCTACTTCTAAAATCATTCCTTATTAGATAGGTGCCTCTGACCATTTTTCAAAATAATTCTTCTGTACACTTCTTGCAAATCCATAAATCCCCTGATTACCTCATATTGAAATGTTCCAAATCATCCATTGACCAAACTCCAATGAAACCACCTTGGTCATTTTTCATATGACCAGAGGTATCCTAGAAAAGTCCAACTCCTATTTTTAGAGCACTTTTATTTTTGCCGTGTTGTGTTGCTTATTGTGATTATTTCCGACATTAGTTGACGAAGTATACGGAGTACTCGGGAAGGACCAGAGGATATGAAGACCCCAAGGACTTGATTAAGACAGGCAAGCAGCCCTTTGACCATGTTTGAGAAACCCTTTTTATGCATGTCATATAGCACCATATTGTTGTTGCAACGGAAACATGATGAGGTGGTAACCACTTTGACGGTTTGCCACTGTACTTCTTCATTGATATTGGCATTGCGCATGACCCTACCTTCTTATGAGGGTTATGTCGGTGGGAGTAGATAGATATGTGCTATGGTAGTTGGCTACGCAAAATGGGTCAGGGTTATGCATTGAGAGAAACAAGTGTGGCTTGACATACTTGCAAATAACCCAGTGGGTGCCACTAATGCCCCTGGGAGACGATGAGGAACTAGGACACTACTTGGTGGAGAAGTAGTGTACCGAGGCTTGACGAAAGTGTTGTTTACAGAGATGGATTAGATTTATGTGTGATTACCGTCCCAACCAAACATGCGCAACCACTCTACCCTTATATGGGAAAGGGCATTATTGATTACCTAGGTCGATACTAGCATGGTGCCCGCATTACTAGTGACGGGGGTGACATGAGGTCACTCTCGGGACGGGGTCGTGCTTGGATAGGCGGCCATGACTGTTTTCACAGGGCACCGAACACACCGTTGGTACCCCGTGTCAGTGGTATGTGATGAATATGGCAGTGAGTCTCCACAATTTTTAAGATGTGAAATGTTGGGAACGGGGGTTACTACCAATCGAGTGGACTCTGTGTTAGTGTCGTCTAGGGAAAGATAGTGATCGGGTGCTTACCCCGGGTACTTGAGGTACCGCGGGTCGTGGATGACACGGAACTTCCCCGGATCTTGTGGGTAAAGTGTGCGACCCCTGCAGAGTGTCAAACTATTCGAATAGCCATGTCCACGGTCAAGGACAGTTGGGTGGTGCTTCTTAGACTATGTCCATAAGTTTCTGGAAAACAACACGGTTTGGTAAATTTGTTGATGTGATTGTGAGAAAGTCACGATGAGCGTGAGCAAGAGTTGTTCACGACGCTTTCACGATGTTGATGTCTGTAACCTCCTGATACTTGTTGCAGACGCATGCATTCCCTTGTTATATGTTGATCATACTTGCATATGAAAAACTAGCTTTCCGCAAAACTGCCAATTTAGCAGTAGAGCCTTGCATAATTAATTCTGTTATCACACTTGGGTTTCTTGCGAGTACATTCAAAGTACTCGTTGGCTTGCCACTGGTTATTTTATTGGCCGATAGGAGAGAACATGATATGATGAAGATTTCTTGGTGACGAACATGCGAGCTAGGACGCTTCCCAGTCAGAATGCCTGTAAGGTTAATGCAGATGGCATGGGTCCAAATTGTTATTGAAGAATTCCGCTGCCATGATATATTCAAGACTTGACCATAATGGTCACAATTTGAGTAAGACGGTATGTATGGATGTAAGACTCTTGTTATTCAGCTTCTGTGTGTTCAGTGAGCTTTGATCTCTGGGATCACTGGACACGTGCATTCGGTGATCACGACTTATGCGTCGGGGTCCCCACAGAGCTGGTATCAGAGCCATGCTGACTGTAGGAAGCCTTAGTTAGCATGGTCATTAGTTAGGGTGAAACTATTTCCAAAACTTTGCTAGTTTTCAAAACAATCTATACTTCTCTTCCCTTCTCAGTTTTTCGAAAACTAGGCTATACTTTCCTTATTGATCTCTTCCCCTTCAAAACTTTTAGTAGTTAGAACCCTTATGCCCCTGACCACTGGATTTTCTGTAATCCTCGTGGATAATCTAGAAGGATGATGCCTTGCCAAACACTCACTTACCTCTTCTGAACACAAGATTGGCGACACCATAACAAGATGATGCCAACAGAAGACACATCCTCGAGGAATGAGGACACGAAGACCTAGAAGATGGTGACATCCTTGGCACTGCCCCAAGATGGTACAACCTTAGCCTACGATGACCAGGGCACAGGGTGTGCAAGATCATGATATACATCGCTAATAGAGTAATCCTGTCACTACTGTTGTTGTATCGGCAACCACGGGTAGATGAGAACCTCGCCATTTCGTCCGCCTCACTATAGTGAGCAGGAAAATGGTTCTCTTCGTCCCCCGCTCTTGGTGTCGATGTTGTCATCAATGTAACCGACATGTTGAACCTCTACTATGTCTTGTTAATATCATTGCATAAAGGATTGCCTACCTGGTACCCTCGACACCCAGAAGGCACAAGGGATCGTTATGATTAAGAGGACAAGAAGGGACCAAGTCAATGCCAGCTACGAGGAGACACCTTCACCACATCACCTCATTAGGTGAGAAGTTGTTGAAAATTCTTCAAGCTCAACCCGGGTCGTTCAAACAACTACAAGTGATCACCTCGTTTGCAGCAATTTCACACGTACTTCCTCCGGTCCTTTTTAGTCTGCATATTAGTTTTTTCTGAAGTCAAAGTATCTATACTTTGACCCAAATCTCTACTATTGTACTCCCTCTACTCCTAATTATAAGTCTTTTTAGAGATTCTAATAAAAGATTACATACGGAGCAAAAGGAGTGAATCTATACTCTAAACTACGTATATATACATCCGTATGTAGTCCATAGTGGAATCTCTAGAAAGACTTATATTTAGGAACGGAGGGAGTAGAAAACAGAGTTGGTGATGATAGTGTTCCTGCAATCCTGCAATATAGGTCGTCCGATCTATATATGACGGATAGGAAGGAAACTATAACAATTTTGCAAAAAGATATCTGCACTCCTACCAACATTTCCAGATAAGGACTTCTCTCGTTCATCTTTATCTCCCACAAGATAAACTACATTTTTTGACGAGAAAATGGAAATTTCATTAAACTTCACGCACAAAAATGTCAATGGCTAACATTTTTACAATGTAATTGGGGGCAAAGGCCTCCCAGAAGGAGTCATCAGACCCAAAATGAACACCTAGCTTGGCAGGCTCATGGGCTACAGAGTTACAAGTCCGTCGGCTAAAAGAAAAAGCATAGGAATCAAAGTTTAGAATGCATAGGTTTCTAGCTTCCTTCACCAACACACCAGTGGTTGCCTTGTCATATTTGTTGCTCTTCAAAGCATGTATAAGGTGTTGGGGAACGTTGCATGGAAAACAAAAATTTTTCTCTACGTTCACCAAGATCAATCTAGTAGATGCAACTACGAGGGGAGAGTAGGATCCACATACCCTTGTAGATCGCTAAGCGGAAGCGTTATGAACGCGGATGATGGAGTCGTACTCGCCGCGATTCAGATCGCCGAAGATCCTAGCACCGAAGCAACGGTGCCTCCGCGTTCTTCACACGTACGGCTCGGGGACGTCTCCTCCTTCTTGATCCAGCAAGGGGTGGAGGAGAGGTTGATGGAGAACCGGCAGCACGACGGCGTGGTGGTGATGGTGGAGGAGAATTCCAGCAGGGCTTCGCCTAAGCACCGCAGGAGAAGAAGATGTTGTGGGAGAGGGAGGGCAGCACCGAGGCACGAACTTGTGTTTGTTGCCCTCCCTTTGCCTCACTATATATAGGGGGGGTGGAGAGGTGAGGGCGCCCTAGGGTTTCCCCCCTAGGGGGCCGGCGGCCAGGGCAAGGGGGGGGCGGCGGCCAAGGCAGGGGGGGCGGCGGCCAGGGCCAGGCCCTAGGGTTTCCCCCCCTAGGTGCCTTGCCCCCCAAGGCTAGGGGGTGCGGCCACCCTAGAGGGGTCCACCCCCCTTGGCGCACAAGGAGAGGGCCCAGGGGGGG
>LR738712.1:220133660-220151111 GCA_902687465.1 Secale cereale
ACAGAGTCATTGGGTTCAGTGCACTAGGCACAACTCCAAGATCTGTCATGAACTCCTTCATCCAGACACCTTCCTTCGCCGCCTCCGAGGCAGCTATATACTCCGCTTCACATGTAGAATCAGCTACCACGCTCTGCTTGGAACTGCACCAGCTTACCGCTCCCCCGTTGAGAATATATACGTATCCGGTTTGAGACTTAGAGTCATCCGGATCAGTGTCAAAGCTTGCATCGACGTAACCCTTTACGACGAGCTCTTGATCACCTCCATAAACGAGAAACATATCCTTAGTCCTTTTCAGGTACTTTAGGATATTCTTGACCGCTGTCCAGTGATCCATACCAGGATTACTTTGAAACCTTCCGGCCATACTTATGGCAAGGCTGACATCTGGTCTCGTGCACAGCATCGCATACATGATAGAGCCTATGGCTGAAGCATAGGGGACGACACTCATCTTTTCTCTATCTTCCGCAGTCACTGGGCATTGAGTCTTACTCAACTTTGTACCTTGTAATACCGGCAAGAACCCCTTCTTGGATTGATCCATTTTGAACTTCTTCAAAACTTTATCAAGGTATGTGCTTTGTGAAAGTCCTATCAAACGTCTTGATCTATCTCTATAGATCTTGATGCCCAATATGAAAGCAGCTTCACCGAGATCTTTCATCGAATAACTCTTGTTCAAATACCCCTTCACGCTATCCAAAAATTCTATATTGTTTCCAATCAGCAATATGTCATCCACATATAATATTAGAAACGCTATAGAGCTCCCACTCACTTTCTTGTAAATACAAGCTTCATTGTAAACTTGTATAAACCCAAACGCTTTGATCACCTCATCAAAGCGAAGATTCCAACTCCGAGATGCTTGCACCAGCCCATAAATGGAACGTTGGAGCCTGCATACTTTGTCAGCATTCTCTGGATCGACAAAACCTTCTGGTTGCATCATATACAACTCTTCCTTAAGAAAACCGTTAAGGAATGCTGTTTTGACATCCATCTGCCAAATTTCATAATCGAAATATGCAGCTATTGCTAACATGATTCGGACGGATTTAAGCATCGCTACGGGTGAGAAAGTCTCATCGTAGTCAATCCCTTGAACTTGTGAAAAACCCTTTGCCACAAGTCGAGCTTTATACACGGTGACATTACCGTCAGCGTCCGTCTTCCTCTTAAAAATCCATTTATTCTGAATGGCCTTCCGCCCTTTAGGTAATACTTCCAAAGTCCATACTTTGTTTTCATACATGGATCCCATCTCGGATTTCATGGCCTCTAACCATTTGTCGGAATCTGGGCCCACCATCGCTTCTCCATAGCTCGTAGGTTCACCGTTGTCTAACAACATGACCTCCAAGACAGGGTTACCATACCACTCAGGTGCAGTGCGTACCCTTGTCGACCTACGAGGTTCAGTAGTGACTTGATCAGAAGCTTCTTGATCATAATCATTGGCTTCCTCTTCAACCTCTGCAGGCTCCACAAAAACATCTTTCTGTGCTGCGCTACTTTCTGGTTGAAGCAGAGGTTCAATAACCTCATCAAGTTCTACCTTCCTCCCACTCAATTCTTTCGAGAGAAACTCTTTCTCGAGAAAGGACCCGTTCTTAGCGACAAACACTTTGCCCTCGGATCTGAGATAGAAGGTGTACCCAACTGTTTCTTTTGGGTATCCTATGAAGACACATTTGTCCGCTTTGGGTTCGAGCTTTTCTGGCTGAAGCCTTTTGACATAAGCATCGCAACCCCAAACCTTGAGAAAAGACAACTTCGGTTTCTTACCAAACCACAGTTCATACGGTGTTGTCCCAACGGACTTAGATGGAGCCCTATTTAAAGTGAATGCAGCTGTCTCTAACGCATATCCCCAAAACGATAGTGGCAAATCGGCAAGAGACATCATAGAACGTACCATATCTAATAGGGTTCGATTACGACGTTCGGACACACCATTACGCTGTGGTGTTCCAGGTGGCGTCAACTGTGAAACAATTCCACATTTTCTTAAGTGATCACCAAACTCATAACTCAGATATTCTCCCCCTCGATCAGATCGTAGGAACTTGATCTTCTTGTTACGATGATTTTCAACTTCACTCTGAAATTGCTTGAACTTTTCAAAAGTTTCAGACTTATGCTTCATCAAGTAAATATACCCATATCTACTTAAGTCGTCAGTGAAGGTGAGAAAATAACGATATCCACCGCGCGCCGTTACACTCATCGGACCGCACACATCAGTATGTATGATTTCCAATAAGTCACTTGCCCGTTCCATTGTCCCTGAAAACGGGGTCCTTTTCATCTTGCCCATGAGGCACGGCTCGCACGTGTCAAGTGATTCAAAATCAAGAGACTCCAAAAGTCCATCAGCATGGAGCTTCCTCATGCGTTTCACGCCGATATGACCCAGACGGCAGTGCCACAAGAAAGTGGTATTATCATTATCAGCTCTACATCTTTTGGCATCAATGTTATGAACATGTGTATCATCACTATCGAGATTCAATAAGAATAAACCCCTAACTTCGGGTGCATGACCATAAAAGATATTACTCATATAAATAGAACAACCATTATTCTCTGATTTAAATGAGTAACCGTCTCGCAATAAACAAGATCCAGATATAATGTTCATGCTTAACGCAGGCACTAAATAACAATTATTCAGGTTCATAACTAATCCCGATGGTAATCGAAGAGCGAGCGTGCCGACGGCGATCACATCAACCTTGGAACCATTTCCCACGCGCATCGTCACTTCGTCCTTCGCCAGCCTCCGTTTATTCCGCAGTTCCTGTTTAGAGTTGCAAATGTGAGCAACCGAACCGGTATCAAATACCCAGGCACTACAACGAGAGTTGGTAAGGTACACATCAATAACATGTATATCACATATACCTTTGTTGTTGGCCCCCTTCTTGTCCGCCAGATACTTGGGGCAGTTCCGCTTCCAGTGGCCATTCCCCTTGCAATAGAAACACTCAGTCTCTGGCTTGGGCCCAGCCTTGGGTTTCTTCACTGGATTAGCAACTGCTTTGCCACCCTTCTTAGAGTTACCCTTCTTGCCCTTGCCATTCTTCTTGAAACTGGTGGTCTTATTGACCATCAACACTTGATACTCCTTCTGGATGTCTGCCTCAGCGACTTTCAGCATCGAAAACAGCTCGGCGATGGTTTTGTTCATCCCTTGCATGTTATACTGCTGCACGAAGCTCTTGTAGCTTGGAGGGAGTGACTGGAGAATTCTGTCAATGATAGCCTCATCCGGGAACACAAGTCCCAGATCAGCTATGCGGGTATAGTACCCAGACATCTTCAGTAAGTGCTCACTGACAGACGAATTCTCCTCCATCTTGCAAGCGAAGAATTTATCGGTGGTCTCATACCTCTCGATCTTAGCATTCTTCTCAAAGATGAACTTCAACTCCGTGTACATCTCATATGCACCATGACGTTCAAAACGTCTTTGAAGTCCTCCTTCCAAGCCGTACAACATGGCACACTGCACTATCGAATAGTCATCCGAACGCGTCTGCCAGACGTTCATAACGTCCGCAGAGGCTCCAGGAGCGGGGGGGTCACCTAGCGGTGCATTTAGGACATAAACCTTTTGGGCAGCTGTGAGAATGATCCTCAGATTGCGGAGCCAGTCCACAAAGTTGCTCCCGTCATCTTTCAGTTTAGCTTTCTCTAGGAACGCATTAAAATTCAGGGGAGCTACTGCGCGAGCCATCTACAACCAAAATTTGCAAAGACATTTTAGACTATTGTTCATGATAAGTGAGTTATTACCTAATCAAATTAATTATAACTCCCACTCAAATTGACATCCTTCCGGTCATTCGAGCGTGACATGATCCAAATTCACCAACCCAAGTCCGATCATCACGTGAGATGAGGTGGTGTCAATGGTGAACATCAACATGTTGATCATATCTACTATATGACTCATGCTCGACCTTTCGGTCCTCCGTGTTCCGAGGCCATGTCTGTACATGCTAGGCTCGTCAAGTCTAACCCGAGTGTTCTGCACGTGCAAAACTGGCTTGCACCCGTTGTATGCGAACGTAGAGTCTATCACACCCGATCATCACGTGGTGCTTCGAAACGACGAACCTTCGCAACGGCGCACACTCGGGGGGAAAACAATTTTATCTTGAAATTTTAGTGAAGGATCACCTTATAATGCTACCGTCGTCCTAAGCAAAATAAGATGCATAAAAGGATTAACATCACATGCAAATCATAAGTGACATGATATGGCCATCAACTCGTGCTTTTGATCTCCATCTCCAAAGCACCGGCATGATCTCCATCGTCACCGGCGCCACACCATGATCTCCATCATCATGATCTCCATCATCGTGTTGCCATCGGGGTTGTCGGCGCCCCACCATGCTCTTACTACTATTGCTACCGTTTAGCGATAAAGTAAAGCATTACAAAGCGCTTAATGATTGACACGCAGGTCATACAAAAAATAAAGACAACCCTATGGCTCCTGCCGGTTGCCGTATGCATCGACATGCAAGTCGATGTTAACTATTACAACATGATCATCTCATACATCAAAATATATTTCATCATGTCATTGGCCATATCATATCACATACTGAAAGTGCAACTAATCCCCGGGTGGTTTTGGTAATTAATAACAACATATATATCATTGAACTAATATTCTCTTGAGAATCATTTCAGAAAAGTTCGATGATGTGGGTATGGAAATGTCTGAAGAAGTGGACCCCTCAAAATGCTAAGACAAGCATTGGCAAAAGCTCAAGACTCCATTTTTGGTTTAGTGATCAAAGATCACATTGAGTCCATAGGAAAGCCAATACTATTAAAAGGGGATGAGGTTGTGTTAATGTTCTCGTTGCTCAAGTGCTTGGTGATCTAACTCCCTCAACTATCAGCACTATTCACTACTTAACACACACCCATAAGTAATCTCGGTCACACCGATTTCTCCAACTCAGTCCCACCGAGATGAACCACTTCAGTTGTTTCTCCAAACCCTAAATTCTCGGTCACACCGATTCTGAGTTTCGGTCTCACCGAAAAAGGGCTGCCAACCTTCTGTGATCGGTTGACATCAATTCGGAATATCCGAGTTTATATTTTCGGTCTCACCGAGATGGCAAACCCTAACCTTTGACTCACTTCGGTCTCACCGAGATGGTATTTTCGGTCCCACCGAAAATCCCAACGTTCACTATATTTGAACTTTCGGTCTAACCGAGTTTTCACTTCGGTCTGACCGAGATTGGTCAAATGTGTGTGTAACGGTTGGATTTTGTGTGGAGGCTATATATACCCCTCCACCTCCTCCTCATTCGTGAGGAGAGCCATCAGAAAGTACCACCACTTCTACCATACACTTTCTGAGAAGTGAACCACCTACCCTTGTGTTGAGATCAAGCCATTCCATTCCTACCATATGAAACTTGATCTCTAGCCTTCCCAAGTTGCTTTCCACTCAAATCTTTCTTCCACCACAGCCATATCAGTGAGGAGAGTTGAGTGTTGGGGAGATTATCATTTGAAGCACAAGAGCAAGGAGTTCATCATCATCAACACCGTCTATTACCTTTTGGGGGGTGGTGCCTCCTAGATTGGTTAGGTGTCGCTTGGGAGCCTCCGTCCTTGAGATGTGGAGTTGAACCAAGAAGTTTGTAAGGGCAAGGAGATCGCCTACTTCGTGAAGATCTACCCCGAGTAAGGCTAGTCCTCCGTGGGCGTAGGCCGTGATGGAATAGACAAGGTTGCTTCTTCGTGGACCCTTCGTGGGTGGAGCCCTCCGTGGACTCGCGCAGCCGTTACCCTCCGTGGGTTGAAGTCTCCATCAACGTGGATGTATGATAGCACCACCTATCGGAACCACGACAAAAATCTCCGTGTCACCAAACTGCGTTTGATCTTCTCCACCTCCTTTTTACATGTGCAATTTACTTTCCGCTGCATATACTCTAGAATTGCATGTGTAGGGTGTTACTTGAATTGATCTTAATTGTGAAACTGCCAAAAACATTGCATGATCTAAAGGCAGATTTTTTTATATTGTCAAGTAGTCTAATCACCCCCCCTCTAGACCTACTTTCGATCCTACAACATCCATCTGCCAAATTTCATAATCGAAATATGCAGCTATTGCTAACATGATTCGGACGGATTTAAGCATCGCTACGGGTGAGAAAGTCTCATCGTAGTCAATCCCTTGAACTTGTGAAAAACCCTTTGCCACAAGTCGAGCTTTATACACGGTGACATTACCGTCAGCGTCCGTCTTCCTCTTAAAAATCCATTTATTCTGAATGGCCTTCCGCCCTTCAGGTAATACTTCCAAAGTCCATACTTTGTTTTCATACATGGATCCTATCTCGGATTTCATGGCCTCTAACCATTTGTCGGAATCCGGGCCCACCATCGCTTCTCCATAGCTCGTAGGTTCACCGTTGTCTAACAACATGACCTCCAAGACAGGGTTACCATACCACTCAGGTGCAGTGCGTACCCTTGTCGACCTACGAGGTTCGGTAGTAACTTGATCAGAAGCTCCTTGATCATCATCATTGGCTTCCTCTTCAACCTCTGCAGGCTCCACAAAAACATCTTTCTGTGCTGCGCTACTCTCTGGTTGAAGCAGAGGTTCAATAACCTCATCAAGTTCTACCTTCCTCCCACTTAATTCTTTCGAGAGAAACTCTTTCTCGAGAAAGGACCCGTTCTTAGCGACAAACACTTTGCCCTCGGATCTGAGATAGAAGGTGTACCCAACTGTTTCTTTTGGGTATCCTATGAAGACACATTTGTCCGCTTTGGGTTCGAGCTTTTCTGGCTGAAGCCTTTTGACATAAGCATCGCAACCCCAAACCTTGAGAAAAGACAACTTAGGTTTCTTACCAAACCACAGTTCATACGGTGTTGTCTCAACGGACTTAGATGGAGCCTTATTTAAAGTGAATGCAGCTGTCTCTAACGCATATCCCCAAAACGATAGTGGCAAGTCGGCAAGAGACATCATAGAACGTACCATATCTAATAGGGTTCGATTACGACGTTCGGACACACCATTACGCTGTGGTGTTCCAGGTGGTGTCAACTGTGAAACAATTCCACATTTTCTTAAGTGATCACCAAACTCATAACTCAGATATTCTCCCCCTCGATCAGATCGTAGGAACTTGATCTTCTTGTTACGATGATTTTCAACTTCACTCTGAAATTGCTTGAACTTTTCAAAAGTTTCAGACTTATGCTTCATCAAGTAAATATACCCATATCTACTTAAGTCGTCAGTGAAGGTGAGAAAATAACGATATCCACCGCGCGCCGTTACACTCATCGGACCGCACACATCAGTATGTATGATTTCCAATAAGTCACTTGCCCGTTCCATTGTCCCTGAAAACGGGGTCCTTGTCATCTTGCCCATACGGCTCGCACGTGTCAAGTGATTCAAAATCAAGAGACTCCAGAAGTCCATCAGCATGGAGCTTCCTCATGCATTTCACGCCGATATGACCGAGACGGCAGTGCCACAAGAAAGTGGTATTATCATTATCTACTCTACATCTTTTGGCATCAATGTTATGAACATGTGTATCATCACTATCGAGATTCAATAAGAATAAACCCCTAACTTCGGGTGCATGACCATAAAAGATATTACTCATATAAATAGAACAACCATTATTCTCTGTCTTAAATGAGTAACCGTCTCGCAATAAACAAGATCCAGATATAATGTTCATGCTTAACGCAGGCACTAAATAACAATTATTCAGGTTCATAACTAATCCCGATGGTAATCGAAGAGCGAGCGTGCCGACGGCGATCACATCAACCTTGGAACCGTTTCCCACGCGCATCGTCACTTCGTCCTTCGCCAGCCTCCGTTTATTCCGCAGTTCCTGTTTAGAGTTGCAAATGTGAGCAACCGAACCGGTATCAAATACCCAGGCACTACAATGAGAGTTGGTAAGGTACACATCAATAACATGTATATCACATATACCTTTGTTGTTGTTGGCCCCCTTCTTGTCCGCCAGATACTTGGGGCAGTTCCGCTTCCAGTGGCCGTTCCCCTTGCAATAGAAACACTCAGTCTCTGGCTTGGGCCCAGCCTTGGGTTTCTTCACTGGATTAGCAACTGCTTTGCCACCCTTCTTAGAGTTACCCTTCCTGCCCTTGCCATTCTTCTTGAAACTGGTGGTTTTATTGACCATCAACACTTGATACTCCTTCTGGATGTCTGCCTCAGCGACTTTCAGCATCGAAAACAGCTCGGCGATGGTCTTGTTCATCCCTTGCATGTTATACTGCTGCACGAAGCTCTTGTAGCTTGGAGGGAGTGACTGGAGAATTCTGTCAATGATAGCCTCATCCGGGAACACAAGTCCCAGATCAGCTATGCGGGTATAGTACCCAAACATCTTCAGTAAGTGCTCACTGACAGACGAATTCTCCTCCATCTTGCAAGCGAAGAATTTATCGGTGGTCTCATACCTCTCGATCTTAGCATTCTTCTCAAAGATGAACTTCAACTCCGTGTACATCTCATATGCACCATGACGTTCAAAACGCCTTTGAAGTCCTCCTTCCAAGCCGTACAACATGGCACATTGCACTATCGAATAGTCATCCGAACGCGTCTGCCAAACGTTCATAACGTCCGCAGAGGCTCCAGGAGCGGGGGGGTCACCTAGCGGTGCATTTAGGACATAAACCTTTTGGGCAGCTGTGAGGATGATCCTCAGATTGCGGAGCCAGTCCACAAAGTTGCTCCCGTCATCTTTCAGTTTAGCTTTCTCTAGGAACGCATTAAAATTCAGGGGAGCTACTGCGCGAGCCATCTACAACCAAAATTTGCAAAGACATTTTAGACTCTTGTTCATGATAAGTGAGTTATTACCTAATCAAATTAATTATAACTCCCACTCAAATTGACATCCCTCCGGTCATTCGAGCGTGACATGATCCAAATTCACCAACCCAAGTCCGATCATCACGTGAGATGAGGTGGTGTCAATGGTGAACATCAACATGTTGATCATATCTACTATATGACTCATGCTCGACCTTTCGGTCCTCCGTGTTCCGAGGCCATGTCTGTACATGCTAGGCTCGTCAAGTCTAACCCGAGTGTTCTGCACGTGCAAAACTGGCTTGCACCCGTTGTATGCGAACGTAGAGTCTATCACACCCGATCATCACGTGGTGCTTCGAAACGACGAACCTTCGCAACGGCGCACACTCGGGGGGAACACAATTTTATCTTGAAATTTTAGTGAAGGATCATCTTATAATGCTACCGTCGTCCTAAGCAAAATAAGATGCATAAAAGGATTAACATCACATGCAAATCATAAGTGACATGATATGGCCATCAACTCGTGCTTTTGATCTCCATCTCCAAAGCACTGGCATGATCTCCATCGTCACCGGCGCCACACCATGATCTCCATCATCATGATCTCCATCATCGTGTCGCCATCGGGGTTGTCGGCGCCCACCATGCTCTTACTACTATTGCTACCGTTTAGCGATAAAGAAAAGCATTACAAAGCGCTTAATGATTGACACGCAGGTCATACAAAAATTAAAGACAACCCTATGGCTCCTGCCGGTTGCCGTATGCATCGACATGCAAGTCGATATTAACTATTACAACATGATCATCTCATACATCAAATATAATTCATCATGTCATTGGCCATATCATATCACATGCATACCCTGCAAAAACAAGTTAGACGTCCTCTAATTTGTTGTTGCATGTTTTACGTGGCTGCTAAGGGTATCTAGCAAGAACGCTTCTTACCTACGCAAAACCACAACGGTGATATTCAAGTTGCTATTTAACCTTCTACAAGGACCGCCTTGTTCTATTCCGATTCAACTAAGATAGGAGAGACAGACACCCGCCAGCCATCTTATGCAACAAAAGTCACATGTCTGTCGATGGAACCGGTCTCATGTACGTGGACATGTAAAGTTGGTCCGGGCCGCTTCATCCCATAATACCGCTGAATCAAGAAAGACTAAGGAGGGCAGCAATTTAAACATCAACGCCACAAACCCTTTTGTGTTCTACTCGAGAAAGCATCTACGCAAGATCCTAGCTCATGATGCCACTGTTGGGGAACGTTGCATGGAAAACAAAAATTTTTCTCTACGTTCACCAAGATCAATCTAGTAGATGCAACTACGAGGGGAGAGTAGGATCCACATACCCTTGTAGATCGCTAAGCGGAAGCGTTATGAACGCGGATGATGGAGTCGTACTCGTCGCGATTCAGATCGCCGAAGACCTAGCACCGAAGCAACGGTGCCTCCGCGTTCTTCACACGTACGGCTCGGGGACGTCTCCTCCTTCTTGATCCAGCAAGGGGTGGAGGAGAGGTTGATGGAGAACCGGCAGCACGACGGCGTGGTGGTGATGGTGGAGGAGAATTCCAGCAGGGCTTCGCCCAAGCACCGCGGGAGAAGAAGATGTTGTGGGAGAGGGAGGGCAGCACCGAGGCACGAACTTGTGTTTGCTGCCCTCCCTTTGCCTCACTATATATAGGGGGGGTGGAGAGGTGAGGGCGCCCTAGGGTTTCCCCCTAGGGGGCCGGCGGCCAGGGCAAGGGGGGGCGGCGGCCAAGGCAGGGGGGCGGCGGCCAGGGCCAGGCCCTAGGGTTTCCCCCCCTAGGTGCCTTGCCCCCCAAGGCTAGGGGGTGCGGCCACCCTAGAGGGGTCCACCCCCCTTGGCGCACAAGGAGAGGGCCCAGGGGGGGGGGCGCACAGCCCCCTGAGGGCTGTGGTGTTCCCCCTTGTGGCCCATTAGGCCCAGAACTGCTTCCGGACCCCCGAAACCCCTTTCCGGTACTCCGCCGATTTCCCGATGCTCCCCGGAACACTTCCGGACTCCGAAACCTTTCATCCTATATATCAATCTTCGTCTCCGGACCATTCCGGAGACCCTCGTCACGTCCAGGATCTCATCCGGGACTCCGAACAACCTTCGGTAACCATACACTTTTCTCACTAACAACCCTAGCGTCACCGAACGTTAAGTGTGTAGACCCTGCGGGTTCGGAAACCATGTAGACATGACCGAGACACTCCCAGGTCAATAACCAATAGCGGGATCTGGATACCCATATTGGTTCCCACATGTTTCTCGATGATCTCATCGGATGAACCACGATGTCAAGGATTCAGGCAATCCCGTATATAGTTCCTTTTGTCTCGTCGGTATGTTACTTGCCCGAGATTCGATCGTCGGTATCTCTATACCTAGTTCAATCTCGTTACCGGCAAGTCTCTTTACTCGTTACCGTAATACATAATCCCGTGACCAACTGCTTAGTCACTTTGAGCTCATTGAGATGACGTATTACCGAGTGGGCCCGGAGATACCTCTCCGTCACACGGAGTGACAAATCCCAGTCTCGATCCATGTCAACCCAACAGACACCCTCGGAAATACCTGTAGAGTACCTTTATAGTCACCCAGTTACGTTGTGACGTTTGGCACACACAAAGCACTCCTACGGTGTCAGTGAGTTACATGATCTCATGGTCATAGGAACTTATACTTGACATGCAGAAAACTATAGCGATAACTGACACGATCAAAAGCTATGTTTAACGTTTGGGTCTTGTCCATCACATCATTCTCCTAATGATGTGATCCCGTTATCAAATGACAACTCATGTCTATGACCTGGAAACCGCGGTCATCTTTGATCAACGAGCTAGTCCTGTAGAGGCTCACTAGGGACACAAAGTCTGTCTATTTATCCACACATGTATTTGAGTTTCCAATCAATACAATTATAGCATGGATAATAAACGATTATCATGAACAAGGAAATATAATAATAACTCTTTTATTATTGCCTCTAGGGCATATTTCCAACATAAGGGTTGAGGAATCAGACTCGAAGATGATTCGATTTGCCCCAATCCTGATCGCCCCATCAATGGCAGCAAGGCAGGCTACAGATAAACTACTCATATAGCATCATCTTGATGTTTCGTGCAACGCACGGGAATGTTGCTTGTCTTATACTAAAAAAGTATTAACATTCACAATGTAAAATCAATGTACTTTCATAGTATATATAGTTTGAGGACCTTTTTAGCGTGACTGTACATTTCTAGATTCACAATGTAAAAAGGAACAGAGGGAGTACAAAGTATGAGCAGCTTTTTAGCGTGCCTGTACATTGCAATCAAACTAACAAGCCTGCTAATTCATATAGAACATTCAAAACAATTGATGATTATGCATCTCAGCGATACACATGTCAGAGAAAATATTTACTTCACAACTACAGAATAAAGAAAAATTGATCAATGCTGCTGACAACAAAGGGTGTCCCATTCGAAAATATCAAACGCATGTCTTCTTACTAAAATCAATGAGAAAAATTTGACAAGGTTGTCACATTCCAAAGTATAAAATGCGTGTCTTTTTGCGTACATCAATGAGCAAACTTTGACAAGGTTTTTCCATTCCAAAATATCAAATGCACCTCATGCTAAATAAACAAGCTATTCTTTTTGTGCATTTCCACCAAAATCAAAAAAATTGGCATGTAGCTTGGATGATTTCGCCTTTATATGTTGCAACACCTTGAACATATCGACACCTCCTTTATTGTAGCTAATTTTGTGGTTGGCGGTGGAAATGAATGATTCGAGAATATTCGATGTATTGTGCATGATGAAGTATAATGGGCACAAACCATTAGAACATTTTGTGCAGTTCCCATTAAAATCAAACTGAGCACCCCCGTTTGCATAAATACAAAAAAAGTGATTAGTAAAGCAAGTAATATGATGAACTTGCAATTTACATAGGCACCTACATGGTCCATGCAGAGCACACATTTAAAAAATGGAACTTGCCAAAAAGAGTCCTAGAACAACATTGTACTTGCCCATCACAGCAAAAAAGATGGAAATCTGTGAGTCCTTCTGAGCTGATGTTAGTTTGGTCTTGTGCAGAGTAATGTAGCGATCCTTCAACTTCTCCTTCTTATGAGAAGATAATCTGGGCTTCTTCGTCTTGGCATAATCGGAACTAGGCACTTCACATACTCCATATTCTTCTTCTTCGGAGGAGGATCCTATTGTGCAAAGACAAGAGAACAACTAAATTCTAGCATCCCTGTTTGCTCAAAAAAAGAAAAGTAAATATTAAAAACAACCATTTCATTAACAAAGGGAGCAACTGATGAAATGTATAGTCACAAAGAGATGCATCCTCATTGTCCTCATAGGACATGATACGATACCAGACACAACAACTAAACTTGAACTGTATTATTATTTAATTTTATCAGCGGCCATAACGGTGGCAAACCGGTGCATCAGTTTATTAGGAGCCTTAGATTAACATGCGAAACAATAACACTTCCTCATGACAGTAGCTAAACATTAGCACAACACCAATAGAGATGACAAAGCTCAATCATATGGATGAAATCTATGGGCTGGTACCAACCTTCGTCAGGGGGCTTTCGTGTAGACCATGCAGATGAAGCAGTTCTCCGGAACCATCCGTTATTATCTATTCTGGTTGCCAAGATTACTATAAACTCCTCTATTAGTGTAATGTTTCCAACATCTTCTTGTGCAGTTCCACTAAAATATATGTTATCTTTAAACAAGATCCATGTTTGCACAAGTAGAGACAATTACATATTACATTAAGAGTGGCATCAAATCACAGTGGCAAAATAATTGCTCGTTCCAGCCATAGCAATAAATTAAGACAAAAATTATATCATTACTTGTGTCGTCATAGTTCCAGTGCTTCATTACAGCACCGGGAGTTGATTTTTATTCTTCTTCCGCTTGTTCTTCCCCTTCATCACTTGGTTCGATAAAAGACAAGCTTCGCCTTCAATGTAAGATTTGGCATGTCAATTAGGGAGCAGAAGTATAGCACTAAACAACAACATTACTTTTCTGAGGACATTAGAAAAATACAGGCCAACAGTTGTGAAATATCATTATCTTACCTCAATGGGATATTACGGTGCACATAGAGATTGGAAGTCTGGTCTCCTTTTATGCAGTTCACTAAAATCAAGCAATATTACCGTATAAGTAGCACAACATATGAGAGCGTACTACAAAATCCTGTGGAAGAAGGCCATTACTGACCTTTCATCATGCGGAATTCAAACAACTCACAAGAAGGAGATCTGAAACAAACTTGCCAACACAAGTTGGAAGTCAGATCTCCCATTGTGCAGTTCCACTAAGATCAAGCAATCAAGCAACGTCGTCGGTGTGACATTTTGGTTGAACTACACAAAACACTCTTAAATCAAAAGTGTTTTGTGCAGTGCAACAAAAGGTCGTAGTAGCAATGAGGTGAAGTAGATAACCCTGTTTACATAGGTGCAAAGGAAACAATTACTGGTCAATAACGGTGGATGACATAGAAACCCACATAAAGAAGCATATTACTTATCTAAATGGGAAAGAAAGCAAGACAGTAACATTTCTCAAACAGTGGCATTGATTCATATTAACAGAGAGATTATATGAACAATAAAATTCGATAATCATGTAATTTTCTTTTAACTGTGGCATTGCTTCAATTTTCTAGCGGCATTATTAGGTTAACAACAGCTAAAGAGTTGTACGAGACAGTGGATGCACCAGCATCATGTGCATCTACCGATGTATAAAGGGGTGATGCATATGCTGTTGCAACGAAGAACAAACAACAAAGGAGCATATTTGTGCTGGTCCCAGTTTTTTTATCTTTAGACACCTTTCCCTATGTGAGGGCAGCAAATCTAGTCCCCCACCCAGAGAAAGACCAGCTCGTTATAGATGTGCGTACTGCGTTTGTCATTGTTTTGCCTTTTCGACCAACGTAGGTCCTGTATATCCAGTCTGTACTACTTTACCCCTTCCTTTCCTCTTTGAACCACGTCCTAAATTCATGTTATACAACTTTTAACACTACTTTCCTGTTTGAAGTCTTGTTTAGATCCGGAGAGGGTGAGAGAGTGTGAAGAGAGCAAACTACAAGCGATGAGGCTCTAGCGTGTATATATATACAGTGGAGAGATAGTGTGAACAGAGGAAACCTTAGAAAACAATCGCCAAGGCTACAGCGTACTCCCTCCGTCCAGGTGCGTTGGGCGCCTAAGGAAGGGCAGCATGATCTAGGCTCGAGGGGAGTAGGCGAAGGGAGCATGCATGCAACAATACTCGTGCTATTTAATTGCTTCCGATTTTTTCGCTCGAGTTGAGCAATAATCAACTAGTTTTGGAATCACATAGAGTAACTAATTGTGCATGCATTGGCCTAACACATACCGCGGGTCATCAGTTTTCATTCGCACGACATCTTAAAACGGCTGCACGCGGAGCCAAAACAACATACTGTGTAAAACGAGGCTGGTTTAACTACCTATGCGACTAAAACTTTTGGAAAAGATGGATTCTCTTTGACGCCCTACGCACCTGGACGGAGGTAGTATATAGTTGGAGTGGTTTTATTTTTCTCTCCATAAAATTCATTTTAAATTGTGCACGAAACGGAACTCTTTATTTCACGTATATAGTTGAAGTAGTGAAGAATACTTGGGCAATGCTAATATTTGAAGAAAATTTAACTCTCAAAGGAGTCAACTCGCAATTAACACTGCATGTTGTTTGACATGAGAAAAATCTTATATGTCGCTCTAGAAGAAGGGAAGAGTGGGAGTATGGATTTCTCTCATGCGCCGGGGAAAAGAAAAGTGTGCGGGTGTGCCAGTGTACAAAATTACAAGATCCCATAACATTACAAGATCCCATAACATGAAAGCGCTCCGTGGCCTGCTAGTGCGGCCTGCCGTGATTGCGGTCTCTTGGTTCCCGAGGCCTCAGAAGGATCCCGGTTAATTACTCCCGTGGGTTACTCCACGAGACACCTCCGATTAAGCCGTGTGGTCGTCTTCGTTGTCTTCGCCTTGCATTCTCCATCCATGATGATGGTGGTGTGTGGGCAGCGGCAGAGCCCATGTCCTCGTCGGTACACACACTGCTCAAAACATAGCTTTGTGCTAGCTATATCTGCCCTTGCTGTCACGCCTCGTCGGTCCTGGTGGCGTTGATGTAATTGGGGTTGAAGTTGGATGGGTCCTCCTCAGCTCGGACTTCTTGACGATTGGTAGCGGCTTCGTCGGGGTATGCAAGGGCGCCGCCTCACGGGGCCACAATAAATTGTTGGTGAAGTTGCATTGCCTTCCCACCATCGCGCCTCATGTCCACGGGCTCTGGGACGTAGCCAACGCCATGTGGTGGTACCTCGTCTCGACTAGAGGTCGAGTTTACGGAGGTCCGTCAAGAAAAGGGCAACGCCTCACTAGGTCGTGATAAGATCTTGGTGAAGTCGCATCACCTTCCCACCATCGCGCATCGCCATCATGAGCTCCGGGTTGCGCATAACATCATGCGGCATAGTCTTGTCCTCCGAGTCACGGACAACACTGTGTAGCGCCATCTTCTTCGCTATGTTGCGGGCTTCAAGTTGCGGGCGACTCCAGGGTGTGTGTCGTCTTCATGGTTCCGGGTCGCGGGCTCCGTCTTGACAAGGTAGACATCGGCGGTGTCATCCCACGAGCTCCACGCCTCCGTCCTTTGCGACACCAGCTTGATGAAGAAGAAGATGGGCATTGTCCCAGAAAGCTCCTTGTCGCCATCCTCTGTGGCACACGGCGGCTTCCCCGCGAGCTCCACGCCTTACGGCTCCAGCTTGATGAGGTAGACATCGGTGGTGACGTCCTGTGATCTCCATGCCTTCGTACTCTGCGGCAGCATCTTGATGGTGTTGATGATGGACGTCAACCCGACGAGCTCCATGTCCTCGTCGTCCTCTGTGGCACGCGGGGCCATCCCCGTGAGCTCCATGCCTTCGGGGTCCAGCTTGATGATGTTGATGTTGGTGGCGTCCTCCTAGCGAGTTCCACGCCGCGGCCGCTTCGCGGTACTGTGTTGACGATGTTGGCGATGTGCATCATCTTCGCGAGCTCCGCGCCGCGATCCACTGCAGCACGGTGGTGGCATCTTTGCGAGCTCCACGCCTCCGTCCTCCATGGCATCGGTTTGGTGATGTTGTCGTTGGTGTCGTATTGGTGAGCTCCGCGCCGCTATCCATCGCGGCACGGAGACAACATCCTTGCGAGCCTCCACGCCTGTGTCCTCCATGGGCTCCTGCTTGATGAAGAAGACGACGGGCGTCGACCTAGCGAGCTCCGTCTCGCCATCCTCTGCGGCACGTGGCGGCATCTTTGCGAGCTCCATGCCTCTGGGCTCCAGATTGACGAAGTTGACATCGGCATCATCTCCAACGGGCGCTACGCCTCGGTCCTCTAGCTCCAGCCTGAGGAAGTATATGGCGGGCGTCCTCCTTGCGAGCTCCCCCCCCCC
>LR738712.1:220151182-220186509 GCA_902687465.1 Secale cereale
GTCGTCTTGGCGAACTCCGTGGCGGCATTCATCGCGGCACGACGACGGCATCCTCGCGAGCCACCACGCCTTCGTCCTCCATTGTGCCAGCTTGATGAAGAAAACAAGGGCGTTGTCCTAGCGAGTTCCATGTCGCAATCCACGGCGGCATCCTCGCGAGCCTCGCCCTTCCGGGGCTCTAGCTTGATGAAGTAGACGTCGTCGGCCTCATCACCAAGGGCGGCCACCGCCACAAAGGAGTCCAGCGAGCTGCGCGCCAGCAGCACCCCTGGTATGCCAAGTACTTCTGAACTATGCTCAGGACATGCTGCTCCTGGACCATCGTGCACGTGCATGTGTATCTTGACCTGCATACAAAACGAATAGATGTATATATGTGCTGACCTGAGGTGCATGCTCCTTGTCAGCGCACCCCCTTCGACTGGCCATCTCCTTCATATCTTGGCGCACACCATGCCGCCATACAGGCAAGCAATCTGCGTGCTGCCCGGCAAGAGCGCCAACACGGTGGGCACGTCTTTGCGCTGATGGGCGTACGCCGGCCTCCTCGTCTCCTCTGCCTCCGGTCTTTGCCTCGCCTCCCTTTGATGTTCGTGGTTCCTCCTATATTTATAGGACGGGAGGGCCGGTGCTTGTACATAGCCGCCGCTGATTCATTGATGTTCAAGTCTGCACAAAGAAAAGAAAACATAGCAAAATATACCTTGTTGTTT
Source organism: Secale cereale (assembly GCA_902687465.1). Lineage (NCBI taxonomy): Eukaryota > Viridiplantae > Streptophyta > Magnoliopsida > Poales > Poaceae > Secale > Secale cereale. The sequence goes on from LR738712.1 coordinate 220,151,896, forward strand.
GACTCATGCCTTCCAATGATACTTCGAGCTCGGTCGTACGTCTTTGTTTCCTAAACTTGGTCACTTGCCGATTATACGCACACGTCCGGTGGCCCTCGGTCATCTAATTCCAATCCTCGTACGTGCAATTTGCACCCATCAAGACACGCACATGTTTCATATTTCATGTACCTGTCCAAATATCAAAAAGAAGGATACGTAGTACAAGTATATCGGGTATTCGGAGAAGTATGCGCGCGCTCTCGCTGGCCATCCGTAGATACTCAAATACATACCTATAAGATGTATGCATACAAACAGGTATTCGGATATGTAACGTGAGCTTGCCGGTAATTAAATACGTAAGTATGTATATGCGTCTAAACTGGCTATGTGTCTAGACTAAAAATGCCCGTGGCCAGGACGTGTGTGTTCATGCATGTGTAGTAGTTGCACCATGATTTTGTTGACACCAGATTTTGGCACGGTCAATAACTTAATTAATATGACCTCAAATGGAGAAGTTATCTACATAAAAGTATTTGACATTGTTCATGTGAACATCTTTGAAGTCTGGGCCAACGCCATCCAATCGCATCTCGAAGGCCGAAGTTGTGTTCGAAATACCGAGATTTTGTATTCAGAAACTTAATCGGCTGATTACGTTCCCAATAGGGCCTTATATGGAAAAACTTTCTACATGAATTGTCTTCGTCTCGTCGAAACGGTTGATTTTAATATAAAAATCATCTCAATCTAAGTTCGTATGCAACAGTTAGAGCCATCCGAATGTAGCCCTGTCACGAGCCAGAAGTGGCGCGCCCCATCAGCGACGTGTCTGGTGTGTAGCGCGAATAACAGCCTGTTTTGTGCAAGCTATTTGACACTGAAGATGGCCTCAAATCAAAAAATGTTTAACAGGAAATTTGTTCGTATCGTTGAAACGCTCAAATAGGCTTTTAGGCTCATCTTCATCCGCGATAGTTTGTGGCCTGTGAGATCTAAAAACCGAATTTATGTTCTAGACTTTCCTAAATCCGAGTTCGTTAATTTTGCAAAGATTTGGACGTGATTGGGAGTCATTTTCTTGTCGGGAAAGTCCATCCTCCTCTTATATACCTAAGCGGTGATGGCCGTTTGAAGAGCAAACAATAGAACAAACACATCTACCACTATTACCTTTACTTTTATCCTCTACCTTGTTCTTCTTCTTCCTCGTTCTTCGTTCGTTCTTCATGTTGCAGGGCGGCGAACCTCGAGGCCCTAGGGGCGATCAGGTCGACCTTGGGCAGCCCATAGCCGCTGCGCGCCCTGACGGGGTCCCTCCCGGGCAAGCGGGGTTTCGGGTCTACAAAAGTGCCCGTCGGATTGCTTGCGTACCGCGCTTCCGGACTGTAATGCCCAGGATGGGACTATACCTCCTACGTGTCGAGGCACGACTTAAAGGTATAAGCCCATCCTAGAATGATCTCAAGTTTGGTATCTTTGCACGAGTCATGTAAAAGAGGGATTAAATTGCAAAAGGAGATAGTTGGCTTACACTCGCCACTTCACACAATACATTACATAAGCAAAACATCATTAAAAACATCACAACCCGACTACGGGTGAAGATCCAAAAGAAAGATACCAAAACAACATAAAGCCACAGGCCTAGATCGAATCCTAGTAGAAACCACTACTGATCGTCGAAACGTCATAAGCATACGGCCAAACTCTTCATCGAGATCCCCGTGAAGAACTGTTCCATCTCCTGCATCAAACTCGGCTGAACCTGCATCTGGTGTGGTGAAGCAACTGTGAGCCACAGAGGACTCAGCAATCCCGTTCCCGGGTAACACGACTATTTAAGCCTTGGGTGAGGACAAGGCTGAAGAAAGAACAAGAGGTGAAGGAACAACAAGAGTCTGCAGCAGCACTAGCACTAACTTACGTAAAAGAGAGCGAGAAAAGAAGGTGCCTCGGTCGAGAGATGATCACGAAGTGATCCTAGCTAAAGCTCAACAAACATAACCCCACCGTGTTCAACTCCCGAATCCCTATTCGGAAATTGACAGTCACGGTACACACGCTAGTAGTGTATTGAAACATTGTGTCAAGTTATCTACAACCGGATATTAACAAGCTCCCATCTGACACATAATCGCGGGCACGGCTTCCGAAAGTTCAAACCCTGCAGGGGTGTTCCAACTTGACCCATTACAAGCCCACGATCCGCGGAGTCGCAACTCCATAGGTGGGAAGACCCGAGTATTCTCGGAATCCCGTGCTCAAGTTAAACCGAACTAAGGTAAGGCTAATCCAGCAAATCCTCCCGGCGTGTCGACACCCTGATAGTAGCCGCGCGTATCTAAGTCTCAGGACACGACCGGATGGGTGATCCCACAGGTTTTTACCAAACCTTGAGTTTCCTCGAGGTGGCCCCGCGTAACCCCCGTTTCGGACCAACACTCATGTGGAGCACTGGCCCGGGGTTGTTGAATTAAAATAAAAGAGGGTTTGCAAGACCCTTATGCAAGTTTTATTAGTTATTAGGCGAATAGTACCAATGTTGGGACTTGCTGGAAAAGACTTAGCACTTAGCGGTTTATCAAGGGGGTCCCATACACCCCAACCGTGTTAGGAACGCATAATCAAGGAACATAACACCGGTTTATACGGTTCCTAACGGCATAAGTGGAACAAAACACCAAGCAAAAGGCTTAGCCTTCCACCCTTGCCAATATATTGATGATTTCAATTAAGCATTTATATAGTGTGATATAACCCAACCAAACTTCAACATGAAGCAAGCATCTTCAATCTTCACCTGCAACTAACAATGCTATAAGAGGGGCTGAGCGAAGCGTACTTAGCCAAGCAAAGGTTTGCGTAGGTAGGGTGGTTAAACAGGTTCATGGTTACAATAGGAGGCTGACAGGAAAACATGGGCATCGAGGCAATATACTAAAGAACGATACTCTAGCAATAGGCAAAGATAGTAATGGTATCCGGGTTCGGTCATCTTGCCTGGAATTCCACAAGGGAGAAGAACGGATCCATGAAGACGGAGCAACATAGACGAGTGAATCCTCACAACTCCGGATCGAAACCGAAGCTATCAAGAAAGCAACCGGAAAGAAAGAAACAACACGGTAAACACACAAGCATAAACATGGCATACGATGCACAAGCAAGCATGATGCATGTCCGGTTTAAATATGCATGGCATGGCAAAGTGCACAAGCAAATCTACAAGTTAAGTGGAGCTCAATATGCAACGGGTTGCATATTGACGAAACACCACATTTAATTATTTAGTTGACTCTCGTTTATTTACAAGACAAGATTAAATATTTTTAACATGGCAAGAGGTGAAGCATAATAAAACTACACTATTTAGACATTTTAAATGAGGCCGGAAAAAATAACAACAACATATCCGGAAAATCCCCATGAGCATGTTTAGTAATTTTAAGCAAACAACAATTCACACATTATAATGTTGTTAACATGATGCGGATGACATGATCAAGTTTATGCAATTATTATAAAAAGGTTAACATGAAGAAGACATGAAGCATCGTCACCGTGGTGGAATGAAAAAGGGTGCCACGGCAACGATCCGAATATGATGCAACGCATCATATCGGTTCCGGTATCTCGTTGAGAGACCGGTGCAAGGAAAGAGGGCGTGAGCGAGTCAACGATATGAAAGGTGGGGCGATCCCGTTACCGGGTTCCCACGAGTCGGTGACGAGGCAACCGAGGAACACGACAAACGGACGAAACGGCACGGAGCACACACGGGAGACATTTCATACAACCACAAGCATGCATTCCACGGGTCATCCACGGGGTCGTCTCGTTATACCTTTGAAGCGTGCGTTTTGGGGCGGCTCGAGAGCGTAGAGGAAGAAGTCGTTCTCGCGATTCGTAGGGGAAGTAGGCGTTCATGTCATAGTGTCGTGGTACATGGCGAATTCCTCGTTTCCGGGCGACGGTAGTGGTACATGCCGTAGAGGGAAGTAGGTGTTCTCGTTCATCGGAGAGGTACTCGCCGCGTCGTCTTGTGTCGTTGAGTAGGCGTTCCCGTTCGTAGATGTACTTGGCGCGTCGGTAGTTGTGGTACTTGCCGGTCTTGGTTCTTGCGACGGTAGATGTACATGACGTATCGCCGTGTGTAGTCGAACTTGGGCATCGAAGCGGTACATGACGCATCGATCGTTTCCGGGGCGACGGTAGACGTTCGGGCGTCGTGGTACTTGGTCGTAAAGGCGTACACGGGTTCCCTGACAAGGTCAACAGCACAAGCAACACACAAAACAAAAGCGGCAGCACGGACTTGCGTGAAGGGGCACGAGGCCATGGCAGCAACAGCAGGGTTCGGAGCGCTCGAAGAGGGGCGCGGTGCTGCTGGTCTTGACGGGAGGACGGGGCTGGAGGCGCGCAGAGGAAGGGGCGCAGGCGGCCCAGCGCTGGAGATGGGGTGGCCGGCGGACGGCTTGGGGCCGCGGCCCTTGGTGACGAGAGAGCAGAGGCAGAGGCACAACTCCCTGGAGGACGGACGGAGGGAGGCCAGAGGGCCGTGTCGGGAAGAGGCGATGGGAGGCCGGCCCCTGGCGCGGAGGCGAGGCGGGCGTCGCGCCTGGCGCTTGGCGAGGCAGGGCGTTGGAGGAGATGGAAGGTGGCGGCTGGAGGAGCTGCTCGGCGGAGGTCGGGCACGGGCGCGGTGCCTTGGCGCGGGAAGGAAGGGCAGCTTCGCCCTGGCTGGAAGATGGCGCGGACGGCGCGGAGGACGGACGAGGAGCCCGGAGGAAGGGGCGAGGAGGTGCAGCGGCGGACGGAATCCAGGGAGGGAGCCGCGGGCTGCGGCCAAGCGGGACGCTCGGGGCCGTGGCGGCCTCGATGGCTGGAGGGCGAGGCGAAGGAACTCGGGCGCTGCGGCGAGGATTCGGTCGGGAGGGAAAACGGGCCGATGGGGTCTCGGGCGCCGCGAGGCTGGAGGGAGCGATGGGGGCATGCGAGAGGATAGGGATGCGGTCGGGCTGGAGAGAGCGACGGCGCTGAGGGGGAACTGAGGGAGGAGCGCTGAGCGCTAGGGTTAGCGCTAGGGAACGGGCTGGGGGGCCTAGAGGGACGGGCCGCGGCTGGGATGCTGAGAAGGGAAGCGGCGGCCTGGGCCAGCTGCGGCTGGTCGCTGGGAGGCCGGCCCAGCTGGTCTCTCTGCCCCTCTCTACTAATTAAAGAAAAACAGGGATCTAAAAAGAGAGAGAAAAGAAGAAAAAGGCATCTGCAGAAAGAATTTACACGAGAGGGTAATTTTCTCGGGCCCATAAAAATGAGCGTAGTCCACGAAAATATAAGTGGCAAGATTGAAAGATGAAAATTCAAACTCCTTGAATTTTATTCAAATGGGTGTGAACTAGGGTTTGGTTATTGAAGTGTCCAAAAAATGTTCGAAATTTCGGAGGAACCTCAAAACAACGGAGAAGAATTATCGGCAAGGTTTTGAAGGAGAAACTCGAAGTGAAATAGACATGGGGAAATTATGCACGTGTGTTGGTTAATTCCAAACAAATGGAATATTATTATATAGCTCCCTAATAATATTGAGAGGCTTTCATATGTTTTAAAGAGAAGACATCTTCCCTCGATTTAAATGGACCGAAGGCCCACACGGATAATTTCGGTTGAGATGCAAAATAAAAATGACATGATGGCATGAAGACATGATGCAATGCAAAAATAAATAACACAAGCACAAAAGAACACACGGGCAGCCCGGAACATCTGGAATCTTCTGGAATCTTCTGGGATCTTCTGGGACGTCGGTCTTCGGGCGTCACAACTCTCCCACGCTAACAGAGGATCTCGACCCGAGATCCTAGAGATAGTACCGGGTAAAAACGGAAGAGGAAGAGGTAAAACAAAGTTGCTTCTTTGACAGACGAGTGAAACCAAAGAACCTTGAGAGGTTGAACAAATTGAAAGAAGAATAGAACAGAGATGAACGAATATGAAAATACTCCGTTAGAAAAGAGTAACAAGGAGCATTACGAGAAACCTTAAGGTTGAAAGACATGAAACAAGAGCTCACGGATGACGAAAAAATTTCAAAACCACTCCGGTTAACCAAGATTGAGAAGGAATGAGAATGAAATAATTTGGACAGCACTCCGTCTGAAAAATGGAAGGGATTAACAAGAACTTGAGGAGATGGAATGATACTTGATGAAAACAACAACATATTGCCTCCGAAACAATTAAAAGAATGGCACAAGGTTAAGAAAGATTTCAGACAGCACTCCTGTTAAAAATAGAGGCAGACTTGATAAGATGACGGAACTTGAATGAAGAATACAACACTCCGGTAAAATGATGAGCAAGGGAAAGAACATGATCTCGATAAAACGATATGATGTTTTGGAGAGAGGAACATCACAAAGCCTCCGGAATGAAAGAATAGCATATAAATCAATGAAAGACTTGAACGGAGAAGAAAAAGACAACTTCTCCGACAAAGGAATATGAAAAACATCCTTACGAAGAAGGGTTGAATGGAGTTGTTGGAAAAATCAACAACGAAAAGAATAAGCTTTATGTGGGCTTATGGAAAACATCTCAAAATTAAGAGGTGACAACCAGCCACTGAGGAGAACATTTGATTGGATTGAGATCAACAAGGAGACGATAAACTTATCTCACCGGAATGATAAATGAAGAAGTTGGGTCATTTATAAGCACCATAATTAGCAACAATCCATAGGGAAAGCTTTTAGGTGAATACAACCCAAGATAACTCCAACGAATAATTGAAGGGTTGAAAAGATCTCCTGAACAATGAAAAATGATGGGTTTAAATATCTCATACTTGAAAACTCGTGAATCATGAAACGTGAAGGAATTGTCAAAAATGACATAACACCATCTGAAAAGATAAGGTAGAAAGAATTGCAATTGGAAAGCATGATGAAGAATGCTTTAGCTCCAACAAGAATCTTGATGAAGACTTCGAGGATGAAATAAATGATGATGAACCACCATGAAGAACTCCGGTAATGAAAGCATGAGAAGTGAAAGATGAAAAGAATAAGATTCAAGGCCTGCGATGAATTAGATGGAGGTTGAAATGATATAATAGAAATAACATGGAGCTCCGGAAGACAAGATGAACAACTTAAGACCGAGAATAAGATATGATGAACAAGCTCTAGACAAAAGAATTAGATCACCTTGAGGGAATAAGAATAAGAATTATGTTTGCATCTCCTTCACCAATTTAAATTGATGACAACCAAAGGATTTGGCATACTACTTATTCTCGTTGGAAAGAATTAAAGAGAGATCTAGCACAAGCTTGGGTAATCTTCAACGAAGCACCGGTAGGATTATGAAAAGAACAAATGAATTAAAACGATAACAACGGAAGGGTAATCTTGAATGAACCACCGTAAGAATAGGGAGACGAACGAGAGGCATCAATGAAGAATATTTGGAGGACGAGGTTGAAAACTGAGAACGAAGAAATATTCTGAAATGATGGCCTTCGGAGGATCACAAGAAAAGAGTTCATGAAATGCTTCGGAAGGGTATAAAAGAATTCCTCACAATAAAACGATAAATGAGGATGGCAAGAACCTAGAACCATAACTCATCAAGAGAACGGGTCAAAATTTAAGAGAAACACTTCTCCGGTCTTCAATTGTTGAGAATGAAGACGAGAAATGCCATAAGAATTGTTGAGCACTCCGGAATGAAGAATTAAAAGGTTGAACCAACGAAGAAAAAGAATTTGAAAGCGATCTTGGAGAAGTCATGTGACTGATGGGGATAATTCTTACGTCACACTTGAAAGGAATTTCAAAATAACTCCAGAAAAATAATTAGAAGAGTCAGGTAAGATCCTGGAAAAAGACCTGTGGGTTAAGGCCCACTCAAAAGAAATCACCGTTGGGAAAAGATTGCTTAAGAGATATTGCACCGGATGAATTAATTGGCTTGGGTAAGATAACAATCCTCAAAAATAGTTTGAACGGATTAAGAATGGAATTATGAATATTCAGCACTCCGGATATGAATAGCAAGAGGAGAATGATTAATTGGTGCACCGGAATAAGAAAGCATTGTGAAATGAGGAAAAGGATAAGATCAACACCGAAATCTTGAATTACATCCACCGGCAGAATTGAGAACAAAAGAATGATAAACTTGAAGCTCTCGAGCATCTTCACAATAAATCACCGGATCGGAACATTGAAGGAAAAGAATGAAGAAATATCACATGAATAAAATGGATATTTCATTTGAGAATTTATTGCTCCAGGAAGAAGAAAGGTGGGAGGGTGGGGAAACAAAGACAACTTGGGATGATTGAAACATACACCATCAGATTTCTCACGGCGTCCGTATGGAATAACATGAAGAGAAGGCACACCGATTGAAAAGGATTAACAAGAAGATCTCGATGGTCAAGAAGAATTAGCACTCCCATAGAAATATGAGAACACCGATAAGGAAAGGTATGGAATCAACATTTGACATCGAAGCAACTCAAATACCGGAATCAACAAGAACAAAGGATATATATGTTTATGAAGAAGATTATGTTGCAACATATCTATCCGAACAGAGAATTGAACGAATGAATTCCGCAGGTACATCACTTGTCGAGAAGCCACTTGGAAGAACAAAAGATAATAAAAAGGAACAAGGAGCAGATGGAACAAATACAAGATAGAAGCTTCGTTCGACATCTTCGTGCTGAAAGCTCATGGAACGTGTTACAAAAGGGTATTGTCATCCCCGGATCAGCATAGCCAAGGACCCTTTAAGATGCAACTCCCAATCAGAACAAGTCCATAAAACCACTTCACTCAATGTAGAACCCCAAACTTCATATCATGCACTCGTTGGAAGAATGCCTAGAACTACTGGATAGAACCCACCTATAGATTTCCGAAAGTTTCCAGTTATGCAATCAGGTGTTGGGGATACACGGGAAGCACCGCACAATCAACTCTAAACCTACATCCAGGTGTATCCATCCTTCAACACATAACCAGTCTTTCTCGGAAACTGTTTACCTCGGACCTTCGAAACGCATCCACTATACAAGCTATGGCAATACTCCCGAACTACCTCCCCAGTACTGGGTGATGTCGGGGTTATCTTGCCACTAACCGCATAGGAGAGTTTTCGATGTCGGCCGTCTTAAGTATTCTAGTACTGCCGCGATGGATTTGTGACGACAACACCTCGGAGCTCAACTCCCCGGGACACTGCCACAACCCCTAATGACAGGAGGCATCGAGAACAATGTTCTCGTCACAAAGACATCGAAACAATCCAAACAATACTCGCGAGATCCTAAAAAAAATTTGGTGCAATTTTTGAAAGTAGAAGAGGCAAGAGTAGTCGTCAGGAGTCCTCACCAGAATGAAAGGGGATGAGGAGCAAAAGAAATCATACTCTCCGATATATATATAGGACTCAAAACATTTTCAGTGTGTGCCTAGACTCAACCGTCAACGATTCGATCAATCAGTGGGGGCTTCTAGGTCGGAGAAGGCTCTGAATACCAACTTGTAATGCCCAGGATGGGACTATACCTCCTACGTGTCGAGGCACGACTTAAAGGTATAAGCCCATCCTAGAATGATCTCAAGTTTGGTATCTTTGCACGACTCATGTAAAAGAGGGATTAAATTGCAAAAGGAGATAGTTGGCTTACACTCGCCACTTCACACAATACATTACATAAGCAAAACATCATTCAAAACATCACAACCCGACTACGGGTGAAGATCCAAAAGAAAGATACCAAAACAACATAAAGCCATAGGCCTAGATCGAATCCTAGTAGAAACCACTACTGATCGTCGAAACGTCACAAGCATACGGCCAAACTCTTCATCGAGCTCCCCGTGAAGAACTGTTCCATCTCCTGCATCAAACTCGGCTGAACCTGCATCTGGTGTGGTGAAGCAACTGTGAGCCACAGAGGACTCAGCAATCCCGTTCTCGGGTAACACGACTATTTAAGCCTTGGGTGAGGACAAGGCTGAAGAAAGAACAAGAGGTGAAGGAACAACAAGAGTCTGCAGCAGCACTAGCACTAACTTACGTAAAAGAGAGCGAGAAAAGAAGGTGCCTCGGTCGAGAGATGATCACGAAGTGATCCTAGCTAAAGCTCAACAAACATAACCCCACCATGTTCAACTCCCGAATCCCTATTCGGAAATTGACAGTCATCGTACACACGCTGGTAGTGTATTGAAACATTGTGTCAAGTTATCTACAACAGGATATTAACAAGCTCCCATCTGCCACATATCCGCGGGCATGGCTTTCGAAAGTTCAAACCCTGCAGGGGTGTTCCAACTTGACCCATTACAAGCCCACGATCCGCGAAGTTGCAACTCCATAGGTGGGAAGACCCGAGTATTCTCGGAATCCCGTGCTCAAGTTAAACCGAACTAAGGTAAGGCTAATCCAGCAAATCCTCCCGGCGTGTCGACACCCTGATAGTAGCCGCGCGTATCTAAGTCTCAGGACACGACCGGATGGGTGATCCCACAGGTTTTTACGAAACCATGAGTTTCCTCGAGGTGGCCCCGCGTAACCCCCGTTTCGGACCAACACTCATGTGGATCACTGGCCCGGGGTTGTTGAATTAAAATAAAAGAGGGTTTGCAAGACCCTTATGCAAGTTTTATTAGTTATTAGGCGAATAGTACCAATGTTGGGACTTGCTGGAAAAGACTTAGCACTTAGCGGTTTATCAAGGGGGTCCCATACACCCCAACCGTGTTAGGAACGCATAATCAAGGAACATAACACCGGTTTATACGGTTCCTAACGGCATGAGTGGAACAAAACACCAAGCAAAAGGCTTAGCCTTCCACCCTTGCCAATATATAGATGATTTCATTTAAGCATTTATATAGTGTGATATAACCCAACCAAACTTCAACATGAAGCAAGCATCTTCAATCTTCACCTGCAACTAACAATGCTATAAGAGGGGCTGAGCGAAGCGTACTTAGCCAAGCAACGGTTTGCGTAGGAAGGGTGGTTAAACAGGTTCATGGTTACAATAGGAGGCTGACAGGAAAACATGGGCATCGAGGCAATATACTAAAGAACGATACTCTAGCAATAGGCAAAGATAGTAATGGTATCCGGGTTCGGTCATCTTGCCTGGAATTCCACAAGGGAGAAGAACGGATCCATGAAGACGGAGCAACATAGACGAATGAATCCTCACAACTCCGGATCGAAACCGAAGCTATCAAGAAAGCAACCGGAAAGAAAGAAACAACACGGTAAACACACAAGCATAAACATGGAATACGATGCACAAGCAAGCATGATGCATGTCCGGTTTAAATATGCATGGCATGGCAAAGTGCACAAGCAAATCTACAAGTTAAGTGGAGCTCAATATGCAACGGGTTGCATATTGACGAAACACCACATTTAATTATTTAGTTGACTCTCGTTTATTTACAAGACAAGATTAAATATTTTTAACATGGCAAGAGGTGAAGCATAATAAAACTACACTATTTAGACATTTTAAATGAGGCCGGAAAAAATAACAACAACATATCCGGAAAATCCCCATGAGCATGTTTAGTAATTTTAAGCAAACAACAATTCACACATTATAATGTTGTTAACATGATGCGGATGACATGATCAAGTTTATGCAATTATTATAAAAAGGTTAACATGAAGAAGACATGAAGCATCGTCACCGTGGTGGAATGAAAAAGGGTGCCACGGCAATGATCCGAAAATGATGCAACGCATCATATCGGTTCCGGTATCTCGTTGAGAGACCGGTGCAAGGAAAGAGGGCGTGAGCGAGTCAACGAGATGAAAGGTGGGGCGATCCCGTTACCGGGTTCCCACGAGTCGGTGACGAGGCAACCGAGGAACACGACAAACGGACGAAACGGCACGGAGCACACACGGGAGACATTTCATACAACCACAAGCATGCATTCCACGGGTCATCCACGGGGTCGTCTCGTTATACCTTTGAAGCGTGCGTTTCGGGGCGGCTCGAGAGCGTAGAGGAAGAAGTCGTTCTCGCGATTCGTAGGGGAAGTAGGCGTTCACGTCATCGTGTCGTGGTACTTGGCGAATTCCTCGTTTCCGGGTGACGGTATTGGTACATGCCGTAGAGGGAAGTAGGTGTTCTCGTTCATCGGAGAGGTACTCGCCGCGTCGTCTTGTGTCGTCGAGTAGGCGTTCCCGTTCGTAGATGTACTTGGCGCGTCGGTAGTCATGGTACTTGCCGGTCTTGGTTCTTGCGATGGTAGATGTACATGACGTATCGCCGTGTGTAGTCGAACTTGGGCACCGGAGGGGTACATGACGCATCGATCATTTCCGGGGCGACGGTAGACGTTCGGGCGTCGTGGTACTTGGTCGTAAAGGCGTACACGGGTTCCCTGACAAGGTCAATAGCACAAGCAACACACAAAAAAAAAGCGGCAGCACGGACTTGCGTGAAGGGGCACGAGGCCATGGCAGCAGCAGCAGGGTTCGGAGCGCTCGAAGAGGGGCGCGGTGCTGCTGGTCTTGACGGGGAGGACTGGGCTGGAGGCGCAGAGGCAGGGGCGCAGGCGGCCCAGCGCTGGAGATGGGGTGGCCGGCGGACGGCTTGGGGCTGCGGCCCTCGGCGACGAGAGAGCAGAGGCAGAGGCACGGCTCCCTGGAGGACGGACGGAGGGAGGCCAGAGGGCCGTGTCGGGAAGAGGCGACGGGAGGCCGGCCCCTGGCGCAGAGGCGAGGCGGGCGTCACGCCTGGCGCTTGGCGAGACAGGGCGTTGGAGGAGATGGAAGGTGGCGGCTGGAGGAGCTGCTCGGCGGAGGTCGGGCACGGGCGCGGTGCCTTGGCGCGGGAAGGAAGGGCGGCTTCGCCCTGGCTGGAAGATGGCGTGGACGGCACGGAGGACGGACGAGGAGCCCGGAGGAAGGGGCGAGGAGGTGCAGCGGCGGACGGAATCCAGGGAGGGAGCCGCGGGCTGCGGCCAAGCGGGACGCTCGGGGCCGTGGCGGCCTCGATGGCTGGAGGGCGAGGCGAAGGAACTCGGGCGCTCCGGCGAGGATTCGGTCGCGAGGGAAAACGGGCCGATGGGGTCTCGGGCGCCGCGAGGCTGGAGGGAGCGATGGGGGCGTGCGAGAGGATAGGGATGCGGTCGGGCTGGAGAGAGCGACGACGCTGAGGGGGAACTGAGGGAGGAGCGCTGAGCGCTAGGGTTAGCGCTAGGGAACGGGCTGGTGGGCCTAGAGGGACGGGCCGCGGCTGGGATGCTGAGAAGGGAAGCGGCGGCCTGGGCCAGCTGCGGCTGGTCGCTGGGAGGCCGGCCCAGCTGGTCTCTCTGCCCCTCTCTACTAATTAAAGAAAAACAAGGATCTAAAAAGAGAGAGAAAAGAAGAAAAAGGCATCTGCGGAAAGAATTTACACGAGAGGGTAATTTTCTCGGGCCCATAAAAAATGAGCGTAGTCCACGAAAATATAAGTGGCAAGATTGAAAGATGAAAATTCAAACTCATTGAATTTTATTCAAATGGGTTTGAACTAGGGTTTGGTTATTGAAGTGTCCAAAAAATGTTCGAAATTTCGGAGGAACCTCGAAACAATGGAGAAGAATTATCGGCAAGGTTTTGAAGGAGAAACTCGAAGTGAAATAGACATGGGGAAATTATGCACGTGTGTTGGTTAATTCCAAACAAATGGAATATTATTATATAGCTCCCTAATAATATTGAGAGGCTTTCATATGTTTTAAAGAGAAGACATCTTCCCTCGATTTAAATGGACCGAAGGACCACACGGATTATTTAGGTTGAGATGCAAAATAAAAATGACATGATGGCATGAAGACATGATGCAATGCAAAAATAAATAACACAAGCACAAAAGAACACACGGGCAGCCCGGAACATCTGGAATCTTCTAGAATCTTCTGGGACGTCGATCTTCGGGCGTCACACGGACGGGTCTCCTTCGACGTGAGCTGTGGTGCATCACCCCGGCGTCGAGGGTACATGATGACGTGTTTTGTGCGAACACACTTTTTGGCGAGTCCGCTGGGGACCAAGCTTTGAACGTTCTCCATCATGTTCTTGCTACGTTGAGATCGTCATCAAGTTGCTGCAATCTACAAAGGTAATATGAATACCCAATTCCCCTTTGTAGACGCAAATAATCCATATGTAGTTGCTAGATCACCAAATGAGCATAATGTATCGGCTAGCCTTAGTTTTATCAATCATGTATCTAATTATGCACAAGGGCCGATGCAAAACAATCTTCATGCATCAAATTCTTATGATTCAAGCAACATACATATGTATCTTAACTTTAATGCATCGGCAACCCCACAAATCCATATGCCGACGAACAACATGATGGGTTTGGTAAATCAATTTAAAACACCTCACGTTAAAATTTCCAATACCATACAAGAAAGTGTTTCGTCCTTTAATTCATCGCCAACTAATTTGCAATATGTGAATGCAACCTTGCCGATGGATAGGAGAATTGGCCATACTACTACTACTAGTTGTTCAGCCAGTTACTCTCAACCATCATAGGCTACACCTCATGACAGTAATTTTTCAGCATCATACACAAACGTAGATGTTCATAATTCGGCTTCACACCTTTCTGGTCATAACCGAATAAATGTAAATTTTACAGGAGCGGTTGTGCCAAATATTGTAGAAGATGAGGTGGTGGTGGCTGCATTGAAGAATTTAGCTCAGAATAAAAGGATTAGTGCTATATGCCTTGAACAACATGAAATAGGGCTATTTCCTGATTATGTGCCAATAAAAGCTAGAGTTTTACAAGAAGATGAATCTTTGCCAATTGATAAAATTGGCAAGCAAAAATATGGTTTTACAACAATGCATATGCCTTCACGTTGTACACCATCATATTGTACACACCCTACACAATTGTAAATTTTCGGCAACAAGCATGTGTCATTGACGAAAAAATCTAAAAGCATTGGGGTCCAATCATATCCGCAATGGGCTGAAATTGATAAAAAAAACTTAGAGCCAATTTTGCCGCTCGCCACAAGAACAAATGGAAAAAGAATTGGCCCAAATAAAATAAGCATTTCCAATTGGTAGAACCGGTGAAAGGAATGATGACTCGGAAACTAAAAGTGCTTCAGCTGAAAAAGTCAAATCAATTAGTATATATTTCGAATCCATCAAATCCAACAAGGCAAGCATCACTGAGAAAGGGCATGACAGGCATAGGAAAACAGCGGTACTTGATTTTTCTGAAGTTAATGGAACCTACTTCCTGCCCTATGAGTTCCGTGTCGTAGAAAAATCTTCATAAGTAATTTTTAAGACTAATGAAGAAGGGTAATTTACTCGTTAGCAATAAAGTTGCTATTCAACATATCGGTTAACCCATTGCGCCATTTATAAACACCGATAGTGACTTATTGTTACATCCAAGGCTTTCCCTATTGCTTTTATCTAAAGTTCATATCTAATTGGGTAGCTTTGCTTATTTATTACTTGGCTTGCATTTGGTCTCAATTGAGACATGTATGCTCTAACTATTTTCGTTGCAGAAATTTAAAGCCAAGGCTAACTTGTTTTGTGAGAACCGATGCTATTATGATATCTTATCGAAAGACATCTGATATAGAGTGCAAAACACATTGCATAGTCGAATGGGGTGATTCCAAATCTGAACCATTTATTTTCTTACCTCCAAAGTCGTTCTTGCAGCAAGACCAGCTAAAAAGTAAGAAGTATACGTTCAATTCAAGCACATGTGATCAAATATTTGATTTGTTGCTGAGAAATAATTACATTAGAATTCTTGATCACCATGTCAAGCCATCAATCCAGGGACGAATGTATTGTAAGTTGCATGATTCGTCCAAGCATAATTTTGAGGATTGCAATATGTTTCGTCAAATAGTTAAATCGACCATTGAAAAAGGATGATTGAAATTTGTTGAAACACCAAGAGATGACCAGTGTATTCCGATTGGTCCTGATGGCAAAAAGTTTTTGCATCGGCTACTTCAAGCACATCCATTTAAATAGAAGGTAAAAGCTGCATGTGACGGGATCAAGCTTTCAAGTAAAGAAGTTGTTGAAGAGAATAATGAACATAATATTGAGGGCGAGAATTCCATCAAGGATACAATGAAGACGCCAAGGACCGGGAGGGGCAACAAGCAAATCCAATGATCAATGAAAACAAACCAAAAAAACAAAGGCCAAAATAAGCGCAAGTGTAAGAGATAAAAGACCACCTTCGCTGAACTATTTGATAAGTATCAGAAGAAGAGTGAAGAGAAGAATGCTTATCGGCCAAATCATGCAAATAATCCAAGATCACCCCCAAGGCACAAATATTCATATTCTTATTTTGGTCCGCCAATGCCAATGCCGTGGATGCCTTCCTATGCTCATATAGAATGATATTCATCATGGGACAGGTATGATACAAGGTCACATTCTCCCCCTTATTTAAGACGATCTCACCAACATTATGCAGCTTCAAGAGGAGCAACATTTGAAAAATCATATGTTAAAGACCGTTTCAATCATAAGGAATCGGTCCAGAACTCAAGGAAGAAGAAAGAGGTGGTGAAGCAAGTTTACCGTGTTAAAAAAGATGGGCGTAAGAGTGCAGCTTCAGATTTGATCTCAAATGAAAAGGAGCCAATTAAAGTATTGACATTGACTACTAAAGGCAATGAGGCAAATCAATCAAGTGCCAAATCTGAAGATAAGAAGTTGAGATTGCACAAGGTAAAACAAGAATTGCCATTACTTCAAACAAAATCACAGTCAAGGTGTCCACTCGGCTTATGGTATTGGCAAAAGAAGGAATTACAAAATTTTAGTGCACAAGAGCTGAAAAAGAAGAACACGGCATGGGTTCCCAAGAGGGTAATTCCGGAAAAGAATGATGTGCATGCTTCTATTGCAACAAGTATGAAAGTGAAGTAAGAGAAGGATGGAAGCAACAAACAATTAAGCCTAAGGCGTGCATCACAACATCAAAATCTTCGGTTAGCACATCATCCATTTTCTTCAACCATGTCACTGATGCCTTTGACATGGAATACATCCCTAGGTATGATAAATTACCCTCCATGGGCTTATTTTAATCCATGGATGCCATATAATTTATTACATCGTGAAAGGGTATTACCAAGTCACTATCCATTTGATTAGCTACAAGCTTGTTTCTGATCCAAAGGGCTGAAATACTCCATTTGTCGTTTCATTTGTTTATTTCGGCTATACGTGCTTTGAATGTTGTTTACATGGTAATGGCCGATATTTATCTGTCGTCCTAAGAGTATGTCAATGCATGGCCGTTGTAGTATTCTAGCAATGTCCTTAGTTTAATTGGAGAGCGAGACAATGAATGTGCTCATGGAAATTCATATGTATGCCTATATTATGATTGAATGGAGTTGAGACATCATTGAATATACATATCATAGACCAATTCATAGTTGCAGAATTGGTTAGTGGGCTTATACTTTGTTTGGATATGATATGGCTTATGCATCTTTGAGATCTATAAGAGGCCAAATCAGAGCTGATTTTATTACTGAACATTGGATTAATGGCATGCATAATATTGATGTTAGCCTTGTCTCTCTAGTACTATGGAGATTATGTTTTGATGGTTCAATTCATAGGAATGGCCAAAGTATTGGTGTTGTTTATATATCTCCTTATGGTGCTATTTTTTGAAGCCTCATGCCGCTTAGAATTTTTTTATGCACGATTAATCAAAGCCGAATATGCATTGTTATTTGGATTGATTCTTTTACTTGCTATAGGTGCTATACATATTGAGGCTTTCGGTGATTCGTTATGAGTAGTGCAAGAAACATCCAAGGGTTATCAATGTTCTGACGAATCTCTTATAGTATATGTTGGGGTATGTCTAGATGCAAAATTTACCTTTGGTAGCATTAAAATTGAACATATATTTAGACATGACAACTCGAAAGAGTTGGCACAGCAAGAATCTGGTTAATATGTTAATCATGGTGTATTGCATTTCTCTCAATAGCCGATGCTTCGTCTTGTCAACATAGATAAGGCCGAACCGAAGTACACAACTTCGACCTCTAATGAAACTTTTTTGCAGGCGAATTAAGGAATGGGGGATGTTTATTCTTGACTATCTGCAAAATCCTAGCGAAAGGGTGAAGAATATGGTTCAGAGGATGGTTTTGATCTATGGAACCTTATCACCGGATTGTTATAGAAGTTGAGAAGTTTTCACGCAAGTTTGCATCAAGAGGTTCAAACAAGCAATTGTCGATATATACTTATCATCCTAAAAACAGGCAAAATGGCCGATGGGGTGTGGACATCGTCTTTAGAAAAAGCTATGTGCAAATTATTTTTCGGCATCCAAGTTTTGCCTAAAAATAGGGGGGCATGTGTTGGCACCAGATTTTGGCTCGGTCAATAACTTAATTAATATGACCTCAAATGGAGATGTGATCTACATAAAAGAGTTTCGCATTGTCCCTGTGACCATCTTTGAACTTTGGGCCATCGCCATCCAATCTCATCTCGAAGGCCGAAGTTGTGTTCGAAATAGTGAGATTTTTTATTCATAACACTAATCGGCTAATTACGCCCCCAAGACGCCCTCGTGTGGAAAAACTTTGTATACGAATTTTCGTTGTCTCGTCGAAACAGTCGATTATGATATAAAACTCATCCCAATCTGTGTTCGTATGCAAAAGTTAGAGCCATCCGAATGCAGCCCTGTCACGAGCCAGAAGTGGCGCGTCCCATCAGCCACGTGTCTAGTGGGTAACGCGAATAACAACCTGTTTTGTGCGAGCTATTTGATAGTGAAGATGGCCTCAAATCGAAAAACGTTCAACACGAATGTTGTTCGAAACACGCGAATTTAATTTTGGGCTCATCTTCATCCGAGGTCGTTTGTGGCATGTGGGACCTAAAAACCGAACTTATGTTGCAGACTTACCTAAATCAGTTTATTTTGAAAAGATTTGGACGTGATTTGGAGTCCTTTTCTTGTACGGAAAGTCCATCCGCCTCTTATATACCTAAGGGATGACGGCCGATTGAACAACACTCAATCGAACAAACACATCTACCACTTTTAACTTTACTGTTATCCTCTCCCTTGTTCTTTTTCTTTCTTGTTCTTCGTTCGTTCTTTTTGTTGTTGGGCGGCGAACCTCGAGGCCCTAGGGGCGTTTAGGTCGACCTACGGCAACCCATAGCCGCCGCGCGCCCTGACGGGGTCCCTCCCGGCGAAGCAGGGTTTCGGCTCTACAAAAGCGCACGCCGGATTGCTTGCGTACCGCGCTTTCGTACGGGTCGCCTTCGATGTGAGCTGCGGTGCATCACCCCCGGCGTCGAGGGTACACGGTGACGTGTTCGTGTGCGAACATATTCATGCATCCATGTGCACGATACAAGTACGTGTGTGCATGTGCCATGCAATGGTATTTTGCCTTTGCATCACAATGTCTCTTTGTACATGTAATATGTATGAAAAGCTCATCACAAAAAGAAACTATTATTTTACGCAATATTGCACAAGAATTCGTCGAACAAATGCCCCCTCGTCGAGCTGAGCTTGAGTGCGAAGCAAATCAAGCTTGACTCGATGAAAATTTCTCTCTCTTTTCTTTGCGCATGATTCATATGCAGCCTGAAGAACCGGTTCAGAGTTCGCATGTCCGTGACGACGTGCGCGCCATTCCGAAGATGATTGATTAGTAACGACGTGTCTTAGTGTAGGTATGTCCATCCATAAGTGTGTTCTTTAAGGAGCTCGTTGGATCATATAACAAGCACGATGCTACTCTATGAGGCAACCATGTCTCGTCTTCATTCCATGGCAAAATAACATGTCTTGTCCTGAAAACAAGAATAAGCAAAATTTACAAATCTTGTCACGACCGCCTAGCTAGTACGGTACTAACTAACCAGATTGGAGGGTTTCACAGATTCATGTTGGCCGCACTGGCACATTTCAATGCTCCCATGATCTCATTGTGTTGATGTAGGCGAGGCATCGGAAGAACGTCGATGGCTCCCCTTCCTTGAGTGAATCACCACTCCAATCAAGGTGTGACAATTCTAGTGGTACGCTGGGACGCCATGGGCCTTGTGAATGATAGACGGGTTCATGTTTCCCCCATACTTCATTGTTGTTGCAGACGAGGCCATGGAAATACGTCAGCGCCAGCTTCATGAGCGCAGGTGTTGCCTTCTCGCGCCCATTGTGCCCGTCGGTGTAGGCCATTGGTTGATGGGGTGTCATCGGCGTTGTCATGGATGCACCGGTATTGCTGCCCCCAAACACCCATGATGTAGTTCGATGTAGTGGTTTGTTGTAACAATGTCGTTGACGATGACAGGAAGCGCTTCTCGATGGCTGCAAAGATGTTGGAGGAGCACAACTAGAAACACCAAACAAAAACAGGCGAGAAAAAAATGAGGGTTTATAAAATGTTGGCTTTTCCGATAGACACCATCTATAGGGCGTGATATCCGAGAAGGCTACTGATTGACTTGTCATTGGGAACCGTCGAAAGACCTTGACGATTGCCAATCAACAACTGAAATAAGCTTCCGTGTACGTGTGTTAAGACGTCGTGTTTGAGGACGCTTCCAAGAGGCAACGAAAATTCATACTCTAGTCCGTCATCATAGTGAGGGTCCCCACAGCTCGACTTGCCCCGTGGACATACCGATGAACCTAGAGACTTGGGTCGGATAAATTCAGGGTAAAAGGTTTTGGGACAACATCTTGGCAAATTTTGTTCATGCATATTGAGGGGCGGTGAACAGCTACCTCCCGCATTCCTTCTAGTGGGTTCCTTATTGCTTGGGACCACTTGATAGCTTCTTTTACTATTGGGATTTTTTCTTGAATTTCCTTCTTGGACTTTTGGAATTTTATTATGATTGCTCACGCGGATGATTGATTGGCCTCAGACTTCCGGGACTTGCTTCGACATTCGCCTCAAACTTCTTGGGGACTCTTCTTCAAGAATTCCTCGGGACCCACCTTAAGAACTTGGAAGGCAACTGTTCACCTCTGTGGACTAGGAAAAACCCTCTAGCACTTTATCTTGAGCTTCTGGTGGCGCACCCCAAGGTTGTCATGTGACTATACACCAAATCAACTTGTGTTGGGTTAGGCAACCCTCCATGATCTTTTCCTATAGTCTTCCCTGGAGTGCGAGCCTCTATGAACACGAGGCATGCCGGGGAACATGAAGAGCGCGGGTCTCAATACTCAAAAGTGCCCAAGTAATCATCTCTGTTACCTCCAAAAGCATACACCTGGTATGTGTCGTGCATTGTAGGTGTAGGAACCGCTCCACCTACAACTCGACACATTGTGCCGCCCTCCAACAAGTCCTAGGGTAGCCGAAACTTCAATCAACAACATGATGTGATAGGGGAATGCCATCTTTTTGTTGCACTTAGTCCTTAAAAATTGGGGAAAACTAGATATATCCACGAAATGCTAAGGAGAATGCCTCATGGATCCGATAGCCCATAGAAAAAAATTCCCCAACGAAAATTCAAAAGGCAAAAAAAGAGGCAAATTTTAAGAGAAATATTTTTTAAGGAACCTTCCGTTGATTGGGGACATATGTCAGACTCCCCGGGAATCGACGAGCTAGTATGCTCCCCCGTCGTAGACTTGGTCGACGACTGTCCGTGTCAAACCGGCGGATCTCGGGTAGCTGGTCCCGAACTATGCGTCTGAGGATCGATGGTAATAGGAGACTGGGGACACGATGTTTACCCAGGTTCATGCCCTCTCAATCGAGGTAAAACCCTACTTCCTACTATATTAATATAGATGAATATGAATACAAGAGTTGATCTACCTCGAGATCGTAGTGGCTAAACCCTAAAGTCTAGCATATGAGGATTTGAGATTCTCTGTTCTAGCCTCTACGGACTAAACCCTCCAGTTTATATACACACCGGAGGGGCCTAGGGTTTGTACATGTGTGACACCCCGAGACCGATGTGCCAGGTGTCAGCCAGTTATTCGTCATCATTGCTATGTCATCTGCTTGCGTGTTGCATTTTGACTTGTCATCATGTGTGTTGCATCCTCATATTTTCAAAACTTGCATGCGTCCAAGTTCGTTCGTCCTTTCCGTTGCCCAGTCTAAGCCCAGACACACTTGCACGTGCCCGTGGCACCTCAGAATATTTATTTTATGAGTGGCCGGAAAATGTTCTCGGAATGAGTTGAAACTTGGCGTGTGGTCTTATTATAGTGTAGACAGACCGCCTGTCAAGTTTCGTCGCATTCGGAGTCCCTTTGATAGCCCAACCGTTAAATATAGCGGCACTAGTCGCCGGTTAAATTCGTCGGACATTTTCGGTCTCCGAAAACTCCGTGGGCCCCTTTTCCCTTCTCTCCTCGCAGCCCGAGACCCCATCTACATAGCCCACAAGGCCTGCCTAACTCCCCCTCCGCTCGGAGCCGCACGATCGAGATCATACGGTCCAAAACGGACTAAAAAACCTCAACCCTAGCCCCTTTTCCTATTTAAGCAGCCCCCCTCGTCTAAAAATAGACAAAAACCATAGCCCCTAGTCCACCCTTAACCTCCAGCCCGCTCCTCCTCGTTTTCTGCACATGGCCACCCTACCGCCGCCACTAGGCGCATCCCCACCAGCCAGCCGCCGCAATTCCCGCCGCAAGCCAACAGGGGAGCGCCACATGGCCTCCCCACGTCACCTCTCAGCCGCGCCGGCCCGCCTGGCCCGACCGCGGCACGCCTAGGCAGATCAAGGCCAAGCCTGCGCGCCACCGCCCGTGCCTCGCACCTCCCGCACCCGCCGTACTCCGCCCTCGACCCCGAACCGTGAGTTGCCACGCCGTTCTCGCCGGAGCCCCCAACCACCGCCGGAGTCCGCCACCCCGACCCGTCCTCTCCTCGCGCCGGACCTTGCCGACCCGCGGCCGTCGTCTTTCCGGTGCCCGGTGCTGCTGCCGGATCTGGCCGCCCCGAAATCCGCAACCGCGCACCTCCGTTTCCGCTCCAACCACCGTCGGCCGCCTCGTCCCTCGCCGGAGGCCGTGGAACCGCCGCCTTCGTCCAGGACGTCGGGAGAGCCTGATCCAGCCTCTCGCGTTGACCGGGTCGACCTCCCTCGTCGTGGGCCCGCTCATCAGCCTCAGCCGCCGGACGCGTCAAGCCACCGACGGACAATGTCCAACTCCTCCTCCTCCCCATGTCACTGACAGGTGGACTCGCGTCCAGCCACCGACGAATGTGTCCGCTCAGGCCGGACAATGTCCACCCCCTTCGAGGTCCATTTTCTTCTAAGCCCATAGTTTTTGTAATTTTGTGGCATACTTTGCAGTGCTGTAACTTCTTGTGTGTGGCTCCGTTTTGAGTGAATGATATGTCAAAATGATCGTGGTGATATGCTCTTCATTTTGTTCCATTGTGGCATGCTTGCTTGATATCATCTTTATGCCATAATCCCTATTTCAAGAGTGCTATAAGTTTAAAACTGTTGTTAACCATAATTTTGTTGCATACTTGTGATGCTTGTAAATTTGTGCATGTTTATCCAAATGAGGCATATGATATGTTAAAATGTTCATTGTGAAGTGCTCTACATGCTGGTTGCTGTAGCATTCATGTTGAGTTCCATATTACCATGTTAATCTCTGTGGCAAAAGTGCATGTGGCTGTTAAGTGCTGAAACTTGTTATGAGATGCGGATTTGACTTGCTCATTGCTATTAGTGTGTTTGTCTTCATGCCACATGTCTATATGTTTTAGAAGCACAATCATATGGTCTTTGTTGTGGTGCAATCCACTTTCCATGATATGCCTTGAGGTGATTTAAACAAGATTGTAAACATGCCATTCCAATGTTGCTGTTTTATACTTAGTGAAAAAACTACTAAGTCTGGAATCTGTTAAACCTGATGCTATGTTTGCTTGATGCCTCACTCAAATCCTTGCATGTTTTAGTATGTCAAATGATCATGTCTTGTTGTCCATGTTATGCTCTATCCATCCATGTGCTTGTTTGCATATATGGCATGCTGTAGCTTATTTATTTCTTGCTCTCAAGTTGTTATAAATTTACCTGTCGGCATGTTTTTCAGCATGATCAATTTGGTGAAGCTTGTTGTTATTGATCCATGCCTCCTATGGAGTTGGTCCAATGGAGTTGTTTGATGTATGCTATGAATCTTCCATGTCCATGATCCTTATATGCTTAGTAGGGTTGATATGCTTGTTGTTTTGTGCCTCCAAAGGCAGCATCGTGATGATGTTTTTGCCTTCCCAGATTTTGACTAAGTCTGGATAAATTTATTGCAACTTGCCATGCTTGTTTAATTGTGTTCCAGCAAGTTTTGGGTGTGTTCCAAGTTCATGCTTGTTAAGTATTATGTCTACTTCACATCCATGCTTCTTGTTATCATGTTTGGGTGTTGTAGCATATATATACCTTCCTCCAAAGTGGCTATGTTCCTGTTTTTGGACAACTTGTTGTTATATCTTGTTTCGTGTGTATGTGATGAACCGTTGCTCCGTTTTGGGCGTGCCCTATATGAAACTTGTGTGTTTTTGTATGTAGAAGCATAATATCATGTTGTTTACATGTTTGGAGTGTGTTTGCTTGTTGTTTGGATGCATTTTGCTTAATTGACATGCTTCACTTGTTTTGCTCATATCTTCCAGGCCGTAGCTCCGAATTAAACAAAATTTATATAAAACTTGACTAGAATTTCGTGTAGATCATCATGGTGCATGTTAACTTGCTGTTTAACAACTTTAACTTAAGGTTTGTTCAGATCTGGACCAATTTTGAAATGTAACGGATTTGTTATGTGTTGATTCCGGCCTCATTTAAACTTGTTGGTTTGTGTTGTTATTGTGTGCTTCATCCCTTGCCATGAATTGCATCATATAGACTTGTCTTGCATCATTCTTGGTTGAGCATCTTGTCATGTTCTTGAGTGGTGTGCTTACCTTGTTGTGTGCTTTCTTCTCGCTTGTTATTTTCCGTTGCGATCGTGAGGATTCGTTCGTCTATGCTTGGTTCGTCTTCAAGGCTTCTTCTTCGTCTACTTCACGGCCACGTTCTTCTTCCTTGCGGGATCTCAGGCAAGATGACCATCACCTTGGATACCTTTACTATCATTGCCATGCTAGCTGTCTCGATGCTATCGTTATATGTCGCGCTACCTATCTTTTGTCAGCCTCTCCTTGTTGCCATGAAACTTCTAACCTTTGACACCTTCCTAGCAAACCGTTGTTTGGCTATGTTACCCGCTTGCTCAGCCCCTCTTATAACGTTGTTAGTTGCAGGTGAAGATGAAGATTGATCCATGTCGGATCTTGTTGTCGGAATGTAACAATGTCTATTATTATTATTAACACACCTATATACTTGGCAATGGGTGGAAGGCTTGGCCTTTTGCTCGTTGTTTTGTTCCACTCATGCCACCTTAGGAGCCGATAAACCAGCGTTATGTTCCTTGATTTTGCGTTCCTTACACGGTTGGGTCTATGGTGACCCCTTGACAGCTCGTTTTTGAATAAAACTCCTCCAGCAAGGCCCAGACACACTTGCACGTGCCCACGGTACCTCCGAATATTTATTTTATGAGTGGCCGGAAAATGTTCTCGGAATGGGATAGGAATTTGTTAATGTCCGGTTGTAGAAAACTTGTTAGAGGATCCGAGATAAAACACACAACGGTGTGAGTAACCGTGACTGTCTCTTTTCACTTTCAGAAGAGAACACGGTGGGGTTATGTTTGACTCGTAGGTAGTTCAGGATCTTTAGCGATCACTACTAGTTTGCGACCGTTTGCGTAGATGCTCATCTTATTCTTGTACTCGTAAGTTAGCCACCATACTTTTGCTTAGCCGCTGCTGCAACCTCACCACTTAACCTCTCCCTACCCATTAAGCTTTGCTAGTCTTGATACCCATGGTTATGGGATTGCTGAGTCTTCGTGGCTCACATATACTAAAACAATAGTTGCATGTGCAGGTTTTTGATGACTTGACGTGAGAGCGATGTTACCTTTTTTTGGAGTTCTTTCTTCTTCTTCTTCGTCAGTCTTGGGCTAGATTCCTGGTCGGCAGCCTGGGATAGCAGATGGATGTCATTGTGTTGTTCATGTTTGCATTCGTAGTCGGATGCCTTGTATTGATGGTGTTGTATTCATGTGACTTGTATGTATTGTTATATCCCCATGTATGTATGTGATGGTATGATGTAATGATATCCATCTTGCTAAGAGCATGAGATGCGGTTGTGCCCCAATCATGTATGTGTCACGTGATCGGGATATAATCGCATCTTGAGCCTGACAAGTTGCTCTGATACCAACTTGTCAGGCCCAAGATGTGATTCTATCCCGATCACGTGACACATACGTGATTGGGGCACAACCGCATCTCAGACTCTTAGCAAGATGGATATCATTACATCGTACCATTACATACATACATGGGGATACAACAATACATACAAGTCACATGAATACAACACCATCAATACAAGGCATCTGACTACAGATGCAAACTTGAACAACACAATGACATCCATCTACTATCCCAGGCTGCCGACTAGGAACATAGCCCAAGACTGACGAAGAAGAAGAAGAAAGAACTCTAACAAAAGGTAACATCACTCTCACGTCAAGTCATCGGAAACCTGCACCTGCAACTGTTGTTGTAGTATCTGTGAGCCACGAAGACTCATCAATCCCATAACCATGGGTGTCAAGACTAGCAAAGCTTAATGTGTAGGGAGAGGTTAAGTGGTGAGGTTGCACCAGCGGCTAAGCAAAAGTATGGCGGCTAAATTACGAGTACAAGAATAAGATGAGCATCTATGCAAACGGTCACAAACTAGTAGTGATCGCTAAAGATCCTGAACTACCTACGAGTCAAACATAACCCCGCCGTGTTCTCTTCTCAAAGTGAAAAGAGACAGCCACAGTTACTCACACCGTTGTGTGTTTTATCTCGGATCCTCTGACAAGTTTTCTACAACAGGACATTAACAAATTCCAATCTGCCACATAACAGCGGGCACGGCTTTCGAAATATCATAACCCTGCAGGGGTGTCCCAACTTAGCCCATCACAAGCTCTCAAGATCAGTAGAGATAATAATAATATTACCCCTTATCTTAGGGAAGGCCTGATCAAACTCGGAATTCCCGGTGCACAAGACATTTCGACAATGGTAAAACAAGTCCAGCAAGACCTCCCGGTGTGTTGACACCCTAATAGTAGCCGCACGTATCTCGTCTCAGGCCACGACCGGCTAGGCGAGCCTACGGGAGCCAATCCTCGAGTTTCCCCATGGTGGCCCCATAGTCTCCCCGTTTGGGATCAACACCATCAGCTATGGCCCCCTGCTATGTAGAAAGAATACTCGCGTAGCGCTAACTCCCTATGCAATTAATTAATTAAAGTTTTTATTATGTTGCAAATTAAAACCAAAGTTGGGCCTTGCTGGAAGAGTTTTATTCAAAGACGAACTCTGAAGGGGTCCCCATATACCCAACCGTGTAAGGAACGCAAAATCAAGGAACATAACGCCGGTTTATCCGCTCCTAAGGTGGCATGAGTGGAACAAAACACCGAGCAAAATGCCAAGCCTTCCACCCATTGCCAAGTATATAGGTGTGTTAATAATAATAATAGATATTGTGATATTCCGACAACTAGATCCAACATGGATCAATCTTCATCTTCACCTGCAACTAACAACGCTATAAGAGGGGCTGAGCAAGCAGGTAACATAGCCAAACAACGGTTTGCTAGGAAGGTGTCAAAGGTTAGAGGTTTCATGGCAACAAGGAGAGGCTGACAAAAGATAGGTAGCGCGACATATAACGATATAGCATCGAGACAGCTAGCATGGAAATGATAGTAAAGGAATCCAAGGTGATGGTCATCTTGCCTGAGATCCTGCAAGGAAGAAGAACGAGGCCGTGAAGTATACGAAGAAGAAGCCTTGAAGACGAACAAAGCGTAGACGAACGAATCCTCACGATCGCAACGGAAAAGAACTAGCGAGAAGAAAGCACACAATAAGGTAAACACACCACTCAAGAACATGAGAAGATGCTCAACCAAGAATGATGCAAGACAAGTCTATATGATGCAATTCATGGAAATGGATTAAGCACACAAGAACAACACAAACCAACAAGTTTAATTGAGGCCGGATTCAACACATAACAAATCCGGTAAGTCCTCATATGCACATTTCAAAATTGGTCCAGATCTGAACAAACCTTAAGTTAAAGTTGTTGAACATAAATTTAACATGCACCATGATGATCTACATTAAATTCTAGTCAAGTTTCATATAAAGTTTGTTTAATTCGGAGCTACGGCCTAAAAGATATGAGCAAAACAAGTCAAGCATGGAAATTATGCCAAATGCATCCAAACAACAAGCAAACACACCCCAAACATTTAAACAACATGATATTATGCTTCTACATGCAAAAACACAAAAGTTTCATATAGGTCACGCTCAAAATGGAGCAACGGTTCATCACATACATACGAAACAAGATATAACAACAAGCTGTCCAAAAACAGCAACATAGCCACTTTGGAGCAGGGTATATATATGCTACAACACCCAAACATGATAACAAGAAGCATGGATGTGAAATAGACATAATACTTAAGAAGCATGAACTTGAACACACCCAAAAACTTGCTGGAACACAATTAAACAAGCATGGCAAGTTGCAATAAATTTATCCAGACTTAGTCAAAATCTGGGAAGGCACAAAATAACAATCATATCAACCCTACTAAGCATATAAGGATCATGGACATGTAATAGACATAGCATACATCAAACAACTCCATTGGAGCAACTCCATAGGAGGCATGGATCAATAACAACAAGCTTCACCAAATTGATCATGCTAAAAAACAGGCTGACAGGTAAATTTATAGCAACTTGAGAGCAAGAAATAGATAAGCTACAGCAGGCCATATATGCAAACAATGGCATGGATGGATAGAGCATAACATGGAAAACAAGACATGATCATTTGACATACTAAAACATGCAAGGATTTGAGTGAGGCATCAAGCAAACATAGCATCAGGTTTAACAGATTCCAGACTTAGCAGTTTTTTCACTAAGTATAAAACAACAACATTGGCATGGTATGTTTATAAACTTGTTTAAATAACCTCAAGGCATATCATGGAAAGTAGATTGCACCACAGCAAAGACCATATGATTGTGCTTCTAAAACATATAGACATGTGGCATGAAGACAAACACACTAATAGCAATGAGCAAGTCAAATCAGCATCTCATAACAAGTTTCAGCACTTAACAGCCACATGCACTTTTGCAACAGAGATTAACATGGCAATATGGCACTTAACATGAATTCTACAGAAACCAACATGTAGAGTACTTCACAATGAACATTTTGACATATCATATGCCTCATTTGGATGAACATGCACAAAGTTACAAGCATCACAAGTATGCAACAAAATTATAGATAACAACAGTTTTAAACTTATAGCACTCTTGCAACAGGGATTAGGGCATCAAGATGATCTCAAACAAGCATTCCACAATGGAATAAAATGAAGAGCATATCACCACGATCATTCTGACATATCATTCACTCAAAACGGAGCCACACACAAGAAGTTACAGCACTGCAAAGTATGCCACAAAATTACAAAAACTGGGGACTTAGAAGAAAATAGACCTCGAAGGGGGTGGACATTGTCCGGCCTGAGCGGACACGTCCATCGGTGGCTGGACGCAGGTCCACCTGTCAGTGACACGGGGAGGAGGAGGAGTCGGACATTGTCCGTCGGTGGCTGGACGCGTCCGGCGGCTGAGGCTGACGAGCGGGCCCACAACGAGAAAGGTCGACCTGGTCAATGTGCGAGGCTGGATCGGGCTCTCCCGACGTCCTGGACGACGGTGGTGGCTGCAAGGCCTCCGGCGAGGGACGACGCGGCGCTGGAGGGACGACGCGGCCGGCGGTGGTAGGAGCGGCGCCGGAGGTGCGCGGCTGCGGGGATCGGGGCGACCAGATCCGGCGGTGACGCAGGGCACCGGACAGACAATGGCGGCGGGTCGGCGAGTTCCGACGCGATGTGAGGACGGGTCGGGGCGGCGGACTTTGGCGGTGGTTGGGGGCTCTGGCGAGAACGGCGTGGCGGCTCGCGGTTCGGGGTCGAGGGTGGAGTACGGCGGGTGCGAGAGATGCGAGGCATGACCGGTGGCGCGCAGGCTCGTCCCAGATCTGCCCGGGCGGGCCGCGGTCGGGCCAGGCGGGCCGGTGCGACTGAGAGGCGACGTGGGGGGACATGTGGCGCTCCCCCGTTGGCTGGCGGCTGGCCGGTGGGGATGCGCCAAGTGGCGGCGGCGGGGTGACCTTGTGCGGAAACCGAGGAGTAGCGGGCTCGAGATTAGGAGTGGACTAGGGGCTAGGGTTTTTAGCCATTTTTAGACAAGGGGGAGCTGCTTAAATAGGAAAAGGGGCTAGGGTTGAGGTTTTTTAGTCCGTTTCGGACCGTACGATCTCGATAGTGCGGCTCCGAGCGGAGGGGAGTTAGGCAGGCCTAGTGGGCTGTGTAGATGGGGTCTTGGGCTGCGAGAAGAGATGGGAAAAGAGGCCCACGGGGATTTCGGAGACCGAAAACGTCCGACGAATTTAACCGGCTACTAGTGCCGCTATATTTAACGGTTGGGCTATCAAACAGACTCCTAATGCGACGAAACTTGATAGGCGGTCTGTCTACACTATAATAAGACCACACACCAAGTTTCAACTCATTCCGAGAACATTTTTCGGCCACTCATAAAATAAATATTCGGAGGGGTCGCGGGCACGTGCATGTTTGTCTGGGCTCAGAACGGGCAACGTAAAGGACGGGCGAACTTGGACGGATGCAAGTTTTGAAAACATGAGGATGCAACACACATGATGAAAAGGCAAAATGCAACACGCAAGCAGATGGCATAGCAATGACGACGAATAACTAGCTCACACCTGGCACCTCGGTCTCGGGGTGTCACAACACTCCCCTACTAACAAGAGATCTCGTCCCGAGATGTTAGGAACGAGACGGAAGGGAAAAAGGAAGAACAAGGTTCTTCGAGCACAAAAGTGTGAAACCAACGAACCTTGAGAGGTTGAGCCACTCGAAAGGAAGAATACAACGGAGATCAACAAAGTTGCAAAGACTTTGCTAAACAAGAGGAACAAGGAATACGACGAGAATCAAGGAGGTTGAAAGGAACGAAACAAGATCCGCAGGAACGAGAATGAATTCGAAACCACTCCGGTTAATAAGAGATATAAAAGGAATTCGAACGAAAGAATCGGGTAGCACTCCAATTGAAAATGGAATGAATATAACATGAACTTGAGAAGATGGAATGATACTTGATGAGAACAACAACACAATGCCTCCGGTTAATAGGAGGTTGAAGAATTGAGAGAGTTGCAAGAACGAAGTTGTTGAGAAATCAACAACAAAAGAATAAGCTTGTTGTGGACTTATGAAAACATCTCAAAACTTGAGGTGAATTATGCCGCAACCAAATATTGAATAGATGAGAAGAAGAACGAAATGCAAAACGCCACTTCAAAAGAATACGGAGGATTATTTGCATCTCGGTATAAAAAGAATAATGCTTGAGCTGCTCCACAAGGATTAGATGAACGTTTGAAGAATGAATTATCTCATGAGGAACCACCAAGAGGAACTTCGGTAACAAAAGGATGATGATATAGAAATGACGGACGAAAAGAATAAAATTAAAACCTTGCGATGATTAGTCGGTGTTCCGACGAGATAGCCGAGAAACTATGAACTCCGGAAAGAAAAGGTGAAGACGCTTGGGACTATAATTTATTCATCAAGAATAAACTCCGAAGGAAAGGATTAATCAACTGGACGAGAATGAACAAGAATTATGTTATGCTCATCCTCCACCAATTAAATTGATGAGAAGCAATGGATTCACATACTACTTATTCTCGTTGGAAGATTAACGAGGGATATAGTACGAACTCGAGAAAGTCTTCATGAACCACCGGTAGGATTGGAAAAACGAACAATTGATATACTAACACCGGAAAAGAACTCTTGAGCGAATCACCGTAAAGAATTGAAGCCGGGTGAAGAAAAGGAATGAACCACCGGGAAGAATTAAAATTCAGTGAATACGATGAATCGCCTGGAGAATAATGCACTTGAGGAAATTTGAATGACGAAAACGAAGAGATTGTGAATTGATTAAATAATACTTCAACGAAGCACCTGACGAATGTGAGACGAACGACGAGGCATCAATAAAGAATATTTGTAGGAAGAAGTTGAAAACTGAGAACGAAGAAATCTTCTGAAATGATGGCCTTCGGAGGAACACAAAGAAAATAATTCATGAACTACTCCAGATGGTTGAAGAAACAATTTGACACAAATCGGAACAAGTAAGATGATAGCATGAAGCTAGAACGACGAACAGTCGAGAGAACGGACAAGATTTAGAGGAACTCTTCGTCGATCTTGAAATGATGATGAGAACTACCACCAAATTATTGAGATACTCCGGAAGTATGAAAAGAGAGAAAAGGTTTAACCAACAATGAAGAGAATTGAAAGCGGTCTTGGAGAAGGCAAATGACTGATGGAATCCATACTTAAGTCACACTTGAAAAGAATTTGTGAACACTCCAGGAAATTAGAAGAGTCAGGGAAGATCCTGGGAAAGACCTATGGGTTATGAGCCCACTGAAGAGAAAAACACAATTTGAAGGAATTGAAAGAAGATGACGCACCAGACTGATTGAATGACTCGAATGAGGTGAGAACCTCGAATTAATTGGACACAAACGAATCTCCTGAGATTTCTTCGGAACTCCGGAACAATTACATGGCGACAGATGAACGAGCAAGGGGAAACATTTGAGAAAAGGGAAAAGAATGTGATGAACACCGAATACTTGAATTGAATCCACTGAAAAAGAAAAGAGATGAAGAATGACAAACTAGACGAGAACTCATCAGTTGAAAAAATTGGTGAAAGAAAGCAAAGACTTCACACGAGTAGGATGGATACTCTATTAAGGACTCCGGTCCGAGAAGCAAAAGGGTGGGAGGGTGGGAAACGACAGACAACTTTAGAAGGGAAACAACATGGGTTGGAAAGAACTGAGGATTGAACTTGCAAAGAAGAAGAGGGTCGAATCCACTTGACGAGGGATGCACGAGATGAAAAGAATAGACGACACAACGAACGAAAACTAACCTTGCGATCCTAAAAAAATTGAAGGGGAAGAGGAGTAATTCAAAACACCTACGTCAAGATTCCTCACCAGAGCGACGAAGGGACTGAGGAGTAAAAAGAATTCCTACTCTCCGATATAACTAGAGTCCAAACTGTTTTCTGCTAGACTCAACAACAGCCAAGCTACGATCAATCAAGGGGGCTCCTATGGTCGGTCGAGGCTCTGATACCAACTTGTCAGACCTGAGATGCGGTTGTGCCCCAATCACGGATGAGTCACGTGATCGGGATAGAATCGCATGTTGGGTTTGACAACATGTCATCTTGCAGAGGAAAGAAAATCTACACCCAAACCTAAATCTTGCCAATACATGAATACATGAGTCCTGTTTGGCTATGAGACATGATCTTCGACTATGATCTTCATAGCCCACCAGTCCGGCCCACCAAGAGTTATCCGGCCATATGAGAACCACTACTAGAAAAAGGCCTAATAGTGGCGCACCAGTTTTGCCTACTAATTTTTTCGTTTTTTCCTTAATCTCTGGTCACTATGGCTTAATCTCTGGTCAATATGCTTAATCTCAAGTCAAATCACACTCTACGGTCAAACTTCCAAGAAGGTCACCCATCCTCACACTACTCCAGCGCGAGCATGCTTAACTTCGCAGTTCTATCCAACCCAAGCACCAGCTCACTTCACAGGCACTTGTTGATATATCTATCATATCAATCCTATTAAACCTTCTTGATGTCTAGGGACTTTGTTCATGTTCATGAGTATGATGAAATTTTGAAAAAATATTTCAAACTTCCGGGTAATATTACGTATCATATTCGAAAAAAAAAATTTAAATTTTTTTTTTATAAAAATGGAAACCAATTTTTTTTTGTTACTAGTGGCGCACCTAGCAAACGGTGCGCCACTAGTAAGTTTCAATTTTTTTCTATTTTTTCCCTCAAGATCTTAAAAGCCCCATAACTATTTTTCTATTAGGTTTTTGGGGATTTTGAAAATATTTAACGGGTTCCCCCGATTAAATTTGGATGTAACTTTTCGAGTAGATGATTTTTCATATAAAAAACTTTTTAATCTGAGTTCGTATGCAAAAGTTATGCCCATTTTACAAATTCAGAGATATTTTGCAAATAAAGTCGAAATTCATATTTGTAATTTTTCCCAACAAGTAGACCACATATCACATGGGAAACTTATTTTCTTCTATTTTTTGACATTTCCATCATTTTCTTTTATGCTATTTTAAACTGGAAAAGGCGGTCCACGGGGGGG
>LR738712.1:220186548-220219174 GCA_902687465.1 Secale cereale
CTAAGTTAATAATGGCGCACCACTCCCACGGTGCGCCATTACTAGTTTTGAAAAAATAAAAAAAAATAAAAACAAAATTTGAAAAAAAATACTAGTGGCGCACCGTGGATGTGAAGCGCAATTACTAGTTGAACTAATGGCGCACTATCCATTGGTGCGCCATTAGTAGTTTTGAAAAAAAAATTGAAAAAAATAAAGAAATTAGAATTTTTTTTACTAGTGGCGCACCATGGATGTGGTGCGCCATTACTAGTTTAACTAATAATGGCGCACTATCCACTTGTGCGCCATTAGTAGTTTTGAAAATAAAATGAAAAAAATATTGTTACTAATGGCGCACCATGGATGTGGTGCGCCATTAGTATTTGGACACTAATGGCGCACCAACACATGGTGCGCCATTAGTATATACTAATGGCGCACCGCATGTCTGGTGCGCCATTAGTGCCCATCCCATCTATAGCCCTTTTCCTAGTAGTGGACCCCTCGATCTAGGACTCCCTTAGTAGCCCCTGAACCTGTCTTCGATGACGATGAGTTCGGCTTCCGTATTGTCTTCGGCATTGCAAGGCGGGTTCCCTCTTCCGAATATATCTTCAGCAAAAAGGTGTATTGTGTTCGGCTCTGCAAGGTTAGTACAACCCTTAGCCTCGAAGGCAAGGCTTTTAAAGGAAAATGAATAGTGTGCCTCTACTAACAACTTTTGGGTGAAGTGTCGCGTCCAACCCACTAACTTATCGAACTGTTTTATTCGGTCATGGTTTCGCGTTTCGAGGTATATCCTCATTAACACATCCCATCAGAATAGAGATCGTGCCCATTTATCATGGGATCCTTATCAACATGACGTGAGCACCCACGCCGCGCATTACGCACGACCGCTTTGGGAACCAGCGAAGTTTATGGCTAAAGTGGGGGGACGCCCTGTATTCATAGCGTTGTAAAAGGATCTATCCCTTTTCATCAGCCCCGCGCCTTACTCAAGCTCGAGCTTTCCAATCTACCTAGCCCCAGCGTTCTCATCTCCTGCGCCCACCGGTCCTCGTTCCTCAACCTCCACTCTCCTTCCCATCTATGCTGGATCCGGTGCCAGAGGAAAGTGGGAGGCTTCCACGGTTACTGAAAATACCGTGGCGGATCTTAAGAGCGCGGGCTATCTCGCCGCTGATATCGCGCACCGAGTCCTTGCCGAGGGTCAGGTGATTCATGTCCTTGAGGCGGGTGAGAGGGTAGTGTTTACATATCACTTTGTTAGGGGGCTAGGGTTTCCACTCCACCCATTTGTTCAGGGTCTTTTGTTCTTCTATGGGCTAGATTTCCACGATCTAGCCCCGAACTCAATCCTTCACATATACGCTTTCATAGTGGTGTGTGAAGCTTTCCTCCGCATCCCTCCACACTTCAGCCTATGGTTTAAGACCTTCAACGTGAAGCCAAATGATGTGGACGGGGAACACCCAGAGTTCGAGGGCGCCATGATCAGCAAGCTCCCGAATGCGGTTTGGCCCAAGGGCTCATTCGTGGAAATGAATAAAGTCTGGCAGCAGGAGTGGTTCTACATCACCGAACCCCGCAACGCCAAATGGGCGGCGAAGCCTGCTTTTAGATATGGACCCCCAGAGAGGTTGACCTCCTGGACCGAAAAGGGTCTGGACAGGGGGTCTACAACTGAAGTGACGACTCTTGTGAGCCGTGTGTCCGGCATGATTTCCAAGGAGTATCTACTCTCCTCCGTGGTCCAGGTGATGCTGACCCAGCTTGTTCTCCCTTGCCAAAGCCGGGACTCCTCCCTATGGGAGTTCAATCCGGCAGGATACAAGCCTCTAAAAGCATCTCTTCAGCTTTACGCACAAGGAGATCTAGAAGCATACGCCAGAAGGAATGGCCCAAAGTGATCGAGGATGCGGGCTACAGCACTGTGGTCTCCGCCCAAGAGGTAATAGAAATCCTTGCCGAACACATACCCTTTCCCTTATTTAATGATAATAGGAATTGGAATTTTTGCGTGATATACAGGGCTGGACGAAGAAGGCGACCGAAATTAACAGATCGGCAACTAAGCCCGAAGATCCAGAATTGCCTCTATTGACAGCAATGCTGGTCCCGGCACCGTACAAGGCGCCAACTAAGAAGCCCAAGAAGGCGAAGGCAAGGGGGCCGGAGACAGCCCCCGTCCTACAGACAAGAAGTCCGTGGAAATTAACATCCTCTCCTCCGACGATGTGGAGGAAGATGATGAGGAGGAAGAAGAAGAGAATGAAGAGCCCCCTGCGCAAGGCAGGGGAAAGGGGGCCGTCGCTGACGCAGGTACGACCGTGCCCCGGAGGAAACTGAACCTCGGACTAGTTCAGATTCGTTCGAACATAGCTTTGTGGTGAAGCCCAGGGTGAAACCCCTGCTCGAATCATAAGTTTTTCCGGATTGGCTGCTGCACTTTTGCTTTGTTTTAGTATTTTTGATGCTTTACTTAGCATTTTTTCCCTGCTGACCTACCGGCCTCCCGGAGGACACCCCGACACCTCCTTATCGGAGAGGAACTCTTTAACGCCTGGAGAGACGGATAGTGACCCGCCGGCCTGGGCTTCATTGTCAGGACCCCGATCCTAAGTCACACTGATCTAGCTTGTAACACATCATATCACTTTGCGATCTCACCCACGGTATCCCCACGGGTGCCACCTTACCTGGCCCGGGACCGTTTGCGCATTTTGGCACACGTATATGATAGTGTAGCTAGCATCCATATGACAGAGAACCCGGGCCGACATGGCTAGTTATAAACCAAAAGTGGCACTACATTACATAGACAGGCATCCATGACCCAACAACGAATGTGTCGGTCATCAACGTATGAACCCAAGTCATAGCAAGCTACATGGACTTAAAGGAACAACGCGTGACATTTCCCCTAAGGGACAGGCACAGGAACGAAGAAGGACACATGCCGGCCAGCCTACGTGTTCCAGAGCAGTAGCAAGCTACCAAGGCTTAGTGGAAGCACTAGGAGGCATTTCCCTGTAAGATAGCTACCAAGGGTAAACAACTAGGTGTCGGATCCCACACATACCAAGCATTTCAAACATACACACAATAAGCTCAATAAGTGCAAATACAACATTGCATCACAACAGAACTCTATGACTCAAAGTACTTTATTTAAGAGGCTCCGAAGAGCCATACATAACATATCCATACAGATAGGGGACACTTGACCCAACACTCAAGTCATACAATCATACAAGCACAAGCGGAAGCTAACATGTCTGAGTACAGACAACTTGGAAATAAAATAGGCTTGGTGTAGCCTGACTATCTACAAGGCCCGTCACAAGCTCAGGATCTCCGTCTGGGTAGCAAGCTACTCGTCAACGTCAACGTCTATGTAAAACCCATAAGAAGGGGCAGGGTTCTCCTCTGCAACAGTTATTAAGCAAACATGAGTACAAAGGTACTCAGCAAGACTTACAACAGAACCTATCATATATGCATCATTATGAACAACGGTAGTGGAGTTCATTGCATCAAGCCAGCTTTGACTCTTAGCTAACCTATACTACAACTCTCAGAAGACTGCAAGATAAAACTACGTACACGAGTCTTCTACTCACCACAACAATA
Source organism: Secale cereale (assembly GCA_902687465.1). NCBI lineage: Eukaryota > Viridiplantae > Streptophyta > Magnoliopsida > Poales > Poaceae > Secale > Secale cereale. The sequence continues at coordinate 220,190,167 of LR738712.1, forward strand.
CACCACCGTGGATCCTCTTCGGTCATCCTATGGAAGGGCCATCCACGACACTCACACTTGTCTTGGGGCTTTTAGCAGTATCCATCAACTTGTCTATGAACTGTATAAGCAACCAAGTGGTTCGTACCGTGAACAACGGCTATCCGAATATATTGGTAACCCTGCAGGGGTGTACTTCTTCACACACGCTTCCACCACTTATCATCGTTTACTCGACATGTACACGACAACCTTCAAGCGGAAGCCCAGCGAGGGTGTCGGCCACGACCTGACTAACTACACAAGTCCCTAGTCCAGGTGTATCGCATATTTGGGTTCCATCCGTGGGGAGATCCGGTCGGGGTGTCGCTCACGGCCCCAAACGATGTGTACGTGGTTCTCGAGTCACCAAACGGGCGATCGGTACACCCGGCCACGTACCTGCCGCATCACAGCCCACCCCGAGGGTCAGCGATGTGGACGACCACCAGTAAACTGCAAACACCAGAAACTAGTTGCAACTCCTGGACAGAGGACAAGGGCAGTTAATAAGTCGAGAGAGCTTGGAGCGCCTGGAGCCCAATGTGTGGTAGTAGCTGTAACTTGAATCACACATACAGAACTCGGGTCCTAAGGACGGTTCCAATGAAACAACCCACCATGTACTCCTACATGGCCTTTCATCGATACCTTTACCAAACTGTTCCACACTTCCCTCTCTTTATCGAACATGATCATTTCACTCTGATCCATCACCCAGATGAACTAGACGTGACACAACTCTAAGCATAGCAGGCAGCATACACAAATAACATGGTGGAACACACATCACATGGGTCAATCAAGTCCTACACATGCTAGTGGGTTTCAACTATTTAGTGTGGCCATGACAGGTCATGCAAAGGAATAGGGTTCAACTACCATAGCAAGTAGTCGTTCACACGCTATTGCCTTAATGCAGTAAAAGAGAGAAGGAGCGAGATGATGGGTTTCTATTGGAATGATCAATGGTTGCTTGCCTGACAGATTGGTTGTCGGGTACTGCTCTTCAGTTGGATACGCAGTTGTATCCTCGGGAGCAGGACCTACCATGGAGAACACCGACGATACAATCAATATACAAACAAATGCAACAATATGATGCATACTCATGACATGGAAAGATGGATGTGTTTTGGGCTAATGCAACTGTAAACATAAAGGTTTGAGCCCATTTGAATCAAACATTCAAATTTATACCCAAACTAATATTTATTAAAGTACATTATCATGTTTTTATGTGAACAACAAGGTTAGCTTGCTCAAACATGCACGAAACCAGTGCCATTGGAAAGATTGGATTTTTCTGATCAATTTTCATATATAAATCTTTTCCATCTGAGCTACTTTTGAATTTAAATGATTTTTTGAAGATTAAAGCATTTTCTAGAATTTCCTGAATTGTTTCAAAACAAATAATCCCAGAAAAGCATTTACTGCGTCAGCATGACATCATGCTGAGGTGAGCAGGTCAGCAGACCTGGTCCAGGTCAAACCTGACTGGTGGGTCCCGCGTGTCAGTGTCATTAGGTTAACTAATTAAATTAAACTGCTAATCCTAATTAACTTAGCCGCCTGGGCCCACCTGTCATTGACTCCAGGGGGTCAACCTGGGCCAACCCGTGCTCAAACGGGGTCAACTAGACCGGCGTTTAACCGCCGGTGAGGCCAGACGCGGCGGTGGAGTGCGGGATTCGTGCTCCGGTGACCAATTCAACGGCGGAGCACGTCTATGTGCTGCTGGTGAAGTGCCGCATCGAGTGGTGGTGGTGGTTGGCCTCGGGGTCGCCGGAAAATGCACCGGCGACGAGTCCAGCGACTGCCGGAGCTCGGTTGAGCTCAGGCTAGTCGCTAGAGGACACAACGAGGCTCGTGGTGAGGTGCTCTAGGCTCCTAGAGGTGCGGTGAAGCTAAAGGACAGGGTGGCGCGACCGTTAAGTGGCCGGAGCCTCGTCGGCGACGAGCTCCGTGTCGGCGCGTGCGGGTGAGCTTCGTGGAGTCGTTACAGAGCACGAGGGGGGATATGGAGAGGATGGGGAGGTAGCGAGGCTCACGGCGGTCGCGTTGGAGTTGATGGCGAGGTCGGGGACGAGCTGCTGCGACGGTGAGGTGACCGGCGATCTCGACGGCCGAACAAGGGAGAAGTGCTCGGGGACGGCGTGTTGGAGCTTCCGTCGAGGCGTGGCTTGACGAGGAGAACTAGTAGACGGTGGCGGAGCTCGGGGACACGACAGCGAGGCGAATGGAGCTCGGTGGCTACGGCTATGGCGGCAGGACGACAGCGGCTGCATCGGCCATGGCGCGGGGAGGGCGAGGGAGAGAGATAGAGGAGGAAAGGACACGTCCAGCGTCTTCGGGGCACAACGTGGAGGACGTCCAGGCCGTTCCAGTGGTGAGGCGGCGGCCCCGGCGTTTAAGACCAAGGCAAACATGATGAACAATTTTGAAGGGCATTTTGGGTACATTGGAAAAGATTTTATTAGACCCTAGTTGTTAGAAGAGGGATGCTGGGGTTTATGTCATTCCCATTTCAAGTTTCTGTAGAAAGTAAACATGATGCACACTCTAGCTAGTCCTAATGCAAGCACTGACTAGGGATGTGACAACTCACCCCCACTCAAAAGAATCTCGTCCCAAGATTCAGGTTCCTCCGGAAAAAGGGTGGGGTACTCAAGTCGAAGACGATCCTCCCTTTCCCAAGTAGCTTCACTCTCGGAATGATGTGACCATTGAACCTTGAGAAACTTGATATTATAACGTCGAGTGGTACGCTCGGTTTGATCAAGAATACAAACGGGGTATTCTCGATATGTGAGATTCTCCTGGAGATCAAGCATTTCGTGGTCCACTCCGCGGATAGGATCCGAGAAGCAACGCGTGAGTTGAGAAACGTGGAAGACATCATGAACTCTGGAAAGATGCAGAGGTAGTTCCAATTGGTAGGCAACTTCTCCTCGTTTGGCAAGAATGCGAAAAGGACCGATGTAACGATGAGCCAATTTGCCTTTGATACCGAAGCGATGGGTTCCCTTAAGAGGAGTAACCCGAAGGTAAGCCTTATCGCCGACTTCATAAGTCACAGCCTTATGATGACTATCATATTGGCTCTTCTGGCGAGACTGGGTTGTTTTCGATTTCTCATGAACGATGTGAACTTTCTATTCTGCTTCCTGGATCATATCCAGACCAAAGAATTGTCTTTCCCTGGTTTCTGACCAGTTAAGAGGCGTTCGACACCTTCGTCCATACAGAACTTCGAAGGGAGCCTTGCCCAAGCTAGCTTGATAACTATTGTTATAAGCAAATTCGGCGAATGGAAGACACTTCTCCCAATCCATACCGAAAGAGATGACAGAGGCTCGAAGCATATCTTCCAGAATTTGATTGACTCATTCTACTTGACCACTTGACTGAGGATGAAAGGCGGTGCTGAAGGAAAGATGACTTCCCATAGCATGTTGCAAACTTTCCCAAAATCAATAGGTGAAAAGACTTCCACGGGCTGAGTTAATCTCCAATGGCACACCATGAAGAGAAACTATCCGAGAGATATACAAGTCTGCTAGCTGGCTAGCGGTTATACTCTCTCGAACAGGCTGGAAATGGGCTACTTTGGAGAGGCGGTCGATAACGACGAAGATAGCATTATTCCCTTTCCTGGTCCTTGGAAACCCGGTAATGAAGTCCATACCAATCTTGTCCCATTTCCATTCAGGAATAGCTAAAGGTTGAAGGGTGCCAGCAGGCTGTTGATGCTCTTCTTTAACTCAACGACAAACGTCGCAGTTAGCAATGAACTGAGCGATTTCTCTCTTCATCCTAGTCCACCAGAACTTCTGGCATAGGTCCTGATACATTTGGGTACTACCGGGATGAATCGTGAGAGGAGATTCATGGGCCTCCTTAAGAATCAACTGCCGTAGATGTTGGTTCTTGGGAACCACTAAACGGTTCTCGTAGAAGACAACACCTCTGTTATCAACGAAGAAACAACCTTCAACTCCGTTGTGAATGTTTCTCTTGATTCGGGAAATCCCTGTATCTTGCTTCTGGGCAGCTATGATTTGATCAATAAGGGTTGGTTTCGCCACCAATGTGGAAAGGAATCCTCGAGGAACAATGTGAAGGTTAAGCTTACTAATTTCCTCGTGGAGAAGTGGTTGCCCTTGTTGTAACATCAGGTTGTTACAATAAGACTTACGACTTAGTGCGTCAGCCATGACATTGGCCTTCCCAGGGGTGTAAGTGATTCCTAAGTCGTAATGTGTGAGTAACTCAACCCAACGTCTTTGCCTGAGATTCAAGTCCGGTGGGTGAAGATGTGTTTCAGACTTTGGTGATCAATGAAGATTTCACAGCGATTACCAAGAAGGTAATGTCGCCATGTTTTGAGTGCGTGGACTACAGCTGCAAGCTCTAGATCATGTGTAGGATAGTTATCCTCAAGTGGACGCAACTGCAGAGCTGCGTAGGCAATCACTTGACGATCTTGCATGAGTATGCAACCTAGTCATTGTCGCGAGGCGTCACAATAGATAATAAGGTCCTTGGAAAAGTCTGGTGGTACCAGTACGGGTGCAGATGTGAGGCGTCTTTTCAGTTCCTGAAAGATGGACTCGCACTATGCAGTCCACTCGAACTTTTTATCTTTCTTGAGGAGTTCAGTTAGAGGTTTAGCATCCTTGGAGAAATTCTCGACGAAGCATCGGCAATAGCTCGCTAAGCCATGGAAACTCCTAACTTGCTTGACCGATTCAGGTGGAGTCCAATCGAAGACGGCCAGAACACGCTCGGGATTGACGGCAATACCCTTACCAGAGATTACATGACCCAGATAGGTCAGTTCTGGCAACCAGAATTCACACTTGGAGAATTTGGCATAAAGGCGGTGCTCTCGAAGTTTCGTCAATACCATCCTTAGATGCTCGGCATGATATTCCTTGTTCTTGGAGTAAATGAGTATATCATCAAGGTATACCACGACGAATTTATCCAAGTACTCCATGAATATAGAATTCATTAGCCGGGAGAAAGTGGCTGGGGCATTGGTTAACACGAAGGACATGACGGTGTACTCGTATTGGCCATAACGAGTAACAAAGGTCGTTTTGGGAATGTCCCCTTTCTTGATTTTGATTTGATGGTAGCCCAACCTCAAATCCATTTTGGAAATACTGATGATCCAGCGAGCTGATCATACAGATCGTTGATCCTGGGGAGCGGATACTTGTTCTTTATTGTGACCAGATTGACAGGTCGATAATCTACAACCATCCGTTCCGTTCCATCCTTCTTCTTGACGAAGAGGATGGGACAAGCCTTAGGGGAAGAACTAGGACGGATGAAACCCTTTTTCAAGGACTCATCGAGTTCTTTCTTAAGCTCACCTAGTTCTAGGGGTGCCATCTTATAGGGTCTCCTAGAGATTGGGACAGTTCCTGGAACAAGATCTATCACGAACTCGACATCTCTATCAGGTGGAACACCTGGCAGTTCTTCTGGAAAGACATTTGGAAAGTCACGGACTACCGGGATATCTTCAAGTTCTGGTAGAGGGCTAGCATTAAGGGAGTACAGCTGACGCTCAGCCATTCGGGCCAAGACATTGACTGTCCTACCGGATTGATGTGTAAGTTAAACATTCCTAGTGTAGCAATCAATCTTGGCTTAATGAGCTGTCATCCAGTCCATACCCAAGATGTTGTTTATGTCCGCAGACTTGAGAGCTATTAGTGATGCAAGGAAAACAAGTCTATCGACAAGAATTTCATACGCATGGCTTACCCTAGAGGTTTGCCATCTAGAGCCGGGAGTTTGAATTTCCATGGTGGTGGGCATGTCACAAAAAGTCATGTTGTGCATTCGAGCATAGCTCTCAGATATGAACGAATGAGATGATCCAGTATCGAAAAGAACAGATACCGGATGGCAGTTAACAAGAAGTGTACCAAGGACGACGTTAGGATCCTCATAAGCTTCCTCAGAAGAGACATAGTTGACATAACCACGTGAAGTGGGGATTGGCTTGACATAATTCACCTTGCCTATTGGCTTACCACGGGCAACGGACCTTCCTGGATGGTTATGAGGACACTCTCGCATGTAGTGCCCTGGTTCTCCACACTTGAAGCATGTCACAGTGCCAGTGCGTGGAGCAAAGTTGGCAGGTGGTCCTCCATAAGTCTTGGCAGGTGCATACTGCTGAGTTGGGCGAGGCGCCTCATAGGATGGCCTCGGAGTGTACTTGGGTGGCAGAGCACTGTTAGGAACCCACACACGGCGCTTGTGAGAGCGAGGGCCGGATGAGGAACAAAAGTCACGAGGATGCTTGCATGTGGCTTCAAAATCAGTCAGGCCCGTCTCGGCACTGATGGCTTTGTTCCCCAACTTCTGGAAGGAGGTGCACTCATGCAGACGTAGATCTCGGCGAAGTTCAGGTCAGAGACCCTTGCGGAACCTCGCCTTCTTCTTGGCATAGGTGGATACTTCCTCGGGAGCATAGCGTGCCAAGTTGCCAAACTCGCGACTATAGCCATCCGCGGTTAGCCGGCTCTGGTTGAAATTGCAGAATTCCTCCCGCTTGCGATCCATGAGTCCTTCCGAAATATGATGTTCACGGAATGCCTCACTAAACTCTTCCCAAGTAGTGATTTGGCCAGCAGGACGCATAGCTTCAAAGTTTTCCCACCAGGGGCTAGCAGGGCCTTCAAGATGGTAGGCGGCGTAAGTAACCTTGTCAGCTTCGGCCACACTGGCAGAGTGTAGCTTGTGGGTGATACTGCGAAGCCAATCATCCGCATCTAGAGGTTCATTAATTGACACCACGTCATTCCTCTGGCGAAAACCAGTGTTCTGCTCTATGCGTTCCAGTAGACGGTTGGTCTCTCTCTTGTTCCTTTATGCTTCGAGCATAACTTCAGCCAAGGAGGGTGGTTGGGGCAGATTCCCATCTCTAGCCCCACTGGCCTCACCCTGCTCCTGAGCAGCAGGAGTGCTGCGAGTGTTGACCATCCTAGGAAAACAAGACAATGGTTTAGACAAAGATGGCAAAACCTTGACATAGGAGTGCAGAATGTAATGGATGACATGGAATGCAGAGATGCTCATCTGTACGACATGATAATATAGAAACTGCCATATATACCCAGTGGTCATACACACCATATATAGTTTAGTACAAGCCAAGGCTAAAGTACAACTGCGGTGAAAGACGATACATCTCATCAGAGGCACTCCAAGCTCCTATACATTATTTAACTACGCCTCCGGAACTCAGAACACACTAAGTCATATTCCACAAGACGCACAGGACTGTGGAAATACAACTACTACGATACTACTACTGCCACGGTCTAACTCAGACATTCCTGTAGTAATCTTCGTAAAGATTTCCAGAGTAGCCTGGAAGTGGAACAGGTGGATCTAGAAACTCTCGAGCACTCGAAGGCTGTGGACCATAGGGACATGGATGCGGTCTCGGTCCAGCTGCTGGTGGTAACCGACGCCCACGTGGAGGTGTAATGCCCCCAACGTCACGCCAATCCATACGATCGGGCAGACGAGTCCGCACGGGGTACAAATCCCGCATATCCAGATTTCCAACATGCACGGCAGGTGCAAGCCATGTCAAAGTAGTCCAGTGGGCGGCTTGAGTGTTATAAAGCTCCATCCGGAGAGCACGGACCTCACGGTCCCTATCCTCCAGCATTTGACTAGTAGTCTGAAGCAGTGGCTCCTCATGAGCAACATTAGTATACAGACCAGTGTAGTAGCCTTCCGCTCCAGGAAGTGAGGCTGGCATGTAGCAGAACTCAGTGTTCAGCAGCAGGGCATGCCTAGCCCGGATGATGGTCATCATCGAGTAGGCGGCATCCTGCACTTCCATCTTGATGGTAACCCCGAGTACATAAGACCAATGGACAGGGTCGGTAGCTCCGGGATATGAGGGGTATATCCGGACTGTGCAGAAATACTGACACTGGTTGAAATCACAGTACTGTTCCTCCACTGTGTACTCAGGATACCAATGGTAGCCGGTCTCAGTCAACACACGGACTAGCATGGCCGTGTGACCTGGCACATTAATGAACTGAGTCAAACGGACCACCTGGTGAGGTGTGCGGTCAGACATCTGAAACACGAAATAATGCAAAGACATTAGAATTTCTGGAAGAAATTGGGCAGCATAACAACTGCAAATGCTCAAAAAAGATTTCGAGACATCATGCTAGAAGGGTAGAAACTGAACTGAGACTTGAAACCAACAATCCTAAGAGTCTACGGATTAGTAACACGTGAACCTAGTAAAGATGAGAGGCCTAGTCCTAAACCCCCGTAGAAAGAATAGGCTGACTCAGATCAGAAGGGCATAAGGTAAAAAGTAAAAAGAGCCTTACGTTCCCTTCCACAATCAATTCCCCTACATATAACTAAATATTTTCTAGACTCAACATCGACCAGTTTGGCTTGAGAAACCTACAGGCAGTCCGGTTGGGATGCCAACGTTGTCAGGACTCCGATCCTAAGTCACATCGATCTAGCTTGTAACACATCATATCACTTCACGGCCTCACGCACGGTATCCCCACGGGTACCACCTTACCTGGCCCAGGACCATTTGCGCATTTTGGCACACGTATATGATAGTGTCGCTAGCATCCATATGACATAGAACCCGGTCCGACATGGCTAGTTATAAACCAAAAGTGGCACTAAATTACAGAGACATGCGTCCATGACCCAGCAACGGACGTGTCGGTCATCAACGTATGAACACAAGTTGTAGCAAGCTACATGGACTTAAAGGAACAACACGTGACATTTCCCCTAAGGGACAGACACAGGAACGAAGAAGGACAGATGTCGGCCAACCTACGTGTTCCGAAGCAATAGCAAGCTACCAAGGCTCAGTGGAAGCACTAGGAGGCATTTCCCTGTAAGATAGGCTACCAAGGGTAAACAACTAGGTGTCGGATCCCACACATACCAAGCATTTCAAACATACACACAATATGCTCAATATGTGCAAATACAACATTGCTTCACAACAAAACTCTATGACTCAAAGTACTTTATTTAAGAGGCTCCGAAGAGCCATACATAACATATCCATACAGATAGGGGTCACATGACTCAACACTCAAGTCATACAATCATACAAGCACAAGCGGAAGCTAACATGTCTGCGTACAGACAACTTGGAAATAAAACAGGATTGGTGTATCCTGACTATCTACAAGGCCCTTCACAAGCTCAGGATCTCCGTCTGGGTAGCAAGCTACTCGTCGACGTCAACGTCTATGTAAAACCCATCAGAAGGGGCAGGTTTCTCCTCTGCAACAGTTATTAAGAAAAATGAGTACAAAGGTACTCAACAAGACTTACAATAGAACCTATCATATATGCATCATTATCAACAAGGGTAGTGGAGTTCATTGCAGCAAGCCAGCTTTGACTCTTGGCTAACCTATACTACAACTCTCAGCAGACTTCAAGATACACACGCCAGCTTTGACTCTTGGCTAACCTATACTACAACTCGCAGAATACGTACACGAGTCCTCTACTCACAACAACAATACACCACCGTGGATCCTCTTCCGTCATCCTACGGAAGGGCCATCCATGGCGCTCACACTTGTCTTGAGGCTTTTAGTAGTATCCATGAACTTGTCTATGAACTGTATAAGCAACCAAGTGGTCCGTACCGCGAAAAACGACTATTCGAATAGATTGGTAACCCTGCAGGGGTGTACTTCTTCACACACGCTTCCACCAGTTATCGCCGTTTACTCGACATGTACTCAGCAACCTTCAAGCGGAAGCCCAGCGAGGGTGTCGGCCACGACCTGACTAACTACACAAGTCCCTAGTCCAGGTTTATCGCCTATTTGGGTTCCATCCGTGGGGAGGTCCGACCGGGGTGTCGCTCACGGCCCCAAATGATGTTTACGGGGTTCCCGAGTCACCAAACGGGCGATCGGTACACCCGGCCACGTACCTGCCGCATCACAGGCCACCCCGAGGGTCAGCGCTGTGCACGACCACCAGTAAACTACAAACACCAGAAACTAGTTGCAACTCCTGGACAGAGGACAAGGGCAGTTAATAAGTCGAGAGAGCTTGGTGCGCCCGGTGCCCAATGTGTGGTAGTAGCTGTAACTTGAATCACACATACAGAACTCGGGTCCTAAGGACGGTTCCCATGAAACAACCCACCATGTACTCCTACATGGTGTTTCATCGATACCTTTACAAAATATATTTCCACACTTCCCTCTCTTTATCGAGCATGATCATTTCACTCTGATCCATCACCCAGATGAATAAGACCTGACACAACTCTAAGCATAGCAGGCAGCATAAACCAATAGCATGGTGGAACACACATCACATGGCTCAATCAACTCCTACACATGCTAGTGGGTTTCAACTATTTACTGTGGCAATGACAGATCATGCAAAGGAATAGGGTTCAACTACCGCAGGAAGTAGCCGGTCACACGCTGTTGCCTAAATGCAGTAAAAGCGATCAAGAGCGAGAAGATGGGTTTTTTATCGGAATGATCAATGGTTGCTTGCCTGACAGATTGGTTGTCGGGTACTGCTCTTCAGTTGGATACGCAGTTGTATCCTCGGGAGCAGGACCTACCACGGAGAACACCGAAGATACAATCAATATACAAACAAATGCAACAATATGATGCATGCTCATGACATGGCAAGATGAATGTGTTTTGGGCTAATGCAACTATAAACAAAAAGGTTTGAGCCCATTTGAATCAAAGATTCAAATTTATACCCAAACTATTATTTATTAAAGTGCTCTATCATGTTTTGATGTGAACAGAAAGGTTAACTTGCTCAGACATGCAAGAAACTAGTGCCATTGGAAAGATTGGATTTTTCTGATCAATTTTCATATATAAATCTTTTCCATCTGAGCTACTGTTGAATTTATATGATTTTTTGAAATTGAAGCATTTTCTGGAATTTCCTGAATTATTTTAAAACAAATAATCCCAGAAAAGCATTTACTGCGTCATCATGACATCATGGTGACATCAGCAGGTCAACAGACCTGGTCCAGGTCAAACCTGACTGGTGGGTCCCGTGTGTCAGTGTCATTAGGATAACTAATTAAATTAAACTGCTAATCCTAATTAGCTTAGCCGCCTGGGCCCACCTGTCATTGACTCCGGGGGTCAACCTGGGCCCACCCGTGGTCAAACGCGGTCAAGCAGACCGGCGTTCGGCCGCCGGCGAGGCTAGACGCGGCGGTGGGGTGCGGGATTCGTGCTCCGGTGACCCATTCGACGGCGGAGCATGTCTACATGCTACTGGTGAAGTGCCGCATCGAGTGGTGGTGGTGGTTGGCCTCGGGGTCACTCGGCGACGAGTCCAGCGGCTGCAGGACCTCGGGTGAGCTCGGGCTAGTCGCTAGAGGGCACGACGAGGCTCATGGTGAGGTGCTCTAGGCTCCTGGAGGTGCGGTGAAGCTAAAGGACAGGGTGGCGCGGCAGCTGGGTTGCCGGAGCCTCCTCGGCGACAAACTCTACGGCGGCGCGTGCGGGTGAGCTTCGTGCAGTCGTTACAGTGCTCGAGGGGGGAGATGGAGAGGATGGGGAGGTAGCCAGGCTCACGGCGGCCCCGTTGGAGTTGACGGAAAGGTCGGGGACGAGCTGCTGCGACGGTGAGGTCGCCGACGATCTCGACGGCCGTACGGGGGAGAAGTGCTCCGGGACGGCGTGTTGGAGCTTCTGGCGAGGCGTGGCTTGACCAGGAGAAGTAGCAGATAGTGGCGGTGCTCGGGGGCACGACGGCGAGGTGAGGGGAGCTCGGTGGCTATGACTATGGCGGCAGGACGGCGGCGGCTGCGTCGGCCATGGTGCGGGGAGGGCGAAGGAGAGAGACAGAGCAGGAAAGGAGACGTCCAACGTCTTCGGGGCGCAACGTGGAGGACGTCCAGGCCGTTCCCGCGGCGAGGTGGTGTCCAGGGCGGCAAGCAGCTGCCGCGGTGGCGCGCGACCGTGCGCCGGCGTCACCTGCCTGCCTGGCTGCCGAAGCAGCTGGCTGGCTTGGGCCAGTACAGTGCTGGGCCGCCAGGTGGGCCGGCTGGTCCAGGTAGGTGGCTGTTCCCTCTCTCTCTTCTTTTTCTATTTTTCATTCTGTTTTGTTTCTTTTTCAACTTTGTTGAATTAATAAAAATGCCAGAGCATCTTTATAAATAATAAAACTAGTCATGCCCACTGTATATAATATGAACATCATGGAACATTTTAGTTTATGATTATTTGGGCACCTAAAATATTTTATAGCATTTAAATGCCCAAATACAAATACAATATGAATTAATCCAAAGACCTTTGGATGTCCTAGAAAATTGTGCACCATTTTTCTCAGAGGTTTAAGAGCAAGGCAAAGATAATGAACATTTTTGAAGGGCATTTTTGGTACATTGGAAAAGATTTTATTAAACCCTAGTTGTTAGAAGAGGGGTGATGGGGTTTGTGTCATTCCCAATTCAAGTTTCTGTAGAAAGTAAACATGATGCACACTCTAGCTAGTCCTAATGCAAGCACTGACTAGGGATGTGACATTCATCGCCCGTGATTAGTGGGGACACCGAAGTGTTTTCCCAGCGGGTTTTATCCGCCCTAGAAGACGAGGGCGGGGCAGGCGACAAGGCGGCTGGGGATAATACCCCGGCGGCTACCGACCATGGGGAGATCATCCACATGGAGACCGAAGATGTGGGGCCCAAACAATTTGGGGCCCCACCGAATACTATCCTGGAGCCTAGTGCGACTCCAGGGTATGAAGACCCGACTCCTCAAGCGGAGGAGGATACAGCGGCGCCCGGAGTAAATCCGGAGGCTCCGGACTCTATGATGGGGGCACTGCAACGTGCTTCCATCATGGAGGAGCACCGCACCGTGATGGGTGCGGTGATGAAGAAGATTCAGTGCGTCAAGGGCGGACTGAATGAAGCCTTCAACAGCCTGTTAACGGGCTTTGAGGTAAGCAATGTAATGATTTTTATAGAATTTTATATTTAATGCACATACATAACTATTAGCCCATGATGCTTTGTGTGATTCTAAACAGAATCGGACGAAGTATCCTTAATATAGCATACTTACAGAGCTAAATTGGTTGTGCAGGCTTCACAAGTTGCGGAAACTCCTCGTGATGCAGAGGTTGCCGAACTAAACCCGAAGCTCTTATTGGCCAACGCGGACCTCGACCGCGTCTATCAGCGTATGGATGAAACATAGGGTATGCGGCATTTTAAAATGTCAACAAGACTTAATTAATTGAGTATGTTTATAAACTCTAATGTGATATTCTGTGTTACATAGTTGGCGAGGTTGCCAAGGCCAAGAAGGAGGCCGAGGCGAACAAGGTGGCCGTTCACAAAGCGGCTGCCGATTTGGAGGCCGAAAAGGCCGAATGCGAGAAGCACAAATCTTGGGTGTCCGAAGTCGAGGTCGAGCTCAAAGATGCCATCCTTAAATGTGAGGCATTGGAGAAAAAGACTTCGGAACAAGCGACCAAGCTGTCTGCGGTAGTGAAAACTGCCTAGGATGCGCTAGGCGAGTCACGCAGCGCCCGTCAGGAAATCGAGTAGGCACGGCAGATAGCATCTGGTAAGACATTTCTCTTACAGAGCATCTTCGGAGGGCAGAAGTACATTGGGCTGACACGGTTATGGAGTTCTCCAGGTGTGTTTGCTAATCTTCCGAGGAGCAGTCCTGATGCCGCCCTGTACTTCCGAGCATGGGAGGGGAACAACACGGAGAAGCTGTCTTGGTCGCAGTTCTATGCGCAAAAACATCCGGTGCCCCTCAGCGACCAGATGAAGCAACTTGTCGAGCTACATAACATGGCGGGTTCAGCCATGAAGGACTCAATAGACCGGCTATGGCCCGCTGATCCAATCCCAAGTAGCTACTTCAGATTGGTGAAGCGGCTTGTTGAGGCGAGTTTGCGGGTTGACGCATTGACGCGTTTAGCCTCAATAGAGGGTGCTCAAATGGCCATCGCTCGTGTCAAAGTGCACTGGGCGAAGATGAATGCAGGGCATAACGCCACTGCTGGTCCACCTGCTGGCAAGGAGCACCGCAAGCCGGAGAAGTACTTTGAGGACATTATCGAGGGCGCCCGCCTTGTAGAAGGCAAGTGTTCGAAGGATCTTATCTTCGAGTGATTGTATCCGGATGTAAAGACTATGCTTATTAATCCGATGAATATAACTTTTGCGCTATTTATAATATCAGCGTCTTTTACCTCCTGTGTGACAGTTTATCTAAATTTGAAAGTTTCCCATCATCGGCTTCAGGCCCCATATACATAGTACTTGGGTGTTCGGTCATATGCATATACACTCTTTATCAAACTTCTTGGTCCATGTAGGAGAAGTATGTGGAGCGAACCAGGCAATTAGACTATGCGGCGTTATTGCTTTCACTTAGTCGTAGGAGTTTGACATGTGGGGCTAGGTACTAGCCTTTGGTGCGGACATCATATTCCTTCACTAAAGCATCAAATTGCACTTGGCTATGCAAAAACCAACCCATCATATAACACGGGGTAGATCTCTATCGATCGCAGTAAAACACAAAGTCAGCGGATTGCGGACCAGGTTCTCGCCTATCAAGATGGTCAGTTTTCAGCTTTCTCTACTCAGGTACTTGACCGGACTAGCCAGAAGTACAATCGCAGTAGTTCTGCCTTTACCCCCTAGCCGAACAATCGGGAATGTAGGGGTAAGCACAGGAGCAGGGCAGCCCAACTATTGACCCAAGACATGATTCAGAACTGATGCATATAAGGAAAACATCCAGGACGCCGAACACTCCATACAGGTGTTCGGTGTTTTCAACATATACCGGGCTGAATACAGCCCCTGGTAATAAACCCTTATTGACAAGTCACATATGGCAATCTGATGCGAGAAGAGAACATTTTATGGTGAGTGAATAAAACTCCGAACATTACGCGAATAAAGCTGCTCTATTAATATCCCTCTATAGTACGGTGAGCCGCAAACTTACAAACAATGCCGAAAACCTTTTTAGACATTTTACATGCCAAGAAGGTATATAACAAGAAAGAGAAAAAAGGTTTACACAGGGTCTTAATCTAAAAAAGAAACCTTAGTGCGTGTCCCTGTTGCATGTCTGCGCCGTTTCCTCCTCTGTAATGTGTCCTTGAAGGTGGGAGTACGATGGCCATCTAAAAGAAAAAGAGAAGAAAATAAACCTGGAAAAGAAAAATCAATCCAGTGTGGCCATAGTAAGTCTGCTTCATTTAACGAACCTAAAAATGATAAGTTTAGAGTCTGAATAGGATCTAGCCAAACTCTGGACTATATGCAGGTGCCCCCGGTCGTCGCCCAAGTAATTTCTAAGGCATAATTATGTACTCGAGGTACATATGATATTCCCTAATGGAGCAGTCGACGGGGGCGTAGCTGTCAATCTTGCTCAGGTTCATCTGAGCTACCGCACTAAGGCGTGTGTCGGACACGTTTAGTTATGTCTGCTATTGATAGGTTATCCACCTTGAGTAGGCTGCATTGGACTTCGGCTGCTAAGGCCGCAGTGTCCTCCTCCGTACGGAGAGAGCGCTCCATATTTCCAGTGACCGTGATAACGCCACGTAGTCCAGGAATTTTAAGCTTTAGACAAGAATAATGCTGGACTGCATTAAAGCGGGCAAAGGCCGTTCTTCCGAGTAGAGCGTGATAGCCTCTTCAGAACGGAGATATGTCAAAGATTAGTTCTTCGCTTCGAAAGTTGTCGGGAGAACCGAATACAACTTCCAACGTCAAAGAGCATGTGCAGTGTGCTTCAATGCCCGGTATGACTCCTTTAAAGGTTGAGCTGCTTGGCTTGATTCTTGACGGGTCGATCCCCATCTTGCGGACAGTATCCTTATATATCAGATTCAGACTGCTGCTGCCGTCCATAAGGACTAGGGTTAGATGGCATCCATTGATTATTGGGTTGAGCACTAAGGCAGCCGAACCCCCATCCGGAATACTAGTCCGATGATCTCTGGGATCAGAAGTGATCGGACAGGATGACCATGGGTTTGAATTTAGGAGCGACAAGCTAAATGACGTAGACATCTCGGAGTGTGCGCTTGCGCTCCCTCGTTGGGATATGAGTGGCATATATCATGTTCACTGTTTTGACCTCCGATGGAAATTTCTTCTGCCCCCCTATATTCGGCTGGCGAGGTTCATCCTCGATTTTGCTCTAAGGCTCCTTCCCCTTGTGTTTGGCGTTTAGCTTGCCGGCCTGCTTGAAAACAAAACAGGAACGGTTGGTATGGTTGGCAGGTTTCTCTGGGGTGCCATGAATTTGGTAGGGCCTATATAATATTCTGTCCAAACTTGATGGACCATCTTTGTTGCCTTTAAATGGCTTCTTTCGTTGACCGGGTCTCGAGCCACTGAATACGGCGTTTACCGATGTATCATCTGGGCTTCCAGCATTGTTTCGACGTTTGTTTTTGTTACGTCATGGCTTTCCATTGCCATCCTTGAGTTCAGATGTTCCAGGGTCAGTGGTACTACTACGAGCTAACCAGCTATCCTCATCCGCGCAAAAGCGAGTCATGAGTGTAGTTAAGGCTGCCATTTTCCTCAGCTTTTCCTGTCCAAGGTGCCTCGCTAGCCATTCGTCTCGGATATTGTGCTTGAATGCCGCTAAGGCTTCAGCATCCGGACAATCGACGATTTGGTTCTTCTTGGTAAGAAACCGGTTCCAAAGCTTGCAGGCTGACTCCTCGGGTTGTTGCATGATGTGACTTAGATCGTCACCGTCCGGGGGTCGGACATAAGTCCCTTGAAAATAGGCCTGAAAAGCATCCTCAAGTTCTTCCCAACTCCCAATGGAGTTCTCTGGGAGGCTGTTTAGCCAGTGCCGAGTTGGTCCTTTTAGCTTGAGGGGTAAGTATTTGATGGCGTGGAGATCATCTCCTCGAGCTATGTGGATATGAAGAATAAAGTCTTCTATCCAGACGGCGGGATCCGTCGTTCCATCGTACGCGTTGATGTTCACGTGTTTAAACCCTTCTGGGAAATCATGACCCAGGACCTCATCGGTGAAGCACAGAGGGTGTGCAGCTCCTCTGTATCTTGCTATATCGTGGCATATGTCCGATGGTTGTGGTGTTCGGTATTGACCCCGAACTTGTATATCACCAGCGTGATTGGCTTGATAGCTGCCGTCCCATGCGGGAGCCAGGTCCCTAGGTCCGTAGATAGACCTGGTCTTGCTAGCTTTTTTGTTCAGGTCCTTATGCAACTCGTGTTTTCGGACTTGAGGCGCACCCTCTTTACCTTTATGGAGTGGTTGTGCGGGCTTGTGCACGCCATTGCTAGCGACTCTGTCCCATTTGCGAGGTGGTGGGTATGGCTTGTCGGCGGTATTATTCTTCGGTAGGACGGGCGCGGCGGTCTTGTCGTCGAATTCGGGCAACAGTTTAGTCTTGGGATAGCCTTTGGTTTGGCCGTTATAGCCATGTTTCTATTTGGCGTCTAGCACCTCATTCCATCTATCATTAAGTGTGTCCTGTGCGGCTCGAAGTCGTCTCTGTTGCTTTTTCAGGCTCCTTGTGGTGGCCATACGCATCCGGTGTAAGCGCTTTTGTTGTGAGGGTTCTTCTGGGACGATGAATTCATCGTCATCCAGGCTAAACTCATCGCTGTCATCGGACTGCGGCTTTAGAATCTGTTCTCCGTTCACTCGCTCCTCCTGCTCCATCGCTGAGTCTGCGGGGTCTTCGTCTTGTTCTGGAATATCACCGTCATTAGTCACACTGTTGCTATCCTTTCCTTTACGGGATTTAGTTCAACATTTTGGTCGCTGATGTTTGGGAGGTTCTTCGACTGGCTTGTCCTCTACGGGATTGTTTTCGTCGTCGCCCTCCGCCTCTTTGGGTGTATCCACCATGTACACATTGTACTAAGACGTAGTTGTCCACCGCCCGGTTACGGGCCAACCTTGATCTGGATCCGCTTCAGTTTCGAGGTCCATCCCTTCGATGTCTTTGGAAGCATAGTCTAGTAGATCGGCTAGATCTTCAACCGTGGCTATCAAGTGGGTGGTGGGTAGGGAACAAAATTCTCCATCACCCTCTAGTTCAAACCGGATATAATGTGGCTGTGTGTCCTCCTCTAGGGAGAGGTATCTTAGTGACTTTAACATGTCGCCGAAGGGTGAGTGCTGGAAGATATCTGCAGAACTGAATTCAGCGATAGACGCCTGATCGGGTTTGAAGGGCGCGGATGCGCGTGATTATGAATCCGAGGCCGGAGTTGAGTCCGAGGTTCCGGTAACACATACCCCGCTCATAGTTGGGTCCATGTGCGGCTCCAACGCCGTAGAGTCTGCGGCTTCCGTGGCGGGGTTGACCTTCCCGTCCTTGAATGACACGACCTGTTCTGGATCTAGGGGCAGAACTATTGCAGGTGCTATTTCCTGATCCGATGATAGAGTTAGGTCATGCTCATCGTGGTGGCAGAGAGAGTTTGCCGCTGGTTCGAATACGGCGAAGATCAAGTCTCCGCGGATATCAGCAACGTAGTTCAAGCTTCCGAATCTGACTTGATGGCCAGGGGTGTAGCTCTCGATCTGCTCAAGGTGGCCTTATGTGTTAGAAACAGAGCACGAAGCCGCCGAACACGAAAAGTTGGCCAGGAGGGAAAATTCCCTCGGTGTCGCCGTTGCGGTCTATGACGTGATCCATCAGTCCTTCCATTGACGAAATAGTGGAACTCTCAATGAAAGCACCAATGTCAGTGTTAAAACCGGCGGATCTCGAGTAGGGGGTCCCGAACTATGCGTCTTAGGATCGATGGTAATAGGAGACTGGGGACACGATGTTTACCCATGGTTCAGACCCTCTCCATCGAGGTAAAACCCTACTTCCTGCTATATTAATATAGATGAATATGAATACAAGGGTTGATCTACCTCGAGATCGTAGTGGCTAAACCCTAAATTCTAGCCTATGAGGATTTGAGATTCTCTGTTCTAGCCTGTACGGACTAAACCCTCCGGTTTATATACACACAGAAGGAGCCTAAGGTTTGTACATGTCATCTTATAGAGGAAGGAAAATCTACACCCGAATCTAAAAATTGCCATTACATGAATACATGAGTCCTATACGGATACGAGAGATGATCTTCGACTATGATCTTCACGGCCCACCAGTCCTGCCCACCAAGAGTTATCCGGCCACATGAGGACCTCTCGATCCAGGACTCCCTCAACGACCTATGGCCCTTCCAACTTTTCCTGGAACTTGGGGGTTCCCCCCTCTCTACCTTGTGATGAATTGAGTCTTTTCCATTGAGGTTTTGGTATGTCGGATTAAATCTTTGGATGTGAGAGCACTTCATGTATGTCTTGCGATGGGATATCCGTGGTGACAATGGGATGTTCTGTTGATACGCTTGATGTATGTTTTCGTTATCAACTTGCGGATTCCCGTGGTGACATTGGGCTAATCTATGCATAGGGGTTGATGCACATTTTCATATTCCTTTCTCGGGGAAAAACTCAGGATGCTCTTGAAGTTCTTTGTGTTGGATTGAATATTATGAATCTGAGATTGTGTGATGCATATCGTAAAATTAGCCCACGAAAACTTGTGGTAACATTGGACTATCTAGGTGACATTAGGCTTGAATTATGTGTGTCATGTGGTGTTATTTTAGTACGAACTAGGGCTGTTTGTGGCACTTATAGTAATAGCCCAATAGATTGATCAGAAAGAATAACTTTGAGGTGGTTTTGTACCCTACAAGCAATTTCATCTTATGTTCTCCGCGATAGGAACTTTGGAGTGACTCTTTGTTGAATGTTAAGGGATTGTTAAATGATCCAGTTATGTTATCATTGTTGAGAGAACTTGCACTAGTGAGTGTATGAACCCTAGTCCTTGTTTCTAAGCATTAAAATACCATTTTTTTTTCTCATTTTTATCATTAGTTACCTTGCTGTTTTTATATTTTCAGATTACAAAACCTATATCTACCATCCATATTACACTTGTATCACCATCTCCTTTCCGAACTAGTGCACCTATACCATTTACTATTGTATAGGGTGTGTTGGGGACACAAGAGACTCTTTGTTATATGGTTGCAGGGTTGTTTGAGAGAGACCATCTTCATCCAATGCCTCTCACGGATTGATAATCCTTAGGTCATCCACTTGAGGGAAAATTTCTACTGTCCTACAAAACTCTACGCTTGGAGGCCTAACACGAGTCTACAAGAAGAAGGTTGTGTAGTAGACATCAAGATCTTTTGTGGCGCTATTGCCGGGGAGGTGAGTGCTTCAAGGTATATCTTTAAGTCTTGCAATCGAATCTTTTAGTTTCTTGTTTTATCACTAGTTTATTTTATAAAAACAAAACTACAAAAAAATAGAATTGAGGTTACCTCATATGCTTCATCTTTTTAATGTCTTTCGTGAAAATTATGGAAAGGAAAATTGTGCTCAATTGTTAGAAGGAGAAGTCAATGCAATGCTTGGCACTAAATATTTGAATGATGAGCATGATTGCAATGTTGTTAGTATGCTTTGGTTGAATATCCATAGTATAATGACGATTGCACCAGTCGTGATAATGACGTGTCCTATAAGGATGTCAATTTTTGTGGAGTGAATTGGGACTGTGAATACTCACCAAAGACAAGGGAAAATAGATTTTGTAAGAGGCATAAATATTAAGAAACCACACAGTTACGTAAGATGTTAGATATTTGTTTTAAAAAGTTATATCCTCCTCTTCTTCGCATTACTTTTGACCTTTGCACTGAAAGTAGTCATTTTAATTTCCAATGTGAATTATTTCATGATCGAATTATGTCAAAAAATTGTGATAACCTCATTACCCTTGAGCATTATAATGAACTTAGTCTATTTTTGGGGAATGAAGGAATGAAGCATGGAACTAATGAGGTTCTAGATTGGGTTCTCATGAAAATGATTGATTTTGATCTAAATGAAATCTATATGTATTGTGCGGTAAATTGCACTGAGAATCTTTATATTGCCAGATACCTAAAGAAAATAAAAGAAATAGAAGATGAAGAGAATAATAATGAAGGGGAAGATGTTTCACATATGCTCCTATGTTTCCTTATGATGAATCAGGTAAGGAGGAGGAGCTTTTTATTCAACCAACCTCTTCAATAAGATGCTTGGAAGAATTAAATAAACCAACACATAACTTGGTGAATAATAAGAAAAGAAGGAAAAAGTGAAGGTAAAGAGGTATCTCTCCCAAATAATGTTGCTCCTATCATTCATATGACTCATGAGACTGAAATAAAAATAGTTGTGGAAGATGATCCACTTGAGGATGATTTTGTTATGCCTATTGCTTGTTGTGATAATTATGATTGGGAAGATAATGATACTCCATCTAATCTTGAAAATATTTATGGCAGAAACTTTGAGGGTGATGATAATAATTGCTATACTATTGGTGTTATTCATACTATTAATGATGAGAGTAATTATGCTTGTGATATACAAAGCCACTAGATTGGGGATTTTATGCTTGATGAGAATGATGTGTTTGAGAATATATTTTCTACAATTAATTTTTGTCCCAAGCTTGGGCATGCTATGCTTAATGAAGATGATCCTTTTAGTCCCCCAACTTTGAGTGATCAAATTGATTATGATGATTGCATACCTCCCACCTATGATGCTTATTGTGATGACACTCATGTTATGAAGAAGAGTGATGGTCATTATTATAAAAGAAATCATAATTACGAGTACCCAGTTTCTGAACATTATCCTTTCGATAAGGAAATAATTTATAGTATTCAAGTTTCGTACGACACTACCACAGTTATGGATGAGAAGTATTTAGCTTATGTGTGGAGTAGTAAAAAAATGCTTATGAATAATGGAAAGAATTCTTTATGTGATAATTATATTTTTGAATTCAATCATGATGCTACTGAAAATTATTATGAGAGAGGAACATATGCTTCCACCTATTGCAATAATATCAAGTTTCCTCTCTATGTGTTGAAAATCTTGAAGTCATGCTTGTTTTGCCTTCCTAAGCTAGTTGGCTCTTGTTCCCATAAATTGTTTCTCACAAAATCCCTATGCATAGGAAGTGGGTTAGACCTAAATGTGCTTACCATGTAATTCATGATGCTCTATTTGTATTTCAATTCTTTACTTCTTTGTGAGCATCATTGAAATCATCATGCCAAGCTAAAAGGCATTAAAGAAATGTGCTTGTTGGGAGACAACCCAAGACTTATACCTACTTTTTTTGTGTGTTCACATAATTAAGCCACGGTGACACTCATGTTTTATAGCTTTTGTTTCAATAAAGTGCCAACTAAAGCCTTTGGGATGGTGTGGATGATAGTTGATTTGATTCTGTGCAAAAATATATAGTTTTGCGTCTAGTGCAGAAAATTCAGTAAATCACTGATACGTGATAATTAGCTAAATTTTTTACACATGACTGATATACAAATTTCCTACGTTTTCCTATGTTTTCAGAATTTTTAGAGTTGCATAAGTATGGTGGTTGTCTAGATCATTACACACTATTCCATTTCTGACAGATTCTGTTTTCAATGCATAGTTAGCTTGTTTTCGTGTTTCCATAGATTATACTATAAATTGTGGAAATGATAAGGTACAGTAGGCATTGTGTGAGAACAATTATGAATCTTGTATTTGACTATAACCATGTGAATACTTTGCTTTATTATACTAACGCATCTCACGAAGTTCCATTAAGTTTTGTGTGATTGAAGTTTTCAAGTTTTGGGTAAGATATCGATATGAGGAGAATAACAAGTGCCAAGAAACTAAGCTTGGGGATACCCAAGGCCCCCCAAGGTAATAATAAAGGAAGATCCAAGCAGCTAAGCTTTGGGATGCCCCGGAAGGCATCCTCTCTTTCGTCTCCAATATTATCCGTAACCTCACTTGGAGCAATATTTTTATTCGTCATATGATATGTGTTTTGTTGGAGCATCATTTTTTAGACTTGCTTGCTGACATTTAGAATAAGGTTTTGTATCGTTTATTTCAATAAAAAGGCATGTATAGCCTTTACCATGTTTATTTTGCAAGTCTTTATGTTGCTGTTTGAAAAAGAAAGTTTTCTATCATTGTCTGAATTCTTATGGATAGTCGGAACGTGATAAAATCTTGAAATTTTTACACAATGAGCACGAAAAAGTTCTCTATAACGTGTTAATTGTTAAGAATTTGTAGAGTTAGGGAAGTATGAGCACAATTGCACTCTTCACATATTGTCCCGATTAGACAGATTGCTGTTATGTTTGCATATGTTTGCATGTTTAATGATTCTGTTTGAGGATAGGAGTATTAAATATGCAGAGGCATTTAGTATGCAATGTTAAATTACAATTTTAGTGATTTTCAACAGTATGGAATGATAAGATTTTGAGTTGATTTATACTAACTTATCTCATGAGTTCTTGTTGAGTTTTGTGTGGATGAAGATTTTGAGATTTAGGGAAACCACGACATGAGAGGAATTAAGGAGACACAAAAGTTCAAGATTGGGGATGCCCAAGGCATCCCTACTTAATATTTCAAGAAGTCTCAAGCATCTAAGCTTGGGGATTCCCTAGTTGGCATCCCACCTTTCTTCATCAACAATTATCGGTTAGTATCGGTTGAGCCTAAGTTTTTGCTTCTTCACACTATATGTGCTATCCTTGCGATGTAATTTTATTTTATTTTGCTTGTAGTTTGAATAAAGTACTTAAGATCTGAAGTTCATAAATGAGAGAGGATTTCTCATAGCTAGTTAATTATCTGACTACTCTCACTTATATCTTTTTGGAGTAGTTTGTCAGTTGCTCTAGTGCTTCACTTATATCTTTTCGGAGCACGGCTGTGGTTTTATTTTATTGACATTGATGAACTCTCATGCTTCACGTATATTATTTTGAGAGTCTCTAAACAACATGGTAATTAGCTTGGGTTATGAATTTAGTCCAAATATCATAGGCATCCAAAGAGTGTATAATAAAAACTTTCATATAGAGCATTCAATCTATGAGAAGTTTGATTCCTTTCAATTGTTTTGAGATATGAAGATGGTGGTATTAGAGCCAAGCTGGTAGTAAATTGTGAAGTCAAATAAATAATTGTGTTAATGTTTGTGATTCCCGTAGTATGCACATATGTTCTCCTAACTATGTAACCAAATTGAAGCGCATTGTATCGTGATTGTTTATCTTTGCGTGAAAGTCGGGGGTGCGCAATGGTTAAATCTTACCAACCTCTCCCCTATGAGCATGCGTAGTAGTACTTTGCTTCAAGGGCTAATAAACTTTTTTTTCAATAAGTATATGAGTTCTTTTTTACTAATGTTGAGTCCATGGATTGTACACACTCTCACCTATCCATCATTGCTAGCCACTCTAGTACCGTGCAACTTTCACTGGTGCATCAAACCACCTTATACCCTTCCTCACCATACCTACCTATGATGGCATTTCCATAGCCATTCCGAGATATATTGCCATGTAACTCCACCGTTCCATTTATTATGACATATACATCATTGTCATATTGCTTTGTTTGATCATGTAGTTGGCATAGCACTTGTGGCTTCGCAACTGTCTATTTATACATGTCACTCTTGATCATTGAAAATCCCGGTACACTGCCAGAGGCATTCATATAGAGTCATATCTTTGTTCTAGTATCGAGTTGTAAATCTCGAGTTGTAAGTAAATAAAAGTGTGATGATCATCATTATTAGAACATTGTCCCATGTGAGGTTAGGAATAAAGAGGCCAAAGAGTCTCCAAAATAAAGAGGCCAAAAGAGTCTCCAACACAAAGAGAAAAGGGTCTCCAAAAAATAGTAGCCTAAAAAATGAGAAAAAGAGAGAAGGGACAATGTTACTATCCTTTTCCACGCTTGTGCTTCAAAGTAGCACCATGTTCTTCATTATAGAGAGTCTCTTATTTTGTGACTTTCATATATTACTTGTGGGAATTTTTCTTTATAGAACTTGGCTTGTATATTCCAACGATGGGCTTCCTCAAATGCCCTAGGTCGTCATGAGCAAGGAAGTAGATGTACACCCACTAGTTTCCTTTTGAGATTTCATACACTTATAGCTCTAGTGCATCCGTTACATGTCAATCCCTACTCACTCACATTGATATCAATTGATGGACATCTCCATAGTCCATTGATTTGCCTAGTTGATGTGAGGCTTTCTCCCTTATTTTGTCTACAACCACCTTCTATTCCACCCATAGTGCTATGTCCATGGCTCACGCTCATGTTTTTCGTGAAGAGTTAAAAAAGCTGAAGCGCATTAAAAGGTATGAAACAATTGCTTGGCTGACACCAGGTTGGGCATGATTTATACTTTGTGTTGAGAAGAGGGAGCATAACTAGACTAAAAGATTTTGTAGGGATACTTTGCTTTAGCCATGTTATTTTTGAAGCTTAATGATTTGCTTTCTAGTGTGCTTGAAGTATTATTGTCCTTGTGTGAATGAACTTTTGTTTTGAGTCATACGAATCTTAATTTTCATGCGAAAAAAGAAGATTACATTGATAGATATGTTAGGTAGCATTCCACATCAGAAATTCTATTTTTATCATTTACCTATTCGAGGACGAGTGGGAATTAAGCTTGGGGATGCTTGACATGTCTCCAATGTATCTATAATTTTTGATTGTTTCATGCTATTATATTATCTATTTGGATGTTTTAGATGCATTAATATGCTATTTTATATTATTTTTGGGACTAACCTATTAACCTAGAGCCCAGTGCAATTCTCTGTTTTTCCTTGTTTTTTAGTTTTGCAAAAAGGAATATCAAACGGAGTCCAAACAACTGAAAATTTACAGTGATTTTTAATGGACCAGAAGAAGCCCACGGAGCATTAGAGATGCACCAGAAGCTTCACGAGGAAGTGTAAGGGTGGAGGGCACACCCACGTGTCTTGCGGCCGCCTCGTGGACCCCCACTACTTGGAAAATGCTTATAGATAGTAGCTATAGTAGTAGCGCTTTTTATAATAAAGCGCTGCTACTACTTATCAGTAGCGCTTTTTATAAAAGTAGAAATGCGCTACTACTATGCACTTACCAGTAGCATTGTTTTTGTAAAAAAACGATACTACTACAATTGCCAGGCCGTTGTCGGCAGGCGAGGCATAGTAGTAGCGCTTTTATCCATGAAGCGCTACTGCTAACGGGTGTAGCAGTAGAGGTTTCAACATATCAAAGCTACTACTACGGGTTCTTTATCCAGCCCAATGGCCCGCGCTCTGCGTCTCTCTCTCACTCCCCCGCCCTCCCAAACTCACTCGCCTCTCTCCGTCGTCGTTGCCGCCGCCCTCCCTCGCGCACCGCCGCCCCCCGCGCCGGAGCTCTCCCACCGGCCGCCCGCGCCCATGTCGACTCTGCTCCCCTGCCAGCCATCCTCCCCCGCGCCGGCCTCCTCCCCCGCCAGCCACCCTCACCCGCGCCGGCTCTGCTGCCCCGTCGGCCTCCTCCACCACCATGAGGTACTCCTCCTCCCTCCATTTAGTTCATTAGGCTAGGTAACTTAGGTGAATTTAGTTAATTAACTTAGGTGAATTTAGTTACTTAACTTAGATTTTTTTAGTTAGGGAAGTAGGTTAGGTAACTAATTAAGTAGATGCTAATTTAGGTAACTTAGTTTTTTTTAATTTTTAGTAAGTGTTAAATATAATTAGTTAGAAAATTAATAGAACTAGTTAAACTAGTTTATTTTTAGTAAGTACTAGTTTATTTTATTTATAGTAAGTGCTTAGTTAAACTAGTTGAATTAATAAAACTAGTTTATTTTTAGTAAGAAAATTTAGGTATATGAGATTTGATGATCTAATTAAAATTTTACTATATAACTAGTTTATTTTTACTAAGAAAATTAATAGAACTATTTTATTGTTTAGTTAAACCAATTATTCCCGCATCCACGCCGACGATGCCAATCCCGCATCGATGTCGATGACACAACGGAGGAGGCCCGGGTTTGGTGAGGAGCCATGTCCGGGAGTGGGCTCCGCCGGGCTGGTACTGGGAGGTGCTACCTTCCGGTGGCGTAGCTTGGTGAGGAGCCAGCCCGTCGTTGACCCGAACCTTCTTTGGTGGTGGTCGGGTGGGCTAGTGACAGTGCGGAGCCTTGAGGACCCCGCGGAGGTGGTAAGTCACCGTGTCAGCGAGGAGGATGAGCATGCCCGTCGCTATATGGTTGCTTTGGAGGGAAGGTTCGACAATACCTGGCAAGTTCTTCAGGGATCCCACTGGAGCTATTATCCTGTGATGGTTCCTTCTCTTTGGGTGTCCACCGCCCGTGCCGATACCCGTTGTTCGCTACGGGTTTAGTAGTATTAGTGATGTTATATGCATGATACTATTCGAGATCTATTAGTGATAATATTCGACGATGTACGGACGAAAGAGATGCTTTAGTTTTTCTTATTGAATGAATTCTAATTTAAATACTAATTTACTTTAGGATTTTGTTTTTCTTATTTAATGCTTTAATTGGAAAACAACTCCATCAAGTTTGAATCCTCATATGATGTAGATATAAACATGTATATCTTGTGTTGCTCAAATAGGATATGTGCTTGCCCAAGTGGTCAGACAATTTTGCAGGATACACCTCCTACAGTGGCATATGTTTTGCCGAAGTGTTGATTAATTCCCATTCCGGCAAATTTCAGGCGCTCGATATGTCCTTTTTTAGCAAAGGTCATGCCGGATTTTTCCGTGAATTCTGGCATGACTTGTGCTAGAGTATCTAGGAAATAGCGAGTGGCCTGTTTTTTAGTACATATATTTAATTGTACAAGTTTAATATTTGAACTATGAACATAGGAAATGTCGTACTTGGACGATGAAAGACTCCCGGGAAATATTTCTGAGTGTGACAGGTGCCACGACGACCGATGTTTGTGCGACAGGCCTCACCTTGACGAAGATCGATGCTTCAGCATTAAGATCGAGGAGACCATCGATGTTCAAATGGTACATAATGATGAGAAGTGTTTTTTCCGTAATTAAGCACGGCTTCAACTATTGCAACGTGTTGTTTTCATCTTTTACAATTCGATTAGCTTATGTCATTCCATGCAAGACGCAAAGTCTTCGAGAGGATGGGTTTTGAAGACCATGAAAGTGTCGAAACAAAGAAAATTCACCTAAGGACCCATCCTGGTATGGATTTTGAAGTAAATCTGTACAATTCTTAGAGCGTAACGCATTTTGGTTGCAAAAAATGGGAAGCACTTTGCAAGATGTTTGGTTTTTATTAGGGTATGCTTGTCACCATGGATCTTGGTGATCCTGTCATCGACCAAGACAATATGGACATTTGGGTCCTTGTTGATACGCTTCCAATTCTACCGCTATGTGAGTTTCTCAAAGATAGTTATTAACTAATTTA
Source organism: Secale cereale (assembly GCA_902687465.1). Lineage (NCBI taxonomy): Eukaryota > Viridiplantae > Streptophyta > Magnoliopsida > Poales > Poaceae > Secale > Secale cereale. The sequence goes on from LR738712.1 coordinate 220,218,688, forward strand.
TATTGTTTATTTCAAAATAGTTGTGTGACGCCCAGGTAGTTAAGCTACAGTAACCCTCTTCTAATGACGATACGTCACCACAATTACTGTTGATAATCTTGTGTTAGTTCGAAACCGGTTCGAATTCAAGTTCAAAATCAAGCAACCAATAAAAGTTTTCAAACGTCAAAACTAAGATGTTCTAAAAGGTGACAAATAAATTATATGAGATATTGGTGGAGAAACCACACTTTTATAAAGAGTTTAAATGCACTATAATAATTAAAAGCAGTGGCTAAAATAATAATTTAATTCCTTTGGAAATTATGAAAATATTAAACTAATATATATTGGCTACAAACTAGGTTTGGCAGTGGCCTATATTGTTGATACTAATTTAGGTGCTAACTTGGAATTTCATAAGACTAAAATAAAAGAAACTATAAATGAAAACAGAAAAGAATAAGAAAAGGAAAAGTAAGAAAACTAAAAGCAAATATAAAAGGAA
>LR738712.1:220219508-220240281 GCA_902687465.1 Secale cereale
CTCCCTCTCCTCTTCCCCCGCTCTGGCCGCATCCTTGCTCGTCGCCTCGCTACGGCCTCCCCGCCCCAGCATCGTCGACCTCACCCCACGGCCACACACGCTGGTGCCGTGGCGCCAGGCCGTGCGCCCGCGCCCAGCACCCATCTCCCACGCGCACGCATCGCCTGCCCGCCACGGCAGTCCGTCGCCACACCCGCGACCCTGGCTGCTCCGCGCCGCGGCTTGCTTTCGCAGGCGCCCCGCCGCAACCACGACCTCACCCCGCCGCCGCCTGCTTCTGCCGCGTGCGAGCACCCGCCCATGCCGTTCTGCGCCCCGCCGCCCGCCGAGCCTAGCGCCGCCAGCCCCCGCGCGTAGCGCCGCCCCGCCCGAGCTTCTGCTCGCGGCCACCACGGCCCTACCGCGTCGGCTTGACCACGTGAGGGCCCACGCGCCCCCGGCACACCCCCTGCCCGTCCTGCGCCTCGCTGCCGCCGGCGGGGGCAGCTGGCCTCGTCGCCGCTACGGCCGAGCGCCCAGCGCCCGCTCGGCCTTCGCCCGCTGGCCACAGCGCCCGGTGGGCGGGCTGGCGCCCGTTACCCATCGCCCACTAAGGCCCTCTGGGCCACTGACTTGGGGGGCCCAGCCCCCCCCCCCCAAAAAAAGAATAAAAAAATACATATACAAAAATAAATAAAAACAATTAAATATTAATTAATTAGTGTTGGGACCCCGACCCTAAGTCACACCGATCTAGCATGTAACACACCATATCACTTTGCGGCCTCACGCACGGTATCCCCACAGGTGCCACCTTACCTGGCCCGGGACCGTTTGTGCATTTTGGCTCACGTATATGATAGTGTCGCTAGCATCCATATGACAGAGAACCCGGGCCGACATGACCAGTTATAAACCAAAAGTGGCACTAAATTACAGAGACAGGCATTCATGACCCAGCAACGAACGTGTCGGTCATCAACGTATGAACCCAAGTCGTATCAAGCTACAAGGACTTAAAGGAACAACGCGTGACATTTCCCTTAAGGGACAGACACAGGAACGAAGAAGGACACATGCCGGTCAGCCTAAGTGATCCGGAGCAGTAGCAAGCTACCAAGGCTCAGTGGAAGCACTAGGAGACATTTCCCTGTAAGATAGGCTACCAAGGGTAAACAACTAGGTGTCGGATCCCACACGTACCAAGCATTTCAATAACATACGCACAATATGCTCAATATGTGCAAATACAACATGGCATCACAACAAGACTCTAATAAACAAAGTATTTATTCATTAGGCTCTGAGGAGCCAAGTATTACAAACATGGGTCTCACGACCCAACATTCAGAGCATACAAGCAACAAGCGGAAGCACTACATGTCTGAGTACAGACATCTACAAATGAAAAAGGCTGAAGAGCCTGACTATCTACAACACTCGTCCAAGATCGTAGCTGAGGTACAAGCTACTTGTCGAAGTCCAAGCGGAACTACTAGTGAGACATCAATCCTATCTGCAAAACATAAATTAAGCAAACATGATTACAAAGGTACTCAGCAAGACTTACAGCAGATCCTATCATACATGCACTTGTATCAAGAAGGCAAAGTGGGGTTTAGTTGCAGCAAGCGAGCTTTGACTCAGTGGCTATCCTATTCCACGACTGTTGGTAACTCTTTTGATGTGGCGCACACGAGTCCACTAAGCACCACACAATACACCACTATGGATTCATCCCCGTCTCCCTACGAGAAGGCCATCCATAGCACTCACACTTGTCTTGAGTATTTTAGAGTATCCACTTCAAGTCGTCTATGTACCACGTAAGCATCCAAGAAGTCCATATCCGCGGACCCGCCTATTCGAATAGATCATGTTAACCCTGCAGGGGTGTACTGCTTCACACACGCTCTCGCCACTTACCGCCATGTACATCTCGTGTATCTCGGCAACCTTCAAGCGGAAGCCTGGCGAGGGTGTCGGCCACGACCTGACTAACCACACAAGTCTCTCGTCCAGGTTTATCGCCTATTCGGGTCCCATCCGTGGGGAGATCCGGCCGGGGTGTCACTCACGGCCCCAAATGATGTGCGCAGGGTTCCCAAGCCCACCTCGCCGAGTGGATCTACGCTTGGTACACCGTGCCACGGTGCCTAGTCTGTCCCAAGCCCACTGGCCGAGTGCCACTTGGTAGACTACTAACACTACCTACAAACACCAGAAACTAGTTGCAACTCCTGGACAGAGATCATGTTGATTAATAAGTCGAGAGGGGTCAAGTTACCGGAACCCAATGCGTGGTAGTAACTAGTCATTGGACAACATACTCGGAACTCAGTTCTTAGGGACGGTTCCAGTGAGACAACCCACCATGTACTCCTACATGGCCTCTCACCGTTACCTTTACCAAATCGCGTTCACATGCTTAACCCTCAGCATCAGAACATATCATTTCACTCCAATTCATTCCCGATGAATTAGACCTGACACACTCTAAGCAATAGCAAGCAAGTCATGGTAAGATCACAACATGGCTTCAATCAACTCCTACACATGCTAGTGGGTTTCAACTATTTACTGTGGAAAGACAGGTCATGCAGAGGAATGGGTTCAACTACCGCAACATAAAGTAGCAGTTGAAATCGTTGTTGTCCTAATGCAATAACAGGGAGAAGGAGCGAGAGAGGGATTGTATCGGAATGAACAAGGGGGTTTGCTTGCCTGATAAAACAACGTGCAGAGCACTGCTCCTCTGACAGGTACTCTGGATCGGTCTCCGGAGCTGGACCTATCGAGAAGAACGGTGCCGACAATCAAACACGAGCATATGCAACAATATGATGCATGAATATGGCATGAAGTTATGATGTTGTTTGAGCTAATGCAACTAGCATTTTGATTGGTTGAACTCCATTTGAACCAAGGGTTCAAATGCAACTCTAGAGATAAGCATTTTAAATGCCATTTATGTGTTTTCATAAAAACAGTAGGTTTAACTTCATCTTTCATGCATGAAAATGGTACAGATGGATAGATTGAATTTTTCTGATAAATTTTCATATATAAATTATTTCATTTTGAGCTACAGTTGAATTTCTATGATTTTTTGAAGTTTAAGCCAATTTCTGAAATAAATAAATCATTTAAGATTTATTTAAAAACCAGAACTGGATTACTGTGTCAACATGACACAGGCATGACATCAGCAGGTCAAAGGGGCTGGTGCAGAGTCAAACCTGACAGCGGGGTCCACTGGTCAGTGACTCAGATTCTAACAGAAATATCAGTAGGGCTGGGCCCACATGTCAGTGGCTAATCTAGTTAGTTAATTAGTATTAACTGGAATGATTAGCCGGGCGGGGCCCGCGGGTCAGTGAGAGAGGGGGGGAGGTCAACGGGTCAGTGGGGTCAAGGCACGCCGGTCAACTGTCAAATCCCACCGGCGGCTCGACGCCGGCGACCACAGACGCGGCGGAGGGGCACGAAAATGCCGCTCCGGCGGTCAAATGGGCAGCGGAGACCATCTGCGGGGAGCTGGAGCTCACCCGCATCCATTCCCGCAAGCGGCAGCAGCTGGGACGGCCGGAGCTCGCCGGAAATGAGCTCGCGGCGGCGCCGGAGTTCGGTCGAGCTCGGGCTCGAGGCTGTGGTGGCCTAGGCGGGGCAGCGCTAGCTCCTACAACTTCTACGAGACGCGGGGAACGTGTTGGTCGCACGCCCGGGACCAAAAGGTCACCGGAGCACCACCGGCGACGAGCGCGGGCGGCGGCGCGTGCGGGTGAATGTGGAGCGGCAGCTACGGCCTGCGAGAGGGAGAACGGAGAGGGGGAGTAGGGACAGAAGCGTACGGCGATCGCAGCGGTGCAGGCGGAGGGCTCGGAGGAGGGCCGGAGAAAGCAGGGCGGCGGAGGGGATCTCCGGCGGCCTGCGATGAAGAAGAGGTCGGGGTCGGGGCCTCAGGGCGCCCGGGGTCGTGTGACTCGTCAGAGAGGTCGGGGGTGAAGTGGCGGAGCTCTTGGGCACCTTGGCTGGGCGTGGGGGAGGCGGTGGCTACGACTACGGCGATCGATGGAGACGGTGGCGGTCGGGACCAAGCGGGAGAGGGAGATAGAGGAGAGGGGAGGGGTCCAGAAGAGTGAGGGAGGGTCGGGGAGATCGCGTGGCGACTCCAGAGACCACCAGGCGCGAGGGGGAGGGCAGGCAGGCAGCTCGCGTGGCGCTCCCGCCGTGCGCGCGCACCGGCCACACGCCCCGCCTACTGGCGCGGGGAAGACGACAGGGGGAGGCTCGGTGGGCTGGGCCGGCCAGCCGCACTGTGCTGGGCCAGCACAGGTAAGTCTGCCCCTTTTTATTTTCTTTTCTATTTTTTTTGACATTTGTTTTGATTTAATTTCTAAATTAAATCAATTATTTTCTTTTGACATGTTTATTTTGCAGGGACCTAGGAATTAACCGAAACCCCTCAAAATAAAGAACCAGAATTTTGGACACATATAAAATATATAATATATATATACATATCCAAGTAAATAGCTATTGCATTAATTCCAAATGCCCAAAATAAATACTTATGAGCTCCTAATAATATTGGCTTGATTTTTATCTCTGACCAATATTTTTAGAGGGCCACATGAACATTTTTTTGGACCCTTTTGGAGCAACTTTTATTTGGGTCATTTTTAATAGGGTTTCTGAGGGTTTCACAAGTCCTCATTTCAATTTCATTTGAAATTTAAACATGATGCAAACCACAAGACTAACCTAGTGCATACCAGAACTAGGGTTGTGACAACTCGCCTCCACTCGAAAGAATCTCGTCCCGAGATTCAGGAGTAGGCGGAAAGAAGGTGGGGTATTCCAGTCGGAGACGATCTTCTCGCTCCCAAGTAGCTTCTCTCTCGGAATGATGAGACCATTGAACTTTGAGAAACTTGATGTTATGACGTCGAGTGACACGCTCTGCTTGATCTAAAATGCGAACAGGATACTCTCGATATGTGAGGTTATCTTGGAGATCAAGATTTTTGTGGTCCACTCCGCGGATGGGATCCGAGAAGCAACGCCTGAGTTGAGAGACGTGGAAGACATCATGAACTCGAGAAAGATGTGGGGGTAGTTCCAATTGGTAGGCAACCTCTCCTCGTTTAGCAAGAATGCGAAAAGGACCAATGTAACGAGGAGCCAACTTGCCCTTGATACCGAAACGATGGGTACCCTTCAAAGGAGTAACCCGAAGATAAGCTTTGTCACCAACCTCATAAACCACTTCCTTATGATGACGATCATATTGGCTCTTCTGACGAGACTGGGCTGTTTTCAAATTCTCACGAATGATGCGAACTTGCTCTTCAGCTTCCTGGATCATATCCGGTCCAAAGAATTGTCTTTCACCGGTTTCTGACCAGTTCAAAGGTGTTCGACATCTTCGTCCATAAAGAATCTCAAAAGGAGCTTGCTTAAGACTGGATTGATAGCTATTGTTATAAGCAAACTCGGCGAAAGGAAGACATTTCTCCCAATCCATACCGAATGAGATAACGCAAGCTCTAAGCATGTCTTTGAGAATATGGTTAACCCGTTCCACTTGACCACTTGACTGAGGGTGGAAAGCGGTGCTGAAAGAAAGATGGGTGCCCATGGCAGTCTCGAAACTCTCCCAGAAATGAGAAGTGAAAAGACTACCACGGTCTGAATTGATCTCTAGTGGGACACCATGAAGTGACACTATTCGAGAAACATACAAGTCAGCAAGCTGACTAGCAGTGATACTCTCTCTAATAGGTAGGAAGTGAGCCACTTTGGAGAGACGATCAATGACTACGAAGATTGCATTATTCCATCTCTTGGTCCTGGGAAAGCCGGTGATGAAGTCCATACCAACTTTATCCCATTTCCACTCAGGAATAGCTAGAGGCTGAAGGGTGCCAGCAGGTCTTTGATGTTCTGCCTTAACGCGACGACAAATGTCACATTTAGCAATGAACTCAGCGATTTTTCTCTTCATCCTAGTCCACCAGAACCTCTGGCGTAGATCCTGATACATCTTAGTACTACCGGGATGAATCGTGAGAGGAGATTCCTGAGCCTCTTTAAGAATCAATTGCCGCAGATGTTGCTTCTTGGGAACTACCAGCCGGTTTTGGAAGAGAACAACACCTCGGTCATCTATGGAGAAACTACCAGCAATACCCTTGGCAATGTTTCTCTTGATCCGGGTATTTCCGGTATCATGCTTTTGGGCTTCTATGATATGATCCACAAGAGTAGGTTTCGCCACCAAGGTAGAAAGGAATCCGTGAGGAGCAATGTGAAGGTTAAGCTTACATAATTCCTCATGGAGAAGTGGTTGGCCCTGCTGCAACATGAGATTGTTGCAATAGGATTTACGACTTAGCGCATCAGCCATGACATTTCCCTTGCCTGGGGTGTAGGTAATACCTAAGTCGTAATCTGAGATCAACTCCAACCAACGTCTTTGCCTAAGGTTCAAGTCTGGTTGGGTGAAGATATACTTGAGACTCTGGTGATCGGTGTAGATCTCGCAACGATTACCAAGGAGGTAATGCCGCCAGGTCTTAAGTGCATAGACTACGGCTGCAAGTTCTAGATCATGTGTAGGATAGTTCTCCTCATGTGGATGCAACTGTCGAGATGCATAGGCAATCACACGATGATCCTGCATAAGAATGCAACCTAGTCCCTGTCGTGAGGCATGGCAGTAGATAACAAAGTCCTTAGTGAAATCCGGTGGCACAAGTATGGGAGCAGAAGTCAGGCGTCTTTTTAGTTCCTGAAAACTGTGCTCACACTGTGGGGACCACTCAAACTTTTAATCTTTCTTGAGAAGTTCCGTGAGAGGTTTGGCCACTTTAGAGAAGTTCTCAACAAAGCGGCGACAATAACTGGCTAGACCAAGGAAACTCCTAACTTGTTTAACTGTTTCAGGCGGAGTCCAATCAAGAACGGCCTGAACTCTCTCGGGGTTGACAGCAATGCCCTTACCAGAGATTACATGACCGAGATAGGTCACTTCTGGCAACCAAAATTCGCACTTGGAGAACTTGGCATAAAGGCGGTGCTCTCTGAGTTTTTCTAGAACAAGTCTAAGATGTTCGGCATGCTCTTCCTCGTTTTTCGAGTAAATAAGAATATCATCGAGGTAAACCACGACGAACTTATCTAAGTACTCCATGAAGATCGAGTTCATCAAGCGGGAGAAGGTGGCTGGAGCATTTGTTAAACAGAAGGACATGACGGTGTACTCGTACTGACCATAACGAGTGACGAAAGCCGTCTTGGGGATGTCCCCATTTCTAATCTTGATTTGATGGTATCCTAACCTCAAATCCATCTTGGAGAAGACTGAGGATCCAGCGAGCTGATCATACAGGTCGTTGATCCTGGGAAGCGGATACTTGTTCTTTACCGTGACCAAATTAACGGGACGATAATCTACAACCATCCGATCCGTACCATCCTTCTTCTTAACGAAGAGGACGGGGCAAGCCCAGGGAGAAGAACTAGGACGGATGAAACCCTTTTGCAAAGACTCATCAAGTTGTTTCTTAAGCTCGGCTAGTTCTAAGGGTGCCATTTTGTAGGGTCTCCTAGAGATTGGAGCGGTTCCTGGAATAAGCTCTATAACAAACTCTACATCTCGGTCGGGTGGAACACCCGGCAGTTCCTCTGGAAAGACATCCGGAAAGTCACGGACTACCGGAACATCTTCAAGATCTGGGAGAGGGCTGGCATTAAGAGAATAGAGTTGACACTTTGCAACTCTAGTGGTGACGGTGACTGTCTTGCCAGATGGGTGTGTAAGCTGAACAGACCTAGTGAATCAATCAATCTTGGCATGATGAGCTGTCATCCAGTCCATACCCAAGAGGATATTAATATCTGAAGACTTGAGAGCTACAAGTGATGCAAGGAACACAAGTCTGTCGACAAGGATTTCATTACCATGGCTTACACTAGAAGTTTGCCATTTGGATCAAGGAGTTTGAATAAGTAGTGGGGAAGGCATATCACAAAATGACATGTCGTGCAAACGGGCATAACTTTCAGAAATGAAAGAATGAGACGCCCCAGTATCGAATAGAACCGACGCCGGATGACAATTAACAAGGAGTGTACCAAGAACGACATCTGGATCATCATGAGCGTCATTGGCTGAGACGTGATGCACACGTCCATGTTCGATGGGAGCTGACTTAACACTGATCATCTTGCATGATGATTTATCACGTCTAACAGATTTCTCGGACTGGGGTGGCGCAACACGGGTCTGAGGTAGGACGATGTGTCCCAGTTCTCCGCACTTGTAGCAAATCCTGGAGGTAGGACGTGGACCCGCATTGGCAAACGGTCCATCAATAGACCTGGGTGGAGCATACTGCTGAGCTGGAAGAGGTACCACACGAGATAGCCTCGGAGGATAAATGGGTGGAAGAACAGAGTTCGGAACCCAAATCCGGCGCTTCTGGAGACTAGTACCGGAGGAATATCCCAAATCAAGGGCGTGCTTACGGGACTCATCGTAAGGGAGCTGAGCTGTCTCTGCATTGATGGCCTTGTTCACAAGAGCATGGAATGTGTTGCAATGATGCAAATGGAGATCACGACGCAGTTTGGGGTTGAGACCCTTCCGGAACCTAGCCTGTTTCTTGGCGTCCGTGGACACTTCTTCTGTAGCATAGCGGGCGAGGTTCTCAAACTCTCGACTATAAGCATCAACAGCCATCTTAGCCTGTGTAAGACTACAGAACTCTTCTCTCTTACGATCGATAAGGGCTTGAGGGATATGATGTTCACGAAAAGCCTCGGTGAAATCTCTCCAGGTAGGAATCTGGTCAGCTGGAATCATGGCCTCATAGTTCTGCCACCAAAGACTAGCAGGACCTTCCAGGTGATAAGTGGAATAGATGACCTTGTCCTCTTCAGCTACATTCGCAGAACGCAGCTTGTGAGTGATACTACGGAGCCAGTCATCTGCATCGAGTGGCTCAATGGAATGATGAAAGGTGGGTGGTTTCAGACGAATGAAGTCATGGATGGTTGTTGATTCGTTGCACTGATGTGCGGTGTTCTCTTGAATACGTGCCACCAGGCGGTTAGACTCACGCTTGTTTCTCTCCATCTCTATCATTAACTCTGCCAACGAAGGCTGGTCGGGAGGATCCTCCTCATCCCTACCATCTCCGTGGTTCTGTCTACAAGCAGCCGAGCTTCGCTTAACTGAAGACATCCTGAGAAGCGAAACCGAAGACGGAAACATCAACAACTATAGGATGCATAAGGTAGAACAAGAAATTAGTATCTCTCGAACTATTAGGATAACTCCGGCAGCATAACGGCAGTAAAATGCTCAGAATGAGACATCCTGCTAACAAAAAGTAGTTCAACATCTCAACATCATCACTCAAGGTTCTGTGATAGTACTAAAACAACTACACCGGAAGAACTTGAAAACAGGAGTAGGAATCTGATCAACCAATCTTAAGGGACTACGGAGTAGTAACTCGTGATCCTGATAGACGGAAGAGAAAGCCTAGTTCCTTAACCCCGTAGGAAAGGTAAGATGACTCAGATCAGAAGACATGAGGTATAAGGAGTAAAAAGAGCCTTACGTTCCCTTCCATAATCAATTCCCTTATATAACTAAGTAATTTCTAGACTCAACTTCGACCAGTTTGGCTTGGTAATCCTACAGGCAGTTAGGCTCTGATACCAACGGTGTCGGGACCCCGATCCTAAGTCACACCGATCTAGCATGTAACACACCATATCACTTTGCGGCCTCACGCACGGTATCCCCACGGGTGCCACCTTACCTGGCCCGGGACCGTTTGCGCATTTTGGCTCACGTATATGATAGTGTCGCTAGCATCCATATGACAGAGAACCCGGGCCGACATGACCAGTTATAAACCAAAAGTGGCACTAAATTACAGAGACAGGCATTCATGACCCAGCAACGAACGTGTCGGTCATCAACGTATGAACCCAAGTCGTATTAAGCTACAAGGACTTAAAGGAACAACGCGTGACATTTCCCCTAAGGGACAGACACAGGAACGAAGAAGGACACATGCCGGTCAGCCTAAGTGATCCGGAGCAGTAGCAAGCTACCAAGGCTCAGTGGAAGCACTAGGAGACATTTCCCTATAAGATAGGCTACCAAGGGTAAACAACTAGGTGTCGGATCCCACACATACCAATCATTTCAATAACATACACACAATATGCTCAATATGTGCAAATACAACATGGCATCACAACAAGACTCTAATAAACAAAGTATTTATTCATTAGGCTCCGAGGAGCCAAGTATTACAAACATGGGTCTCATGACCCAACATTCAGAGCATACAAGCAACAAGCGGAAGCACTACATGTCTGAGTACAGACATCTACAAATGAAAAAGGCTGAAGAGCCTGACTATCTACAACACTCGTCCAAGATCGTAGCTGAGGTACAAGCTACTTGTCGAAGTCCAAGCGGAACTACTAGTGAGACATCAATCCTATCTGCAAAACATAAATTAAGCAAACATGAGTACAAAGGTACTCAGCAAGACTTACAGCAGATCCTATCATACATGCACTTGTATCAAGAAGGCAAAGTGGGGTTTAGTTGCAGCAAGCCAGCTTTGACTCAGTGGCTATCCTATTCCACGACTGCTGGTAACTCTTTTGATGTGGCGCACACGAGTCCACTAAGCACCACACAATACACCACTATGGATTCATCCCCGTCTCCCTACGAGAAGGCCATCCATAGCACTCACACTTGTCTTGAGTATTTTAGAGTATCCACTTCAAGTTGTCTATGTACCACGTAAGCATCCAAGAAGTCCATATCCGCGGACCCGGCTATTCGAATAGATCATGTTAACCCTGCAGGGGTGTACTGCTTCACACACGCTCTCGCCACTTACCGCCATGTACATCTCGTGTATCTCGGCAACCTTCAAGCGGAAGCCTGACGAGGGTGTCGGCCACGACCTGACTAACCACACAAGTCTCTCGTCCAGGTTTATCGCCTATTCGGGTTCCATCCGTGGGGAGATCCGGCCGGGGTGTCGCTCACGGCCCCAAATGATGTGCGCAGGGTTCCCAAGCCCACCTCGCCGAGTGGATCTACGCTTGGTACACCGTGCCACGGTGCCTAGTCTGTCCCAAGCCCACTGGTCGAGTGCCACTTGGTAGACTACTAACACTACCTACAAACACCAGAAACTAGTTGCAACTCCTGGACAGAGATCATGTTGATTACTAAGTCGAGAGGGGTCGAGTTACCGGAACCCAATGTGTGGTAGTAACTAGTCATTGGACAACATACTCGGAACTCAGTTCTTAGGGACGGTTCCAGTGAGACAACCCACCATGTACTCCTACATGGCCTCTCACCGCTACCTTTACCAAATCACGTTCACACGCTTAACCCTCAGCATCAGAACATATCATTTCACTCCAATTCATTCCCGATGAATTAGACCTGACACACTCTAAGCAATAGCAAGCAAGGCATGGTAAGATCACAACATGGCTTCAATCAACTCCTACACATGCTAGTGGGTTTCAACTATTTACTGTGGAAAGACATGTCATGCAGAGGAATGGGTTCAACTACCGCAACATAAAGTAGCAGTTGAAATCGTTGTTGTCCTAATGCAATAACAGGGAGAAGGAGCGAGAGAGGGATTGTATCGGAATGAACAAGGGGGTTTGCTTGCCTGATAAAACAACGTGCAGATCACTGCTCCTCTGACAGGTACTCTGGATCGGTCTCCGGAGCTGGACCTATCGAGAAGAACGGTGCCGACAATCAAACACGAGCATATGCAACAATATGATGCATGAATATGGCATGAAGTTATGATGTTGTTTGAGCTAATGCAACTAGCATTTTGATTGGTTGAACTCCATTTGAACCAAGGGATAAGCATTTTAAATGCCATTTATGTGTTTTCATAAAAACAGTAGGTTTAACTTCATTTTTCATGCATGAAAATGGCACAGATGGATAGATTGAATTTTTCTGATAAATTTTCATATATAAATTATTTCATTCTGAGCTACGGTTGAATTTCTGTGATTTTTTGAAGTTTAAGCCAATTTCTGAAATAAATAAATCATTTAAGATTTATTTAAAATCCAGAACTGGATTACTACGTCAGCATGACACAGGCATGACATCAGCAAGTCAAAGGGGCTGGTGTAGAGTCAAACCTGACAGTGGGGTCCACTGGTCAGTGACTCAGATTCTAACTGAAATATCAGCAGGGCTGGGCCCACATGTCAGTGGCTAATCTAGTTAGTTAATTAGTATTAACTGGAATGATTAGTCGGGCGGGGCCTGCGGGTCAGTGAGAGAGGGGGGGGAGGTCAATGGGTCAGTGGGGTCAAGGCACGCCGGTAAGCGGTCAAATCCCACCGGCGGCTCGACGCCGGCGACCACAAACGCGACGGAGGGGCACGGAAATGCCGCTCCGGTGGTCAAATGGGCAGCGGAGACCATCTGCGGGGAGCTGGAGCTCACCCGCATCCATTCCCGCAAGCGGCAGCAGCTGGGACGGCCGGAGCTCGCCGGAAATGAGCTCGCGGCGGCGCCGGAGTTCGGTCGAGCTCGGGCTCGAAGCTGTGCTGGCCTAGGCGGGGCAGCGCTAGCTCCTACAGCTTCTACGCGACGCGGGGAACGTGTTGGTCGCACACCCGGGACCAAAAGGTCACCGGAGCACCACCGGCGACGAGCGCGGGCGGCGGCGCGTGCGGGTGAACGTGGAGCGGCAGCTACGGCCTGCGAGAGGGAGAACGGAGAGGGGGAGTAGGGACAGAAGCGTACGGCGATCGCAGCGGTGCAGGCGGAGGGCTCGGAGGAGGGCCGAAGCAAGCTGGGCGGCGGAGGGGATCTCCGGCGGCCGGCGATGAAGAAGAGGTCGGGGTCGGGGCCTCAGGGCGCCCGGGGTCGTGTGACTCGTCGGAGAGGTCGGGGGTGAAGTGGCGGAGCTCTTGGGCACCTTGGCTGGGCGTGGGGGAGGCGGTGGCTACGACTACGGCGATCGACGGCGACGGCGGCGGTCGGGACCGAGCGGGAGAGGGAGATAGACGAGACGGGAGGGGTCCAGAAGAGTGAGGGAGGGTCGGGGAGATCGCGTGGCGACTCCAGAGACCACCAGGCGCGAGGGGGAGGGCAGGCAGGCAGCTCACGTGGCGCTCCCGCCGTGCGCGTGCGCCGGCCACACGCCCCGCCTACTGGCGCGAGGAAGACGACAGGGGGAGGCTCGGTGGGCTGGGCCGGCCAGCCGCACTGTGCTGGGCCAGCACAGGTAAGTCTGCCCCTTTTTATTTTCTTTTCTATTTTTTTCTGACATTTGTTTTGATTTAATTTCTAAATTAAATCAATTATTTTCTTCTGACATGTTTATTTTGCAGGGACCTAGGAATTAACCCAAACCCCTCAATATAAAGAACCAGAATTTTGGACACATATAAAATATATAATATATATATATATATATCCAAGTAAATAGCTATTGCATTAATTCCAAATGCCCAAAATAAATACTTATGAGCTCCTAATAATATTGGCTTGATTTTTATCTCTTACCAATATTTTTAGAGGGCCACATGAACATTTTCTTGGACCCTTTTGGAGCAACTTTTATTTGGGTCATTTTCAATAGGGTTTCTGAGGGTTTCACAAGTCCTCATTTCAATTTCATTTGAAATTTAAACATGATGCAAACCACAAGACTAACCTAGTGCATACCAGAACTAGGGTTGTGACAATTAGATTAATTAAAGGATTAACTAATTCAATTAATCTTAATTAGCTTAACCTAAACAATAGTTAACCTAATTAATTCTGATTAGTTAATCAGTTAATGACAGGTGGGACCCACTGGTCAGTTTGACCAGTCAACCATGCTGACGTCAGCATGATGTCATGCTGATGTCATAAATCCTTTTCGAATTAATTTAATTAATATTAAATTGCAGAAATTAATAAAAACTTTAGAAAATCATATCTTTTAAACCGTAACTCGGATGAAAATAATTTATATATGAAAGTTGCTCAGAACGACGAGACGAATCCGAATACGCGGTCCGTTCGTCCGCCACACATCTCTATCATAGTGAACATGAAACATTCCCCTCCGTTTCATCGAGCACCGCGTTAGGCCACACGTAGCACCGCCTTTTGCCATGTTATGCTTTGTGATGCTATCGTTTGCTCCATTATTTATTTGTTTCCCGTTCGTTGCTTATTTTCGGTAGACTCCGATACTATGATAGACCTCGAGACCATTGATGCTTCGGTGTTCGACTACGACTACGATTCCGAAGATTCCTTTCGTCTGCAGAGCTTCCAGGCAAGCCCCCCCTTTGATCACCAGATATCGCCTACTCTTGTCTCTACTACTTGCATTAGATTAGTGTAGCATGTTACTGCTTTCGATAATCCTATTCTGCTGCATAGCCTGTCATTGTTGCTACCACTGCTGATACTTTACCTGCAATCCTAAATGCTTAGTATAGGATGCTAGTATACCATCAGTGGCCCTACACCCTTATCCGTCTGCCCTGCTATTCTATCGGGCCGTGATCACTTGGGGTGATCACGGGTATATATAACATACACATATACATGATACTTGATGTGACTAAAGTCGGGTCGGCTCGTTGAGTACCCGCGGTGGATTCACGGATTGGGGGCTGAAAGGACATACTTTCCCGACAGCCATCTGTGTGGATCTTTGTGGTGGAGCGACATGGCAGGTTGAGACACCCAGTGGAGAGGTGGCCTGGCCCTGGTCGTTGTCCGCGGTTATTTCATAATAACACGCTTAACGAGTTTGGATATTTGATCTGAGTCGGGCCGTTGGCCTATACGCAATAACCAGCTACGTGGGAGTAGTTATGGCTACTCGATGTCGTGGTATCAGCCGAAGCCTTCTTGACGTCAGCGACTTATCGGCGCGCGCCAGATTGGACTGGAAAGCCTACTCTGGTATTAGGAGAGGCTAGGTCCGCTTACCGGCCGCCCTCGCAACGCGCAGGTGTGCATTGGGCGATGGGCCTAGACCCCTGTGCGCTTAGGGTTTAGACCGACGTGCTGACCTCTCTGTTGTGCTTAGGTATGGCTGCGACGTGTTGATCTTCCGAGGCCGGGCATGACCCTGGAAAGTGTGTCCGACCAAATGGGATCAAGCGTGCTGGGTTATGTGGTGCACCCCTGCAGGGAAGTTAATCTATTCGAATAGCCATGTCCCTCGGTAAAAGGATGACCCGGAGTTGTATTCCGACCTCATGATAACTAGAACCGGACTCTTGATAAAACACACCCAGATGAGTTCCAGAAATAACTCGGTGGTTGCTCTCCCACAGGGTGATGTGCGGGAGGATCGCCGAGTAGGATTATGCTATATGATGTTACTTGGTGAACTTACCATCTTCCCCCTTCTACTGCTGCAAGATAGAGGCTGCGAGAAGCGAGGATACTTGTTACTTTCCAGCTACCCTCATCTTCTGCTGCAAGATGGAGGTTACGAGAAGCGTAGTCTTGGATTGGATTAGCTATCCCCCTCTTATTCTGCTTTCTGCAGTTCAGTCCACATATATTACCCCTTTACACAGATACCATTACATATGTAGCATAGATCCTTGCTTGCGAGTACTTTGGATGAGTACTCACGGTTGCTTTGCTCCCCCCTTTTCCCCCTTTCTCCCTTTCTTCTCGGATGATGCAACCAGGTGGTGGAGTCCAGGACCCAGAGGATCCCGATGATGTTTCTACGTGGAGTTCGGCTTCGAGGAGTAGTTAGGAGGTCCCAGGTAGGAGGCCTTGCCTTTTCGATCGTTGCTATATTTGTGCTAGCCTTCTTAAGGCAAACTTGTTTAACTTATGTCTGTACTCAGATATTATTGCTTCCACTGACTCTTGTGTTTTCGAGCTTATGTATTCGAGCCATCGAGGCCCCTGGCTTGTAATATAAAGCTTGTATTATTTTAATTTGTGTCTAGAGTTGTGTTGTGATATCTTCTAGTGAGTCCTCGATCTTGGTCGTACACGTTTGCGTGCATGATTAGTGTACGGTCAAATCGGGGGCATCACAAGTTGGTATCAGAGCTGACTGCCTGTAGGAATCCCCCTTTCCAACTCCTTGGCGGAAGTTGAGTCTAGTCTTTGAAAAACAAATCTACTAACTTGTTGTGTGGCTTACGGGCCCACAACACCAATGGGTGGTGTTAGGATCTTTTATTCCTCGTCATTACTCTGGGAATCTGATTTCTCTTCTATTCGGGTTAAAATATTTTATTAACTCTGACTCTAGGTTCTCGTAACTATTTCTTCCGGAGAGCCCTCATTACGTAAGATCACCTCCTTCGTCAGAAGATTCTGGGGATATACCTCGATATTTTTCCGAGACCTTGTGCTCATCGCCTTTGCAAATCACTGCCACTGATATATCCCTATGGATATCTGTGTGCATTTGACATTCTCATGATTGATCATCGTCGCTCTTGTTATTACAAGATGCCTCGAAATATTCTCCGTTGTCCCGAGAATCCTTTCAGTTTACTATCTTGCAGTTTTATTTCGCATGAAAACCCTTACGGTTATTTCCTCGCATTTCTTGAGGATCCGTTATTCTCAATTGTTCACGTGTCTCACAGTATTCTTTGAAATACTTTTCGATCTTTCGAAAATCCTCTGCAGCATGTTACTCTTGAAATTCTTGCCTGCTTGCATTATGGTTAATTCCATATGGCTAGTAGTCTTTGTTAACATCCACTGTCTTAGCCATTTTGAGCCTATTGATTCAATGTGTGCGTATGCACGCAGTCATCAGGTTATCCCGTTTAAAATTAACTTTCCGGCTCAGACGTCATTCTGGACATGAGTTGGTTCTTGACAATTCAGACCTTTATTCATTGTCCAACTAAGTGTTTTCAACTTATCCATCCTTGATCAGAGCACCTGCTTCTGACCCTTCGTTTTGGAAACCACAATTTCTTTCTATTTAAGCATCAGACTAATAAGGTGATTCTTGAATCTGATGCCTCTGCATTCTTTCTTCCAGTGAGTGAGTACCGATACTCACATCAGCTTCATTGTGGATCGCCAGATCCATTGTTGTGTTGTTATCCGACAGTGCCCTTCAGATTCAATCACCTTATGAGTTCTTCCCCTGATACATAATTCCTTTGGTAAATTGTATTCTCTGCCTTTGTCAACCATGCTCTACTATCAAGCTTGTCTTATTTACTTTTGAAACTTGTGGTAAAATGTTACTAAGATGCCCGATGGGTTGAACCTATGCCTTCCACTAATCTGTGAGAACCCAAAAGTTTTCACAAGTCATACCCTTCCGGTGTTCTACCAAATAAAATTCCAACATTACAGTTTTATCAAAGCGAGAGGTGAATGAAATGATATGCATTAAAGAAGTGGGAGTCGACCTTGAACTTTGTGTTCATGCCCATGAAAATAATGTAAACCGTCTCGGAAGCTTCTTGCTAATTGATTGTCCAGCTGTAAGATTCTTTTGGTATTCTTGAATTGATTCCTTACAGTTATGGTTTTGACCATGCTGTCCTGATCTGATATATCTGATGGGAATTCATTCCAGGCCTCATCAATTTTTGACAAGGTTAAAGTATCTACTGTCATAGGTCAATGACCTAGTTCAACTTCTATCGTGTTCTACCTTCGAGTTTTACCCTCTGATATCTCGAGGATATCATGCCTTTATACTACACCTTCTGAACTTTTGATGAAGTAATACCTTTGCTTGTCGTAATCACCCTACGGGTTCTAGGTTGCCGTCAACCAAGGACACCGTTTAGTAAATCAAATCCGCTCTAAAAATTCAACACCCCTAGTAGATGTTTTTGGGAAATTTTTAAACTCAATCTGGTTTATTCCTAGACTATCGGGTACATCCCTTGTCTAGCTATCTTTGACTGTGCTACCTCGTCTTTCTTTGGTGCACGAATTCTTCAGAGATTGAGCGCAACTTACGTCGAGATTTCAGCATCTGTTTGCTTGTTCAGTAAGGAAACTTTGATTCCGAGCTTGCATCTTTTATATTGATCCTATAACTTGCCACTTCGTCATTCACTTGCTTGTTGCCGTTGTCGTTTGATTGCATCCCCTTGAAACCCTCCCGACAAATGTGTCGGATCACCTTTAACACTTTGACTACTTCTGAGATGTCAATTGTGTTCGTGATGAGAAATACCCTCCTTGCCCTCGATGATTTTTATTATCATCGACAACACCCTTTACTTCCTTTCATCGCGAACTTGTCCACATTATAATTGCAACTTGCTCTCCAGCTAGTGTTGTGTTCTGCATTGAAGTACTACTGTCTTTTAAGTCCAGATTGTTGTGGGGATTGCTCGACCTCTTAGAAATTCTCGGCATGATGATACTTCTCACCATCACTATTCTTCCTTGGTGCCCGTGTTGTTTTTAACCGGGATACCAATATGCTAACGATGTTGCTTGCGTTCAGTACTCCTAGCAACGCTTTTGCTTTGAAGCTAACGATCGACAGTTCGTTCTTAGACTGTTGATTATTGAATCGACCCTCTAACATTGATCTTACTGCCTAAGGTCATATTTCGTGCACACCTTTCACCTAATGATTAATGGTGTATGTTTTTCCTTGAGCATACAATGTTATATCATTTGAATTGACATGTGTCATCTTCTTGTTCACATTATTGTGGAAATCCATCCGTTTGGAATTCTCGATGAATTGCCGCTGAGCCCATCAGCCACCTCCTCATCCTCTCCTTGGTTTAATGATGAACTATTGTTTCGGGAAACCGTTCCCATAGTTCATTTCCCGAGAATCTTGCAATGTCATTTCGTCGATTTGTGTTGCACCTTTTCTTCTTGAACATCCTCAGTCTGAGGTATCACGACACCAATCGGATCTGAATCTCGGTCAGATATGATGGTTGGGACAACTTTCCAGTAGTTATAATGTTGGTCCTTTGATGACCCGGTAACAGGATGTCATGCCTAGCACCCATGGCTGGAGGACCCATCATTATAATTTCTTTTGCGAGGATAGCCATTCTTCCAGGAGGGAATTGTAAGACTTATTCTATAAGTTGTTCCGGATGAATCCTTTGTGTATCCAAGTCCGACCTTTGCTTCAAGACCATGCCAATGCTATCTCGAAGCATGTCTGTGGTACTCCGATTTTCAACAAGAGTATTCGAAGCCCAATGCTAAATGTTTCTTGGTCAGTTATCCAAACACCGTTGTATGGGTAACATCTTGTTTAATCCTTGCCTCTTTATCTGAATGGTTAGGTACTTGCTCTCCTACCTTGTATGTCATGTTCTTCTTGTCCATGGGAAGGATATACTCCTAATAATTGTGTGTAATCACAATTTTCCTTTCCATTTGTTTGTTTAACCTTTCTTTGATCTACATATAATCTAAGCAGTAATAATTCTCTGCTTATGTAAACACCTCGTTGTACAACTCTGTCAGTAAGACCTCGTTACTATTGTTGTAACATTCCATTAACTGCCGGTGAACGAGAACCTTGCCTATTGGTCCGCCTCTTTACAATGTGCAAGAAAATGGTTCTCTTCGTTCCCCGTCCTTGGTACCGACATTGTTGCCAACTTAGCTGACAAGCTATCCACCGACATGCCTCCCTGTCGAGGCTGTGCAAGATGTCACCACCCTTCCTATTTTCAACCCACATGGTGGGCCCATAACTGACAGGTCCACTGGATCGAAACCTGACTCTTCTTTACAACCCGAATTCTAAGGTATCCTTTGCACCTGGGTTCGAATGTGATACACGAGCTAAATTTGATACCATTATTCATCCTGGAATTGAACACCATGTTATTATCGTTGTTCAAGCACCCATTCCATCTCCTGTCTAGGCATCGAATGATTGTCTACCCATCAGAAACTTTGGTACCATCGTACATTGCACTCAACGAATTCACTGTAATACAACTCGTGGGGTACCTCGTGTATTTCCCATTGAGTTCACCATCAGATGCCTAGCTTTGTGGAGATGCGTTCTTCCAGAGTTTTTCCCCCAGGTCGCGTTCGTAGGACGATGGAGATCCCGAAAAAAGGATGACGACTTGATCACGATGACTTGAAGCAGAGAAAAGAAGACATCAACGAAAGGGATCAACCT
Source organism: Secale cereale (assembly GCA_902687465.1). Taxonomy (NCBI): domain Eukaryota; kingdom Viridiplantae; phylum Streptophyta; class Magnoliopsida; order Poales; family Poaceae; genus Secale; species Secale cereale. Next base: position 220,239,686 of record LR738712.1, read on the forward strand.
CTTCAAAAGGGCAACCAAGACCGAGAAGACTCGTTAGGTTTTCGCTACCAACACTTTTCCCCCTTACTCCACTGCTTAAATCTCGGGACGAGATTTCTTGTAGTGGAGGAGAATTGTGACGCCCGGGTAGTTAAGCTACAGTAACCCTCTTCTAATGACGACACATCACCACAATTACTGTTGATAATCTTGTGTTAGTTCGAAACCGGTTCGAATTCAAGTTCAAAATCAAGCAACCAATAAAAGTTTTCAAACGTCAAAACTAAGATGTTCTAAAAGGTGACAAATAAATTATATGAGATATTGGTGGATAAACCACACTTTTATAAAGAGTTTAAATGCACTATAATAATTAAAAGCAGTGGCTAAAATAATAATTTAATTGCTTTTGAAATTATGAAAATCTTAAACTAATATATATTGGCTACAAACTAGGTTTGGTAGTGGCCTATATTGTTTATACTAATTTAGGTGCTAACTTGGAATTTCATAAGACTAAAATAAAAGAAACTATAAATGAAAACAGAAAAGGAAAAGAAAAGGAAAAGTAAGAAAACTAAAAACAAATATAAAAGGAAAAAAGGAAACACCCCCCC
>LR738712.1:220240364-220253781 GCA_902687465.1 Secale cereale
CACGCTGGACCAACCAGCCCAGCTAGCTAGCCGACCGGCCCAGTCGGCCCCCCTCACTGGCCTGCAACTACCAGGCCACCCCGGTGACCTAACCCCCAGACCCCCCACTCATCCCCACTTCCCCTTTCCCCCGATCCCCTCCCTCTCTTCCCTCGTTCTGGATCGGGGCACGGACCCGCCGACGCCAAGACGACGTCGCCGTCCACGGTCTCTGGAGCCGACCCCTCGTCTACCTCCACCCTCCGGAACGCCACCATCGCCGCTCGCATACCTCATCGACGCCGGAGCTCGCGTCGTCTCCGTCCTCCTCCTCGACCCCACTGCCTCGTGCCCTCCAATCCCCTCGTGAGACCCCCCCTCCCTCTCCTCTTCCCCGCGCTCTGGCCGCGTCCTTGCTCGTCGCCTCGCTACGGCCTCCCCGCCCCAGCATCGTCGACTTAACCCCACGGCCACACACGCTGGTGCCGCGGCGCCAGGCCGTGCGCCCGCGCCCAGCACCCATCTCCCTCGCGCACGCATCGCCTGCCCGGCACGGCAGTCCGTCGCCACGCCCGCGACCCTGGCTGCTCCGCGCCGCGGCTTGCTTTCGCAGGCGCCCCGCCGCAACCACGACCTCACCCAGCCGCCGCCTGCTTCTGCCGCACGCAAGCACCCGCCCATGCCGCTCTGCGCCCCACCGCCCGCCGAGCCTAGCGCCGCCAGCCGCCGCGCTTAGCGCCGCCCCGCCCGAGCTTCTGCTCGCAGCCACCACGGCCCGGCCGCGTCGGCTTGACCACGCGTGGGCACGGGCGCACCCGGCACCCCCCTGCCCGTCCTGCGCCTCGCTGCAGCCGGCGGGGGCAGCTGGCCTCGTCGCCGCTACAGCCGAGCGCCCAGCGCCCGCTCGGCCTTCGCCCGCTGTCCACAGCGCCCGGTGGGCGGGCTGGCGCCCGTTACCCATCGCCCACTAAGGCCCTCTGGGCCACTGACTTGGGGGGCCCAGCCCCCCCCCCAAAAAAAAGAATAAAAAAATACATATACAAAAATAAATAAAAACAATTAAATATTAATTAATTAGATTAATTATAGGATTAACTAATTTAATTAATCTTAATTAGCTTAACCTAAACAATATTTAACCTAATTAATTCTGATTAGTTAATTAGTTAATGACATGTGGGACCCACTGGTCAGTTTGACCAGTCAACCATGCTGACGTCAGCATGATGTCATGCCGATGTCATAAATCCTTTTCGAATTAATTTAATTAATATTAAATTGCAAAAATTAATAAAAACTTTAGAAAATCATATCTTTTAAACCGTAACTCGGATGAAAATAATTTATATATGAAAGTTGCTCAGAACGGCGAGACGAATCCGAATACGCCGTCCGTTCGTCCGCCACACATCTCTATCATACCGAACATGCAACATTCCCCTCCGTTTCATCTGCGCGAAAATGCGTAACACCGGGAATACTTTCCCGGATGTTATTCCTCTTCGCCTGTATCACCGAGCACCGCGTTAGGCCACACGTAGCACCGCCTTTTGCCATGTTATGCTTTGTGATTCTATTGTTTGCTCCGTTATTTATTTGTTTCCCCTTCGTTGCTTATTTTCGGTAGACTCCGATACTGTGATAGACCTCGAGACCATTGATGCTTCGGTGTTCGACTACGGCTACGATTCCGAAGATTCCTTTCGTCTTCAGAGCTTCCAGGCAAGCCCCCCCCCCCTTTGATCACCAGATATCGCCTACTCTTCTCTCTACTGCTTGCATTAGAGTAGTGTAGCATGTTACTGCTTTCGATAATCCTATTCTGCTGCATAGCCTGTCATTGTTGCTACCACTGCTGATACTTTACCTGCAATCCTAAATGCTTAGTATATGATGCTAGTATACCATCAGTGGCCCTACACCCTTGTCCGTATGCCCTGCTATTCTATCGGGCCGTGATCACTTGGGGGTGATCATGGGTATATATTACATACACATATACATGATACTTGATATGACTAAAGTCGGGTCGGCTCGTTGAGTACCCGCGGTTGATTCGCGGATCGGGGGCTGAAAGGACATACTTTCCCGACGGCCCTCTGTGTGGATATTTGTGGCGGAGCGACAGGGCAGGTTGAGACACCCAGTGGAGAGGTGGCCTGGCCCAGGTCGTTGTCCGCGGTTATTTCATAATAACACGCTTAACGAGTTTGGATATTTGATCTGAGTCTGGCCGTTGGCCTATACGCACTAACCAGCTATGTGGGAATAGTTATGGGTACTCGACGTCATTGTATCAGCCGAAGCCTTCTTGACATCAGCGACTTAGCGGCGCGCGCCAGATTGGACTGGAAAGCCTACTCTGCTATTAGGAGAGGCTAGGTCTGCTTACCGGCCGCCCTCACAACGCACAGGTGTGCATTGGGCGATGGGCCCAGACCCCCTGCGCTTAGGGTTTAGACCAGCGTGCTGACCTCTCCGATGTGCTTAGGTAGGGCTGCGACGTGTTGATCTTCCGACGCCGGGCATGACCCTGGAAAGTGTGTCCGGCCAAATGGGATCAAGCGTGCTGGGTTATGTGGTGCACCCCTACAGGGAAGTTAATCTATTCGAATAGCTGTGTCCCTCGGTAAAAGGACGACCCGGAGTTGTATTCCGACCTCATGATAACTAGAACCGGACACTTGATAAAACACACCCAGATGAGTTCCAGATATAACTCGGTGGTTGCTCTCCCACAGGGTGATGTGCGGGAGGATCGCCGAGTAGGATTATGCTATACGATGTTACTTGGTGAACTTACCATCTCCCCCCTTCTACTGCTGAAAGACGGAGGCTGCGAGAAGCGAGGATACTTGTTAGTTTCCAGCTACCCTCATCTTCTGCTGCAACATGGAGGTTACGAGAAGCGTAGTCTTCGATTGGATTAGCTATCCCCCTCTTATTCTGCTTTCTGCAGTTCAGTCCACATATATTACCCCTTTACACAAATACCATTGCATATGTAGCATAGATCCTTGCTTGCGAGTACTTTGGATGAGTACTCACGGTTGCTTTGCTCCCCCCTTTTCCCCCTTTCTCCCTTTCTTCTCGGATGATGCAACCAGGTGGTGGAGTCCAGGACCCAGAGGATCCCGATGATGTTTCTACGTGGAGTTCGTCTTCGAGGAGTAGTTAGGAGGTCCCAGGCAGGAGGCCTTGCCTTTTCGATCGTTGCTATATTTGTGCTAGCCTTCTTAAGGCAAACTTGTTTAACTTATGTCTGTACTCAGATATTATTGCTTCCGCTGACTCTTGTGTTTTCGAGCTTATGTATTCGAGCCCTCGAGACCCATGGCTTGTAATATAGAGCTTTTATTATTTTCATTTGTGTCTAGAGTTGTGTTGTGATATCTTCCAGTGAGTCCTTGATCTTGGTCGTACACATTTGCGTGCATGATTAGTGTACGGTCAAATCGGGGGCGTCACAAGTTGATAGCTTATTTTCATTGACATCTTATTTTCATTGTTCAAAAAATGTGCGGAAGATGGTAGACAAAACCTACTACATCGATGGCTCTCAGTTAACTTAACAGGAGAAAAATCATCTGATTGCATTTTGTACTGATCTTGAGAATTACAATATCTATTATCAAACTCCTCCACATTATGGTGAATAAGTGCCACTAGTGCACGTGTTGAACCATGGTAACATCCATGGAGATGCCATGGTAAGATTTTTTACTATTACGACATCCGTGCATCTTTTGCATAAATTCTTTTAAAACTAAAGTACATTGCTAACTACGAAGTTATTACTATGTTTTCCAACAGAAAATCCCAAAGGATTGTGTGCCTCATCTGATGTTTTAGAATGGTCGCCTTAATGTTTTGAACATACTGCCAGGTCATCCTACAAACCCACCTGTCCATATCAGATTTCTAAAACCAGTGAAGACATGGTAATAAAAGAATGGAAAAAATGTATGGACAGTCGTAAGGAGGTTCTGGGAAGCAACATTATGCGAAAGGCAAGAATTGGCGACATGATAATCTCCATTTTCCATTTTGAAGAGTCAGGGTCTATCTCGTTTTATGCTCTTTTACCTAAGAGAAGGTAGTAGGTCCTAGTTAATAATATTCATGATCATGTGCTAAGAACAACTAAGTAGGATTGGTTAGATAACTATGATGATCATGTGGTATCGAGTAGAAGTCATTATGATGGTGATGAGTATGACTTGTTATTATGATACCAATTAATGATGAGTTATTTATTATTATGATCGATCATGCATGATGCTAAGTTGTTATATGAGCATGATGAGTTATTATATATATCAGTAGGTGAATTCAACATGGATTATATTCAAGTGGAGCGAACATGTGGTGCACATCGAAAGTACAACCAATCCAAACAAGTTCAAGTGTGGATTAGAGTAGTACTTTCGACATGCACCACATGTTGACTCCACATGAATCTACTCCACGTTTATTTCACCCACAGTAATATATAATAGGTAATCATGGTCATAAAATCATATGATGAAAGTACTTTATCTAAAACCACACAACGAAAATAAGTTGTATTTTTCAAAAATGCACGAAAAGTTAGCAGCGGTGTTTTTTAGAACATGCGCTCCTGCTACTTAGGTATAGCAGCATCGCTTTTTGGAACAAGCTGTACTGCTAACTAGGTATAGCAGTAGCGCTCCCATTCCAGTGCTACTGCTACTAGTTAGCTGTAGCGCCTTATTGCTAGCGCTGGTACCAGCGCTACTACTAGGGTTTTCCCTAGTAGTGCCCCCTGACTTTTTTCCTATGCCAAAAATACCTATAAATCCAAAAACCCACGAAAAGAAACCTAGATCTGGATATCAGCCGGCGCAAGCCTCTGTAGCCACGAAAACCCAACCAGGAGTTTGCTCTAGCACCCTGCCGGAGGAGGAAACCATCACCGGTGGCCATCTTCATCATCCCGATGGTCTTCATGATGAGGAGGGAGTAGGTCACCCTCGAGGCCGAGGGTATGTACCTGTAGCTATGGGTTTGATCTCTTTCTCTCTCTCTCTCTCTCTCTCTCTCTCTCTCTCTCGCATTGGTCCTCTTTGGACGCAACAAAGATAATTTATGGAAAAAATCATGTAAAAAATTTCAGCCAATCGGAGTTAAGGATCTCACAGAATTTAAGAAACGGTGAAGGGATAGATCTGGGAGGCACGTAACAGAAGAGAAACACCAAGAGAGAGAGAAAGAGAGAGATACAATCTAGGAGGGACTCTTGCCCCTCCGCTGCCATGGAGGTCAAGGACCAGAGGGGAATCCCTCCTCCCACTTAGGGAGGAGGCGAAGGAAGAAGAAGAAGGAGGGTGTTCTCTCCCCCTCTCTCCTGGTGTCGCCGGATTACCCCCGGGGCAAGGATCTGTGACAGCTATCTACATCAACAATCTTGCTATCATCAACACCAACTTCTTCCTCTCTATGCAGCGGTGTAACCTCTCTATTCATGCAGTAATTCTCTACTTAAACATGGTGCTCAACACTATATATTATTATCGAGTAATATGTGGTCATCCTATGATGTTTGAGTAGATCTTTTTTGTCCTATGGGCTAATCGACGACGGTGGTTGGTTTGAGTGTATATTTGATTATGGTGCTATCATATGGTGCTCTCCGTGCCGCGCAAACATGAGGTGTCCGTACTATAGGGTGTTGCAATATGTTCATGATTCTCTTATAGTAGGTGGCTAGAGTGACATAAACTTACGCCCGAGTAAGGGGGTTGTTTCGTATGGGAGTAAAGAGGACGTGATACTTATGTCTATGGTTGGGTTTTAGATTAATGATCTTTAGTAGTTGTGGACGCTTGTTATGCGTCTCCAATGTATCTATAATTTTTGATTGTACCATGTTGTTATATTTGAAGGAAATATGCATTAGAGGCAATAATAAAGCTGTTATTTGTATTTCCTTATATCATGATAAATGTTTATTATTCATGATAGAATTGTATTAAACGGAAACTTAGTACATGTGTGAATACATAGACAAAACATAGTGTCCCTAGTATACCTCTACTAGACTAGCTCATTGATCAAAGATGGTACCATAGACATGTGTTGCCATTTGATCAACGGGATCACATCATTAGTTGCATGATGTGATGGAAAAGACCCATCTGTTACCTTAGCAACTTGATCATTTAGTTTTACTACTATCACTTTCTTCATGACTTATACATGTTCCGATGACTATGAGATTATGCAACTCCCGAATACCGGAGGAACACCATGTGTGCTATCAAACGTCACAAGGTAACTGGGTGATTATAAAGATGCTCTACAGGTGTCCCCAAAGGTTTTTGTGGTGTTGGCATAGATTGAGAATATGATTTGTCACTCCGAGTGTCGGAGAGGTATCTCTCGGCCCTCTCGGTAATACACATCATAATAAGCCTTGCAAGCAAATGACTAATGAGTTAGTCACGATATGATTTATTACAGAAGTAAGGAGACTTGTCGGTGACGAGATTGAACTAGGTATAATGATACCGACGATCAAATCTCGGGCAAGTAACATATCGATGACAAAGGGAACAACGTATGTTGTTATGTGGTTTGACCGATAAAGATCTATGTAGAATATGTAGGAACCAATATGAGCATCCAGGATCCGCTATTGGTTAATGCCCGGAGATAAGTCTCGGTCATGTTTGCATAGTTCTCGAACCCGTAGGGTGCGCACGCTTAACGTTTGATGACGATCGATATTATGATTTTATGTGTTTTGATGTACCGACGGTAGTTCAGAGTCCCGGATGTGATCACAGACACGACGAGGAGTCTCGTAATGTCCGAGACATAAATATTCATATATTGGAAGGTTATATTCAGACCCGGATGAGTTCCGAGGGTTATAGGATAAATACCGGAGTACCAGGGGGCTACCGGAACCCCCCGGGAGGTTATTGGGCCTCATGGGCCCAAGTGGAGGAAGAGGAGGCGCGGCCAGCTAGGGGCGCGTGGCCTCCCTAGCCCAAACCGAATTGGACTAGGGGGCCTTCCCCCCTTTCCTTCTTCTCCCTCTCCTCCTTCCTTCCACTCCTACTCCAACTAGGGAAAGTGGAGGAATCCTACTCCCGATGGGAGTAAGACACCCCATGGCGCGCCCCTCCTCCTTGGCCGCCTCCTCCTGCCCTCCCTCCTTTATATACGTGGGGAGGGGGCACCCCATAGACACACAAGTTGATTTTAGCTGCGCGCGGTGCCCCTCTCCACAGATACACACCTCGGTCATATCGTTGCAGTGCTTAGGCGAAGTACTGCGCCGGTAGCTTCATCATCACCATCACCATGCCGTTGTGCTGATGAAACTCTCCCATGACGCTCAATTGGATCAAGAGGTTGTGGGACATCATCGAGCTGAACGTGTGCTGAACGCGGAGGTGCCGTACGAACCTGTTCTTGGATCGGTTGGATCGCGATGACGTTTGACTACATCAACCACGTCACTAGACGCTTCCGCTTTCGGTCTACAAGGGTATGTAGACACACTCTCCCCACTCGTTGCTATGCTTCTCCTAGATAGATTTTGCGTCATCGTAGGATTTCTTTTGAAATACTACGTTCCCCAATAGTGGCATGAGAGCCTGGTCTATGTGTAGATGATATGCACGAGTATAACACAATGAGTTGTGGGCGATAATAGTCATACTGCTTACCAGGATGTCATACTTTGATTCAGCGGTATTGTGAGATGAAGCTGCCCGGACCGACATTTCGCGTACGCTTACAAGAGACCTGTTTCACTGTTACGAGCACTCATTGCTTAAAGGTGACTAGCGTGTGTCTGTCTCTCTCACTTTAGTCATGATCCATCACTTTGACACAATGAGATAGGTTAATTTGACCAGCAAGGAGGATTCTTTTTAGTTTCTGTCATGGTGAATAGTACGCATCAAAAATCTAGGAGGGGATCACTAGTACATACTACGCGTCATGACCTATCACCTTGCTCCGTGTGGGGACTTTTCGGTTTTCGAGGCTGGTGGCACATCAAAGTTGTGCATATTGGGTATTCAAACAGCACACAAACACCTCTTTGGGCCACATCCAGACAAGGGTTGTCCAATTGGACACTCAGTCGAGTGCGACCCTTCCTGCGAGGTCGGCGTCTGTCACTTTGACCAACGCGAGGGTTTAATTTGACAAACAATGATGATAATTCTTTGGTTTGTGTTACATACCTGTTGGCATGGGTCGACGATATATGGGGCCGATGAGCCCCTTTGCTAGTTTGGCAAGGGGAGGCACTCAATGCAAAGAGTGGGAATGATGAAGGACGCAAGGATCTTTACCTAGGTTTGGGCCACCGTTGAGGTGTAAAACCCTACTCCTGCTTTGGTGTATTGGTTGATTGTGAACAAAGGTACATGAAGCGCTCTCCCCTAGCAAGGTGCAAGTAGAATGCTACGACATAGGTACATATATGTGGGGTTCGAATGGGTTCCAACCCTTGTAAAGGTTGCCATGGCCCTTCTTTTATAGCTTAAGGGGTTACCATAGAGGCGAAATAGTCTTTATCTAGTGATTAGAAAACAAACAGTGCTATCATACCTAACTCTGCTTGTTAAGACAAAGTGCATCAAATGCATCGCTAGGTGTCACGAGGAGGCAGACTATCGGCAAGGCTGTGGCACCGCTTCCCAAACCACCTCTTTGTAATCTTGACACTCCACGAGATGGGTGTCGATAAAAGGTGAAAATCGCCCGAATATGTTGCCACGTGTCCGACAAGCTTCACCTAAGTACCTACGGGATCGACACCTCACTGATTAGTAAGAAGCTGCTTGGTGACGTGGAGCGCATGGCAATTGGCGAGGGAGAGGCTTTCTAGCCAGAGGGGTTGTCGGGCTTTGGCCCTGTCGGGACTGTGCCACCGGCAATGGAGCTGCTTCTAGTGCTTCATTCTGTAGCTTGTTTTGGCCTTCTTAATGTTCTCCTTGATCTCACAGAGAGCGGCTTCTCAGAGCTTGGATCCTTTTGAACGGAAATCTTAGTTTGGAATGGCAGATGCTACTCGCCCGTGCGGAAGTTAGGGTATTATACACCCATGTTTAATACACCGACAGGGCCCCTGGGCCTAGGCTACATGTGATGCCGGGCAACGTTGGGCCAGGCCCAAACAATGCGCAGACGAGCAACGTCATCCTAGTTTGAATGTCGTTCTCGTTTTGAGATCTTTTTTGCTGCTTCATTCACCTGGATTTTGAGCTAGTCCCCAGCTTCCCTCTACGTCTAAGGGCATCTCCAATGGTTGTAAGATAGTTGTTGGTAGACTTTGCCACATAGGATTTTTGATGATGTGTCATATAATAAATGAGGAAAAAGAGGAAGCTTGTATGTACATGAACCAACACCTCTTGCACAAGTTCCAACGTAGAATGAGAGAGCACCTCATTTATTATCTCACATCTTATTGGGCAAACTAGTTACAACCCATTGAAGTTGTTGTATGTTAAGGTGTTGGTTGATGACATGGCATATTTTATCAACAAACAAACTGTTGGAGATGCCCTAAAATCAGGGGTGCATTCGGATGGGTGGCGCCACTGGGTTTAGTCTGGGTAGGCCCACGCCAATGCTTGGCTTGGGGTAACTGCCATCACTCCTCCCCCTTTATTGCAGCTCTCCATCCCACGACGCGATTACGCACAGGATGTGGGATTCATGTAGAAGGGCAGTCGTGGGGATGGCGCTTTGATCAGAGGGGTCGATACGCCGGATTGGCTAAACAGGGTAGTCGTTGAACTAGAGGGTAGTGGAAAGTCAGCCCCGAGCCTTCCCATATAAAATGAGGAGGGCATGCGCGGTGATGCTCATCCAACTCTTCCTCCCCATTCTTTTTGCAACTGCCTCCACCATGGCGAGAGGAAGATGTTGAGCTCACACTTCTGCCGTATCAGTGAGAGCTTCTCCTCGGCGACACTCCTTTGCCTTAGATGCGGCTGCAGAGGCCGGCTCCAGTTCATGGGGTGTGTCCGCCGAGCGAGGTCATGGTCGACTCGGTGCTCATGGCCGAAGGGTGTGGAGAGGGGCGGTGGCCATTCCACCTCCAGCTGCTCGGCCGCTGGTGGTGGGACTCACAGGGAACGCGGCACTTGAGTTTGTTGTAGAGCTGTGTGACCCGCCATGGAGCCGGCTGCGGCCCCTCGTCCCCTCACTTGAATCATGGAGACCGACCAGTCGACTGGTCCGTGGCTGCACGCGCGCGGCTTTAGCGTCATATGGGTGAACATCGAGTTCCTTAGAACGACGTCATGTATCTTGCACTCGGGTGGAAATCCTTCACCCACGCGTTACTTCACAGAGGGGCATCTTCTCCACTTCAAGTTGGTGGAGTCCAATACGCTCACCGTGAAGATCTTCGAGGCTTCAGGCGCTCTCATGGAGTGTTACCCGGAGAGCCTGAGCAATGACGAAAGCTCCTCCATGAACGACAATGACGAGGAGGACGCATATGGTGAAGACAGTGATGGCGAGCGCCCAAGCATCAAGTTTGAAGATGGTGACTCGCACTCCAGCTGATTGCCGGCACCACCATCATCTATAGGTTTCATCCTCCCTGCCAAGGCCATGTCTCTCTGGCCCTACCGGGGCATATCCTTCTGGCCTTGGCCGAAGTGAGCCGAGCCTTACCTAGGCGCCATTGTTGCCCTCCTTTCACTTGATGTAAACCCTGGAAGATAGGGCTAAGTAAATTTAATCGAGTTTTTATGTATTGAAAAATCTATTTGCTTTTGTCAAGTTCAAATGAACAAGTGTGTCTCTTCCTTGGTATTTTTTTTTATATCTACATAATTTACTTCACGGGCGCTTTAGGAACTTGCCGGGGCACGTACTTGACGTGGGTGCTTCGAGGGACAGCTCCCTAGAAGCCTCATGACAACGCTGCCGCCGGCAAGCTTCCCCTTTGGGACCATAGCGCAACCGTTTTCACCATTGAGCAGGCTCTAGATAGGACGTAGGCGCAGCTAACCAAGCCATGGTTTCTCTCGTGCGCAAGTTTCCTCGGATGCAATCGAAAAAAGGCGACGCAAGGAGGAGGAATCTTTAGAAAAGAAAATTTTCAAAGCTTTTCCAACTTATCTCTTCTTTGTTGTACTGGTCATCCCATTGTGGTATGTCACTTGGGCACCTCTCACTGGTACCTGTATCACCACCTCTTCCCCTAGAGTAACATGTGTGTGAGGGGAACCTTGTCCTTCATAAGGAAAGAAAGAATAGAAAATAATGGTACATAACTGAGATGGTCCGTTAGTTCTCCATGTTTAAGCGAGTAGTTCGTAACATCATGTATGCAAGCACATATTCAAAAATATGCAGATAAACACGAGTTACAATGTACTTAGCTTTATTCACATATGCATAGGGTCTGCGCCTAGCTTTGTACAAAGGGTTACAAGTCTTGTTGACAAAGCTTGTACAAAAGGTAGAATTTGCGAAGGTCCTCAATCTTCGATGATTTTTGCATTCTAATGCCACCTTCTATCTAAATACGGACTACGTCGGGTATGGTGACTTGTACTACCCGGTAAGGGCCATCCCACTTTGTTTTCAACTTGCTTGATCCCTTGGTGCACTAAACAGGCCGAAGAACAAGGTCACCCTCCTCAAGGCTCCGAGCATGCACTTTGCGGCAATGGTACCGGTGGAAGGATTGCTTGATCCCTTGGTGCACTAAACAGCCTACAGATGATCTTCATCAAGGAGTGTTGTGTCATCTTGCCGCAAGTGCTCTTGATGTACCTTATCGTAGGCAAGCACTTGAGGTGACCTATATGTGAGTTCCATGAGGAGCATCGCTTATGCACCATGAACTAGGAAGAGTGGTGTTTGGATAGGGGCTCTATTTGGTGTCGTTCTGAGTGACCAAACAACCATCGGCAACTCATCAATCCAGCATCTTCAACACTTGTGCATCCTGTCAAAAGTTCTCATGTTGAGTCCATGCAGCACTTCAACATTCATTCATTCTACATGACCGTTGCTCCTTGGGTGAGCAACAAAAGCGAAACAGATCTTAGTCCTAAGGCATTGGATATACTTCATGAAGGTGTGGCTCGTGAGCTTAGTGGCATTGTCAGTGATAACCCTCTTTGGGACCCCAAAACAACAAACTAGCCCTTTGAACAACTTGACGGCTGACTGTGATGTTACCTTTCTCACCGGCTCCACCTCAGGCCACTTTGTGAACATGTCAGTGGTGACATAGAAGAACTCAAAGCCCCGGTCGAATGGAGGAAGGGGCCCAAGATGTCGAGCCCTCAGACCGAGAAGGGCCAGGAAAGTGGAATTGTTTGAAGAAATTGAGCTGGGTGATGTATATTCTTGGAGTGGAACTGGCATGCTTCACACTTGGTTACTAGCTCAACTTCATCCTGGAGGGTAGTCGGCCAAAAAAATGCTTGTCGGAAAGCTTTGCTGGCAAGGGTTCTTGATCCTATCCGAGAGCCACATATATCCCATGTATTTCTACCACCAAGCTCTCTACAAAAAATATACATCCGTCGCATTATGGTCCGAACAAAAAAGAATCTATCACTGTTATGACCCTCCTATGACGATAATTGTGACAAAAACACGTATCTTCATAGATGTGGTTGGCTCCTAGTTCTATGACAAAAAAACATCACATAAAATGGGCTTTTTGTCCTGGGCGGGCCGGAGATGCACCTGCATGACTTTCTTTGGGCCATCCATGACAGAAAAATCATGGTAGAAGCAAGGGCGAGGAAAATTTTGGGGAGTTCCCAGTTATGTTGGGTGGTCGGAGTAGAGCAATGTAGGGTGGTCTGCATGTTTCTCTCTCATATGCGCGTGTGGTGCTAGCCGTATTCGCTATAACTAAACAGAAGCGAGGCACTCGCTTACTGAACCTGAGAGATTTTATGCTACATACTGAAGATGATCGATCGATCCTTTCTCTGCTACCTGAACCTCACCGATTCCTTCACTGCTAACTGAACATGATCAATCGCTATTGCTGCATACTGAAGCTGATCGAACCTGCCACTTCGTGAGCACTGGCCATTGGTGGTTGGTTGAACGAGTCGAGACATGGTGAGTCGAGCCGGTTGGTTGGCTGTGGATGAACAGTTCCCAGTGGGGGTTGGATGAAAAAGACCCCGTGATAGTAGGTTGTCGCCACTGGATGATCAGGACCCCGAGAAGGCCGCCACACCCGAGCCGGTTGGGGTGGATGAACAAGACACAATGGAGGGCGGGTTGAACAGTAGCTGGTGGAGGCTGGATGAACAGTAGCTGGTGGAGGCTGGAGGAAGTCGACAGTGGATGAACAGTAGCCTGTGGAGGCTGGAGTGAGGCAATAGACGATGGAACAATAGTAGTCTGTTGAGTCCCGTTGGCGGTACACCACAACCCCCCCCCCCCCCCCCCC
>LR738712.1:220253832-220279351 GCA_902687465.1 Secale cereale
CCCCCACCGATGAACAGGACCCCGTTTCGACCATAGGCGATTTAACAAAAGTATGTTCCCTCTTTTTGCGGTACACCAGACCCCTCCCAATATACAGAACCCCGTTTCAATCGTAGGTACTCGAACAAAATTCCATTTCCTCCATTTTTTGGTATGCCAAACCCTTCTCGATGAACAAGACCCCATTTCGATCATACTGGGTCGAACACAAGGTCATTTTCCTCCGCTTTTAGGTACGTCAGACCCCTTTCGGTTCTGTTCCATCCAAGCTCGTTGGCTCCCGAAGAACAGGGTGCGTACCGTTGCCTCCCAATGAAATCAACGATGTTTCTCCATTCCGACCCATCTGGTTAGCTATCGATGAACGGGACATCGTTGCTACTGTCTGTAGCCTCTCCATGTACACGATCCATGGCCGTACGTACGCGCGAGTACGCATTCGAGACCCGCCCGTTTGTACGTACGTGCCCATAGTTGTTGGAGCATTGTTGTATGTACGTGTACTCCATTTAGACAGGACTGCATGGACTTCTACGTAGGGGCCGTATTGTACTACGACAGGTGCCACTGCTTGCTCTGCCATGGTTCATCCTTGCAGAGACACCGATAGGTCATGTGATGGCCCGATTTGACGGTACACTAATAATGCACGCAAGTGTGTACGACCAAGATCAGGGACTCACGGGGTGATATCACAAAACAACTCTAGACACAAATAAAATAATACAAGCTTCATATTACAAGCCAGGGGCTTTGAGGGCTCGAATACATAAGCTCGAAAGCAACAGATTCAACAGAAGCAATAATATCTGAGTAGAGACATAAGTTTACCATGTTTTGCCTTCAAAAGGCTAGCACAAACATCAACGATCGAAGAGGCAAGGCCTCTTGCCTGGGATCTCCTAACTACTCCTGGTCTTCAGCGACCTCCACGTGGTAGTAGGCTCTGTTCGGGTAGTAGTACTAGTCGGTGGGTGTGGCATCTGGCTCCTGGGATCCGCCATCTGGTTGCAACAACCAGAAAGAAGAAATAAGGGGGAAAAGAGGGAGCAAACAAACCATGAGTACTCATCCAATGTACTCGCAAGCATCAGATCGAGACTAAGTATGCATCAGTATCAAAGGAAAGAGTTGTATACGTGGACTGATATGCAGAATGACAGAAGAGAAGGGGAAAGGACTAGCCTATCAAAGACTAGCATCTTCGAGCATCTTCTGGAAACCACCATCTTGCAAGAGTAGAAGGGAGTACAGAATAGCATTTTATAATTAACAAGCATGTTGTAACAATATCCATCACATATCTCAAGTATCCATTTCTAGTTGTAATAGATCAGGATATAAGACTGGACATCCGTTACCGTGGACACGGCTATTCGAATAGATAACTTCCCTGCAGGGGTGCACCACGTTACCCTCACGCCCGATCATCTTTAGCCGGACACACTTTTCTAAGTTAATGCCTGGCCTCGAAAGATGAACACGTCGCATCCCTACCTAGGCTCAGCAGAGAGGTCCCCGCCGGTCTACATTCTAAGCACTCCGGGGTCATGGGCCATCGCCCATTGCACTCTAGGTCATTGCGTGCAGGGTGGATACCAGCACCACCCATGTAGTGGACGGCATGATTTGATCGTGCCGCAATGCTGAACTGGACATCTGACAAAGCTTCAGCTCATACCACGACGCCGAGGCCCATAACTATTCTCGCATGGCAGTTAGTGTGTAAAAGCGAGAGGCCAAGTTAGAACAAATACCCAAACCTTAGTGTATTAGGAGCTCATGAAGACGAGCGGAGACTCACGATTATGTGACCCCGTTGCCCCGTCTCAAGGAAATAAGGCAAGGGCTAGCCCAGCCCACTCGGGGTGGCCTGCCTGCCCGACCGTGCCTCGTAAATATCTCGCGGGTGCTAAACGGGACCACCCGACATTCACATCAACGCGCGGGTATCCCTCGGGGCCGACCCGACATTAACAAAGGCCTCAAGTAAAGTCTGGGTAGCCGTGTGTCCAAAACATCAAGGGGGGAACCCGAGGAATCACCCTCGGTGGATTCCGTTCGATGTAATCATCAAGGTGAACGTATGAGGAATCACCTTCGAGGTTCACACTTGAAGTGTTGCATGACAGAGTCGTATCGGGAATGGTGAAAGAGGAATCACCCTCGATGACCATAGTCGAATAGTTACACTATAGAGTCATCATCAGGAGTTCGTTACAAGGTATCAACCTCGGCACTCGATAGTAACTATGTAGAGTCGTACAACTAAGGGGACGTGATGTGATGTGAGGTGTCGAGCTCTGGTCGTCGATCACATTGATCGAGTCATCGATGATGAAGCAGGGGCAGCAACGACAAGGTGGGGGTCATTGATGGATCACTAATCAACCTATACTAAGAAGTTTAGGATAAGCAGGTAGGTAACAATAGCAGGTTCGAAAGGACTCTATGCATCAGAATAGGATCAAACAATAATAGTGGCAAAATCTAATCCAAGCATGAGAGAGAATAGACTGGGCGATATTGGGATGATCAAAAGGGGGGATTGCCCGGAGGCCCTGCTGAAACAGAAGGAGGGTCATGGTCGACGTAGTCGATCATAGTGGCATCCGCAGGAGTCTCAGGGTCTACCAGAGAAGATGAGGGGGAAGAAATATTAAATACATAGCACACATATGCAATACAGATGCACGACATGACAATAAGCGGTGCTAGGGGTGCTTTAACGCAGTACTACACGATACTGGCGAAGAGGGATAACATTCAGGAAAGCATTCCCGGTGTTAGGCATTTTCGGGAAGGCGGACCGGAGGGGAATGTAGCATGTTTGGTATTATAGGGATGTGTGGCGGACAAACGGACCGCGTATTCGAATTTGTCTCGAAATTCTGAGCAACTTTGATGTATAAAACTTTTTCATCCGAGTTACGAATTAATTTTTATAATTATTTTCTATGATTTTTGCACCCAGCATAGTGTACACAAAAGTGTACACGGTAACTGACAGGTGGGCCAGGGGGTCCCAATTGACCAATCATCGTTTGACTGGTCAACTGGGGGTGGGGCCCCTGTCATTTACTCACCTAACTAGTTACAAGTTAGGGAAGTTAATTTACAGGTTAATTACTGTTAAGCTCATTAAGACAACTTTAATTAAGTTAATTATGTATTATTATTATTTTATATCTTTTTTATTTCTTTATTTTTACAGGGGCCATAGCGGGCGACGGTCAATGGGCATGGGCGGGCGTGGGCGCCTGCGCGAGGGGGCGCACCCGGGCGCTCCTGGGCCTATGGGCGCCGGAGTGCGCCGGCGGCCACGGCGCCCAGCTGGCGGGTAGAACGGCAGGGATGGGCCGGAGTCCTCGATGGACGCGGCCGGGACGGGGAGGAAGGGGCGGCGCGCAGTGGCTGTCAGAGGCGGGCGGGGTCGCGGTGGCAGCTCGAGGCGGCAAGCGATGGGAGGCGCGGCAGCGGGCGCGCAGTGGCTGGTAGGAAGTACAGGCTGCAAGAGACGGAAGCGGGTATCGGGGAGTGGCCGTGACCAACAGCAAGTGTCGTGGAGCAGCAAGTAGATGCGCGTCGATAGGTGCAGCTGCGGCAAATGCGGCCACGGGCAGCAACGATGTCGAGGTGAAGCGGGCAGCGCAGGCGGGGTGTGCCAGCTGGGCCCGGGGTCGCCGGGAGCGTGGTTGGTGGCGAGGCTGCCGGCAGCAGCAGCAGCAGGGGATGGGGCGAGCTGCGCGGCTCGTAGGCGGAACAGAGCGCGCGTGCTGGTGATGTGGGCGGCACAAGGGTGGCCGCTGGCGCAGCTGCAAGGACCGAACGAGGCAGAGGCAGCAGCCCTAGCAATGGCCGAACGACGGCTGGGTTAGTGGGAAGCGTTGGGGTTGTCGTTTTCGCCGGGAACGACGAGCCTTGCGGTGGCGCACCTACGACAGTGAAGCAACAATGTTGTAGAGTGAGAGCGGGAGGGGAAGAAGCGTCCGATCACGGGGAGCTCACAGCGGGCTTCGGGGAGGTCTCGGGGAAGCCAGACGGAGTCAGCACGGAGTGGATCGACGGCGGCGAGCTCGGAGCTCTAAGGTGAAGGATGAGGTCAGGGCGGAGCTGCGAGGCCGATCCAGCTCGCCCTGGCACTCAGGAAGGACGGAGACGAGGGCGGCGGTCCTCCTGGACGCCGTAGTGCAGCTCAGTGAGGTCTCGGCGCATGGCTACGACGACGGTGTGGCGACGGGCTCAGTCTAGCGAGCTCCAAACCTAGAGGGAGCTCGATGGAGGGGGAAGAGTGAGCAAGTGAGTGGAGGGAAATATTTGTGCAGGGTGAGGGGAGCCTGACGAGGCCAGGGGGCTAGGCCTTTATCCCCTCGGCGGCAAGACGCGGTGTGGCGAGGCGGTCGGGCGGCGACCGCATGGGCGCGCGCCTCGGTCGGCTAAACAGGGGAAGCGGACGACAGCGGGGGAGTGGGCCGGGCTAGGCCACGTGGGCCGGTTCGATAGATAAGGTCCATGGGGTTTTCTTCGTTTCTATTTTTCTTTTACCTTTTCTTTGCTTTCTGTTTTCTTTTTAGTTCTTTTATTTTGCATTTATTTCTATTAGCAATTGATTTATGTAAAAACAAAATATGAAACTTGGCCCATTAACCCCATTGCAATATTGGCACTGCCATAAGAAGTTTGAGAGATGCTTAAAATAGTTAGCCCTTTTATAATTATAAAAGACATTTATTTAATTATTATTTCCAATGTTTTACTTATTTTTGGCATTAAAATACGTTACAAAAATGTTGGTTCAGCACCATAATTTGTTATGGAATATTTTCCACATGATGAACCTTTTAGTTTTGACATCTGAAAAGTTTATTGTTTGAATTTAATTTAAATTTGAATAGTGGTGATGTGGCATCATCAGTAGAGCGTTATTGTAGCTTAATTATCCGGGCGTTACAGGTCAGTATGTACATACACATTAGCGTCCAGACAGACAAAGCTACGTACACTTCGACCGGGTGGGTCCCAGCTGTCAAGGAGGATAAGGAGGCAATTCTTTGCGTGCGAAGACATACCCGTTGTCACTGGGAGGAATCAATTTTTAGCGCGTAATATGGAGGCACTTCCTTGCGCCCAAAGATATAGGTGGTGCATCCATCTGTTAGCATCACGACGTATAGTCGTCTTCCGATAGTTGTCATTGGTTGACCACATTTAACATGCCCTGCCAAAAGCACCAACGTGGGTGGACGACGCCGAGGCCTAGGAAGGAAACGGCATGGAGCCTAGGAAGACGCAGAAGTGGATGCCCACACGGAGGGGAGTACAAGGGTTTACTGGTTTGACTTCGGTGTGAGACTGTCGTTGCTACAGAATAAGAGGGGGTGTGGGTGAGTAGAGGGATGGCCTAGCCATCGGTTGGAGCAGGAGGGGTGCGGTGAGGCATGGGCGGAGGCACGGCCGCCCATGGGAGGCAGGAGCACATGGCCCTGCTGGTGCTAGTTTGGGCGGCTACGGCAAGAAAATCAGAGGTTGAAGAAGCTGAAAAAATGCTGATAGAATAGTTTGTTGACTATAAGTTGACAAAACCCTCCGTACGCATCTACTGCGAAGGGCCAGAATTCACCCTCCAAATATGATGGGCCCCAATTGTCAAGGGGAGCAGTCGTTATTTTTCGATTAATCAGGGGGCACTTCCTTGGGTGCGAACAAATAGCTAGTGGGTCTCACGTGTCAAGGGGAAGATTCATTTTTCTCACGTGATAAGGTGGCAGTTGGTTGCATGGAACCCTGGACCATGCGGGCCCTACTGTTAGCTAATACGTCTCCAATGTATCTATAATTTTTGATTGTTCCATGCTATTATATTATCCATCTTTGATGTTTTATATGCATTATATGCTATTTTATATAATTTTTGGGACTAACCTATTAACCCAGAGCCCAGAGACAGTTTCTATTTTTTCCTTGTTTTTGAGTTTTACACAAAAGGAATACCAAACGGAGTCCAATTGACGTGCCAATTTTTGATGATTTTTTATGGACCAAAATAAGCCCCCGGAGTAAAAGAGTTGGGTCAGAACTGTCCCGCGCTGACGACGAGGGTGGGGGGGGGGGCGCCCACCCCTGGGCGCGCCACCCTATCTCGTGGAAAGCCCGGAGACCCCCTTACTTGAGCCGTACGCCAAAAAATCCTGTAAGTACCCAAACCTCCAGAAAATAACATAGATCGGGAGTTTCGCCGCCGCAAGCCTCTATAGCCACCAAAACCCAATCGGGACCCTGTTCCGGCACACTGCCGGAGGGGGATCCCTCACCGGTGGCCATCTTCATCATCCCGGCACTCTCCACGACGAGGGGGAGTAGTTCACCTTCGCGGCTAAGGGTATGTACCAGTAGCTATGTGTTTGATCTCTCTCACTCTCTCTCTCTCTCCATCTCTCTCTCTCTCTCTCTCTCTCTCTCTCTCTCTCTCTCTCTCTCTCTATCCCGTGTTCTTGAGATGGCACAATCTTGATGTATCGCGAGCTTTGCTATTATAGTTGGATCTTATGATGCTTCTCCCCATCTACCTTCTTGTAATGGATTAAGTTTTCCCTTTGAAGTTATCTTATCGGATTGAGTCTTTAAGGATTTGAGAACACTTGATGTATGTGTTGTGTGGGATATCCATGGTGACAACATGGTATTCTATTGATTCACTTGATGTATGTTTTGGTGATCAACTTGCGGGTTCCGTGACCTTGGGAATCAA
Source organism: Secale cereale (assembly GCA_902687465.1). NCBI lineage: Eukaryota > Viridiplantae > Streptophyta > Magnoliopsida > Poales > Poaceae > Secale > Secale cereale. Next base: position 220,260,581 of record LR738712.1, read on the forward strand.
TGCATATGGGTTGGCACACGTTTTCGTCTTGACTCTCCGGTAGAAACTTTGGGGCACTCTTTGAAGTTATTTGTGTTTGTTGAATAGATGAATCTGAGATTGTGTGATGCATATCATATTATCATACCCACGAATACTTGAGGTGACAATGTAGTATCGATGTGACATTAAGCTTTTGGTGGATTTGTGTCTCAAGGTGTTATTCTAGTATGAACTCTATGATAGTTCGAATGGAAAGAAAAACTTTATGTTATTTTATTACGGACTCTTGAATAGATCGATCAGAAAGAATAACTTTGAGGTGGTTTCGTACCCCACAATAGTCTCTTCATTTGTTCTCTGCAACTGGTTACTTTGGAGTGACTCTTTGTTGCATGTTGAGGGATTATTATATGATCTAATTATGTTATCCTCGTTGAGAGAACATCCACTAGTGAAAGTATGAACCCTAGGCCTTGTTTCAAAGTATTGCAATACCGTTTGTGCTCACTTTTATCATTAGTTACCTTGCTCTTTTTAAGTTTTCGTATTACAGACCTATATCGACCATCCATATTGCACTTGTATCACCATCTATTCGCCGAACTAGTGCACCTATACAATTTACCATTGTATTGGGTGTGTTGGGGACACAAGAGACTCTTTGTTATTTGGTTGTAGGGTTGTTTGAGAGAGACCATCTTCATCCTACGCCTCCCACGGATTGATAAACGTTAGGTCATCCACTTGAGGGAAATTTGCTACTGTCCTACAAACCTCTACATTTGGAGGCCCAACAACGTTTACAAGAAGAAGGTTGCGTAGTAGACATCATCAGCCTCTCCACGTACATCCCCCTTCCAAACATGTCATTTGTTGAAAACATTGACCAAGCCGTGGGAAGGACACTAACGTGGTGGACGACGGTGAGACAGAGGAAGGGAATGACTAGGAGGCGATGAAGCCATAGAAGTGGAGGGATGTGGGTGAGTAGAGGGATGGCCTGGCCAGCGGTGGGAGTAGGAGTGGGCTGTGAGGCTTGCGAGGTAGCACAACCAGCTATGGGAGGCGGGAGCAGACGGTCCCACTAGCGCTTGATTAGCCGGCTGGAGCAAGAAGATCAAAGATTAAAGAGGGACAACGATCGTTGGATTGACATCCAACCGTCCCTTCTCCTAGAATCATTTGTTGAATAATATATAAAAAATAAAAAATTCTTCCATGTGTGTCAACTTAATAGGCCAACAAGTCAGCCCATTTACTATCTTTTTAATAATTTACAGCTCATTCTATGCCAAAAAATACTATAAATACCCAAACCTCCAGAAAATAACCTAGATCGGGAGTTCCGCCGCCGCAAGCCTCTGTAGCCACCAAAAACCAATCGGGACCCTATTCTGGCACCCTGCCCGAGGGGGATCCCTCACCGGTGGCCATCTTCATCATCCTGGCGCTCTCCATGACGAGGGGGGGGGGGTAATTCACCCTCGGGGCTGAGGGTACGTACCAGTAGCTATGTGTTTGATCTCTCTCTCGTGTTCTTGAGATGGCACGATCTTGATGCATCGCGAGCTTTGCTATTATACTTGGATCTTATGATGCTTCTCCCCCTCTACCTTCTTGTAATGGATTGAGTTTTCCCTTTTGAAGGTATCTTATCGGATTGAGTCTTGAAGGATTTGAGAACACTTGATGTATGTCTTTCGTGGGATACCCGTGGTGACAGTGGGGTATTCTATAGATTTACTTCATGTATGTTTTGGTGATCAACTTGGGGGTTCTGTGACCTTGGGAATCTATGCTTAGGGGCTGGCACACGTTTTCTTCTTGACTCTCCAGTAGAAACTTTAGGGCACTCTTTGAAGTTCTTTGTGTTGGTTGAATAGATGAATTTGAGGTTGTGTGATGCATATCGTATAATCATGCCCACGGATACTTGAGGTGACAATGGAGTATCTATGTGACATTAGGGTTTTGGTTGATTTGGTCTTAAGGTGTTATTCTATTAGGAACTCAATGATAGATCGAACAAAAATAATAGCTTTCTGTTATTTTACTACGGACTCTTGAATATATCAATCAGAAATAATAACTTTGAGGTGGTTTCGTACCCTACAATAATCTCTTCGTTTCTTCTCTGCTATTAGTGACTTTGGAGTGACTCTTTTTTGCATGTTGAGGGATTATTATATGATCTAATTATGTTATCTTTGTTGAGAGAACTTCCACTGGTGAAAGTATGAACCCTAGGCCTTGTTTCAAAGCATTGCAATACCGTTTGTGCTCACTTTTATCATTAGTTACCTTGTTGTTTTTATATTTTCATATTACAAAAACCTATATCTACCATCCGTATTGCACTTGTATCACCATCTCTTCGCCGAACTAGTGCACCTATACAATTTACCATTGTATTGGGTGTGTTGGGGACACAAGAGACTCTTTGTTATTTGGTTGTAGGGTTGTTTGAGAGAGACCATCTTCATCCTACGTCTCCCACGGATTGATAAACGTTAGGTCATCCACTTGAGGCAAATTTGCTACTGTCCTACAAACCTCTACATTTGGAGGCCCAACAACGTTTACAAGAAAAAGGTTGCGTAGTAGACATCATCAACCTCTCCACGTACATCCCCCTTCCAAACATGTCATTTGTTGACAACATTGACCAAGCTGTGGGAACAACACTAACGTGGTGGACGACGGCGAGACAGAGGAAGGGAATGACTAGGAGGGGATGAAGCAATAGCAGTGGAGGGATGTGGGTGAGTAGAGGGATGGCCTGGCCAGTGGTGGAAGTAGGAGTGGGCGGTGAGGCTTGCGCGGTAGCACAGCCAGCTATGAGAGGCGGGAGCAGACGGTCCCACTGGCGCTTGATTAGCCGGCTGGAGCAAGAAGATCAGAGATTAAAGAGGGACAACGATCGTTGGATTGACATCCAACCGTCCCTTCTCCTAGAATCATTTGTTGACTAATATATAATAAATAAAAAATTCTTCCATGTGTGTCAACTTAATAGGCCAACAAGTCAGCCCATTTACTATCTTTTTAATAATTTACAGCTCATTCTATGCCAAAAAATCCTATAAATACCCAAAGCTCCAGAAAATAACCTAGATCGGGAGTTCCGTCACCGCAAGCCTCTGTAGCCACCAAAAACCAATCGTGACCCTATTCTGGCACCCTGCCCGAGGGCGGATCCCTCACCGGTGGCCATCTTCATCATCCTGGCGCTCTCCATGACGAGGGGAGAGTAATTCACCCTCGGGGCTGAGGGTACGTACCAGTAGCTATGTGTTTGATCTCTCTCTCGTGTTCTTGAGATGGCACGATCTTGATGCATCGCGAGCTTTGCTATTATACTTGGATCTTATGATGCTTCTCCCCCTCTACCTTCTTGTAATGGATTGAGTTTTCCCTTTTGAAGGTATCTTATCGGATTTAGTCTTGAAGGATTTGAGAACACTTGATGTATATCTTTTGTGGGATAGCCGTGGTGACATTGGGGTATTCTATAGATTTACTTCATGTATGTTTTGGTGATCAACTTGCGGGTTCCGTGACCTTGGGAATCTATGCTTAGGGGCTGGCACACGTTTTCTTCTTGACTCTCTAGTAGAAACTTTAGGGCACTCTTTGAAGTTCTTTGTGTTGGTTAAATAAATGAATTTGAGGTTGTGTGATGCATATCGTATAATCGTACCCACGTATACTTGAGGTGACAATGGAGTATCTATGTGACATTAGGGTTTTGGTTGATTGGGTCTTAAGGTGTTATTCTATTAGGAACTCAATGATAGATCGAACAGAAAGAATAGCTTTATGTTATTTTACTTCGGACTCTTGAATAGATCAATCAGAAATATAAACTTTGAGGTGGTTTCGTACCCTACAATAATCTCTTCGTTTCTTCTCTGCTATTAGTGACTTTGGAGTGACTCTTTTTTGCATGTTGAGGGATTATTATATGATCTAATTATGTTATCCTTGTTGAGAGAACTTCCACTGGTGAAAGTATGAACCCTAGGCCTTGTTTCAAAGCATTGCAATACCGTTTGTGCTCACTTTTATCAATAGTTACCTTGTTGTTTTTATATTTTCATATTACAAAAACCTATATCTACCATCCGTATTGCACTTGTATCACCATCTCTTCGCCGAACTATTGCACCTATACAATTTACCATTGTATTGGGTGTGTTGGGGACACAAGAGACTCTTTGTTATTTGGCTGTAGGGTTGTTTGAGAGAGACCATATTCATCCTACGCCTCCCACGGATTTTTAAACCTTAGGTCATCCACTTGAGGGAATTTGAAGAGCTTCTTGTTTCCAAGCTGAACTCGAATGGGCAGGACTTTTTAAAAGCAGCTGAAAGGAAATGCTGCTTTCTTTCAAGCATTGCTTCCAGGACAACGGAGAGTATTCCAAGATAAAGAACCAGAACTAAGGTTGACACTGCTGAAAGTTAAAGAAGGGCATCTCCTTCCCTGCCTGCTTCTTGGCCACAACCACGCCACACCACAGGGGGGACATGGGGACGCCAAAAAAGGGGACTTCGGCTTCTATTCCGAATTACTCTATTATTCCGAAGCCAATGAAAAGTAAGTAGAACCTACAAAAATGGGGTCCTCCAGTATCTCATTGGCAGTCCCTCGTGAGTGTGGCACACACCTTTTTCTTTGTTTCGAAGCGGGGCGTACAAGAAGAAGGTTGCGTAGTAGACATCAAGATCTTTTCAGGCGCCGTTGCCGGGGAGGTGAGTGCTTGAAGGTATATCTTTAGATCTTGCAATTGAATCTTTTAGTTTCTTATTTTATCACTAGTTTAGTTTATAAAAGAAAACTACAAAAATGGAATTGAAGTTGCCTCACATGCTTCATCTTTTTAATATCTTTCATGATAATGTGGAAAAGAAAATTGTTCCCAAGTACTAGATGAAGAATGCATTAAGATGTTTGGCACTAAATCTTTGAATGATGAGGATGATTGCAATGTTGTTAGTACGAACTCCTTGAATATCCATAGTACTAAAGATGATTACATTAGTCATGATGAAAATATCTCATATAAGCATGTCAATTTTCATGGGGTGCATAGAGTTTGCAAGTACACACCAAATAGGGAAGATAGAGTTTGCAATAGGCAGAAGTATTTAGAAACTAAATGGTTGCAAGAAAGGCTAGATGTTTCTGCTGAAAATTTAAATTTTCTTAGCCATCCTTGTGAACTTTGCAATGAACGTGGTCATTTAAATATCCAATGCAAATTGTTTCATGATCGAATTGTATCCAAAAATTGTGATGACTTGATTTCCCTTGCACATTATAATGAACTTTATTTGCTTTTTGGTTATGAAGAAATGAAAAGTATAACTAAGAATATTCCAGGATTTGCCTTTGAGAGAGTTCTTGATTTTGATCTAAAAGAAATTTTTATGTATTGTGCGGTGAATTGCATTGAAAATCCTTATATTGCCAATTACACAAAGACAAGAAAACAAATAGAAGATGAAGAGAATACTAATGAAAGGGAATAGACTTCCTAATATCTTCCTATTATTTCTTATGATGAATCAGGTAACGAGGAGGAGCCTTCTATTCAACCAATCTCATTAATAAGGAGCTCCAAAAAGAGGACTAAACCCATAAATAATGAGAAGAAGAAAAAAAAGACGGGAAGCAAAGGTAAAAAGGTATCCCTTCCAAATGATGTTTCTCCTATTACTCATTATGATGATGATAATTGCTATACTATCGGTGCTATCCATACTATTAATGATGAGAGTGATTATGCTTATGATATGAAAAGGCCCGAGCTTGGGGATGCTATGTTTGATGAGAATGACATGTTTGAAAATTTATTTTCTGCAATTAATGTTTGTCCCAAGCTTGAGGATGCTACGTTTGATGCAGATGATATTTTTAGCCTCCCAAGTTTTGATATGCAAATTTATTATGATAATATCATGCCTCCTATTTATGATGATTATTATGATGATAGTTATGTTATAACAAGTAGTGATGATTATATTTACAAAACTTGTCATGATTATGATTACCCTTTTTCCGAACATTACTCTTTTAATGTGGAAACAATCTATAATATTCAAGTCTCTTATGATACACCCACTATTCCGAATGAGAAGAATTTTGCTTATGTGGAGAGTAATAAAATTTGTATGCTTGGTGCTCATGACAAGAATGCTTTATGTGATACCTATATTGTTGAATTCATTCATGATGCTAATGAAAATTATTATGAGATAGGATCATATGCTTGTAGGAATTGCAATAATATCAAGTTTCCTCTCTATGTGCTTAAAGTTTTGAAGTTATGCTTGTTTTGCCTCGCTATGTTAGTTTATTATTGTTCCCATAAGTTGTTTGATCATAAAATTCCTATGCATAGGAAGTGGGTTAGACTTAAATTTTCTAGCCATATTCTTCATGATGCTCTCTTTATGTTTCAATTCTTATCTTTTATGTGAGCGTCATTGAAATCATCATGCCTAGCTAAAAGGCATTAAACAAAAGGGCTTGTTGGGAGACAACCCAACATTTACCCCTACCATTTTTCTGTGTTCACAAGATTAAGATGCTGTATTAATCATGTTTTATAGCTTTTTGTTTCAATTAAGTGCCAAGTAGAACCTTTGGGAAGACTTTGGTGAATGTCTTTAGGATCTTGCTGTAAGAAACAGAAACTTCGCGCTCACGAGATTAGTTACCATTATATACAGATGAGTGCTTTTGAGTTGATTCCTTTTGCAGAAGATTAATACACAAATTCCTCATCTCCACCAATTTATTTGAGAATTTTTAGAGTTACATAAGTATTCTAAAGTCACAGATTGCCACAGACTATTCTGTTTTTGACAGATTCTGTTTTACATGTGTTGTTTGCTTATTTTGATGAATCTATGAGTAGTATCGGAGGGTATGAACCATAGAGAATTTGGAATACAATAGATATTACACAAATATGAATTTATACTGAGTTCACAATAGTTCCTAAGTGGTGGTTTTATTTTCTTATACTAATGGAGCTTACGAGTTTTCTGTTGAGTTTTGTGTTGTGAAGTTTTCAAGTTTTGGGTAAAGATTCGATGGATTATGGAATAAGGAGTGGCAAGAGCCTAAGCTTGGGGATGCCCAAGGCACCCCAAGGTAAAATTTGAGGACAACCAAAATCCTAAGCTTGGGGATGCCCCGGGAAGGATCCCCTCCTTCGTCTTCATCTATCGGTAACTTTACTTGAGGCTGTATTTTTATTCACCACATGATATGTGTTTTTCTTGGAGAGTCATTTTGTTTTGCTTGGTGTTTGAATAATATCACAAGATCTTAAATTTTTGGATGTTAGAGAGTCTTCACATAGTTACGTAATTATTCAACTATTCATTGATCTTCACTTATATCTTTTGGAGTAGTTTGTCGTTTGCTCTAGTACTTCACTTATATCTTTTTAGAGCATGGCGGTGGTTTTATTTTATAGAAATAAATGAACTCTTTTGATTCACTTATATTATTTTGGGAGTCTTTTAGAACAGCATGATAATTTTCTTAATTTATGAATTTAGTCCTAATATGATGGGCATCCAAGATGGGTATAATAAAAACTTCCAGATAGAGTGCATTGAATATTATGAGAAGTTTGATACTTTATGATTGTTTTGATATATGAGGATGGTGATATTAGAGTCATGCTAGTAGAGTAGTTGTGAATTTGAGAAATACTTGTGTTGAGGTTTGCATGTCCCGTAGCATGCACGTATGGTAACCGTTGTGTGACAAATTTGAAGCATGAGGTATTTCATAGATTGTCATCCTTTGTGTGGAGGTCAGGATCGCGCGATGGTTAACTCCTACCAACTCTTCCCCTAGGAGCATGGGTGTAGTGCTTGGTTTTGATGAATTGTAGAATTTTGCAATAAGTATGTGAGTTCTTTATGACTAATGTTGAGTCCATGGATTATACGCACTGTCACCCTTCCACCATTGCTAGCCTCTCTAGTACCGTGCAACTTTCGCCGGTACCATACACCCACCATATACCTTCCTCAAAACATCCACCATACGTACCTATCATGGCATTTCCATAGCCATTCCGAGATATATTGCCATGTAACTTTCCACCATTTTGTTTATTATGACATGCTTCATCATTGTCATATTGCCATGCATGATCATGTAGTTGACATCGTATTTGTGGCAATGACACCATGCATAATTTTTCATACATGTCACTCTTGATTCATTGCACATCCCGGTACACGGCCGGAGGCATTCATATATAGTCATATTTTGTTCTAGTGTCGAGTTGTAATCTATGAGATGTAAATGAATAGAAGTGTGATGATCATCATTATTAGAGCATTGTCCCTAATAAAAAAAGGAAAAAAAGAAGGAAATGCCAAATAAAAAAGAAAGGCTGAAAAAAGAAAAAAAGGACAATGCAATTATCTTTTTTCCACACTTGTGCTTCAAAGTAGCACCATGATCTTCATGATAGAAGTCTCTTGTTTTGTCACTTTCATATACAAGTGGGAATTTTCATTACTGAACTTGGCTTGTATATTCCAACGGTGGGCTTCCTTAAATGCCCTAGGTCTTCGTGAGCCAGCAAGTTGGATGCACACCCACTTAGTTTCTTTTGATCGAGCTTTCATACATTTATAGCTCTAGTGCATCAATTGCATGGCAATCCCTACTCACTCACATTGATATCTATTGATGGGAATTTCCATAGCCCATTGATATGCCTAGTTGATGTGAGACCATCTTCGTCATTTTTGTCTTCTCCACAACCACCACTCTATTCCACCTATAGTGCTATATACATGGCTCACGCTCATGTATTGCATGAAAGTTGAAAATGTTTGAAAAAATGAAAGTATGAAACAATTGATTGGCTGAAACCGGGGTTGTGCATGATTTGGGTACTTTGTGCGACGAACATGGAGCATAGACAAACTATATGATTTTGTAGGGATGAACTTTGTTTGGCCATATGTTATTTTGAGAAGACATAATTGCTTTGTTAGTATGCTTGAAGTATTATTATTCTTATGTCAATATTAAACTTTTGTCTTGAATCTTTCAGATCTGAACATTCATGCCACAATAAATAGAATTACATTAATAATGATCTTAGGTAGCATTCCACATAAAAAATTTAGTTTTTATCATTTACCTACTCGAGGACGAGAAGGAATTAAGCTTGGGGATGCTTGATATGTCTCCAACGTATCTATAATTTTTTATTGTTCCATGCTATTATATTATCCATCTTAGATGTTTTATATGCATTTATATGATATTTTATATGATTTTTGGGACTAACCTATTAACCCAGAGCCTAGTGCCAATTTCTGTTTTTTCCTTGTTTTTGAGTTTTATAGAAACGGAATACCAAACGGAGTCAAATTGATGTGCCAATTTTTGAAAAAAAATTATGGACCAAAAGAAGCCCCCGGAGTAAAAGAGTTGGGACAGAAGTGTCCCGGGCTTCCCACGAGGGTGGGGGGCACAACCAACCCCCCTGGGCGTGCCCCCCTATCTCGTGGACAGCCCGGAGATCCCCCCTGACTTGTGCCCTACGCCAAAAAAATCCTATAAGTACGCAAACCTCCAGAAAATAACATAGATCAGGTGTTCCGTCTCCGCAAGCCTCTGTAGCCACCAAAAACTAATCGGGACCCTGTTCCGGCACACTGCCGGAGGGGGATCCCTCACCGGTGGCCATCTTCATCAACCCGGCGCTCTCCTTGGCGAGGGGGAGTAGTTCACCCTCGGGGCTGAGGGTATGTACAATTAGCTATGTGTTTGATCTCTCTCTCTCTCCCTCTCTCTCTCTCTCTCTCTCTCTCTCTCTCTCTCTCTCTCTCTCTCTCTCGTGTTCTTGATATGGCATGAACTTGATGTATCACGAGCTTTGATTATAGTTGGATCTTATGATGCTTCTCCCCATCTACCTTCTTGTAATGGATTGAGTTTTCCCTTTGAAGTTATCTTATCGGATTGAGTCTTTAAGGATTTGAGAACACTTGATGTATATCTTGCGTGGGATACCCATGGTGACAATGGGGTATTCTATTGATTCACTTGATGTATGTTTTGGTGATCAACTTGCGGGTTCCGTGACCTTGGGAATCTATGCATAGGGGTTGGCACACATTTTCATCTTGACTATCCGTTAGAAACTTTGGGGCACTCTTTGAAGTTCTTTGTGTTCGTTGAATAGATGAATCTGAGATTGTGTGATGCATATCGTATAATCATACCCACGGATACTTGAGGTGACAATGTAGTATCTAGGTGACATTAGGGTTTTGGTTGATTTGTGTCTTAAGGTGTTATTCTAGTATGAACTCTATGATAGATCGAATGGAAAGAATAGCTTTATGTTATTTTACTATGGACTCTTGAATAGATCGATCAGAAATAATAACTTTGAGGTGGTTTTGTACCCTACAATAGTCTCTTCGTTCATTCTCTGCTATTAGTGACTTTGGAGTGACTCTTTGTTGCATGTTGAGGGATTATTATATGATCTAATTATGTTATCCTCGTTGAGAGAACTTCCACTAGTGAAAGTGTGAACCCTAGGCCTTGTTTCAAAGCATTGCAATACCGTTTGTGCTCACTTTTATCATTAGTTACCTTGTTGTTTTCATATTTTCGTATTACAAACCTATATCTACCATCCATATTGCAGTTGTATCAACATCTCTTCGCCGAACTAGTGCACCTATACAATTTACCATTGTATTGGGTGTGTTGGGGACACAAGAGACTCTTTGTTATTTGGTTGCAGGGTTGTTTGAGAGAGACCATCTTCATCCTACGCCTCCCACGGATTGATAAACCTTAGGTCATCCACTTGAGGGAAATTTGCTACTGTCCTACAAACCTCTACATTTGGAGGGCCAACAACGTCCACAAGAAAAAGGTTGCGTAGTAGACATCATCAGCCTCTCCACGTACACCCCTCTTCCAAACATGTCATTTGATGACAACATTGACCAAGCCGTTGGAAGAACACTAACGTGGTGGACGTCGGCAAGACAGAGGAAGGGAATGGCTAGGAGGCGGTGAAGCCATAGGAGTGGAGGGATGTGGGTGAGTAGAGGGATGGCCTGGCCAGCGGTGGGAGTAGGAGTGGGCGGTGAGGCTTGCACAGTAGCACAGCTGGCAATGGGAGGTGGGAGCAGGCGGTCCCACTGGCGCTTGATTTGCTGGCTGGAGCAAGAAGATCAGAGATTAAAGAGGCACAACGATCGTTGGATTGACATCCAACTGCCACTTCTCCTAGAATCATTTGTTGACTAATGTATAATAAATAAAAATTCTTCCATGTGTGTCAACTTAAGTGGCCAACAAGTCAGCCCATTTACTATCTTTTTAATAATTTACAGCTCATTTGAACGACGACCTGTTCAAGGTGTGCACCAGTGGCCCACATATCCCATGTGGCCTGATATGTTTCCATGCTATTATATTATCTGTTTCCGATGTTTTATATGCATTTATATGCTATTTTATATTATGTTTGGGACTAACGTATTAACCCAGAGCCTAGTGCCATTTTCTTTTTTTTCCTTGTTTTTGAGTTTTGTAGAAAAGGAATATCAAACGGAGTCCAAACGAGCTAAAAATTTACTGTGAGTTTTTATGGACCAGAAGAAGCCCACGGAGAATCGAAGATGGACCAGAAGCTTCACGAGGAAGTGGCAAGAGTGGAGGGCGCGCCCAGCCCCCTAGGGCGCGTCCACGTGTCTTGTAGCCGCATCGTGGACCCCCTGACTAGTTTCCTACGCAAAAAATTCCTATAAATCCAGAAACCCCCAAAAATAAACCTAGATCGGGAGTTCCGCTGATGCAAGCCTCAGTAGCCACGAAAAACGGGAGCCCGTTCCAGCACCCTGCCGGAGGGGGAAACCATCATCGATGGCCATCTTCATCATCCCTACGGTATGTACCTGTAGCTAGTATTTGATCTCTCTCTCTCTCTCTCTCTCTCTCTCTCTCTCGCATGCATTCTTGATTTGGCACGATCTTGATGTAACGCGAGCTTTGCTTTTATAGTTGGATCTTATGGTGTTTCCCCCTCTCTACCTTGTGATGAAGTGAGTTGTTTCCATTGAGGTTTTGTTATGTATGATTAAATCTTTGGATGTGAGAGCACTTCATGTATATCTTACGATGGGATATCCGCGGTGACAATGGGATGTTCTATTGATCCACATGATGTATGTTTTGGTTATCAACTTGCGGATTCCCGTGGTTACCATGGGGTAATCTATGCATATGGGTTGATGCACGTTTTCATATTCCTTTCTCTGGTAGAAATTTTGGGATGCTCTTGAAGTTCTTTGTGTTGGATTGAATATTATGAATATGAGATTGTGTGATGCATATCGTAAAATTAGCCCACAGATACTCGTGGTGACATTGGAGTATCTAGGTGACATTAGGGTTCATTGATGTGTGTCATGTGGTGTTATTTTAGTACGAACTCTAGGGCTGTTTGTGGCACTTATAGGAATATCCCAATAGATTGATCGGAAAGATTAACTTTGAGGTGGTTCCATACCCTACTAGCAATTTCATCTAATGTTCTCTGTGATAGGAACTTTGGAGTGACTCTTTGTTGCATGTTGTGGGATGGTGATACGATCTAGTTATGTTATCATTGTTGAGAGAACTTGCACTAGCGAAAGGATGAACCCTAGGCCTTGTGTCCAAGGGTTGCAATGCCATTTTTTCTCACTTTCATTAGCTACCTTGCTGTTTTTATTTTTTCAGATTACAAAAACCTATATCTACCATCCATATTACACAATAACCATCTCTTCATCGAACTAGTGCAACTATACAATTTACCATTGTATTGGGTGTGTTGGGGACAGAAGATACTCTTTTTTATTTTGTTGCAGGGTTGTTTGAGAGATACCATCTTCATCCTATGCCTCCCACATATTGATAAATCTTAGGTCATCCACCTGAGGGAAAATTGCTACAGTCCTACAAAACTCTATGCTTGGAGGCCCAACACGAGTCTACAGGAAGAAGGTTGTGTAGTAGACATCAAGCTCTTTTGTGGCGCCGTTACCGGGGAGGTGAGTGCTTGAAGGTATATCTTTAAATCTTGCAATCAAATCTTTTAGTTTCTTGTTTTACCACTAGTTTGTTTTATCATCTTAATGCCTTTCATGCTTCATCTTCTATATGCTCCCTCTTCTTAATGTCTGTCGGTGTACTAAGATAGGGGTACCTTAGTACCCCAACTTGTGCACGGGCGGTAGCAGCTTCCCGCGGAAGGGCTCACCACGTGCTCGCCGGAGACCTTTCTGGTCCATATAAAGCCATTCAAAAACAAAGTATACAAGACAGAAGATCAAGGCCCCGGCAAGTGGAGCTTGCCGGGAAGGCCGTCCGAGGCTCAAGATTATATCATTAACACAAGACCCTGGCAAGAGGAGCTTGCCAGGAAGACCAGAAGATTGCATCTTAGAAGACATGCCTCGGCGCACCCTGTGCCCCGGCAGGGCCCGGGGAGCGACAAGCTTCCGGGCCCGGCAAGATCAAGACCCCGGCAAGGTGCTTGCCGGGGAAAGCCTGCGCTGTGTGCCCGCGCTCCAGCTCATCGGCCCACGCGTCGCCCTGGGGCCCTTCCAGGGACGCGTGGCGGACGGCTGTGCAGCCTGGGGGACACGGTGGCACTCCACGGTGACGAGGCTACCGCCGTGGCGAACGGAGACGCATGGACGGGCGCTTTTGGGGTCGACGGTGACGGGCATTTAATGCTCCTCTCCCCCACTGTCTATGTTAGGTGAAGACCACTGTTCATCCACTGTTCATGCACTGTTCCCGCACTGTTACAACTACCACCAAAGTTACATTTTTGCCCTCCTCTACGTTGACACCTGTCGGTGACCCCTTTGAGCTATAAAAGGAGGCCCATGCACAACGTAGAAAGGGTTCGGAACCTAGATAGCTCTCTTGCTCGGTGTAGCTAGATCTTCAAGCTCCCGAGCTCACAAACTCAATACAAACCAAGCAGGAGTAGGGTTTTACGCGTCCGCGCGGCCCGAACCTGGGTAAATTGCCCGCGTGTGCTCTTCGATCCGCTCTTTGTGCTCCCTCCGCTCCCTTACCGCAACGTACAAGGGGCTCCGGTCCCATAGGTATTCGTGGCGGACAGTTTCCCCCGACATCTTTGGCGCGCCATCATTTTTGATCTTGAGGATCACCCTGACCGCACAACTGCGGTCGGGTGCTTGCCGATGTTGGTCTCACCCACCATCCGCAACCTCAAGGTCACCAAAATGTTGGTTGACGGCGGGGCCAGCCTGAACTTGATCTCCTCGGCTGTGATCAAGAAACTCCAGATCCCAGACGGCGAGCTCGAAGAAACCGGTTCGTTCCAAGGAATAAACCCGGGGAGGAGCAAGCCGAAGGGCAAGATTACTCTGCCAGTGACCTTTGGCGGGGAGCTCAACTTCAGGACGGAGAGGATAACCTTTGACGTGGCCGATATCCCATTACCATACAATGGGATACTTGGACGTCCTGCCCTCGCCAAGTTCATGGCAGCTTCCCACTACGCCTACAATGTACTCAAGATGCCGGGGCCGATAAGCGTCATCTCTGTCCCTGGCGACAAGAAGGACGCGCTTATCTGCGTCGACAAGATATACCGGGATGCAGCAGCCGCGGTGGAGAGCAACACACTTGCCGCTGAAGCTCCCGTGGGGAAGAAGACCAAGACCAAATCCGGCAAGTGCTCTGGGGTCGACTCCGGCAAACGCACCTCTTCAGAGTGCTGCGCTGCCGTCGAGGACGTTCCATCGAGCTCCACCGGCAAGTGCAAGAAAGGGATGGCCGCTCCACCGGCAACCAAGAAGGTGTCCGCCAAGGAGGACGGCACTGGTGGTACCTTCACCATCAGTTCTACACTTGATAACAAATAGGAAAGCGCGCTCGTTGCCTTCCTGCGGGCGAATGTCGATGTGTTTGCGTGGCAACCATCTGACATCCCCGGCGTTCCCAGGAAGGTAATTGAGCACAAGCTTGCTGTTTGTCCTCATGCGCGGCCCGTCAAGCAGAAGGTCAGGAAGCAAGCCGTGGAGCGCCAAGAATTCATTGCCGAAGAGATCAAGAAGCTAGAAGCAGCAGGCCTGGTTAGAGGCGTGATCCATCCGACGTGGTTAGCAAATCCAGTTGTCGTGCGTAAGGCTAACGTGAAGTGGAGGTTGTGTATAGACTTCACTGATGTGAATAAAGCGTGTCCCAAAGATCCATTTCCCATGCCGTGCATTGACCAGATTGTTGACTCCACTACTGGATGTGAGCTGCTCTCCTTCCTTGATGCATACTGAGGCTACCACCAGATTTTTATGGCCAAGGAAGATGAAGAGAAGACTGCATTCATTACTCCATGTGGCACATATTGCTTCATTCGCATGCCTTTTGGATTGAAAAATGCAGGCTCAACATTTGCAAGGGTGGTGCACACTGCTTTTGAGCCACAGATCCACAGAAATGTAGAAGCTTACATAGATGACATAGTGGTCAAGAGCAAGAGCAAAGATACCCTGATCCAAGACTTAGAAGAAACATTTGCAAATCTGCGCAAGATCCAGCTCAAGTTGAACCCCGAGAAGTGCGTCTTCGGAGTCCCCTCCGGCAAGCTCTCGGGTTCTTTGTGTCCGAGAGGGGGATTGAAGCCAATCCCGACAAGATAAAAGCCATCGAGCAGATCGAAGCCCCGAAGCGCGTCAAAGACGTAAGGAGACTTGCTGGTTGTGTGGCTGCCCTCAGCAGGTTCATTTCAAATCTGCAGAACGCGCCCTGCCTTTCTTCAAAATCTTGAAAAAGGCAGGTCCTATGAAATGGACTCCGGAAGTGGAGGCAGCGCTGCAGGATTTGAAAGGATACCTGTCCTCCACTCCAATACTTGTCGCACCTAAACCACAAGAGAAGTTGCTGCTGTACTTAGCGGCGACCAATCAAGTGGTTAGTGCTGCGTTGGTAGCGGAAAGGGAGGCAGAGGAAGAGCCCACACCTCCGGCGAGCGAGTCCAGCGACAAGCAGGGGGCTCCACCGGCAAGCTCTGGCCCCGACAAGGACAACTCTGCGCAGGAGCAAGAAGAAGTGCGAAGGAAGATGGTGCAGCGCCCGGTGTATTTTGTGAGTTCCCTCTTGCAGGGGGCTAGATCAAGATACTCCGGAGTGCAGAAGTTGCTTTTTGGCCTCCTCATGGGCTCGAGAAAGCTGCGCCATTACTTCCAAGCACACGAAATAACAGTGGTCACTCACTTTCCGTTGAAGAGGATATTGCAGAATCCAGAAGCAACAGGCAGGATCGTCGAGTGGGCACTGGAACTGTCGAGCTTTGGCCTCAAGTTTGAAAGTACTTCAACCATACAGAGCAGAGCTTTGGCAGAATTCATAGCTGAATGGACCCCAACGCCGGATGAAGAAGTTCCAGAGACTAGCGTCCCCGCGCAAGAAGCAACAAGCGAATGGGTAATGTACTTTGATGGTGCTTTCTCGCTGCAAGGCGCCGGTGCTGGCGTGGTACTCATAGCGCCCACCGGAGAGCACCTCAAGTATGTTATCCAGATGCACTTTCCCAGGGAACAAGCGACAAACAATACTGCAGAGTATGAAGGTCTGCTTGCCGGCCTCAAGATTGCAGCCGAACTTGGGATCAAGAAATTGATTGTGCGGGGAGATTCTCAGTTGGTGGTCCGACAAGTGAACAAAAGTTATCAGAGCCCTTTGATGGAAGCTTATGTAGATGAAGTGAGAAAGCTTGAAGAGCACTTTGAAGGTCTGCAAATGGAGCACGTCCCGAGAGCTCAGAATGATATAGCAGATGGCCTTTCAAAGTGTGCTGCAATGAAGTTACCTGTGGAACCAGGGACCTTCCTGCTCAAGCTGACTCAGCCATCCATTACACCATCAATTGGGCAGCCCAAGAAGAGAAAGTTGGTCTCCGGCGACTACTTGCCGGCGGATCTCCCCGAGGCCGCCGCCAAGGTCCCCAAGATCAACAATCAAAACGCTGAGGAACAGTTTGCTCCTGCAGATCTGAGGGTCTGTACAGTTGAAGCAAACGTTCCCGACGAGACTTGCTCCGGCAGGCTTGCCGGGGGACCATCAGCTCCGGCAGAACTGGAGGTTCTTGCCGTAGAAGCCGGGGTTCCCGCAGCGGAACTCATGCCTTTAGTCCTTGCCGTTGAGCCTCGGGCTCCGACATGGGCACATCAGATCGTCCGTTTTCTGCAAACTGGAGAACTTCCCGACGACCCAGCAAAGATAGAGAAAATAACCAGTCAGTCAAGTATGTACCAGTTCGTGGACAATGAACTGTACAGAAGAACGCTCAATGGTGTCAGATTGAAGTGCATTTCCAGAGAAGATGGACAGAAGCTGTTGGCAGAAATACATGGAGGCATATGTGGCCACCACATTGGCGCAAGGGCACTTGCCGGAAAGGCATTCCGGCAAGGGTTCTTTTGGCAAGAAGCCCTCCAAGATGCGACTGCACAAGTAACCAAGTGTGAAGCGTGCCAGTTCCATGCCAAACAAATTCACCAGCCAGCTCAAGCTCTCCAGACGATCCCTTTGTCCTGGCCCTTCTCGGTCTGGGGGCTCGATATCCTCAGCCCCTTCCCCCGTGCTGTCGGGGGCTTTGAGTACTTGTACGTTGCGATCGACAAGTTCACAAAGTGGCCAGAAGTGGAATCGGTGAGAAAGGTGACAGCACAGTCAGCGGTCAGGTTCTTCAGAGCAATTGTTTGCCGTTTCGGGATCCCTAACAGGATCATCACTGACAACGGCACACAGTTCACTAGTCGCACCTTCATGCAGTACGTCCAAGACCTCGGCGCCAAGGTCTGCTTCGCTTCTGTTGCTCACCCGAGGAGCAATGGTCAAGCGGAGAGGGCCAATGCTGAAGTGTTGCGCGGGCTCAAGACAAGAACCTTCGACAGGCTGCGCAAGTGCGGAAGAAACTGGATAGAGGAGTTGCCGGCGGCTCTTTGGTCAATCAGAACGACACCAATTCGAGCCACCGGACAGACACCCTTTGTACTTGTCTATGGGGCAGAGGCAGTTCTCCCCACGGAACTCGTATACGGATCTCCTCGAGTGCTCGCCTATGATGAGCTCGAGCAAGAGCAGCTGCAACAAGATGATGCATTGCTCCTCGAGGAGGAACGACTCCAGGCTGCTGTACGAGCTGCTCGATACCAGCAAGCCTTGCGCCGCTACCATAGCCGCAAGGTTAAGGCCAGGAGTCTCGAGGAAGGCGACCTTGTTCTTCGGCGTGTTCAGTCCGCCAAGAATTCCAACAAGTTGACGCCGAAGTGGGAAGGCCCTTATCGGGTGAGACAAGTCACAAGGCCTGGCGCTGTCCGCCTTGAGACCGAAGAAGGCTTACCGGTGAGCAACTCCTGGAACATAGAGCATCTTCGCAAATTTCACCCATAAGGCGCGGTTGCCGTGATCCGCTCCGGCAACCACCTTTTGTACGAGTTTTGCCGCTGTCGCATTTAAACCTTTGTACAAAGCCGGGCGCAGATCCCGTGCATCAGTAAAGCTTTTGTGTTTCGCACTATTTGCCATTTTCATGCCTTTCTTCGTTATTTGCATGCATTGTTTGGCATCTTGTGCAACACACATATCCGGTAAGCATTACCACGCCGAGAAACCCCATACTTGTTTCCTCTTCTCCTTTTCTTTCCCTCTTAAGCAGAAGAAACATTCCTCGCGCACAA
>LR738712.1:220279383-220311803 GCA_902687465.1 Secale cereale
GGGGGAAGGAGGTGGAGGACGAACCAAGTGCTGTTCAAGAAAGAGAAGCTTACCGGAGTACGATCAGATTATGAAAGCTAAGTTACCAGAATTTGAGCAGTTCAAAATTTTTAAATTTTAGTTATCTTCCTTGAACAACCAAACTTTTTATGGAAAACCTGTGCGCGGAGGAACCTACCCGTGGCTAGCCGCACCCTTACCTTGTTTTCGAGTACGCTCAACGACTTGAGTGAGCTGCGACGAGTGTCGCGCCCTTACTTCGTTTTCGAGTTCGCTCAACAAGCTAAGTGCATTGCGACTAGCTGCGGCAAGGTTGCTTGTCGGTAAGGCCTTTGCCAGCAGGCTGCTCAGAGTCCAGCACTCAGCGCTCGCGGCAAGGGTCCCTTGCCGGCAAGTTCCCTAAAAGCGTAGGGTAAAAAGCATACATAGTAAAGGACCGAAAACAAGGGAGATAACAATGCTTCAATTGCTCGGAAATAAGATAATATATTACAGAGATAACTTGTCGCAATGAATGATAGATTCATGTTCATGGCACACTTTGCACCAGCAAAGGAAATAAAAAGAAAGAGGCCTAATCTACGCGGTCGCCTTCACGCCTGGAGATCTTGTTCACCTTGGCGATGATGTGGGCGACCTGCGCCTTCAGCGCCTCCAGATCTGCATCGACCGGCAAGCTGCGGAGCACGTTGACGAGATTGATACCAGGGTTGCGGTAGACTATCTTCGTCAAGACGCGCTCCCAGGTGCCCGCGCAGAGCTGGCGCGACTCCTCGGCCAGCTGCGCGGGAAGCTTCTCCTGCTGCCGTGCAAGCGCCGGCGCGATTCCCCTGAAGAAAAGACTTAGTTTGGCGCTGTGGGGGAGATTCTGGTCCGGAGAGTACACGAGGTGCTCCACCCTCAGCGCCATCAGCTCCTTGTCGATGCTGGCGGCAGAAGCGACCAGATCGTCCGTCCATTGCTCCACCGCCCGAGTAAAGTTGTTCGCTGAGACGGCGGCGCTCTCCACCAGACCTCGTTCCTTGCGGAGCTCGGCCTTCAGTTTCGTCTCACGATCTCGGGCGGCGTCAAGCGAGCCAGTCAAAGTGGAGACCTTCAACTCCAGATCAGCAATTGAATCCTTGGCGGCTTTGAGCTCATCGCCCTGCTTGGAGAGGCGTACCTGAAGGTCAGAGTTGGTATGGGCGTCCTTTTCCCGCTCCATGTTGAGTGCGGTGATCCGGTCCGTGCTCTCCTTCAGGTACTGCTCCAGCTGCGCCACCTTAGCCTCAAGGTCCTTCTTGGCGGTTTCCGCGGTGGCAGCGGCAGCTTTCGCCTCCTTTAGGGCCCCGCCAAGGGCCTGCTCCCGGGCGGTAAGGTCGTCCTCGTGAGCGTCGAGGTCGACCTTCCGCTGGTTGAGCGCTCCTTCTCGCCGGGACAGCTCTTCACCGACCAGTCGCTGCTGCTCCTCGGCCTCAGCCTTCTCCAGGAGGAACTCTTGCTGCTCTCCGGCAAGCCTCTCGCGCTCCTCCGCCAAGTCGCGGAGGGCCGCCTTGTTGGTGGTGCGGAGCTCTGCGGCGCGCTTCTCCAAGTCTGCTCCGGCCTTGGCGGTGAGGGCTTCCCGAGACTCCAGCTTCGCCTGCCTGGCCCGGTAAAGGGCCAGGAGCCGGTGGAGTAGCTTCTCCTCTTCGGGCTCATCGCTCCCGCCAGGCGCTTCAACAACTTTCAACCCCGCGGAGGCGAGGACCTCTCCATCATAGGTCTCTCCCTCCACGGGGGCTCGCGATGAAGATGCCCACGGAACTTGTATGAAGATTCCGTTGGGCGCTTGAAGATAGATGCCCGACCGCTCCGTGGAGGCGGAGGGGTCAGCGACCGGTGCAGCGCTTGACGCTCCTGCTGCCTCCGGGTCAGCAGTGCGGTCGCCGGTCCCCTCCTCGCCCGTGGCGTCTGCGGTCGGCGTGGTCTCCTCAACGGCAGGCTCGTCGGCTCCCGCCATGCCCTCAGTGGCAGTGGCGTTGCCGTCGCCGCCGTGCGCCTCCTCCTCGACGGTGACCTCCGTCTCCATCCGCTCCGGGGGAGGAGGATCTAACAGAAGAAGAAGAAAAGGAAAGTTCAAGCAAATATCCAAAAAGACAAGTTCAAGAAGATAAAGTTACAAGACTCACCTTCGCGGACCTCTTCGACGATAGGCTCCCTCGCCGGGGAATCCTCCCTTGGCGGTGGAGCGGTGGCTCCTGCTGGCGGAGGGCCGCCCGCGCCCTCCCTTGGCGGGGTGGCCACCCTCGTCGGGCTGCTCGCCCTTGGCGGGGTGCCCGCCCTCGGCGGGGTGCCCGTCCTTGGCGGAGCGTCCTCCCTCGCCGGGGAGCTCGCCCTTGGCGGGGAGAGTGGAACCTGTGGCTCCTCGGGAGTAGTCTCCGGGCGCTCCTGCGGCTGCGGCTCCACTTCTGCACAAGACAAATGAAGCAGCAAGATGTTAGTACAAGTTAAAACCTCAAGCGCGCCCGAAGAAAAAAATCCAAAACCCAGACTTACACTGGGGGCTGCTCCTCGGAGCAGCAGGTTGGTCCGACGAGCCTGTCGCTGGCGCGTCTCCGGTCGCCGCGGCGGGCGAGTCGTCCTCGACCTCAACCACAGGGATCTTGCCCCTCTTCGCCAGCCGCTGGGTCAAGGTCCTGCAAGCCAAGCAAGAACAAGATCAGAATCGTCAAGGAAAGAGTCAAGACAGAATCGAAGAAATTACAAGCAGCAAATACTTACTCCTCTTCCTCGTCGTCGTCGGAGCTGAGGGCGGAGAAGTCAAACTCCACCTGAGTTGCTCCCGCGCGAGGAGCAGGAGGAGAAGGCTCCCTCGGGCGCTTGGCGGTCTGCGGGGCTGGGGGCTGCGAAGACCCAGCCTCCGTTGGCGTCGGGGCCCAAGGAGCTGGCGGAGCGGCCGTTTCGCTCCGAGAGGATCCCCCTCCGCTTAGCGCTGGTGCGCGGGGCGCCTCCGTCGCGGCTTGGCTCGCTCTGGTGGCGCGCGTCGCCCGGCGAGTAGGCTGCTGTCGGGGCGCCTGCGTCCTCGTCGCTGTAGCCGCCTTGCGGAGGCGCTTCAACGGTGTTCGCTTGAGAGTTGCCCGAGGCGGGGAGTTCTCCGAGGACGAAGAGGCGTCGTCGTCAAGCCCCAGAGACCCATCGGTGTCCTCATCGGCCTCGGTGTCCTCCTCCTCCTCCCCGGCGGGCTCGCTGGGTCCAGCATCTTGTCCTGCGGCCCCGCTCCCTCCGGTGGCTCCGGTTCCTTCGGCACCTCTGTTCCCTCCGGCAACCTCGCCCCCCGCGGCGGCCTCGCTCACAACCCCGGGGATCCCGGCATACCTCAGGGGAGGAACCCCGTCAAGCTCGTCGGGTGGAAGCTTAAGCATCTTGCGGATCTCTGCCTCCTCGGCTTTGCACGACGCATCCGCAGCCTCTGCCTCGTCGACGGTGAATCCGAAGTCTCCTGCCGCTGCGGCTGCGGCGGCCTCTTCCATCCGGGAAGCAATATAAGCAATATCCCGCTCAGTGCTGGCCCGGGTGAGACCCTTGATCTCCTCGGTGTTCTTCGGCACCTCAACCAAGTTATCAAAGAAGCTCAGAATGGCATCTCCCGGAGGCTGGATCCAGGTGGGGACGATGCCGTGGGAGTCGCACTCCGGCATCATTGCGCGCAGAGAGTCGCGGGCGGTGCTGTTGCACAGCGGCACCACTCCCTTGGCGGGTCTGAACCACTCTGGATGCGCCGGGTCATGCTTGAACAGCTCTCGCAGCATTCCTTTCAGCTCCAAAGCGGTGAAATTGAAGTTCAATCCGCAGCGCAACCTCATGATATCCGCTGCATTACCAAATTCCCAGGCGGGCCTTTTCCTCTCTTGTAAAGGGGCAATGCGGCGGCGGAGGAAATCTGCGCCAACCTCTCCGATGGTCAGATTGGCTACCCGGAGACGGATGATTCTAACAAGGGCAATACTAAGCTTGTTGTCTTCCGGGGCCAGTTCGCTCCAGTCTCTGCCGCGCACTATGGCAGTTGTGCGCGGCGCGGTGAAGGGCTCCGGCTGATCCTCTACTACCCAGCACCAGTCTGCACGCCATTCTTCCCGCTAGCCGCGGAGTTCTCCTTTCAGATATGAGTCCTTTTTGTTTAACCGGAAGATCCAGGAGATTCCGCCGGAGAGGGGAGCACCAGCCTCTACTCTAGGCATGAAGTAATGGCGAAAGAGTGCTACGTTTGGATGGATCCCTATGTAGTTTTCGCACAGATGTGCGAAAACGGCCATCGTAAGGATGGATTGGGGGTGAAGTCTAGGAGGTGGAGGTTGTACGTGTTCATGATATCACAGAAAAACTCCGAAAATGGAGGGCACAACCCACAGTGAAAGAACGTAGCGAAGAAGAAATACCCGCCGGGAACCAGATCTTTGGCGATGGCGGGGAAGACTCTGGTGCGGGGATGAGCCTTGGTCTCCCCGGACCAGAAGAGGTAGTACTTGTTCCATAATTCCCGCGCGCTGAGCCTCGGCGCAAAGACCACGTTCCTCTTCCGCAAGGCGACAAGCTTCGCCGCCTGCTCGGACTTCTCCTTCTTGGTCTTCTCCGCTTTCGCCTTCTCGCTCTTCGGAGCCATGGCGGAGGTGGCGAGGGGAGAGGCGAGGAGCTCGACGGCGCCGCGGATGCGGAAAGCAGCGGAGGAGGGGTGGAAGCAGAGAGCGCGGAAGTTTTCTGGAGGTTGTAGACGCAATGAAGACGAAGGAGGGAAACTGCCCCTGCTTCCTCTGCTTTTAAGGGGGAGGTGGGGGACGCTCCGCATTTCCCATTAAAGAACGAGGCCACGATCTCTCCCACGACGCCGCAATCGACGCGTGCCGTTAGGGAGGGGCGCGGCGGATGCGGAAGGGGATTCGGCGTGCCGTGGGCCGTGTGTGCCCGTGCACTATTTTGGGCCTGGCCCAACAGCGCTCGACACCGTGTGTGGCCCATGCCCGGGGGCTCCTGTCGGTGTACTAAGATAGGGGTACCTTAGTACCCCAACTTGTGCACGGGCGGTAGCAGCTTCCCGCGGCAGGGCTCACCACGTGCTCGCCGGAGACCTTTCTGGTCCATATAAAGCCATTCAAAAACAAAGTATACAAGACAGAAGATCAAGGCCCCGGCAAGTGGAGCTTGCCGGGAAGGCCGTCCCAGGCTCAAGATTATATCATTAACACAAGACCCTGGCAAGAGGAGCTTGCCAGGAAGACCAGAAGATTGCATCTTAGAAGACATGCCTCGGCGCACCCTGTGCCCCGGCAGGGCCCGGGGAGCGACAAGCTTCCGGGCCCGGCAAGATCAAGACCCCGGCAAGGTGCTTGCCGGGGAAAGCCTGCGCTGTGTGCCCGCGCTCCAGCTCATCGGCCCACGCGTCGCCCTGGGGCCCTTCCAGGGACGCGTGGCGGACGGCTGTGCAGCCTGGGGGACACAGTGGCACTCCACGGTGACGAGGCTACCACCGTGGCGAACGGAGACGCATGGACGGGCGCTTTTGGGGTCGACGGTGACGGTCATTTAATGCTCCTGTCCCCCACTGTCTATGTTGGGTGAAGACCACTGTTCATCCACTGTTCATGCACTGTTCCCGCACTCTTACAACTACCACCAAAGTTACATTTTTGCCCTCCTCTACGTGACACCTGTCGGTGACCCCATTGAGCTATAAAAGGAGGCCCATGCACAACGTAGAAAGGGTTCGGAACCTAGATAGCTCTCTTGCTCGGTGTAGCTAGCTCTTCAAGCTCCCGAGCTCACAAACTCAATACAAACCAAGCAGGAGTAGGGTTTTACGCGTCCGCGCGGCCCGAACCTGGGTAAATTGCCCGCGTGTGCTCTTCGATCCGCTCTTTGTGCTCCCTCCGCTCCCTTACCGCAACGTACAAGGGGCTCCGGTCCCATAGGTGTTCTTGGCGGACAGTTTCCCCCTACAATGTCTTTCATGAAAATGATGGGAAGGAAAATTGTGCTCAATTGTTAGAAGAAGTCAATAAAATGCTTGGCACTGATGAATGATAAGAATGATTACAATGTTGTTAGTATGGTTTCTTTGAATATCCATAGTACTAATGATGATTGCACCAATCGTGATAATGATGTCTCTTATAAGGATGTCAATTTTTGTGGAGTGAATTGCGAGTGTGAATACTCACCAAAGAAAATGGAACATATATTTTGTAGGAGGCACAAATATTGAGAAATCACATGGTTACGTAAAATGTTAGATATATGTGCTAAAAAGTTACCCTTGAGCATTACTTGTGAACTTTGCAATGAAAGTGGTAATTTTAATTTCCAATGTGAATTACTTCATGATCGAATTGTGTCCAAAAATTGTAATAACCTCATTACCCTTGAGAATTATAATGAATTTAGTCTATTTTTGGGGTATGAAGAAATGAAGCATGGAACCAACGAGGTTCCATATTGGGTTGTCAAGAAAATGATCTAAATGAAATCTATATGTATTGTGCGGTAAATTGCATTGAGAATCCTTATAGTGCCAATTACTTAAAGACGAGAAAACAAATAGCAGATGAAGAGAATAGTAATGAAGGGGAAGAGGTTTCCCAATAACCTCCTATTATTTCTTATGATGAATCAGGTAACGAGGAGGAGCTTTTTATTCAACCAACCTCTTCAATAAGAAGTTTGGAAAAATTAAATAAACACACTCATAATGTGGCAAAGCATAAGAAAACAAGGAAAAGTAAAGGTAAAGATCTATCTCTCCCAAATATTGTTGCTCCTATCATTGATATGCCTCATGAGATTGAATAAAAAATAGATGTCTAAGATGATACACTTGAGGATGATTTTGTTATGCCTATTGCTTGTTGTGATAATTATGATTGGGAAGATAATGATACTCTTTATAATCTTGAAAATATTTATGGCACCAACTTTGCGGATGATGATAATAATTGCTAAACTGTTGGTCCTATTCATACTATTAAAGATGAGAGTAATTATGCTTGTGATATTCAAAGCCACAAGGTTGGGGATGTGATGCTTGATGAGAATGACGTGCTTTAGAATATATTTTCTACAATTAATGTTTCTCCCAAGCTTGGGGATCCTATGCTTAATTAAGATGATCCTTTTAGTCCCCCAACTTTGAGTGATCAAATTCAATATGATGATTGCGTACCTACCACCTATGATGATTATTGTGATGACCTTATGTTATGAAGAATATTGATGATCATTATTAAAAAAATTGGCATAACTATGAGTACCCAGTTTCTGATAATTATCCTTTCGATATGGAAACAGTTTATAGTATTCACGTTTCGTATGATACTCCCACTATTATGAATGAGAAGAATTTTGCTTATGTGGGGAGTAGTAAAAAAATTATGCTTATGAATCATGCAAAGAATGCTATGTGATATTTATATTGTTGAATTCATTCATGATGCTACAGAAAATTATTATGAGAGAGGTACATATGCTTCCACCTATTTCAATAATATCATGTTTCCTCTCTATGTCTTGAAAATCTTGAAGTCATGCTTGTTTTGCCTTCCTATGCTAGTTGGATCTTGTTCCCATAAATTGTTTGCTCACAAAACCCCTATGCATATGAACTGGGTTAGACCTAAATTTGCTTACCATGTGATTCATGATGCTCTATTTGTATTCCAATTCTTTACTTCTTTGTGAGCATCATTGAAGTTATCATGCCTAGCTAAAAGGCATTAAAGAAACGGGCTTGTTGGTTGACAACCCAATACTTATACCTCCTATATTTGTGTGTTCATATGATTAAGCAACTGTGGTAATATTTTTTTTAGATTTTTCTTCAATAAAGTGCCAAGTAAAGCCTGTGGGATAGCGTGGATGATAATTGATTTGTTTCCATGTAAAAACCGAAAGTTTTGCGTCCAGTGGAGAAAATTCTATAATTCACTGGTACGTGATAATTAGTTGAAATTTTTACACATGATTGATAAAAAAAATTCCTACGTTTTTCTAACAGAATTTTTAAAGTTGCATAAGTATGGTGGTTGTCCAGATTATTACACATTGTTCTGTTTTTGACAGATTCTGTTTTCAATGCATAGTTTGCTTGTTTTAGTGTTTCCATAGCTTATATTAAGTGATATATATATTGTGGAAATGATGAGGAACAATATGCATTGTGTGAGAACAATTATGAATCTTGTATTTGAAAGTACCCAAGTGAATGATTTGCTTTACTATACTAACACGTCTCACGAAGTTCCGTTAAGTTTTGTGTGATTGAAGTTTTCAGTTTTTGGGTAAGATATCGATATGAGTAGAATAAGGAGTGCCAAGACCTTAAGCTTGGGGTTACCCAAGGGACCACAATGTAATATTCAAGGAAGATCCAAGCAACTAATATTGGGGATGCCTCGGAAGGCATCCTCTCTTTTGTCTCCAACATTATCGGTAACCTCACTTGGAGCTATATTTTTGTTCGTCACATGATATGTGTTTTTCTTGGAGCATCAATTTATTGTTTTAGACTTGCTTGATGTTATTTAGAATAATGTTTTGTATCTTTTATTTCAATATAAAAAAGACAAGTATATCCTTTATTATGTTTATTTTGTATGTCATTATGTTGCTGTTTCAAAAAGTAAGTTTTTTGTCAGTGTCTGAATTCTTATGGATAGTCAGAACATGATAAAATCTTGAAATTTGTTCACAGGGAGGATGAAAAAGTTCTCTGTAACGTGGTAATTGTTAAGAATGTTTAGAGTGAGGGAAGTATGATCAAAATTGCACTCCTTACAGACTGTCCTGTTTAGATAGATTGTTGTTATGTTTGCATTATTTGCATATGTTTCCATGTTTAATGATTCTATTTGAGGATACGAGTATTAAGTATGCAGAGGCATTTAGTATTTAATGTTAAATTATAATTTTAGTGATTTTCTACAGTACAGAATAATAAGGTTTTGAGTTGATTTATACTAACTTATCTCACAAGTTCTAATTGAGTTTTGTGTGGACAAAGCTTTTGAGATTTAGGGAAACCGTGACATGAGAGGAATTAAGGAGACACAAAAGTTCAAGCTTGGGGATGCCCAAGGCATCCGTACTTAATATTTCAAGAAGTCTCAAGCATCTAAGCTTGGGGATGCCCAAGGCATTCCTACTTAATATTTCAAGAAGTCTCAAGCATCTAAGCTTGGGGATGGCCCAGTTGGCATCAACAATTATCAGTTGAGCCTAAGTTTTTGGTTCTTCAATGGGAGAGGGTCTTGTCATATCTAGTTAATTATTTTACTGCTCATTGATCTTCACTTATATCTTTTTGGAGTAGTTTGTAAGTTGCTCTAGTGCTTCACTTATATCTTTTTAGAGCACATTGGTGGTTTTATTTTATAGAAATTGATGAACTATCATCTTCACTTATATTATTTTGAGAATCTTTAAACAACATTGAAATTTTCTTGGGTTATGAATTTAGTCATAATATGATAGGCATCCAAAGAGGGTATAATAAAAACTTTCATATAGAGCATTGAATCTATGAGAAGTTTGATTCCTTTCAATTGTTTTGAGATATGAAGATGGTGATATTAGAGTCATGCTAGTAGTAAATTGAGGATTCAAATAAATAATTGTGTAATGGTTTGTGATTCCCATAGCATGCATGTATGGTCTCCTAAGTATGTAACCAAATTGAAGCGCATTGTATCTTGATTGTTTATCTTTGCGTGAAAGTCGGGGGCGTGCAATGGTTAACTCCTACCAACCTCTCCCCTATGAGCATGCGTAGTAGTACTTAGCTTTGAGGGCCAATAAACTTTTTGCAATAAGTATATGAGTTCTTTTTGACTATTGTTGAGTCCATGGATTATACACACTCTCACCCATCTAGCATTGCTAGCCACTATAGTACCGCGCAACTTTCGTTGGTGCATCAAACCTCCTTATACCCTTCCTCAAAACATCCACCATACCTGCCTATTAAGGCACTTCCGAGATATATTACCATGTAACTCCACCGTTCTGTTTATTATGACATATACCATCATTGTCACATTGCTTTTCTTGATCATGTAGTCGGCATAGTATTTGTGGCTTGGCCACTGTTTATTATACATATCACTCTAGATCATTGCACATCCCGGTACACATCCAGAGGCATTCATATATATTCATATCTTTGTTCTAGAATCGAGTTGTTAGTAAATAAAAGTGTGATGATCATCATTATTAGAACATTATCCCATGTGAGGTTATGAATAAAGATGCCAAAGAGTTTCCAAAATAAAGAAGCCAAAAGATTATCCAAAAAAAAGAAAAGGGTCTCCAAAAAAAGAGGAGCCTAAAAAAATGTGAGAAAAGAGCGAAGGGACAATGTTAGTATCCTTTTCCACATTTTTGCTTCAAAGTAGCACCATGTTCTTCATTATAGAGAGTGTCTTGTTTTGTCACTTTCATATATTACTAGTGGGAATTTTTCGTTATAGAACTGGGCTTCTATATTCCAGTGATGGGCATCCTCAGATGGCCTAGGTCGTCATGTGCAAGCAAGTTGATGCACACCCACTAGTTTTCTTTTGACCTTCCATACACTTATAGCTCTAGTGCATCCATTACATGGCAATCCCTACTCACTCACATTGATATCAATTGATGGACATCTCCATAGTCCATTGAGTTGCGTAGTTGATGTAAGACTTTCTCCCTTATTTTGTCTACAACCACTTTCTATTCCACCCATAGTGCTATGTCCATGGCTCACACTCATGTATTGCGTTAAGAGTTGAAAAAGCTGAAGTGCATTAAAAAGTATGAAATAATTGCCTGGCTGACACTGGGGTGGGTATGATTTATACTTTGTGCGGAGAAGAGGGAGCATAACAAGACTATATGGTTTTGTAGGGATACCTTTCTTTGACCATGTTATTTATGAAGCTTAATGATTTGCTTTCTGGTGTGCTTGAAGTATTATTGTCTTTGTATCAATGAACTTCTGTTTTGAACCACATGGGTATGAATATTCATGCCAAATAATAGAAGATTACATTGATAGATATGTTAGGTAGCATTCCACATCAAAAATTCTGTTTTTGTCATTTACCTACTCGATGGCGAGCGGGAATTAAACTTGGGGATGCTTGATACGTCGCAAATGTATCTATAATGTTTGATTGTTCCATGTTATTATATTATCTGTTTTGGACGTTTTATATGCATTAATATGCTATTTTATATTATTTTTTGGACTAACTTATTAACCCAGAGCTAGGTGCCATTTTCTATTTTTCCTTGTTGTTGAGTTTTGCAGAAAAGGAATATCAAACGGAGTTCAAAGTGCTGAAAATTTACGATGATTTTTTACAGACCAGAAGAAGCCCACGGAGCATCAGAGATGGACCAAAAGCTTCACGAGGATGTGGCAAGGGTGGAGGGCGCGCCCCCATGTCTTGTCGCCGCCTCATGGACCCCCCTAACTTGCTTCATAGGCCAAAAATTCCTATAAATCCAGAAACCCCCGAAAATCGTGGGATCCGCCACCGCAAGCCTCCGTAGCCACGAAAAACCAATCGGGATCCCGTTCCGGCACCCTTCCGGAGGGGGAAACCATCACCGGTGGCAATCTTCATCATCCCAGTGGTCTCCATTATGAGGAGGGAGTTGTCCACCCTCGGGGATGAGGGTATGTACCAGTAGCTATGTGATCTCTATCTCTCTCTCATGTTGGGGCTCCTCTATAGGTGTAACAAAGAAAATTTATGGAAAAAAATCATGTGAAAATTTCAGCCCAATTGGAGTTACGTATCTCCGGGAATTTAAGAAACGGAGAAGGGCTAGATCTAGGGGCCGCATAACAGAATAGAAACAGAGAGAGAGAGAGAGAGAGAGAGAGAGAGAGAGAGAGAGAGAGAGAGAGAGAGAGAGAAGGACTCTCGCCCCTTCACTGCCATGGAGGTCAAGGACCAAAGGGGAAACCCTCCTCCTATCTAGGGAGGAGGCCAAGGAGGAAGAAGAAGGACGGGGCTCTCTCCAAATCTCTCCCGGTGTCGCCGGAGTGCCGCCGGGGCAAGGATCGTGACGGAGATCTACATCAACAATCTTGCTACCATCAACAACAACTTCTCCCCCTCTATGCGGAGGTGTAACATCTCTATTCTTGCTGTAATTCTCTACTTAAACATGGTTCTCAACAATATATATTATTATCCAATGATATGTGGTCATCATATGATGTTTGAGTAGATCTTTTTTGTCCGATGGGCTAATCGACGAGTGTGGTTGGTTTGAGTGTATATTTTATTATCGTGTTGTCCTATGGTGTCCTCCGTGTCGCGCAAACGTGAGGGGTCCCTGCTATAGGGTGTTGCAATATGTTCATGATTCTCTTATAGTAAGTGGCTAGAGTGACAGAAACTAACGCTCGAGTAAGGGGGTTGTTGCGTATGGGAGTAAACAGGACTTGATACTTATGGCTATGGTTGGGTTTTACCTTAATGATCTTTAGTAGTTGTGGATGCTTGTGATGCGTCTCCAATGTATCAATAATTTGATTGTTCCGTGCTATTATATTATCATTCTTCGATGTTTTACAATCATTTACTATCACTTTTTGTCGGGGGAAACGACACCTATGGAATCCCGGGGCCCCTACTACGGTTGGCGGGGGTGTAGCGCTGCACAAGGAGTAGGTCTAGCGATCAACGCGTGGGGAATTTTTTACCCAAGTTCGTGCCGCAAATGATGCGTAACACCCTAGTCCTGCTTGTGTGTGTTTATCTGGTGTTCTCGAGATCTTGAGCTGGCTACTATGCGTCCCCTGTCCAAAAAGTCCGAATCCTTCCACATTACACCTCGGGCCTCCTTTTATATGGCAAAGGGGTCGCCATAGGGGCACATAGGAGGTGGAAAGTATCTACAGTGTACAAGTTTATAGGCTGACATCATAGGACAAACACATTTATTGCGCATCCTATGTGTCCTCTTGCTTTATCGGGGACGGCAATAGAGCTCGTCTTGCCCGTCCCCGCCTTGCCTTGTTCCAGCACACCGTCCAAGCTGACGAGGCATGCAGCGCCACGCTGGCTGGCTCGTCGCTGTACTGGTGTGGTGATAGGGTCTTCACGAAGATCTGCATTCCACCACGCAGGTGCTTTACTAGTTGGCCTAGAAGTTGCATGCTACCACGCATGTGCTTGTCTCACTACTAGAAAAAGGCTGTTAGTGGCGCACCTATTTTGGCCATTAATGGCGCACTATAGGTGCGCCACTATTACCACACCACTAGTAATTAATACTATTGGCACACTTCTGGTGCGCCATTAGTATCCCAGACACTAATGGCACACCTGAAGTGCATCATTACTAGGCATCGAAGTGCGCCATTAAAGGAGCCATGTGCACCTTGTGCTCTGGGTTACTAATGGCGCATTAACTGATAATGGGCCACTGTTGTGTTTATCTTTGTGCGCCACTAAAGTGCAATATGGTGCGCCACTACTATGAATATTATGAATTATTTTTTTGCTTTTCTGATATTTGCACAGGTTACAAAATACATTACAACACAGAATATAAACAGCACAACATATAAACAACAGATTTATCGAATACAATATAAGATTAGTCTCCGAATACAATTCATCATATTAGTCTCCGAATTCAAAATACCGAACAAAGTTAGAATATTACAAGTCTCGAGATCGCGAGTAACGAGTTTGTCTTCACATTACAAGTCGATATCTAAACTACCATCGCATAGAAGAGGGTTGCGGTCACGATGAGCATCATCGCGATGAAATTGATCTTCATCCGGCTCCTCCTCCGCTCCCTCCTCTCTCCCGCTAGATAGCACATGTATCTAGCTTCTGCCTCCGCCCTAGTGGTGTACCCTTTGTAACTGTTACCGCTGAAATGGTGAACCTGTCTCCGACACTCCTCCCAGTCGTCGTAGACTCCGGGAACCTCACCCTTGTACACGACATACGACGGCATCTCTATGCACTAGACAAACAAAACGTTAGCAGCAATTCACAGATAATATATAAGCAATATATAAGTATGCAACAAAAGGATCGGAAGAGAAAAGCAACACATTAATAGCATGATTCATGGTCCTACTAATAAATAGCATCGATTACATATAAGTTGAACGACTATCCAAACTAAAGAGACATAAAAGTTCATTAAAGTTTAATTACAACATGAGCTAATCGATATTTCAGAACTACATAGCATCAATACTGCTTTTGACTCGACTCAGGGACCGGCGCGTGGATGAAGCCGCCGTCTATCGTGATGGTCATGAATGTGCGGTCGTTGTCAGCCTGCATTTGCAGCATTGTATCTATTTCACTATTGGACGGTTGACATTTGAGGTGGAACTGCCCCGAGGTACGAAGGACATCTTTATTGATGATTTCCGCAAACTCTAACTTGATGCGAAAGAATTCTTGTTTGATGTCCTCGTCTTGGATTGCCGACAAGCGTGTGGCCCATGCTTTGAGATCATTTGGTAGCATAAGGTGATTATGGTTCCGTACGATCGCCCGCAAGTGATGGAGGCGTAGTAGGCATCCTTCTGACTACCAGGCGGCTGCTTGACGCAGGGGGACGTTGTTACGTGGGTGAACACGTGCCTGTCGTACCTACAAATTGGCCTCTTGAAGGTGCCTCCCGATTTGGCGTAGCCGGGGAGAGCATCATCAAGAACTTTCTTCAAATTTGTGTAGTCTTTGCTCGACTGACGGTCCGAGTCGAAATACGTGGCCATGGAATATTTCGGGGTTAAGAGGATTACTTTGCAATGTGTCTCACTGCACAAAACACGTAATGTTAGAAAAAAAAGAATGATCGAAATCTAAGAAAGCATATGTTACGGGGCGGTGAGGGGATGACATACTCGGAAAAGTAAGGCATGAGGAAGTTATCCTTTTCTGGGTTCACCAGAATGACGCCTTTGAGGTAAGAACTCACGACTTGCCGGTCCCCAGCGCTGCCCAAGATCTTGGCACGCATGTAGAAGGGGTCAACTATCGCGAAGTCCGGGGTCTGGTCTCTAATGATCCGCATATCCATACTGAGCGAAAATAGCCGAATGAAGGTGTAGTGCAGCTGATGAAGGTTAAACATAGTGAACATGTCATCAAACCGCAGGACGATCATACACCCGATGGAGCTATCGACAAAGCCCTTGCCCTCAGGCACTGTGGGGACCCCGACTTAGAAGTCGAGATCACCGAATGCACGTGTACAGTGATCCCAGAGATCAATGCTCACTGAACACACAGAAGCTGAAATAACAAGAGTCTTACATCCATACAAATAGTCTTACACGAATTAAGGCCATTATGGCCAAGTCTTACATAGATAGAGCCTCACGGCTGAATAGCAAATAACTCAAATAGCGGAAGTCTTCGATAAACGGGTAGAACCCATGCCATCTGCCTTATCCCTACATGCATTCTGACTGGGATAGCGTCCTAGTTCGCATGTTCGTCTCCAAAGAACTCTTCCTCATAATCCTGTTCTTCCATGCCTGGCCAATTAAATAACCAGTGGCGAGCCAATGAGTACTTTGAATGTACTCGCAAGCAACCCATGATATGGTAACAATGCAATGGAACAATAATGAACAATCTAGCAGGAAGCTAGAACAATATGCTAACATCAAGTTTATGCATCAATAACCTCGCGTAACCTCGAAGACAGGTTACCGATATCAACATGAATATGATTCAACTCATCGAGTCAAGTCACCATCCTTGACTTGTCACACACATACCAACACTGATGAAGTAAAATTCTGGACATAGTTTAAGTAGCACCACCCAACTGTCCATGACCGTGGACACGGCTATTCGAATAGTTTTACACTCTGCAGAGGTTGCGCACTTTACCCACAAGATCCGGGGAACTTTCGTGTCATCCACGACCCGTGGTACCTCAAGTGCCCGGGGTAAGCACCCGGTCATTACCTTTCCTTAGACGACACTAACATAGAGTCCACTCGTTGGCACACGGCCCTCGGGTACAAACAATAGATCACGGAACTTGCCCTAATTTCAATGTTCACGCGTACCCGAAGGGACCAACGGTGTGTCCGGTGCCCTGTGAAAACAGTCATGGTCGTCTATCCAAGCACGACCCCGTCCCGGGAAAGACCTCAAGTCTTCCCGTCACTAGTAATGCGGGCACCATGCTAGTATCGACCTAAGTAATCAATAAAGCCCCGTCCCATAAGGGGTAGTGTGGTTGCACATGTTTGGTTGGGACGGTAGTCACACATAAATCTAATCCATCATTCCACCATGAACATGATCTACCGGCACATCACTTCTTTCTCAAGTGATGACCTAACACTTCATCACCCTCGGGCATTAGGGGCACCCGATGGGTTCATGCAAAGATTTCAACTACGAGGGTTCATATCACACATGCATCATATAAGCATCATGACCAACTATTTGCATGTCATCTAGCACATAGCAAGATCAACAATAAGGCATGCATCATGTGGTGGTTCATCTAGGTAACCATCGTAACCCTATCATCATGCATCGGGAACAAACGGGTTCCGAGAACAAGTGTATCATGGTGAAAGGGCTGCTTGCCTGGATTGGCTTGGTCTTCAAAGTCTTCAGGTCCTTCTCCTTCTTCTTCCACAGCAACTTCGTCAAATACGGGATCTATACGTCGCATAATAACCACGGGAAAATAAGAATACAAATAAAACAGAAAAATCAAAGTGCTCAGAACAATGCCAACTCATTTTTTTTAAATACTAGAGAGATTTCTAAGATGGGGAAAAATCTTAGTTGGAGTTTTGGAGTTACAGAATAGGATATATTGATTTTTGAACAGGAGTATTACTACCCAAATTTGAATTCAAATTTGAACAGTACAGAAAAGTTTCATGGATTTGAATGAAAGTGGTACCATTAAATAGGTTGGAATATTGCAAGATTTTAGGAGTTGGAAATATTTAATTTGGATCAATATTCTTTTCTGTATAAATGTTTAAAACATCAACAGAAAAGAAAAATGAAAAAGGGTCCTGTGCACTGGGCCAGAAGAGGCCACAGTGCACGGCCCAGACGGACTGGCCCAGCCGCACGGGAGCCAGCGCGCGCTCGTCAGGTTTTCAAACCTGACGGGCGGGGCCCGTGGGTCAGCGGCACAGAGGAGGGGGAGAGAGGTGGGGGGATGACAGGCGGGGCTCGCCTGTCATCTCTAACCCCACGGCCACGGCCACGGCCACGGCGAGCTCACCGGCGAGGATTCCGGCCACGGCGACGGCAAAGGAGGGCAGGGATGAGCTCAGTGTCGTGTTGCGGTTGCTGTGGTGGTGGTGCGGCACGGCGGGGAGTCCTGGTTCACCGGCGGCGAGGTGGGACGGCGGAAGCTCGTCGGAGGGTCGTGGTCGAGGTCGTTTCCCACTGCCACAGAGAGGGGAAACGAGGGGGAAAGAGTCAGTGAGGTGCGGCGGTTCCGAAACGGGTGGAAGGAGAAGCAGGGGAGGCCTGTACCTCGAGATCGCCGGCGGCCCGACGCGGCAGAGCTCCGATCGATCCCGAGCACTTGGACGTCCTGGGGAGGAGTGGAGGGTGTTGGGGGTCTCAGTGGAGAGGTGTGAGGCTAGAGAGGGTTCTGGAGCCTGGGACCCGCGCCCGTGGTTCACCGTGGACCAGTGCGCCGGCGAGGTTGCAGGCGAGGCTAGAGAGGGTTCTGGAGCCTGGGAACACGCCGGGGAGGTCCGTGGACTAGCTCCACGTCCAGCTGAGGGGATAAGAGGAGCGGGGGAGCGTCAGAGGAGTGCGCGCGTGTGAAGCAGAAGAATGGCCGAAGCGGGCGGCCGGTGTGCGTGCG
Source organism: Secale cereale (assembly GCA_902687465.1). NCBI lineage: Eukaryota > Viridiplantae > Streptophyta > Magnoliopsida > Poales > Poaceae > Secale > Secale cereale. The sequence goes on from LR738712.1 coordinate 220,297,228, forward strand.
ACGACGTTCACTGGTGGGCGCAGGAAGAGGGGGGACAGCGTCGGGGAGGTCGCGGACGTCGAGGCACCTCGACTGGCGCGAGGGGGAGGCCCGAGGCTGTTGGGGATCGGCGATTGGCTGGAGCCAGCGTGCGGAGGGCACTGTTCGCGCGCTCCAGAGCGTGCGTATTGCTGGCATCAGCGTGCTCTCGCCAGTTTGGTCCGATCCAGCGTGTCCAACAGTGTCCAGCACGTAGAGGGAGGAGTAAAGAAAGGGCCTGAGGCCTTGGATGCCCTGGAGATGCAGAGAGAGAGGGAGAGGGCTGGTAACATGGTGGAAACCTGCTGTACAGCAAGGTAAAACTGGGGTTTCACCCTTCAATCATGGAGCTGAGGTGCTGGGGGAGTTACTGGAGGTAGCTGGTAACTCAATGAGCCTGTGGTAAGAAGTTGAGGCCATGGAGAAAAGAAAAAGTGATCAAGTTGAGGGTTTTAGAAATTCTGCAGAAGGTGTTTGATCTGTGTTTGGTCAAGTAAATGAAGTCCACTTGACATGGCACTTGACAGGGTTGAAAGACATGAGAAAATAGGGTGCTTCACAAAATTTGGGCTCATTTGGAGAAACTAGCCAATGTAACTTTGGTGAACCATAGAAATCAACAGAAACAGTTTCATCTTGATTGAGTCAAGATAATCATCTCCCCTTGATGCACCACTTCGTGTAGCATCATCATTTGGGGTACTGATCATGCCCACAAAGTTTGAAGCTCCAGATAAAAAGTTGGTAATTTAAAGTTGTTCAAATTTGCATTTGAACAGAAAGGGTTTTGAGGTGATCTGATCAAGTTGCTCTATCCCAAATCTTGTGCCATTTGGTCTAGATGCCTTATTAGGTCATTCTAGCAGGTGCACCAAGTTTGAGAGCATTTGGACAAGTTTGGCAATGTAAAGTTGCTCAAACTTCAAATATGGACAGAATGGTTGTGAAGAGGTTTGAGGATGTTTTCTTGCTTCCCAAGGCATGGGACTTGGCAAGATCATCAAATATGTCATATATGACATGATAGAATTTCCCTGGAATTTTTGGAGAAAGTTCCCTTTGTAAATATTTCAAAAGCTTGAAATATCCAGAAAGGGTTTTAGAGGGTTTAGCCCATTATTTTGAACATGACCAAGTGTTGAAACTCTTATATATGGACAATATAAGTACTATGAGTCTCTCTGAATTTTGGCAAATATTTTTGAAATAGTTAAATAATTTTCTCCTATTAAAGACCATTTCTGGCCTTAAGAAAAAGCTTTTAAATAAAATAGGAAAATAATTTTTAAAATTATACCTTTGTGGTTTCTGGGAGTCCTATGACTACTAGGTCTCAAATAAACCTTTTGAAATAATTTTCTCACCCTAAATCAAGTACTTGCAGTGCAAATCTCAATTCAGGGGTTTTTGGAAAACTAAATTTATAAAATACTTTTTGGCCAAATTAATTTTGTAAGAAAATATTATACTGTTATATAACACTTGGCATGATCATTGGGCAGAAGTTTGAGTATAGATATGAAATCTACAAGAGATCATAGTTGACTTTAATGAGCACAAGAAAAAGCACATGAAGGAAACTCAATTCCAACTAAAAGCCAAATGATGCTAAAAAATTTTGCTGGTCCAAATTTTCATGCTTCAAAGTTACAAATAACATGTTACAAAATGTAGGGTGTGACAGACCTACCCCCCTTACAAGAATCTCGTCCCCGAGATTCCTAAACTAGGGCTTAAAAGAGATCGGGAAACTCGGATCTAAGATAGTCTTCTTGCTCCCAGGTTGCTTCTGCTTCGGTGTGGTTGCTCCACTGGACCTTGAAGTACTTGATGGTACGGCTTCGCGTACGTCGTTCTGCTTCGTCCAGAATACGAATGGGCTTCTCGCGGTAGGTCAAATCAGGCTGCAGATCAATGGCTTGGTGATCCACATCCTTGTAGAGATTGGGCTTGTCTGGAACTTGGAGACATTTCCGGAGTTGTGACACATGGAATACATTGTGCACATCGGATAGCTCAGGTGGTAGTTCCAACTGATCAGCCACTTCTCCTCGTCATGCAGTGATCTCAAAGGGTCCAATGAACCTTGGTGCGAGCTTCCCCTTGACATGGAAACGCTTGGTTCCTTTCTGAGGAGTTACCCGCAGGTACACATGGTCCCCGACTTGGAAACTCATGTCTCGGCGTCGAGTGTCAGCATAACTCTTCTGCCTTGACTTCTGCGCGGAGATTATCCGGTCCAAAGACTAGTCCTTCTCCAGTCTCTGACCAATTGAGGGGTGTGCGACATCTGCGTTCGTACAACACCTCAAATGGGGCCATCTGAAGGCTTGACTGGTAACTGTTGTTATAGGAGAACTCGGCAAAAGGGAGACAGTCTTCCCACTTGGCTCCATATGCCAGAACACAGGCTCGGAGCATATCTTCGAGAATCTGATTGACTCGCTCAGTTTGACCTCCGGTCTGTGGGTGGAAAGCTGTGCTGAAAGACAACTTGGTTCCCAAGGCTTCTTGGAACTTCTTCCAGAATCTTGAGGTGAACTGGGTTCCTCGATCTGACACAATCTCCTTGGGAACACCGTGAAGACTTACGATTCGGTCGATGTAGAGAGCTGCCAGCCGGTTGCCATCATAAGTGGTCTTGACAGGAATGAAATGAGCCACCTTGGTCAAATGATCGACTATGACCCAGATAGAGTCATGTCCTCTATTCGACCTTGGTAGTCCAGTGATGAAGTCCATTCCGACTTTATCCCACTTCCACTGAGGAACTTGGAGTGGTTGAAGCAATCCAGCAGGTCGCTGATATTCAGCCTTGACCCTTTGGCACACATCACACCTTGCAACATAGGTTGCAATCTCTCTCTTCATACCGTGCCACCAGAATCGTGCCTTCAAGTCTTGGTACATCTTGGTTCCTCCGGGGTGGATGGAATACGGAGTGTCGTGGGCTTCTTGCAGAATCAGCGTCTTCAACTTGGTGTTGTTTGGTACGCAGAGACGACCTTTGTACCAAACAATCCTGTGCTCGTCTTCGGAGAATCCTGGGGCCTTGCCCAGCTTTGTCTTCTTCTTGATGCCTTCAATTCTTGCATGACCATCTTGAGCCTTCTTGACATCGTCCATCAGGGTCGGTCTGACTTCCAAATGATCCAGAAATCCGGGGGTGACCAATTCCAAACTGAATTGTTCGATCTCCTTAAACAAGGTTGGCTGCCTTTCTTGAATAACGACATTCAAAGAGCAAGCCTTCCTGCTTAAGGCATCGGCCACCACGTTAGCCTTCCCAGGGTGATACTGAACACTGAGGTCATAATCTTTGATGAGTTCCAACCATCTCCGCTGCCTCATGTTCAATTCCTTTTGGGTGAAAATGTACTTCAGACTTTTGTGGTCTGTGTAAATCTCACACCGTTTCCCTAGGAGGTAATGCCGCCATGTCTTCAAGGCATGAACTACAGCCGCTAGCTCAAGATCGTGAGTAGCGTAGTTCTCCTCATGGGGTCGTAGCTGCCTAGAGAGGTATGCTATGACGCGGCCTTCTTGCATCAGAACGCTTCCCAATCCAGTTCGAGAGGCATCACACTATATCACGAACTCCTTGTGAATATCAGGTGTTGCCAGAACTGGGGCGGTGGTCAATCTCTTCTTGAGCTCTTGGAAGCTCTCTTCGCATTTTGGCGTCCACTCGAACTTTTTGTCCTTTTTGAGGAGCTGAGTCATTGGTCGTGCAATGCTAGAGAATCCTTCCACGAACTTGCGGTAATAGCCCGCTAATCCGAGGAAACTTCTGACTTCCTTGACGGTCGTTGGAGATTGCCATTGGGTCACAGCTTCGATTTTTGCAGGATCAACAGATAATCCTTCCTCGGTCAAGACATGACCTAAGAATCCAACTTTATGCAGCCAGAACTCACACTTGCTGAATTTGGCATACAGTTGGTGCTCACGAAGCTTGTCTAGGACCATCCTCAGGTGCTGCTCATGCTCTTCCTCCGACTTCGAGAACACAAGAATGTCATCAATGAAGAGAACAACAAACTTGTCCAAATATTCCATGAAGACTTTATTCATGAGATACATGAAGTAAGCTGGGGCATTGGTTAACCCAAAAGACATGACCGTGCACTCGTACAGGCCATATCTGGTTACGAATGCCGTCTTCGGAATATCTTGGGGTCTGATCCTCAGCTGGTAATACCCAGATCTAAGGTCGATCTTGGAGAATACCTTGGCTCCGCTGAGCTGATCAAACAGATCTTCGATCTTGGGAAGTGGATACTTGTTCTTGATTGTAACTTCATTGAGGGAACGATAGTCAATGCATAAGTGGATGGTACCGTCCCTCTTTGCCACAAACAGAACAGGAGATCCCCAAGGGGAGGCACTCGGGCGGATAAATCCCTTCCTTAGCTGCTCTTCTAGCTGTTTCTTCAACTCGGCTAATTCTTCCATCCCCATTCTATAAGGCTTCTTATAGATGGGTCCTGCTCCGGGCACAAGCTCGATGATGAACTCAATGTCACGGTCAGGGGGCATTCCCGGTAGTTCATCCGGAAAGACATCACGATACTCACATACCACCGGTACTTGATCTAGCCCAATTTCAGACAGTCAGTTGACTTTAGCGGCTTGAGCGGAAGAGGAGTTGGGGGCAAACTTGACTTCGACTCCCTGGTCATTGGTCACAGTGACTGACCGATTGGCACAGTCTAACAAGCCTTGGTGCTTACTGAGCCAATCCATCCCTTAAATCACATCCAAGCCTTGCGATCTCAGGATGATAAGGTCTGCTAGGAATTCTACACCATTAATGGTAATACCGACTCCTTTACAGCCTATCTTGGCTCTCATCTCGGCTCCGGGGGTTTGTACCACCATAGGGTTACTCAGGGGTGTAGGGGTCATGCCACTTTTTAATGCAAATCTTTGAGTGACAAATGAATGCGTTGCTCCAGAATCAAACAAGACAGTTGCAGGTGCTGAGTTGACAAGGAACGTACCCAGCACGACGTCCGGGTCTTCCTGGGCTTCTTCAGCAGTGACGTGATTCACACGCCCCTTCCCATAGTTCGGTGGATTGCGAGGAGCTGGGTTCCTTGGTGGCATTCCACGGCCTTGTCTCTGGTTCTGCGCATTGGGGCGCGGGGCATCAGGTTTCTTGTTGGGGCACACCCTTGAGATGTGTCCGGGCTGACCACATCCAAAGCAAGTGACTTGGTTTGGATTGATCTTGTTGCCACCATTGGTATTGGGGTTGAAAGCTGGCCTGGGGTTGGCGTACTGCTGAGGCTGAGGATTGGCACGAGGTGCAGGAGCTCTTGGCTGCTGATAGGTGGGCTTGGCCGGGGCTGACTGCCACGGACGAGGCTTCTGGTTGCTGGAACTTCCCTTACTGACCAACTTGCGCTTGCGAGTGTCTTCCAAAGCACGCCGCTTGTCTTCAAGCATAAGTGCCTTGTTCACCAGGTCAGGGAAAGATGGGCAGTCGCACACGACAAGCGAGTATTGCAGAGTCTGATTAAGGCCTTCCATGAAGCGCTCCCTTTTGGCAGCATCAGTGCTGACATCTTCAGGGGCATACCTTGACAGAATACTGAACTTCTGCATGTACTCCTTGACAGTGCCACTTCCTTGCTTCAGGGCTCGGAACTCACGCTTTTTGATAGCCATGATTCTGGAAGGAATGTGGGCCTTGCGGAATTCTGCCTTGAAGTTCACCCAAGTGATGTCTTGTTCAGCATGCATGACCTTGAATCCATCCCACCAAGCTCTAGCAGTTCCCCCGAGGTAGTGGGCTGCATAAGCCACCTTCTCGCGATCTTCGGTGCATCCGACTAGTTCCAGAATCTCCTCAATGGAACGAACCCAGTCGTCAGCATCCAGGGGTTCTGCAGTCTCGATGAAGGTTGGCGGTGCATGCTTCTTGAACTCTGCCAACGTGGAACGTCCATTGCCATTCCCTGCCGGCTGGCGGTTGTTGGTGACAGCTTGAGCAATCAGCTGAAGAGCTGCAGTGTTGGCTTGGCGTTCCTCTCGGAAAGATTGGAGAAGCTGAGCCATGTCCATGCTTGGAGGAGGTGGTGGTGGAGCTTGGTCGTTGGTTTGGTCGTGGCCTGCCTCTGGCTGAGAGGATGCTCCGGCTTCGGGCTGCTGGGTAGAGGTACCAGTACGAGTTACAACAGGCATCCTGTTGGAGCGGTAAAATGTCTCATGACTCGGAAGAGGGAAAGCAAGATAGATGGGTGCCTAGTAAGGGGTGGGTGTGACACTAAATCAAATCATGCAAGGGCCGAGAGGCCAAAACACATTCATTAAAATCCAGATGGGTGATGTAGTCGTTTACACATTCCCGAAGGAAGATTACGACTTACATCCAGACACAACAAAAGCAAACGCTAGATGGTTTCATATGAACCATACAAGGACTCGACTGCGCATAGGGGTTACACGACCTATCCTACCGTAGGGGTTACAACTGGCATATCCGAGTAGCGAATAATGCCTAAGCGGCGGAATGCTCGGTCGCGTATTCCGGCTCTTCTGGGTCTTCCTCCTTGTCTTCATCTGTCTGTGCTCCCTTGTCGCTGGAGGGAGTGGGGGAGAGGAGGAGTTGGATACGACGGTGCTTCGACGGTGGTGCAGGGAAAAGCTTGCGATATTCCCTTGCCGTCATCCGGCGTCGCCGAGGTGGTTCTTCACCCTTGGAAGACACATCCTCGGAGGGCCTTCCGCCTCGATATGCGATAGCAGATTGTCCAGAAGGGGCTCCTTCCTTCTTGATCCTGTTTGCCTTCTCTTGAGCTCGACGAAGAAGTGCCTTGGTCTTGTAAAGTTCTTCTCGAAGCTTCATTGATTCCGAGGCCAAGTCTTGCGCCAGGCTATCGGCACATAGACAGAAGTAGGTCTGGAACCGAAGCGAGAGTCCTTCCTTCAGTGGAGGGGCTAGTGCGCTGCTTTCTTCGTCACCTTCCTTCCGGTAAGGTAAGAAGCGAGTTGCCATCTTGGCTGCCATCTCTGGAAGAAGCTCGCGGAGACGGGTTAATGCCTTGAGTGCAGCAGCCTCGACAGCAAGTGGTAGTGTCGCCATCTGGGGTCCCTCGAAGAACCAACTTGTGGGAGGATCGTTTGCCTTCACGATCACTTCCACATGGTACTCCACCTCAGTATCGCTCACTCAATGCTCAAGGTAGGTGAGGATGGGTGCTCGGTGGAACTGACACTCCTGGAGGCTATCCTCGAGAAGTAGGGGAAACCCAGTGGTCAGGTGCTCTTCGGGAACAGCGGCCATCTACAAAGGTGGAATAGGAGGGGTTAATAAGCTGAGGAAATCTCAGGTTTAGAAAAGAAGAGAGGTTCGGAAGATTATTGAAAAGGGGTCTCAACTAACTAACGCCCATTCTAACTAAGGCTTCCTACATTCAGGATGGCTCTGATACCAGCTCTGTGGGGACACCGACTTAGAAGTCGAGATCACCGAATGCACGTGTACAGTGATCCCAGAGATCAATGCTCACTGAACACACAGAAGCTGAAATAACAAGAGTCTTACCTCCATACAAATAGTCTTACACGAATTAAGGCCATTATGGCCAAGTCTTACATAGATAGAGCCTCACGGCTGAATAGCAAATAACTCAAATAGAGAAAGTCTTCGATAAACGGGTAGAACCCATGCCATCTGCCTTAACCCTACAGGCATTCTGACTGGGATAGCGTCCTAGTTCGCATGTTCGTCTCCAGAGAACTCTTCCTCATAATCCTGTTCTTCCATGCCTGGCCAATTAAATAACCAGTGGCAAGCCAATGAGTACTTTGAATGTACTCACAAGCAACCCATGATATGGTAACAATGCAATGGAACAATAATGAACAATCTAGCAGGAAGCTAGAACAATATGCTAACATCAAGTTTATGCATCAATAACCTCGCGTAACCTCTAAGACAGGTTACCGATATCAACATGAATATGATTCAACTCATCGAGTCAACTCACCATCCTTGACTTGTCACACACATACCAACACTGATGAAGTAAAATTCTGGACATAGTTTAAGTAGCACCACCCAACTGTCCATGATCGTGGACACGGCTATTCGAATAGTTTTACACTCTGCAGAGGTTGCGCACTTTACCCACAAGATCCGGGGAACTTCCGTGTCATCCACGACCCGCGGTACCTCAAGTACCCGGGGTAAGCACCCGGTCATTACCTTTCCTTAGACGACACTAACATAGAGTCCACTCGTTGGCACACGGCCCTCGGGTACAAACAATAGATCACGTGACTTGCCCTAATTTCAATGTTCACGCGTACCCGAAGGGATCAACGGTGTGTCCGGTGCCCTGTGAAAACATTCATGGTCGTCTATCCAAGCACGACCCCGTCCCAGGAAAGACCTCAAGTCTTCCCGTCACTAGTAATGCGGGCACCATGGTAGTATCGACCTAAGTAATCAATAATGCCCCGTCCCATAAGGGGTAGTGTGGTTGCACATGTTTGGTTGGGACGGTAGTCACACATAAATCTAATCCATCATTCCACCATGCACATGATCTACCGGCACATCACTTCTTTCTCAAGTGCTGACCTAACACTTCATCACCCTCGGGCATTAGGGGCACCCGATGGGTTCATGCAAAGATTTCAACTACGAGGGTTCATATCACACATGCATCATATAAGCATCATGACCAACTATTTGCATGTCATCTAGCACATAGCAAGATCAACAATAAGGCATGCATCATGTGGTGGTTCATCTAGTTTACCATCGTAACCCTATCATCATGCATCGGGAACAAACGGGTTCCGAGAACAAGTGTATCATGGTTAAAGGGCTGCTTGCCTGGATTGGCTTGGTCTTCAAAGTCTTCAAGTCCTTCTCCTTCTTCTTCCACAGCAACTTCGTCAAATACGGGATCTATACGTCGCATAATAACCACGGGAAAATAAGAATACAAATAAAACAGAAAAATCAAAGTGCTCAGAAAAATGTCAACTCATTTTTGTAAAATACTAGAGAGATTTCTAAGATGGGGAAAAATCTTAGTTGGAGTTTTGGAGTTACAGAATAGGATATATTGATTTTTGAACAGGAGTATTACTGCCCAAATTTGAATTTAAATTTGAACAGTACAGAAAATTTTCATGGATTTGAATGAAAGTGGTACCATTAAATAGGTTGGAATATTGCAAGATTTTAGGAGTTGGAAATATTTAATTTGGATCAATATTCTTTTCTGAATAAATGTTTAAAACATCAACAGAAAAGAAAAATGAAAAAGGGTCTTGTGCACTGGGCCAGAAGAGGCCACAGTGCACGGCCCAGACGGACTGGCCCAGCCGCACGGGAGCCAGCGCGCGCACGTCAGGTTTTCAAACCTGACGGGCGGGGCCCGTGGGTCAGCGGCATAGAGGAGGGGGAGAGAAGTGGGGGGATGACAGGCGGGGCCCGCCTGTCATCTCTAACCCCACGGCCACGGCGACGGCGAGCTCATCGGCGAGGATTCCGGCCACGGCGACGGCAACAGAGGGCAGGGATGAGCTCAGTGTCGTGTTGCGGTTGCTGTGGTGGTGGTGCGGCACGGCGGGGAGTCCTGGTTCACCGGCGGCGAGGTGGGACGGCGGAAGCTCGTCGGAGGGTCGTGGTCGAGGTCGTTTCCGACTGCCACAGAGAGGGGAAACGAGGGGGAAAGAGTCAGTGAGGTGCGGCGGTTCCGAAACGGGTGGAAGGAGAAGCAGGGGAGGCCTGTACCTCGAGATCGCCGGCGGCCCGACGCGGCGGAGCTCCGGTCGATCCCGAGCACTGGGACGTCCTGGGGAGGAGTGGAGGGTGCTGGGGGTCTCAGTGGAGAGGTGTGAGGCTGGTGATGGTGCTGGAGAGGCTCGGGAGGGCCTTATATAGCCGCGCCCGTGGTTCACCGTGGACCCGTGCACCGGCGAGGTTGCAGGCGAGGCTAGAGAGGGTTCTGGAGCCTGGGAACACGCCGGGGAGGTCCGTGGACTAGCTCCACGTCCAGCTGAGGGGATAAGAGGAGCGGGGGAGCGTCAGAGGAGCGCGCGCGTGTGAAGCAGAAGAATGTCTGAAGCGGGCGGCCGGTGCGCGTGCGACGACGTTCACTGGAGGGCGCAGGAGGAGGGGGGACAGCGCCGGGGAGGTCGCGGACGTCGAGGCGCCTCGACTGGCGCGAGGGGGAGGCCCGAGGCTGTCGGGGATCGGCGATTAGCTGGAGCCAGCGTGCGGAGGGCACTGTTCGCGCGCTCCAGAGCGTGCGTATTGCTGGCATTAGCGTGCTCTCGCCGGTTTGGTCCGATCCAGCGTGTCCAATAGTGTCCTGGAGATGCAGAGAGAGAGGGAGAGGGCTGGTAACATGGTGGAAACCTGCTGTACAGCAAGGTAAAACTGGGGTATCACCCTTCAATCATGGAGCTGAGGTGCTGGGGGAGTTACTGGAGGTAGCTGGTAACTCAATGAGCCTATGGTCAGAAGTGGAGGCCATGGAGAAAAGAAAAAGTGATCAAGTTGAGGGTTTTAGAAACTCTGCAGAAGGTGTTTGATTTGTGTTTGGTCAAGTAAATGAAGTCCACTTTACATGGCACTTGACAGGGTTGAAAGACATGAGAAAATAGGGTGCTTCACAAAATTTGGGCTCATTTGTAGAAACTAGCCAATGTAACTTTGGTGAACCCTAGAAATCAACAGAAACAGTTTCATCTTGATTGAGTCAAGCTAATCATCTCCCCTTGATGCACCACTTGGTGTAGCATCATCATTTGGGGTATTGATCATGCCCACAAAGTTTGAAGCTCCAGATAAAAAGTTGGTAATGTAAAGTTGTTCAAATTTGCATTTGAACAGAAAGGGTTTTGAGGTGATCTGATCAAGTTGCTCTATCCCAAATCTTGTGTCATTTGGTCTAGATGCCTTATTAGCTCATTCTAGCATGTGCACCAAGTTTGAGAGCATTTGGACAAGTTTGGCAATGTAAAGTTGCTCAAACTTGAAATATGGACAAAATGGTTGTGAAGAGGTTTGAGGATGTTTTCTTGCTTCCCAAGGCATGGGACTTGGCAAGAACATCAAATATGTCATATATGACATGATAGAATTTCCCTGGAATTTTTGGAGAAAGTTCCCTTTGTAAATATTTCAAAAGCTTGAAATATCCAGAAAGGGTTTTAGAGGGTTTAGCCCATTATTTTGAACATGACCAAGTGTTGAAACTCTTATATATGGACAATATATGTCCTATGAGTCTCTCTGAATTTTGGCAAATATTTTTGAAATAGTTAAATAATTTTCTCCTATTAAAGACCATTTCCGGCCTTAAGAAAAAGCTTTTAAATAAAATAGGAAAATAACTTTTAAAATTATACCTTTGTGGTTTCTGGGAGTCCTATGACTACTAGGTCTCAAATAAACCTTTTGAAATAATTTTCTCACCCTAAATCAAGTACTTGCAGTGCAAATCTCAATTCAGGGGTTTTTGGAAAACTAAATTTATAAAATACTTTTTGGCCAAATTAATTTTGTAAGAAAATATTATACTGTTATGTAACACTTGGCATGATCATTGGGCAGAAGTTTGAGTATAGAGATGAAATCTACAAGAGATCATAGTTGACTTTAATGAGCACAAGAAATAACACATGAAGGAAACTCAATTCCAAATAAAAGCCAAATGATGCTAAAAAAAATTGCTGGTCCAAATTTTCATGCTTCAAAGTTACAAATAACATGTTACAAAATGCAGGGTGTGACAAGCACCATGGCCACGAAAACCTGGTATGCCACATCATTCTCGGAGAGACGCCGCTTCTCCATATAAAGAACACAGTCATGCAGACTCTGCATAGCGTCGGTTGCAGCATTGAGCAGATTAGTCGGTAGCATCGGCCTACCCTCCACATGCACCCTCCTCGAGATATCCTAAGGTATTGGTGGCCCATCCTGAGCAAGAATCGTACTCTGTGTCGGCTGGCTCGCACCCTTGTTATCTTTTCTTTTCTGTCCCTTCTGCTTCTTCTGCTGTAATGGGATCGAGTTCTGCTCAGAGACCACCCTCTTGAGTGTGTTGGGGCTGATAATATTTCGCACCTCGGCTATTTGACTCTCGGTGAAGGCGGCAGCTGGAGGCGTCTCCTGAGGACTGAATGCCAGATGACGCCTGTTGCAATTGGGTTTCTCCGTGGTACCAGCTAGATCGCGATCGTCCTTTGTAGGGTTGGGTTTTTGAGAAGGAAGCCCCAAGAATTTGTCACCGTACCCATGTTCGCTGATGTACTTGTCGACGTTGGGAAATGTACCGTCGTCGTTGTCGTCTGGATCTTGTGCCATATGCATGTCCGGATCAGCTGACGGCGGTAGCGTTGGGGCGGTCTTGCCATGGCTTGGTGCCGGCACGACTGTTGGTGTTGTATATGGGGTGGTGTCCCCCCCCCACCCCAAATGAATCTGGCTCTTCGACCAAAGCATGGACCAGTTTAAGCAGGCGTTGAGGGTCATCACATCATCTTCGTCAGCCCTAGGGGGTCGATACGGAGGTAACAAGTCGTCGCAGCCCCACTGCACCCGAACCAGTTGAACCCTATACATAGTGGGTTGCATCGGAGTACCGTGGAACACGCGGTTGCCTGGTTCAACGATTTTGGCCTTGGCGACATCGATCAACTCGCCATCCACGAAGTGCAAGAGAGTCCATGGAACATTGGTAGCGCCCTGCGAAAACATGTAGGCCGGCAGGGATGCCTAGTCAAAGGCAAGGAGATGAAGTCATTGGCCGAGGATTAGTTACCGTGATGGCGTCGAGATCGGCTAATGTCGAGGCACTGCCAACGGTGGGCGTGAAATTGACGGAGGGGCAGCTTGCTGCCGAGGTGTCGGCCAGCGTATTCTTCCCACACCCGGGTGCATTAAGCTCCAATGCCGGCGCCAACGCCGGAGACACCAATGCCACCTCCGTCGGAGACACCAATGTCGGCGCGTTGTGCGAGTTGCTTCTCGTGAAGCTGGTAATCAGAGGCGTCCCCTATTGACCGCCCGCAATCCACCCCCACAGCCCCTCAAGCAAGGAAGGCATAATGGCGGTGATTGTCGCTCCCACTTTGTCTCGCACTTTCTCTTGGACCATCTCCGGAATCCGCGCCACATGGTCCTTAAGTTCTTTAACCTCGCGCTCCTGGCTTTCTGTCTTTCTCTCCTTTCGCCCAGCCATATAGTATTCCAACCATTTCGTGGACAAGCCTTTGCCGGCCACACGACCAGCTGACGACGACATACTGAACTTATCCTTGTGTTCCATTACGTTCAACACCCTATTTAAAGTGGTGTCCCAAGGGCCAGATGGGGAGCCCGCGCTACTGCTTTCAGTTTCCTGTGCCAGAACAAGCTTGGCTTTCTCTCGGGCGGCAGCTCTTGCGTTACCCGTCTTCTTGAGAAGCAGCTCTTGAATATGAGGGTCCTGCAACCAGCCCATCGATGGTCCATCGTCGTCTCCTCCGGCATCTTCATCTTCATGATCATGTATGGCATCTTCTACATTATCACTATGACGTGCATCTACTTTGTGATCATGTCCTGGAGACTCTCCGTCTTCTCGCCCGCCCTCGCCGTTATTGTCTTGCTGCCCTTCCTTATTTCTTGGCCGGACCCCATGGACAACTTCATAATCATCTTCATCACCTTGCCACCGATAGCCATCCATGAAACCACGCACGAGCTGGTGGTCCCGCACCTGTCTGGAATTCGGGTCCATAAGGCTCTTCAGCTTGCAAGATCGACACAGACATCTTATCTCCGTCTTGTTCTTTTGAAGCATCTCGGCCTTTGCGGAGCTCAAAAACCTATTCACGATGCCTTTGGTCATCGTGCGGACCATGGTCGCCTGCGGGGTAGAGCAAAATGATATTTTAGAACCAAAAAAAACTTTTGCATGACATTGCCTAAAAATAGGACCAAAAAGAATGCATAGTGCCAAATTCTCGCCGAAACGGAAATCAATCAACATTCCGGGAAAATATTGCCTACTATCGCATTTCAAATACCGGTACCTGCAAACTCGAACATATGCAACACCAGAAACATACGTAGATCTAGGCCATAAAAAGTGTGTATGTTGGAGGGAGAAAAAAGTAGATCTAGAACATAAAGAAAGCTGTCCCCTTACTTACCTATGAAAAATAGGAAATTTAACCACTTAATTTGGGTGAATCTATGGTGCAAAGGAGGTGAGGAGGAGGAGGTAGCCGAGACCAAGCTAGAGGGTGGAGAGAATGAAGTGGGGAAAGTGAGTGTGTGGTAGCTAGGGTGGCTATCAAATAAATATCTGCTCTTAGGTTACCAATGGTGCACCCCCTAAGAAGGCCCCATAGGTAACCACGGTTACTAATGGCGCATCCCCTAAGAATGCGCCATAACTAGTTCTGAAAAAATTCAAAAAAAAATTTAGCAGTGGCGCACCAGGGTACAGTTTGCCATTACTAGTTAAACTAGTATTGGCGCACTATACCCTGGTGCGCCACCGCTAAGTCTGGGAAGGGGTGTGGGGGGGGGG
>LR738712.1:220320244-220336629 GCA_902687465.1 Secale cereale
GGGGGGGGGGGCACCAGGGCTCCAGGCGCCCTGGCGGCGCGCCCCCCCTGGGCCGCGCCAGGGGGGCGCCTGGGCCCCCCGAGGCTCCTCCGATGCCCCCTTTGGCATATATTTAAAGCGTCTCCCGAAACCCTCGAGGGAGGAACTCTTTTCGCGATCTCATCTCTGTTCCAACACCGCCGCCGCTTCCAAGATCGGGAGCACCATGAGAACTCTTCCCGACACCCTGCCGGAGGGGAGGATCACCACCGAGAGCCTCTCCACCACCATGGATGCCTCCCGGATGAGTTGTGAGTAGTCTCCCTTGGACCATGAGTCCATGACCAGTAGCTATGTGATGTTCGGTGGATGATTAGTAGTAGATATTGATGGATTTCGGTCTACTTACTTTGGCGTACCGCCCATGCTTTGAACCTCAACCTTTCTTGCAATGTAGTCAGCATTGCTTTGCGCACATGGTCCTGTCAATTGCCCAACTGTAATTCGTTTACCTCGCATAGCTGTTTTATCGTCTTTTGGGAGAGAGACATCACTAGTGAACATCATGAGACTCCGGTCCATATTACCATCATTGATCACATCCGCTATTTACTTTTCGCTATTATTTACTATTGCAATTATATTTATCACTACTATCACTTGCGTTTAATCCTTTGTGAACTACAAGGCCGGAGGGATTGACAACCTCTCTGTACTCGTTGGGAGCAAAGTTATTTGTATCTATCTGCAGGTCCACGTTGATAGCTAATATCTGGCGCCGTAGCAGTTGACACCTTCTTGTTGAACCTAGGAGTCTCTGGGGATTCGATCCTTGGTATCTTTGCCAAGGGAAAAACTTCCGCAACACTACATCTCACACCTTCCACTTGGGGTAACCAACGAGGGGCGAGAAGCCTAGCAAGAGTTTTTCTGGCGCCGTTGCCGAGGACTCCACTCTTCAAGATAGGGGAGTGGCACGCTATATTTTACCTTTGCTTTTAGTCTTGTTAGTTTACCTTTCAGTTTCTTCTTTAGTATTTTCTTTTATCGAAAATCACAAAAATAGTTATCTTGCTTGCTTGCTATTATGGGTTCCACCAAAAACACTAGATGGGAAGAGTACACCCCTTCTTCCATTATGCCAATCACCACTTTCGGGATCTACAAAAGTAATAAACCTTGTGATTATGTTAGTCTTGATGGAGGGTTATGCCCATGGCATGGTCTTCCCGGAAAAGAGTATGAGCCTCAGTTTAAAATTACTCCTAAGCTTCCCCAAACTTAGGAAGACGTTCAAACTCTTATAATAGAGAGCGATTCAAACAAAGAGGATGACACTACAATTCTGACCAATAATGATAAAATTGATTTTGATAATTGTAGTATTTCAGAAGTTGTCACCTTTCTGCAAGGAATGGCCAAAGATCCCCACAGTAGCAGGCTTAATCTTGCCTTCACAGAGCATGTCACTAATGCTCTCATCAAAGCTAGCGAGGAGAAACTTAGAGTAGAAGCCTCCATACCTAGAAAGCTAGAAGATGGTTGGGATCCTATGATTAAAATTAAGATTAAAAACTTTTCTTGCTATGCTTTATGTGATATTATAGCTAGTACCTCCATTATGCCCAAAAGACTATATGATATGCTTAAATTAAAACCTTATGATTCTTGTTCTTTTGGTGTTCGTCTCGTTGATTCTTCCATAAAGAAACCTTTGGGGAGGACCGACGATGTTCTTATCGTTGTCAATGATAATTATGTTCCCGTTGATTTTACTATTATGGATATTGAATGTGAGCCTTCTTGTCCAATTATTTTGGGACATCCCTTTTTACGCACCGTTGGTGCTATCATTGACATGAAAGAGGGGAATATAAAATTTCAGTTTCCTCTCAAGAAAGGGATGGAACACTTCCCTCGAAAGAAGATCAAGTTACCTTTTGAGTCCGTTGTACGGGCTAGCTATTCTTTTACTCTTGATAAAACTTGATCTATATGCATTATGCCTAGCTTAAAGGCATAAAAGAAAGCGCTTTTGGGAGGCAGCCCACATGAATAAATTTATTTTGCTTTTGTTGTGTCTTGATGTTGTTTACTACTGTAGCATCATCATTGTATCTTTGCTTTTCAATTTTGTGCCAAGTGTAGCCTCTGATTTCTAGAAAGTTCAAAAGTTGTGAGGTGCTGTCAAGGAAACAGATTCTGTCCTTGGATAGAAAAATTCGTATAAAATCACCAGATCATCTTTTTGGTCTGAATTTTTCGACAGCGTGCTCTATATAATTGTCTTTCGTGCGTCTGTTCTGAGTTTTTTGATTAGAGTTGCAGAAGTGCCCCGAACAAATCAATTACTACCTGTTGTTATGTTTTTCACAGATTCTGTCCTGTTTTGCTTTTCCTTCATTTTACAAACCAAGAGCTTGCTTTTTCTTTGCGAAAACCTTTTGGCAATCTTGAGAAACAGTAGACCTTCAGGAATATCTTTATTTCCAGCAAGGTATAATTATTTTATTATGGGTACTAACCTCGCTAATCAGATTATGATGAGTTATGTATGAAGGGAGTTTTCAAGTGTGAGGGAAGATGATAAAAAGATTCAGGAGTGTCAAGCGCTCAAGCTTGGGAATGCCCCCATGCACCCCCAAGAAATATTCAAGGAGACTGAAGCATCTAAGCTTGGGGATGCCCCCGTGCATCCCCTTCTCCATCAACATTATTAGTTCGTCTTTCGTTCCACTATATTTTAATCACTTCATGTGTTATGTGCTATGCTTGGAGCGTCTTGCTTTTAGTTTTCTTTAGTTTTTCATAACGAGTCGGAACTCAGCTTTCTTTATGTGGGAGAGAAACACGCTCCACTTCTACCTAGAACATAACATAGAATTTTCATGTCTATCCTTGTTGTGTGTGTTCTTTGTCTTTTAATAGCTACTATCATGTTCAGCTCTTAGCTTTCATGCTTATCTTTTCAAGAGCTTTTGTTTAGTTGGTTGCTTGAACTCTCTTTAATTACCATGCTCACCTTATTAAGAGAGTTTGCTTCCGTTGCATTGGTTGATATGTCTATGATAAAGATGCTATGTGCATGATGGCGCTTAGTAGTTCATGTTTTCTTATGGTTAGTCTCAAATAGCTGGAGGGTTCCCAATGTGTTATTGGAGTACCAACATGATTTGTTTGCCTATGATGTGGTATGGTTTAGTAATATCTTCCTTCGAGAATTTATTTTGATTGACTTGGCGTATGCTCACGCATATTTAAGACTGTAAAGAAAGTCTGTCAAGCCTTGATGATCTTTTGTTTCTGAGTAGCGATATAACTACCATGCCTGATTTAATGATGCTTTGTCGCTCTGCATGATTATGACCATCATTGCTCTCTTAGTTGGTCGCTCCTAGTCTTTTGCTAACCTTCGCCTGTACTAAGCAGACTGACTGCTTGTGCATCCACATCCTTTAATCCAGTTATGCCATATGAGTCCACCATACCTTCCTACATGGTATTTACCTGCCATTCCTAACGAAGACTTGCATGTGCCATCTCGAAATTATTCAAAGAAAAAGCATTCTTATTTTGTGCCTCTGTTGTAAGTTCATGAGGAAGTAGTGGTTAATTCATGACCTTTTTAAGTTGGACAAGCTTCACCCCGGGATTGCATGTATAATGTGCAAACCCATAATACGAGAAGGAACTGGCATTGAGTGCGCCCGGCTCAAAAAGATAATATAACAAACAAACCCTCCTTCACGCTTTGTTCATGAGAAATCAGAAAACTTTGGCAGTGATAAACAAAGGAGATTAAGAGGATGTGATCGTCCTCATTCGGGAGCCGTTCCTTGAAACTTGTCCATCTCGAAAAGTGATTGAGTTGTCTGCTAGCATTCGTTGACGAAACATGCATGATCTAAAATAAATTATTACCTCTGTTTTAAAGCCAAGAGCTCTGGTACATGTTTTGTCTTTGTTTCCGACTACGGGTTTTCAACCTTGCCAACAAAAGGCATGGTTCAAGAGTCTCCACCTTCTTTTAAAAGCACCAACTTCTGAGAGCATGATTGTCATTCTGAGTGTAATGTGCATTGTCCCAAAGTAGCATTGTCTTTTGCATTATTGTGATATCGTTTATTCTGAAATCATTGTATCTAGTCATCACTTAAACCTTGGAGGTGCCCCTGCATTTATGTTTTGCTTCACAAAAGGGGGCAAGCTAGATATCACTTTATCATATTTGCACATCATGTTCATTGCAAATCTATTTGATGTTTCAGTATCATATTGTAAAACTTTCAGTCCTTTGTGATTTTCTCATGAGGCAACTTAATTACTATAGATTCATTGTATCAGTAAGCTTTTGTCATATGACTATGAAAAAGTCCTATATGGTTAATAGCATGTCACCACAGAAATTATTCTTGTTATCATTTACCTACTCGAGGACGAGCAGGAATTAAGCTTGGGGATGTTGATACGTCCAAAACGTATCTATAATTTCTGCTTGCTCCATGCCTCTTTTGGGTGATATTGCTATGATATTTATACACTTCCATACACTTTTGATCATATTTGGACTAACCTATTAAGTCAGTGCACCCCAGTGCCAGTTTCTATTTTCGGCTGTTTTTGTATTTCAGGTTTTCACGTTACGAGAACTGCTAGGAAAAATCCAGAAAAATTATATAAAAAATCAGTTTTCCAGAAACTACCGTGCGCCCGAAGGACAGCCGGGGGGGGCACCAGGGCTCCAGGCGCCCTGGCGACGCGCCCCCCTGGGCCGCGCCGGGGGGCGCCTGGGCCCCCCGAGGCTCCTCCGATGCCCCCCTTTGGCATATATTTAAAACGTCTCCCGAAACCCTCGAGGGAAGACCTCTTTTCGCGATCTCATCTCTGTTCCGCCGCCGCTGCCGCTTCCAAGATCGGGAGCACCAGGAGAACTCTTCCCGGCACCCTGCCGGAGGGGAGGATCACCACCGGGAGCCTCTCCACCACCATGGACGCCTCCCGGATGAGTTGTGAGTAGTCTCCCTTGGACCATGAGTCCATGACCAGTAGCTATGTGATGTTCTCCTCCCGTTCTTGTGCTTCACTAATTAGTCCTCGTGAGCTGCCCTACATGATCGAGGCACATATGTAATCCTTCTGCTATTGCTATGATGAGTTTGCTAGGATCCGATGGATTATGAGATTGTGTTCAGATTGTGCTTGAGTAATATATTTGATCTACCTCTTTTATATTTATGTTCGTAAGTAATTCTTGCATGTTCTCCGTTGTTATTTATTGCTTTGGCCAAGTAATAGGTAGTGACTCCAAGAGGGAACGTTATGCTTGATTGTGGGCTCATGCCCCTTGATGACTAGTTTGAGTGACAGAAACATGAGTCTAGGGGATGTGCTGTTGCCACAAGGGGGAAAACAATGGTGCTTGTGCCCGCGGGTGCAAGGATTGTTTACTTTACGCAAAGTTCTTTTAATGCAGTTGTTTGTTGCATTGAGTTTACACTATGGGTGGGACTCGCAACTTAATACCAGCGAGATGTTCTGGATAGATATCTCAAGGTGGATGATTAGTAGTAGATATTGATGGATTTCGGTCTACTTACTTTGGCGTACCGCCCATGCTTTGAACCTCAACCTTTCTTGCAATGTAGTCAGCATTGGTTTGCGCACATGGTCCTGTCAATTGCCCAGCTGTAATTCGTTTACCTCACATAGCTGTTTTATCGTCTTTTGGGAGAGAGACATCACTAGTGAACATCATGAGACTCCGGTCCATATTACCATCATTGATCACATCCGCTATTTACTTTTCGCTATTATTTACTATTGCAATTATATCTATCACTACTATCACTTGCGTTTAATCCTTTGTGAACTACAAGGCCGGAGGGATTGACAACCTCTCTGTACTCGTTGGGAGCAAAGTTATTTGTATCTGTGTGCAGGTCCACGTTGATTGCTAATATCTGGCGCCGTAGCAGTTGACACCTTCTTGTTGAACCTAGGAGTCTCTGGGGATTCGATCCTTGGTATCTTTGCCAAGGGAAAAACTTCCGCAACACTACATCTCACACCTTCCACTTGGGGTAACCAACGAGGGGCGAGAAGCCTAGCAGTTCCCAGTGAGGTAGCCATCTGCTCTCCGCCCATTGCCCGTACTGCATGCTGGTGGTCGTGGTTCCCGACTATTGGTAGCAAGAGTAAATGGATTAGTAACTTGTTTCTCAGTGTCGAGCATTGTAATGACGATAACGGTATGTAACTGCACCAATTGCATCTATTTTTTACTCTATAATTATGTGCAATTGGCATAGGCGAATCAAGATAGTACACTGAATGTTAGCATAAAAAGTACATGACCGAGTCAGTTTTATTGCTTAAATATTAGTCAAGTCAAAGAACAACATCTCTATAGCATGTAGAGTTAATTTGCAAGGCATGGAATGTTTAAAAATAATTGAACTAAGCAGCTACGTATTGCTTTTTATTGGCAAAAAAAGGTTCATTGGTTCAGGCCTCTATTGTTTCTGTTCTAATACGTAGCTGCTTTGGGAAGACATCAGTATAAATAAAGCCTAGAAATATAGTACAGATGCAAATATATCCTACATACAGAGAAAAAATCATGTCATCTTGCAACTTCTAAACACACTAAAAGGCTAAAAGCATACCTCTGTAGATAATTGACCATGATACCTCCACTTTGTTCAATGCCCTTCTCGGATTGGTCAGCCATCCAGTTTATTCTCTCAACCATCTACCATAAAATAATAGTGGTTTCAGCTATTACAAAATCACCACTGAATTGTTTCAAATACCGGTCATGAGTTCCACAACAACATTAGTAGAGTATTTCCTAAAATAACCAGTGAGCCATAGTTACAATGGCTTGTGCAGGTAGTAGTGAATTTCAATTACACATGATGCAATCACATGACAAACTGAGACATTCAGATGCAAACTACCCTCTACACTTTGAAATAAGTCATTTGGGGTGCAGAGACTTACTTAAATGGCAAGTAGCTTGGTGTTCAAGTTGTGGGAGTAGTGGAGAATGTAGACTGGTCGCAGAGTAAGAAGAACCAGTGCATATTCAGTTCCTAGTGGACTCACCAGGTGTCGACTGAAAAATGGCTCATGTGCCAAGAAAGTAAGCTGATACATATTTAAATTGTTTGTGATAAACTAAACCTTCATTAAGATGATGGGCTAGTTGAACCGGTCAACAAAAAGGAAACCATGTACAAGCATCATGATGGAAAAATGATGGATCCATCCATTCCATTTGCTGACTTACCATGTCATATCCTTAAATGGCTTGCATAAGATAAATGAGGGCCATCGGTGCCAGCGGAATGCCTCTAGCACAATCTGAAAATAAAATAATGAAGCTTATCATCATATAATTATATGTTGGTGATCAAACTTGCATGGAGGCACATACTGAATCTAAAGGTTTAGATAGTTGTGTTTTTGTTCTTCTATTCAGATTAGCCAAACAAAGGTGAAGACATGACATTAATCATAACCATCTTGTAGATCAGAAATCAAGCTTAAATGTCAACAATAAGATCCAGTGATAAGTTCCCAAGGTTTACATAGGATTTAGGGTGTAATATTCAGATGGTCAAGACAAGTGTTAAAACAGGACACCAGACCAACAATTTCATACATGTGCATTCATTTTCCCAGTGACATATATATGCCATTGTTTCGATGACATTTTTTAGGTCTGTGTCTTTCTCGTGTCTCCAAATTAAAATCAAGGTTTACTTTTATAATAATTTCTTGCACTTCACATACCAACAAAAGTATTACTTGATGCCTGAAAAATTAGTCACACATCACAATTAACCAGAAAAAGTAAGTGAAAAATTTCACACAGAACTAATGCATTAATAGTCTGCAATGAAAACAATAGTGCATCAACTTTAGAGTTAAACCAGATCCATAACAGAGTAACTAATTTTTTTTTCATATCCATAGCATTTTTTGAGAAATAAAGTATCACATAACACACTACAGCTTGTCAGACAAAACTAATAGATACAACCAACTAGGCAGGCATATGAGAATGGCATAAGGATGAAACATACCACGTACAACAGAAACGGAGGTACATGCCAATATGCAAACTTATGTAGTCGCCTAGTGTGCGCGTTGCTGTTGGTGATGAGCAGACAAACTTTGCACCTTCAATGAGACATCGCGCTATTGGTGGTGGCCTGGGCGCATGGTTGAGCTTGTTGGAGACGAGATCCTTCCATGAGAGGAGGGAGGGGAGGGCGCTGTCTTCGACTTTTCGTGAGGGATAGCGGTGGTTGGTAAATGCCCCAGCCGATGCGGTTGTCGGTGGCCGCGGCACTAAGGATGGCATGCAGCGATGGGGTTATGGGATCTAAGATATGCTCACCGCAATCGGTGGGGACTCGGGCCAACGAAGATGCCCATGTGGTGGCAGCGAAGGGGCCAGGGAAGGCAGGCGATGGAGGGGGCGGGAGCTCCGGGCTATGCCCGCCGATGGCAACAGGGACAGGTCCGAGGACGGCGGCGGCGGAAATTGGGGGAAGTGGTGGCAGCGGAAATTGGGGGTAGGGGCGGGGGCAGATAGGGTTAAGCGAGTGGATGTGAGGCTACGGCCTTTGGGGGTACTTGGCCAAGGTGAGGTGAAAACTGGGCCGCCCGCAGCAAATTTTTTTGGCTCTCGCAACTAATTCACGCGGCAATTGTTTGGCCTTGCTTTGTTTGACACGTGTCCACATACTCCCACACTTAATTTTTGTCCATACATCCTACCTACGCCGACATATATTATGTTGTTAAGCACATACCTACGCCGACTGAAAAACTATCAGGACGCCCACATCTACCGACAGATGATATGTCACTAAGTGGTTACCGACATATACATTGTCGTTGCATGATTTCCGACACATAGTTTGTCGATAATTATGTACATTGGCTCATATATGATCTGATTACAAAGCTTCAAAGCTATGCCAACATATTTTCTGTAGAGATTAAAAGACCTTTGCCCACAGAAGTGTGTCACCTAACCTCTACCGTGGTGTAGTGTGCCTAGATACATACTTGATCCTTTTTTCCTCTGGAGTGGTAAGCAAAATATACCTACTGGTACAATTGATGTTCCCTCCATACATCGATAGCCAATCCATACCTAGTATCACATCCAATCCTTGTGACTCCAAAACTATCAGGCCTGAGGGGAAAACATGGCGTCCAATGGTCAATGGTACTTGAAAACATCGTTGATGTGCCATATACTCTGCTCCTGGGGAACTTACTAACATGGGGGTCTCAAGGACTTGGGTTGGAACTTATATCTATTCACGAATCCCCTTGAGATGTATGAATGCGATGCACCAGTACCGAAAAGAACTACTGCAGTAAATGACTTAACCAAAAACTTACCGACAACTACATCAGGCTGTTCTTCAACCTCCTCCACGGTCACGTGGTTCACTTGTCCTTTGTTGAAAGGGTTGGGCTTCTTGCAAGCGCTTCCATTGTCGTTCGCATTCTTGGAGCCATTGTGGTTGTGAGAACTTCCTCCATTATGGTTGTGGCCTCCAGGGTTATGGGTGTATCCTCCTGGGTTCGGAGTGAAACGAGGCTTCTGTTGGGCTCCAGAATTATTCCTTCCTTGTCCATACTTCCTTTTGCGGCTCTCAATCTGTTGCTGCTTCCCTTCAATCATAAGTGCCTTATCTACCAACTCCCGGTAGTTGTTGAAGGTTGCCACCATCAACTGTATGCTCATCTCATCATTCAGCCCTTCCATAAACTTCTCTTGATTCGCGGCATCTGTGGCCACATCATAAGGGGCATAACGAGATGGAGTACTAAACTCATCTACGTACTGAGCCACAATATGATTTCCTTGGCGCAAGTTGCGAAACTCTCGCTTCTGCATGCTCATGGCTCCAGTTGAGACATGGGCAGTGCGAAAAGCTTGCTGAAACTGATCCCGAGTGACATTGGCTACAGGGAAAGTGGCTGTGTAGTTCTCCCACCATGCTGCTGCTGGTACAGCCAACTGATGGATGGCAAAACGCACCTTCTCAGCATCCGTGTAGTTTGCGGTGGTCAACTCCCTTCCAATCTTGCGTAGCCAGTCATCAGCAACTATTGGTTCAATGCTGCTAGAAAACACCGATGGTTGCAACCTTAGGAAACTTGTCAGGTTGTCCAGGCGTGGTGGTGGTGGAGGGTTGTTGTTGTTGTTCTGATTGTTCTGGACAAGAAGTTACATCAAGGTGTTCTGGTGTTGGATCAACTGAGTGAGCTCAGGGGGAAACTGAAATCCGGGCTCACGTCTCGAAGGCATCTGATGGGTGTAGAGGGAACAGATTATAATAGAAATGAGGTCTAGAGGAAATTCACTACCCACATGCACATGAGACAAACACAATCATATCACACCAATCAATTTCAAGCAAGGGCATACAAAGATCTAACTTGCGTTACAAAAGTGCTCTAAATTCTACTTTATGGGGGAAAACTACTAGCCAGAGGGTGGTCATCTAGAAAATTTGATCGACGGAAGTGTCGGGGAAACTGATCGTCCACGAACACCTATGGGACCGGAGCCCCTTTTCGGTACGGCAAGGGGGCGAAGGATGCACAAAGAGCGGATCGAGGCGTGCACGCGAGCAGTTTACCCAGGTTCGGGCCGCGCGGAGGCGTAAAACCCTACTCCTGCCTTGGTTTGTATTGTGTTCTTGGCTCGGGAGCGAGAAGAACTACAGTGTTGATCGCTAGCAGCACCGAGCGTGAGAGTGATCAATGATCGGAACCCCCTCTACGTTGCGCATGGGCCTCCTTTTATAGGTCAAAGGGGTCACCAACAGGTGGCAGCGCAGTCGAGGGTAGAAATGTAAAAACGGTGGTAGTTGGAATAGTGTATGCATAGTGCTCTATACCTAACCCTGACGGCAGGGGACAAGGGCATTTAATGCCCGTCGCCGTCGCCCCAAACAGTGCAAAAAGCGTCCGTCAGGGCGTCTTCGTCCGCCACGAAGGTGGCCTCGTCATCGCGGCTCGCCACCGTGTACCCCAGGCTGCACAGCCTTCCGCCACGTGCGCCTAGTAGGGCCCCAGGGCGACGCGTGTGCGGATGCGCTGGAGCGCGGGTACCTACTGGAAGTTTGCCGCGGCAAGCACCTTGCTGCGGCCGCCATCTTGCTGCGCCCGTGAGCTTGTCGCTCTCCGGGCCTTGCCGGGGCGCGCGGCGCGTCACGGCAAGTTTCATGAAATGCCACGTTTGGCCTTCCCGGCAAGCTCCTCTTGCCAGGGGCTTGTGCAAAAGAAGTGGTCTTGAGCCTGGGGCGGCCTTCCCGGCAAGCTCCTCTTGCCGGGGCCTTGTCTCTTTAACTTGAATACTTTGTTCTTGAATGGCTCTAAAGGAAACACAGTGGGCCTTGGCAGACGCGCGGCAAGCCCTACCACGAGACGCTGCGACTGCCCGTGCACAAGTTCGGGATACTAAGGTACTCCTACTTTAGTACACCGACAGGAGCCCCCAGGTCTGGGCCACACACGGTGCCGAGCGCTGTTGGGCCAGGCCCAAAACATTGCACGGGCACACGCGGCCCACGGCGCGCCGTATCCCACTCCGTATCCACCGTGCCCCTCCCCAACGGCACGCGTCAATCGCGGCGTCGTGGGAGAGATCGTGGCTTGTTTCTTTAATGGGGAAAATGCGGAACGTCCCCTCCTCCCCCTTAAAAGCAGGGGAAGCAGGGGCAGTTCTTTCCATTTGCCCGTTTCTTCTTTAACCTCCAGAAACCCCCACCGCTCCCTTCCTCCCGAAGATCGAAAGAGAGCAGCGCTCCGCCCCCGTCCGCCACCGCCAGCACCTCCAGCGCCGTCGACTTCCCTCGCCGTCCCTTCCATGGCCCCGAAGAGCGACAAGGCGAAGGCCGCGAAGACTGCTAAGGCGCTGCGGCTAGCGTCAATGCGGAAGAAGATGGCGGTTTTTCCGCCACAGCTAAGCACGGAGGAGCTGAAGGAAAACTTCTATCTCTTCTGGTCGAGGGAGACCAAAGTGCATCCACGCACCAAGGTACTCCCTGCCGTGGCCTGCGACATGTTCCCGGGCGGATATGCCTTTTTTGCTTTGTTCTTCTATTGCGGACTCTGCCCGCCATATTCCGAATTCTTCTGCGATATCATGAATACCTACGGGTTTCATCTTCTTGACTTCACCCCAAACGCTGTCTTGAACATGGCCGTTTTCGCACATCTGTGCAAAAATTTCGTCGGAGTTTACCCCAATGTAGCCATCTTCCGCCATTACTTCATTCCTCGAGTCGAGTCTGGGTCTCCTCTGTCCGGCGGGATCTCTTGGATCTTTAGGCGTCATAATAAAGAGGCTTACTTGACGGGGGAGCTCCGCGGCAAGTGGGATGAGTGGAGGGCCAACTGGTGTTGGATTATGGAGGATGACCCACAGCAGTTCACTTCCCGACGCCAAGTTGCAATAGTGCGTGGCAATGACTGGAGTGACCTGGCCCCCGAGGACGATAAGCTGAAGATAGCCACCGCTAGGATTCTTCGCCTCCGGCAAGCCAACCTCACCGTAGGAGCTGTCGGAGCAGACTTTCTTCGCCGCCGCATCGCTCCCGTGCAGGAGACGAAGAGGGCTGCGTGGGAGTTTGATAACGCGGCGGACATTATGAGGCTGCACCCGGGCCTCAACTACAACTTCACGGTCATGGAACTCAACGGGATGCTCCGAGCGCTATTCAAGTATGACTCCGCCCATCCAGAGTGGTTTGCGCTGCCGCGGGGCGTAGTCCCGCTATGCTACAATTCGTCGCTCAGCGCTATCCACACGGCGATGCCGTGGTGTGACTCCCATGGGATTGACCCCACTTGGCGGGAGCCTTCTGGCGAAGCCGTGCAAACGTTCTTCGACAACTTGGTGGAGCAGCCAGTCAAGTCTGACGAGAAGAGAGGCCTCACCCGCGATACCACCGACCAGGAGATGGCGTATATTGCCACCAGGTTGGAGGAGGCAGCTGCAGCCAGGGCCGCGGGCGAATTTGGATATACTTTGGAGGAGGCGGATGCAGCGGAGGCGGTAAGTCTGGCCGAGGAGGAAGAGTTCCTCAAAGTGGCAAAGCTTGCCGGGTAACCTGCTGGGACAAGCGAGGCCGCCGAGCAAGGCACAGAGTCGAGCGGGCCCGCTGAGCAGGGCGTCGGATCAAGCTATCCTGCCGAAGACTCAGGCGGGTCACTGAATCTCGACTCCTCTTCTTCGTCCTCGGGTAGTTCACCGCCACCGGCAAGTCCTCCGGGTCAGACGAGGAGGCGCCTTCGCAAGGCCGCTGACGCGGCGAAGCGGCAGGCGGGCTAGCAGCCGCAGCGCCGCCCGACACGCGCCACCACGGCGAGCAAGGCCGCCAAGGGAGTGCCTCGCGCTTCAGCAGCGGCTGGAGGAGGTTCTTCTCGGGCTGGGGCTAACGCTCCTGCTGCCCCTCGGGCCTCGGCGACAACCGGAGCGGGGTCTTCTCAGACCACCGTCCCTGCTCCCACCAAGCGGCCGAGGGAGCCTACCCCTCCAGCTCCTCGTGCCGGGACGCGCGAGGCGGACTTTGATTTCTCCGTGCTCAGTTCTGACGAGGCGGAGGAAGAGTAAGTACTGGCAACTCTTGTTTCCTTTGATTTTTATTGCTCTTGTTTTGAATTTCCTTTGCCTGATTCTGATTTTGTCTGTCCTCCAGGACCCTGGCCCAGAGGGCGGCGAAGAGGGCCAAGATCCCGGTGGTCGATCTTGAGGATGAGCCCGTCGCAGCAGCAGGGGATGTGCCTGCAACAAGATTGCCGGACCAGGCAACTGCTCCTCAGAGCAGCCCCCAGCGCAGCCCCCAGCGTGAGGCTTCTGTCTATTCTCCGCTTCGTCGGGCGCGCGTGGGCTTCCTGTCCTTGTTGACGTTTCGTTTGTTTTGTTGACTTCCGCAGAAGCAGAGCAGCAGCCCCAGGAGCGCCAAGAGATTTCTCCAACGAGCCGCACGTCTCGACCTCTCCGCCAAGGAGGAGCTCCCCGGCGAGGGAGGATACTCCGCCAAGGGCGAGTACTCCGCCAAGGGCGAGCACCCCGCCAAGGGCGAACACTCCGCCAAGGGAAGGCACCCCGCCAAGGGAAGGCGCCAGCGGCCCTCCGCCGGCGGGAGCTACCACCACGCCGCCGAGGGAGAACTCCCCAGCAAGGAACCCCATCGAAGAGGAGGTCCGCGCAGGTAAAATCCTTGGACTTTTCTTTTTCTGAATTTCTCTTTTTGGATATTTGCTTGACTATTTTCTTTCTTCTTTTTCTTCTGTCAGATCCGTCCGTCGCAGAGCCGATAGAGACAGAGGCCACCACCGAGGAGGGTGCGCACGACAACACCGGCGACGTCGCAGCCGACGAAGGGGCGGTCGGTGCTCACGAGCCTGCCGCCAACGAGACCGCCGAGGCTGCTGGCGTGGCAGCTGAGGGGGAATCCAGCAGTCGCACTGACGGCCCTGAGGCCGCAGGAGCGTCAGACGCTGCGCCGGTTGCCGACCCCTCTGCTGCCGCGGCTGAGCCCGACGTCTATCTAGAGGCTGGCAATGCAGTCTTCATCCAGCTCCCGTGGGCGTCCACGTCAAGGGCGCCCGCGGAGGGAGAGGTCTTTGATGGGGAATTCCTCGTCTCCGCCGGGCTGAAGTTCGTCGACGCGCCCGGCAGCAGTAGCGAGCCCGAGGAGGAGCGGCTTCTACGGAGGCTTCTGGCCCTGTACCGCGCCAGGCAGGCCAAGTTGGAGTCCCGAGATGCTCTGGCCGCCAAGGCGGGCACTGACTTGGAGAAGCACGCTGAAGAGCTCCGGGCCGCCAACCAGGCGGCTCTCCGATCCTTGGCGGAGGAGCGGGAGCAGCTAGCCGAGGCGCATCAGGCGTTTATTCTTGAGAAGGCCGAAGCAGATGAGCAGCAACGGCTCGCCGCCGAGGAGTTGTCCCAGCGAGAAGGCGAACTAACGCAGCGGAAGGTCGACCTCGACAGCCACGAGGACGACCTTGCCGCGCGCGAACAGTCTCTCGGCGGGGCTCTGCAGGAGGCGAAGGACGCTGCTGCAGCTGCTGAGACCGCCAAGAGAGACTTGGAGTAGAGGGTGGCGCAACTGGAGGTCCACTTGAAGACGAGCGAAGAGAAGGTTGCCGCACTTGCGTCGGAGAGGGAGAAGGACACCCACAGTCACTCCGAGCTGCAGGTCCGCCTCTCCGACAAGGGCAAGGAGCTTGCCGTCGCCAAGGACTCCATCGCCGATCTGGAGTTGAAACTTTCCACCCTAACCGCATCGCTCGACGGCGCCAGAGAGTGGGAGACGAAGCTGAAGGAGGATCTCAGGGGCGAGAGGGCACTTTTGGAGAGTGCCGCTATCTCCAAAAACAACTTCAAGCTGACGGTGGAGCACTGGACCGAGGGGCTTGTTGCCGCCGCTGCCGATATTGACCAGGAGTTGGCGGGGCTGGGGACGGAGCACCTCGGGTAATCCACCGACGAGAATCTCCCTCACAGCGCCAAGCTGAGCTTGTTCTTCAGGGGAGTGGCACCGGCCCTCCGGCAGCTCCGGGAAAGGATCCCCACGCAGCTGGCGAACGAGGCGCGCTGGCTCTGCACGGGCGTCTTGGAGAAGGTGCTGATGAAGATAGTGTTCCGCAACCCGGGACTCAACCTCAACAACGTCCTCAGGACCTTGCCGCCCGACGTCGACCAAGAGACGCTCAAGGCCCTTGTCGCACCTCTCGTGGCCAAGGTGGGCAAGATCAAGAGAGTCGAGGGCGACCGTGCAGATTAGGCTATCTTTCCTTCTGCTTCCTTTGTCGCTGCCAACCGTGCTATGAACAAAAATCTATTAGAACAACGACAATTCATTTTGTAACATAACTTTATTTTGGGTAGTTAATGCAATGTTATTTCCTTTAGTTGACTTCTTCGCTTTGTATGCTTTTACCCTACGCTTTTAGGGAACTCGCCGGCAAAGGGACCCTTGCCGCGAGCGCTGAGTGCGGAACTTCAGTAGCCTGCTGGCAGTGCCGTTGCCGACAAGAAACCTTGTCGCAGCTAGTCGCAGCACACTTATATTGTTGAGCGAACTCGAAAACGAAGTAAGGGCGCGACATTTTTCGCAGCACGCTTAAGCCGCTGAGCGTGCTCGAAACAAAGTAAGGGCGCGGCTAGCCACGAGTTGGTTCCTTCGTGCACAGGTTTTCCATACAAAGTGCGGTCGTTCAAGGAAGATAACTTTAAAATTTAAAAAATTTGATCACTCAAACTTTGGCAACTTAGCTTTTGTGTCGTTTGCTTCCCGGCAAGGCAAGGCTTTCTTGAACGGCACTTGGTCCATACCACTGTCTCCTTCCCCCCC
>LR738712.1:220336682-220348355 GCA_902687465.1 Secale cereale
CCCGGCAAACTTGTGCGCGAGGAAGACTTCTTCTGTTTGAGAGAAAAGAAAAGGGAGGAAACATAGACATGGAGCCTTGCGGCTCGTTATTGCTTACCGGGGATGCGTGCTGCACAAGGTTTCATATAGTATATGCAAGAAAAATAAAAAGGCATGAAATGACTAGTTGTGCGAGGCACATAAGTTTTACTGATGCACGGGGTCTGCGCCCGGCTTTGTACAAAGGTTTACATGCAACAGCGGCAAGACTTGTACAAAAAGTGGTTGCCGGAGCGGATGCGGCAACCGCGCCTTATGGGTAAAACTTGCGAAGGTGCTCAATGTTCCAGGAGTTGCTCACCGGTAAGCCCTCTTCAGTCTCAAGGCGGATAGCGCCAGGCCTTGTGACTTGTCTCACCCGATAAGGGCCTTCCCACTTTGGCGTCAACTTGTTGGAATTCTTGGCGGACTGAACACGCCGAAGAACAAGGTCGCCTTCCTCGAGACTTCTAGCTTTAACTTTGCGGCTATGGTAGTGGCGCAAAGCTTGCTGGTATGGAGCAGCTCGTACAGCGGCCTGAAGACGGTCCTCCTCAAGGAGCAGTGCGTCATCTTGCCGCAGCTGCTCTTGCTCGAGCTCATCGTAAGCGAGCACTTGAGGCGACCCGTATACGAGTCCAATGGGGAGAACTGCCTCTGCTCCATAGACAAGAGCAAAGGGTGTCTGTCCATTGGCTCGATTTGGTGTCCGCCGGCAACTCTTCAATCCAGTTTCTTCCGCACTTGTGCAGCCTGTCGAAAGTCCTTGTCTTGAGCCCGCGCAGCACTTCAGCGTTTGCCCTCTCCGCTTGACCGTTTCTTCTCGGGTGAGCAACAGAAGCGAAGCAGACCTTGGCGCCAAGGTCTTGGACATATTGCATGAAGGTGCGACTTGTGAATTGTGTGCCATTGTCGGTGATGATCTTGTTAGGGATTCCGAAACGGCAAACAATCGACCTGAAGAACTTGACTGCTGATTGTGCGGTCACCTTTCTCACTGGTTCCACTTCCGGCCACTTTGTGAACTTGTCGATGGCGACGTACAAGTACTCAAAGCCCCCGGCTGCGCGGGGAAAGGGGACGAGGATGTCGAGCCCCCAGACCGAAAATGGCCAGGACAAAGGGATCGTCTGGTGAGCTTGAGCTGGCTGATGTATCTGCTTGGCGTGGAACTGGCACGCTTCACACTTGGTTACTTGTGCAGTCGCATGCTGGAGGGCTTCTGGCCAAAAGAAACCTTGCCGGAACGCCTTGCCGGCAAGTGCTCTTGCGCCAATGTGGTGACCACATATGCCTCCATGTATCTCTGCCAACAGCTTTTGCCCATCTTCCCCGGGAATGCACTTCAATTTGACACCGTTGAGTCTTCTTCTGTATAGTTCATCGCCGACAAACTGATACATACTTGACTGCCGGGTTATTCTCTCTGCTTCTTCTGGCTCTTCGGGAAGTTCTCCTGTTTGAAGGAAGCGGACAATCTGCTATGCCCATGCTGGAGCCTGTGGCTCAACAACAAGGACTAAAGGCATTAGTGCTGCTGCGGGAACGTTAGCTTCTATGGCCAGAACCTGTGGCTCGGCCGGAGCTTGACGTTCCCCGGCAAGCTTGCCGGGGCAAAGCTTGTCGGGAATGCCTGCTTCAACTGTACAAACCCTAGGGTCTGCAGGAGCAGACTGTTCCTCAGCAACTTTGTCGTTGATCTTGGGGACCTTGTTGGCGGCGGCTTCAGGAAGTTCTGCCGGCAAATAGTCACCGGAAATCAACTTTCTCTTCTTACTTTGTCCAGCTGATGGTGTAACGGATGGTTGAGTTAACTTGAGCACAAAGATCCCTGGTTCCACAGGTAGCTTTAGGGCGGCACACTTTGACAGGCCGTCTGCGATGTCGTTTTGAGCTCTTGGAATGTGCTCCATCTGTAGGCCTTCAAAGTGATCTTCAAGCTTTCTCACTTCGTCGACGTAAGCTTCCATCAACGGACTCTGGTAGCTCTTGTTTACTTGGCGGACGACCAACTGCGAATCACCCCGCACAATCAGCTTCTTGATCCCAAGCTCTGCTGCGATTCTGAGGCCGGCAAGCAAACCTTCATACTCTGCAGTATTGTTCGTTGCTTGCTCCTTGGGAAAGTGCATCTGGACGACGTACTTGAGGTGCTCGCCGGTGGGTGCGGCAAGCAGCACACCAGCGCCGGCGCCTTGCAGCGAGAAGGCACCATGAAAGTACATTATCCATTCTTTGCTTTCTTCTTTGACGGGGATGCTTGTCTCTAGAATTTCTTCGTCTGGCGTTGGTGTCCACTCTGCTATGAATTCTGCCAATGCTCTGCTCTGAATAGTTGAAGTACTTTCAAACTTGAGGCCGAAGCTTGACAGTTCCAGTGCCCACTCGACAATCCTGCCTGTCGCTTCTGGATTTTGCAGTATCCTTTTTAGCGGAAAACGAGTGACCACAGTTATCTCATGTGCTTGGAAGTAATGGCATAGCTTTCTCGAGGCCATGAGTAGGCCGAAAAGCAGCTTCTGCACCCCAGAGTATCTTGACCTAGCCCCCTGGAGAAGGGAGCTAACAAAATAAACTGGGCGCTGTACCATCTTCTTCCGCACCTCTTCTTGCATCTGCGTAGACCCATCCTTGTCGGGGCTAGAGCTTGTCGGGGAAGCCCCCTGCTTGTCACTGGACGTGCTTGCCGGGGCTGTGGGTTCCTCATCTGCCTCCCTTTCCGCTACCAAAGCAGCACTAACCACTTGATTGGTTGCTGCTAAGTACAGCAGCAACTTCTCTTGGGGCTTAGGTGCGACAAGTATTGGAGTGGAGGACAGGTACCTTTTCAAATCTTGCAGCGCTGCCTCCGCTTCCGGAGTCCATTTCATTGGACCTGCCTTTTTCAAAATTTTGAAAAACGGCAGGGCGCGTTCTGCGGACTTAGAAATGAACCTGCTGAGAGCAGCCACGCAGCCGGCAAGCCTTCGCACATCCTTGACGCGCTTCGGAGCTTCAATCTGCTCGATGGCTTTGATATTGTCGGGATTGGCTTCAATCCCCCTCTAGGACACAAAGAACCCGAGAAGCTTGCCGGAGGGGACTCTGAACACGCACTTCTCGGGGTTAAGCTTGAGTTGTATCTTGCGCAGATTCGCAAAGGTTTCATCTAGATCTTGAATCAGAGTACCCTTGTCCTTGCTCTTGACCGCTACATCATCCATGTAAGCTTCTACATTCCTGTGTGTCTGTGGCTCAAAAGCAGTGTGGACTACCCTCGCAAACGTTGAACCGGCATTCTTCAATCCAAAGGGCATGCGTATGAAGCAGTAAGTGCCACATGGAGTAATGAACGCGGTCTTCTCTTCATCTTCTTCAGCCATAAATATCTGGTGGTATCCGGAGTATGCATCAAGAAATGAAAGCAACTCACATCCAACCGTGGAGTCAACGATCTGGTCAATGCGCGGTAAGGGAAATGGATCTTCGGGACAAGCTTTATTCACATCAGTGAAGTCTATACAAAGCCTCCACTTCCCATTTGCTTTGCGCACGACAACAGGGTTGGCCAGCCACGTGGGATGGAGTACACCTCTGACAAGGCCTGCCGCTTCCAGCTTCTTGATTTCTTCAGCGATAAACTCCTGGCGCTCCACCGCTTGCTTTCTGACCTTCTGCTTGACGGGCCGCGCGTGAGGACAAACGGCAAGCTTGTGCTCAATCACTTTCCTAGGAACATTGGGGATGTCAGACGGTTGCCATGCAAACACATCGACATTCGCCCGCAGGAAAGCAACGAGCGCGCTTTCCTATTTAGGATCGAGCGTAGCACTGATGGTGAAAGTACCACCAGTGCCGTCCTCCTTGGCGGACACCTTCTTGGTTGTGGGTGGAGCTGCCATTGCCTTCTTGCACTTGCCAGTGGAGCTCGATGGTGCGTCCTCGACGGCAGCGCAGCACTCCGAGGAGGTGCGTTTGCCGGAGTGGGTCCCAGAGCACTTGCCGGACTTGGTCTTGTTCTTCCCCCCGGGAGGTTCAGCGGCAAGTGTCTTGCTATCTGTTGCGGCTGCTGCGTCCCGGTAAATCTTGTCGGCACAGATAAGCACATCCTTCTTTTCGCCGGGGACAGAGATGACACTTATCGGTCCCGGCATCTTGCGCATATTGTAGGCATAATGAGAGGCTGCCATGAACATGGCGAGCGCAGGACGGCCAAGTATCCCATTGTAAGGCAATGGGATATCGGCAACGTCAAAGGTGATCCTCTCAGTCCTGAAGTTCAGCTCTCCTTCCCGGGTTGACCCCTTGGAATGTGCCGGTTTCCTCGGGCTCGCTGTCGGGGATTTGTAGTTTCCGGACCACAGCAGAGGAGATCAGGTTCAGGCCGGCCCCGCCGTCCACCAGCATCTTGGTGACCTTGAGGTTGCGGATGGTTGGTGAAACCAACATCGGCAAACATCCAACCGCAGTTGTGCAGTCAGGGTGATCCTCAATGTCGAAGATGATGGGCGTGCTGGACCACTTCAGGAGTTTGCGCGACTCGACGGGTGGCTCTGCTGCATTAACTTCCCGCACCCATTGTTTGAGTTGGCGGTGGGAAGTATGCAGAGAGGCACCTCCATCGACGCACAAAACTTCTGTGGCCTTCTGGAACTCCTGCTCGCTGTTGTCCCCGTCGTCCATGTCTTCGTCGTCGTCTTCGTCTTCGTCCTTGTCGCAGCCGCGGGGAGGTCTGTCTCCTTGCCGCTGCTTGGCCTTGCCGCGGCGTCCTCCCCGGCCATTGAATGGTCGCTTCTTGCCGGACTCTCCACCACCTCCCTGGGCCTTCTCCTTGTCGTGTCGCTCGTACCCAGCTTTTTGCTGCTCGACGAGGTACTCGACCCTTTTGCCGTTCTGGAGGTCATGGCCCTTGGTGCGGTGGATCTTGCAGTACTGCTTGTCGGAGCTGTCCTGCTTGTCAGCGGCCGCCACAGCGGCAGCTTCCTTGCCGGAGCCACCAGCCTGGGCTTTCTTGGCGCCAGCCTCTTTGCCGAACTGCTCGACGACCAGTACTTCTTTGCTCTTCTTTTTCCTGTTGTTCCGCCGCCGGTTCTTCCTTGCCGGGGCGGCATCTTCACTATCTGTTCCCCCAGCTCCAGTATCCTCCCCGGGGAGTCTCCTCCCCTCTTCAGCGCATGCGCACTTGTCGGCCAGGGCATAAAGCTCACTAACGTCTCGGATCTTGCACATCGCCATTTCCTCCCTCATCCTGCGGTTACGCACGTTCTGGTGGAACGCGCTGATAACCGCGGCAGGGTGGACGTCTGGGATGTTGTGTTGGACGCGGCTGAATCTTTGGATGTACTTTCGTAGGGACTCTCCTTCCTTCTGGGCGAGTATATGAAGGTCGCTCTCCTGGCCATGAGGCTTGTGGCCACCTGTGAAGGCGCCGACAAACTGATGGCATAGGTCGGCCCAAGAAGAAATGGAGTTCTCCGGCAAGTGCATGAGCCAAGACCTGACGTTTGGCTTGAGCACGAGCGGGAAGTAGTTCGCGAGTGTCTTCTCGTCTCGTCCCCCGGCAGCCTGCACCGCGATGGTGTAAATGCTGAGGAACTCCGGCGGATGAGTCTTGCCGTTGTACTTCTCGGGTACGTCGGGCTTGAAGTTTTTCATGCTGGGCCACTGGACTTGCCGCAGCTCACGGGTGAACGCAGGACAACCCGCCGCGTACGGCAAGTCGCCTGGTTCTCCGGGCGCGTGCATGTCGACAGCGGGCCCAGCGTGCTGGTCGGATTGTCGCCGCGCTTCTCTTCGACGCTCGATGCGAGTTCGAGCGTCTTCTTGTCGTCTGTCGTCAAGGACTTGGCGTTGATCGCAGCGAGCTCGTGGATCCGATGACGCCGTGGAGTCGTCGTCGATGTTGATCCGGCGAGTCGGCGATTTCGGCCTTCGGGGCGGGGAGTGCACGGTAGTTGCACCACCGACGGTCTTGTCGCCATCAGCCCGTGCCTGGCTAACTTGCCGCGGCCGCGACGTCGTCGGCTGCTGCGGAGTGTCGTTATTTGCGAAGGCGATGAGGCTTTGGATGGTGGCCCTCCAGTCGTCGACCTTGTCTGCCGCTGGAGGGAAGTCAAGGAGCAGCTGAGCTCGGGCTAGAGCTTCTGCTGGAGTGGAGGGGAGCGGTGGCGAGCGGTGCGAGGAGCGAGATATGCTCGAACTTCTAACTGCGTTAGAAGGAGCAGGGTCTCGTCCCGGCGACTGTGCCTTGCTCATGCCAGCACGTTGGCCTTGAGTGTCCCGCGACCCGCCAGTTTGACCTTGTCCCAACAAGTGTATGGTACCTTGCGTACCACGTCGCTGCCGGTCCGGCACCTCCTAAGAGGGGCGCGGTGCGTGCACGGACGCCGAGGTCTTGGAGAGCGCCCGGTCATCCGTCTTGTCCTTGGACTTGGCGGCGCCGTGAGTTTCCTCGCCGGCGTCTGCCCTTCCGCCAGCATCTACCCCACCGACCGTTGGCTCCGGTGGTGGCGGGATCGACGCGGACGGGTCTGCTACCTCCGAAGCCTTCTTCTTCGGCGGCATGTCGATGAAGTCGATGAAGTTGATGAAGTTGCTGAAGATTTCGCCGGCGTGAACGCCGGATCAGGTTCACACAACCTCGACGCCCCCTACCTGGCGCGCCAAAGATGTTGGGGAAACTGATCGTCCACGAACACCTATGGGACCGGAGCCCCTTTTCGGTACGGCAAGGGGGCGGAGGATGTACAAAGAGCGGATCGAGGCGTGCACGCGAGCAGTTTACCCAGGTTCGGGCCGCGCGGAGGCGTAAAACCATACTACTGCCTTGGTTTGTATTGTGTTCTTGGCTCGGGAGCGAGAAGAACTATAGTGTTGATCGCTAGTAGCGCCGAGCGTGAGAGTGATCAATGATCGGAACCCCCTCTACGTTGTGCATGGGCCTCCTTTTATAGGTCAAAGGGGTCACCAACAGGTGGTAACGCAGTCGAGGGTAGAAATGTAAAAACGGTGGTAGTTGGAATAGTGTATGCATAGTGCTCTATACCTAACCCTGACGGCAGGGGACAAGGGCATTTAATGCCCGTCGCCGTCGCCCCAAACAGTGCAAAAAGCGTCCGTCAGGGCGTCTCTGTCCGCCACGAAGGTGGCCTCGTCATCGCGGCTCGCCACCGTGTACCCCAGGCTGGACAGCCTTCCGCCACGTGCGCCTGGAAGGGCCCCAGGGCGACGCGTGTGCGGATGCGCTGGAGCGCGGGTACCTAGTGGCAGTCTGCCGCGGCAAGCACCTTGCCGCGGCCGCCATCTTACCGCGCCCGTGAGCTTGTCGCTCTCCGAGCCTTGCCGGGGCGCGCGGCGCGTCACGGCAAGTTTCATGAAATGCCACGTTTGGCCTTCCCGGCAAGCTCCTCTTGCCAGGGGCTTGTGCAAAAGAAGAGGTCTTGAGCCTGGGCCGGCCTTCCCGGCAAGCTCCTCTTGCCGGGGCCTTGTCTCTTTAACATGAATACTTTGTTCTTGAATGGCTCTAAAGGAAACACAGTGGGCCTTGGCGGACGCACGGCAAGCCCTGCCACGGGACGCTGCGACTGCCCGTGCACAAGTTCGGGATACTAAGGTACCCCTACTTTAGTACACCGACAAGAAGATTCCATGATGTTTGCTCCAGCTTCATCTTCATAGTCATCATCACTATCATCAGGGTCTGAGTCGGTGTCATCGATGATGATGTAGTCTTCAGAACGAATCTTCTTAGGTTCTTCTTCTTCTTCTTCTTCTCCTCCTGGTGATGGATCTCCCATGAATACTCCTAGCTTCCTTGTCAAGTCATCATTCTTCCCCACAAGTATTGTCATATCCTCCTCGTATCCGTCACATATAGACTGGAGTTCCTCTTCTAGCTCCAAGTTCCTGGTTAGCGCCTTCTTCAAATCTATCATCCCTGCACATATCTGGTGCTCCTGTCATCAAATGTGCTGGTTTAACTCCTGGATGAATGATGCAATAGACCTGTCCTTCCGGGTGCTGATCATGTCCCATTGCTCATCTCGGCCTCCACATAGCTGGTAGATAGTGTTCTTCAGCTCCTGCTTGTAGACTTCTCCAATACGACCCATGGTGGTAATGTTGGCTTCCATACTCTTGCCTAGGCTCCAGGTTGGTGCATCAAAAGAAAACTCTATGGGCTCAGTGGATGGCGTGAATGTCCTCCCGGGGATTTCAACTTGAATATTCCATCGCTCCTCCTCTGGTAAAGTGGCGGTGTAGGTCCCGGTGAAGCTCGGTATTTCGATGTTCAGGTACCTAGTGACTTCCTTCAAGTGTCGTCCAAAAGGTGTGTCTTCATCTGGTTGAGTGAACTTCTTCCTTGGGTCCACCATCCTAAA
This sequence comes from Secale cereale, assembly GCA_902687465.1. Classification (NCBI taxonomy): domain Eukaryota; kingdom Viridiplantae; phylum Streptophyta; class Magnoliopsida; order Poales; family Poaceae; genus Secale; species Secale cereale. The sequence continues at coordinate 220,345,061 of LR738712.1, forward strand.
GAGTAGAAAATGGAGAGGAGTCAAAAATGAGTAGAGAAGAGTGACCTAGGGTTTATCTTAGTGGTCGTGTCCTACAGTCAGCGTGTGCTCTGATACCATGTTGTAGAGACCACGATCTGAATGGTCTGAAGTCTCTGTGTTCTGTTTCATCCCTGGATCGGTAATGCTGACACACACACAGTAGATGAAGGATTTATAACAGAGTGGCAATCACACACTTATTACATCGAATGTCTCAAAAGAGAACTTACTACAGAAGTATATGGCACCAGGCCATCTAACAAAATAACAGCGGAAGGCTTGGAAGATAAGTGAGTCCACCAACTCCAACGGCATAGTTGAGTGCATGACAAACGACCTAGTGTGTCTTACTCTTCTTCTGAAAATTCTGCAACGTAACATGTTGCAGCCCGAAATGGGTCAGCACATGGAATATGCTGGCAAGATAACACAGTAGAGAAAGTAACAGAGTAAAGGCTAACACTATATGCATATGGCTGGTGGAGGCTCTAAAGTTAAGGTTTTTGCATAAAGCCAAATTTTCCCTACAATAAAGGAATATCTTTTATTTTAACTATCATGGTAGTTGAAACATCATTGAGAAGGTACCTCCAACTCAATCCCAATTAAAGTAGTCATAATTAACCCAACAACTTAATTTTAGAGTGATGAGATCAGCCAATAATTCAATTACCAGATACTCAAGACATCCATAACCGGGGACACGGCTAATCATGATTAGTTTGTAAACTCTGCAGAGGTTTGCGCACTTTTCCCCACAAGACTCGATCTCCTCTGTTGGATTTCTCGCACTGCATGGTGTTTGAGAAACGGATGACCGAGACACAGTCTTTCTTAAGCATTTACTCTTTACCCCAGGTGGACCGGTACACCTACTTTCCCCTACATCTGCTAGTCCACCATTTAATGAGCTCACACAACTTACTCATACTATGCCAGAGCCCATAATGGCATTGTGGCTGCACATGGAAGTTTCTAGCATGAATAGTTTTATGATCCCTTTGAGCATGGGTGGCATTCCATAGGATAATCACATGGTACCCCCGGGATTTCCTAGGACAACACTGGATTCTCCAAGTGCCCTGCAACCAATCCACCCAGATGTGTATTCAAGTAGCCACCTTAAGTTGAACCATTAATTAACAACTCACATCTGTCATGGATACTCTCAAACCCAATCCACGTCTCCGAGCATAGTATGGCATCCTAAGCATAACATTGAAGTAACTCCTAGGGTTTGAATATAGTGCAGGTAATAGGTTCTACCTCATTCTACTTCACAGACCCACAAGTTAAGAGATCCTACTCATGCAATGTGTGAGGGTTTGATCTAATGCAAAAAAATTGGGTAATAAAGGGTATGATCAAAGTGTTACTTGCGTTGCTGATGATTCACAAAACCTAGGGACTCGTAGTAGCACGCTTCATACTCCAGGAATTCTATCGCAAGCAAACAATAGCACACATAAGCAATCAAGCAAGGATGCACAGGTAAAACTGCAAACAAGACGATCTAACCAGAAAGTTCAACTTAAGGTGGCTACTTGAATACACATCTGGGTGCATTGGTTTCAGGGCACCTGGAATATCCAGTGTTGTCCTAGGAAATCCTGGGGATACCTTGTGATTATCCTATGGAATGACACCCAGGCTCAAAGGGATCATAAAACTATTCATGCTAGAAACTTCCCTGTGCAGCCACAATGCCATTATGGGCTCTGGCATAGTATGAGTAAGTTGTGTGAGCTCTTTCAGTGTTGGACTAGAAGATGTAGGCGAATGTAGGTGTACCGGTCCACCCGGGGTAAAGAGTAAATGCTTCTGAAAGACCGTGTCTCGGTCATCCGTTTCTCAAACACCATGCAGTGCGAGAAATCCAACGGAGGAGATCGAGTCTTGTGGGGAAAAGTGCGCAAACCTCTAGAGAGTGTACTAACTAATCATGATTAGCCGTGTCCCCGGTTATGGACATCTTGAGTATCTGGTACTTGAATTATTGGTTGATCTCATCACTCTAAAATTAATTTGTTGGGTTAATGATGACTACTTTAATTGGGATTGAGTTGGAGGTACCTTCTCAATGATGTTTCAACTACCATGATAGTTAAAATAAAAGTTATTCCTTTGTTGTAGGGAAAAATTGGCTTTATGGAAAAACCTTAACCTTAAAGCCTCCACCAGCCATATGCATATAGTGTTAGCCTTTATTCTATTACTTGCTGTACTGTGTTATCTTGCCAACATATTCTATGTGCTGACCTGTTTCGGGATGCAACATGTTATGTTGCAGACTTTTCAGAAGAAGAGTAAGACGTGCTAGTTCGTTTGTCATGCACTCAGCTATGCCGTTGGAGTTTATGGACTCACTTATCTTCCAAGCCTTCTGCTGTTATTTTGTTGGATGGCCTTATGCCATATACTTCTGTAATAAGTTCTGTTTTGATACATTCGATGTAATAAGTGTGTGATTGCCACTCTATTATAAATCCTTCAAGTACTGTGTGTGTCAGCATTACCGATCCAGGGATGACACAGAACACAGAGACTTCGGTCCATTCGGATCGTGGTCGCTACAAGTTGGCGGGCTAGTTGCCGTGTAGGAATGGCCGCGGGGCAGCGAAACTCTGGTAGGTGCGGGCCTAGTCGTGGCCCCGCAGATGCCCCCAGCAAGGGTCTTGCCGGGGTCTCATGGCCATCACATGCAAGGATTTTGCCGGGGCTCTTCAATTGTCCCCGGCACAAATCATGCCGGGGGTCTTCGGTCCTCCCCGGCGCTGATCTTGCCGGCAGTCTTTGTCGTCCCCAGCATGGATCTTACCGGGGGTCTTCGTCTTCTGGTCCTTATCTAGATACACAGGCTTTGATCTTCACAAAGATCTGCATGCCACCACGCAGGCGACCCTAAGTCTTGGTCTTGACGTTGTTGATGGTGGCAGAGCTCCCAAGCCGAAGGGTGGTGACCTTGCTGGTTTTGGGCAAGAAGCCGCGACAAGGGTGTTGCCGAGGGAAGACCATGGTAAGTTTGCTAACTACTAAAGTAAAGTGGAATTTTTCCATGTTATACAAGTAAATTAAGGTGATTGTTTATCTTACGGGTAAGGGTGGATGAAGGGTGGTAGGGACAAATGCTCCGCCTAGAGCTTGTGTGTGTGAGATGGAGTCTTAGTGTGTGTATGGGGGAGAGAGATGGAGTCTTAGTGTGTGTGATGGAGTCTTACTGGCTGTGTGTGCGTGTTTGTGTGTGGGTGGGTGGGAGGGTGTGTGCGTGCGTGGG
>LR738712.1:220348467-220373535 GCA_902687465.1 Secale cereale
TGTGTATGGCAGAGGCCACCAACGATGGGGTGCGAGAGAGAAAATGCCCGTAGAGAGGGAAGAGAAGGTGTGTGCATGTGAGAGTAGTCGACATCGAGAGAACGTGTTTGTTCGAGAAACACCGGGGAAGACTACTATATATCGATGGTGCATGTAGGCGGGAATTAAACGAAGGGATGGTCCTACTGGTTTCGGGGATATAGGGTAAGAGTGAGGGGGGGGGGGTAGCTACAAGGAGATTGTTAAGTGTGAATGTGTGTTTTACCCATCCAGGCGGAAGTTATGTGCACACAAGAAGAGAACGATTGGATGTGACGTTAGGGTTGATGGTAATTAACTACGTATGGAGACATAGAGACCTTGAATGTGCATGTGTGAGAGGTATACATGTATACGTGGGATGTGTGTGTGTGTGTGCGCGCATGATCGTGATAAAAGAAAGAAGACATAAGTCATAAGCTAAGATCAACGACATGGGAGGGACGGATTGGTATGACAATATGCATGCATGCGAGAATGCAGGGAAGAAGGCCCGACAATTGAGTATGTGTTTTTTCTTTTAGAGATAGTGGCGTGGGCTGGAGCATGCATCTATGGCGAGCTGAGGGAGTGAGGCACAATGATTGTGCACAAGAGATCAACCTATAAATGAAAGAAGGTTGATGGAGAAACAGATAAATAGAAAGATAAAGATGCTAGCTAGTATGCGTTAGAGATAGGAGTCGAGTGGATCAGAAGGCTGAGTTATGGGTGTGGGTGAGAGAGAGATGAAGAAAGGGTGCGTGTGACTGATTTCAAAACGAGAGTGATAGCTAGAGAAACATATGAGCGAACACAAGATATCTCTCGGGAGAGAGAGTGTGTGTGAGCGACATACAAGAGAACAGTGGACAAATATGAGGCCCTGGGAGACAGAGTTTGTGTTTGTGTGTGAGAAAGAGATATTTAAGAGGAAGAGTCGTAGGTTCTCATACCTAAGGAGAGAAAGACATCCCTATTTGAGGGGTGTGCGAGTGGCACACAGGGGAATAGTAGAGAGAAATGAGACCCCGGAAGAAAAAGTTTTGTGTTTGTGTGAGAGAAAGAGATTCCACATGGAGAATCATAGTTAAAGACAAATAGCACGGAGCGAGATATACTTATAGAGATATAGAGTGATGAAGATCGAGGGAGAGAGTACCGTCAGTGTGTTACGAAGATAAAAGATCATTGTCGACATACTGGTAGCACGAGAGATACCCGAGAGACGATGAACGCGTATAGGTTAGAGAGATAGTCCTATATAAGCATGAGTGATAGTTATATGAGACGAATATCTGGATTTAATGGGATTCAAATATTTAAACTGGAGATCACGACATCGATAATATCATAACGCAAATTGGTGTATCAAACATTCATATTCATTTGAATTTGGGGACACGTGTAATGTTATATAGTTTATCAATATTGGTGATCCATAGATTCTTTAATTAGGAACAATGCATGGTTTGTATGCAAGTAATGTCTAAACGGGATTACACTATATGTTGCGTGTGTGAAACACATTATACATGTTTGAGAAGTAAAAAAAACCCGCATGAAACACACATTAATTGGAGACAGTTAGCGAAGAATGCATACATTGTGTTTCAACATAAAGTGGTTTCAAATATTTGAACATCCAAATTGATGCATACAACCTTATGAATCTGAGATCATGCCATTTGTAAACCATATTTATGTATAAAGGGTGTTGTGCTTTTGAAAGTATATATATATATAAAATTGATGTATATAGAATTTTAGTCCAATCAAAAATGGATCCCGCCCGAAAAAAAAAGAATACAAACGGGATTTGAATTGAGGTGGCACGGTAAACGTGCACTCCGCAAAATTTGAACGAAGCGAGCCTGAAACCAAAATCTGCGAGATGAAAATTACTAGTGCCTATCCCTGCCACGCAAAGCCTATCTTCTCGATTTCTATAGGTTTCGATAGGGGTTGGTTTGTAATTGCACACAAACATGACATAACCGCCTCTCACCCGGATTCACACACGGTGGGCGCCAAAACACAGTGTGTGTTCGGCCAAAATCGACTCCCTCCCCGATTCATACACGGTGGGCGCCAAAAACAAACTCTCATCGGCAAATATTCGGTTTATGCGAGATTACCGTCCTATCCCCAACCGACTAATATTGCTGTGATGTAGGAAATTTGAAACGGGGGCTAAGTGTGTAAATTTCCTCGCATTTGAGACAAGCGCGCCCTGCAGACAATGTTCCCGCTTCCTCTCCACCTCCATTTCCCCATTCGTACTCTGTGGGCGCCAAAACAACATCTCCACCCCAGCCTCCTCCGTCTGCCACCCCATCCATCGCCGTCCTCCTCCACCATGCCGGAGCTGATACCCCGATGCCGCCGTCCATTACAAGACACTGACCTCTCTCATCCACGGCTTCGGACCGGGATCCTTGCATCCCGTCCTCTCGCTTCATCCCCGCCATCGTCCACCTTGCCGGCACCGCTCCTACAACCGTCTCGTCCACCGCGCCCCGCCACCACCTTCTACCCTCCTAGATCTGCTTCCACGCCACTGACAGCCGTCGCTACCATAGCACCTTTAAGTTCTCAGCAGATGCATACACGGCGTCGCACCAGAGGTGGTACTCTTTCGTATCTGATCAACTTATTTATCACAGCAAGAAAATAGATCGCCACTGCTTTACTCTGATTTCTTGTCCATCACTTACTTGCTAGTTGAGAGAAAACATTGGTTGCGAAGTTGCCTTTGTCCAGTTTGCACCTTCAGATCGGCCATGGCACGCTCAACACTATACTCCCAATGCTTTCCCCTTTTATATTCCACGATAGTTAAATCAGAGTAGATTAAATTTCAAAATTGGGTCAGTCGATTTTTCAGAGCTTGCCGGAGTTTGCCGGTGCGAACGAAGGGGCTCGGTTGGGGACTTTGGTTGTGGGGGCGGTGGTGGGGCCTTGCTGAACGAAGAAAACTCGACGCGGGTAGGGGCGGGGGTGAGGGGTGGGGGTGGCAGAGGAACACAGGCGGTGGGGGCCGGTGATCCTGCTTGCGGCCCGTGCGGTGTTCTATATGGGAAGAATCAGAGACGAGGAAGAAGAAGGATTAGGAGACGTAGGATCTTCATCCAACCGTGTGAAATAGTCGACTGACCCAAATGACAAAAGTCACGCGACTTGCATGCAGACATGCCTTTATATTCAGTACCATCATCGTACCTGCTTAGCACTACTCTGAATCCATCAAGCTAAACAACGTGCCACTCATAATTCCAAACTTGTTGCTCAAGTACGAATCTGATATGATGCTGATATTACTAAAACATATAACATTGAATTGGTCAGCTAATGTTCCAACTTTACTTTTGAAAAAGCACGTGCACCACATATAGAGAGACAACATGGAGTTGCTTTCTTAATGCGCTCTCGTTCATCATGTGTGCGCACTGCGCAACGAACATTTTATTATCCAAAATCTGCTTGCTCTTCTTTAGCATGTTCCTCTTCCGTTCTTCTTTAATAAGTACTCTCTCCGTTCCTAAATACAAGTCTTTGTATAGATTCCACCATGGACTACATATGGAGCAAAATGAGTGAATCTACACTCTAAAATGTATATGGATACATATGTATGTGATCCATAGTGGATATCTCTACCATGACTTATATTTTGCAACGGAGGGAGTATGATAGTAGTACAATATGTTCCTTGTAGTGAAGATGAGCAGGGACATTTGCAGTGTAGAGGTCTATACGGTCTGTTGGTATGGAAACTTCGAACTCTTCGGGCCTCTTTGAATCGTAGAATTTTGTAAACATGGGAATAGGATTTGTAGTGGCATGCCCAGTTGAATCCTATAAGAATAGCAAGGAAATGCAGGGAGCTGTGTCGCCTTTGAGAGTTACACTGATATTAATAGTACAACAATGTAATGTGAATCATATATGTTGAGATGCCATGCCCATCCATTATCATTACATATTCCATCTGTCATCATACCATGTTTTTCCACTCAAATGTTGTTCTTGTGCATCAGACATCAAAAAGGAAGAGGGTGATTGCCGAACCTGAAGGAGCACCAACAAAGTCCTTGAAAAATGTGGTTGTGCCGGAGAAATCAGACAGCACCGCACTTATATTGGTTGTACAACCAGTGACACAAAACATAGGACCAACTCCAGCAGACTATACCCATACTTCACTGGCCACACCACTAGCCCCACAACATAGGACATGCGCTCCAGCAAAAGGTCTGCAGATTTCAGTTGCCATAGCACCAGCCGTACCACAGAAAAAACCCACTCCAGCAAAAACTACAGCAATTCCACCGGCCAAAGACCTATCCCAACTGCAGAGATGGCCAGTTCCTGCATATTGGAACCCCATTCCAATCTTTCCCAGTTTAAAAGACAATGCTTTCAATGTTGTTAGGGACTACGTGCATATATTCCTATCCTGGGAAGATTATAGTGAAGACAAACACTATTTTCACATCCTCCTGTCCCACTTACGTGTAAGTGCTATTATTCATGGTGATTATTTTCTTGTTTTCCGCTGATTGAACGAATCAATGATTCACATTACATTGTTGTAAGTAGGTGAGGGTCAATCTGGATAGTCATGACGATCAAAGCTTGCTTGCGCTTTTCAAGGAAGCATTGTAGCAGTATTGGTGTTACCTGAGGAAACCACACTTTGATGGCAAGTCTATAAACGGATTTCTGGTGAAGTCTCCTGTGCTAAATTTAGAAGACATTGAATGGAAAAACCTTGTTATGCACTGGTCTCGTTTCGAGGATGAGGTACTGTCTATGATATCGCATGACAATTTGAACTTCTACTTTTCCGCATGTGCCTTACGAATCTTTTTTGCAGGAAATCTTCTCGAAAAAGAATTCCAGTTTGAAAAGAACGACATGATATCGCAAATATGCTGCCCGCTGCTTTGCTCTTGTTAGTAAATGTTGACCTGTATCACTGTACTTGCATACATACCTGGTTCATTAAGTGACAGCAGTATGCATGATAGCTTGCTTATCAATTGTTCGCTTCAAATTATCTGATCTGTATCAATGGTTACATTACTGTAGAATATATCCAATGCCAATGATTTTTTTTAGCTCTGCATTGTTCTTGTAAGTACATGTTGTTCTTTATCACCGTACTTATATTGACAGGTAGTTGTTCATGTACCATCACTCTACAGCTTATTTTCCTTTGCCCTCCATTTTCTACACATAAGATCTATATTTACTCTTACCATAAGGTTGGATAACACCGATGGTACTGAAGAAGTTGAGCTCTGCATTGCTCTTGGCTGTACCTTTTGCATGTATCGTTGTACTTACATTTATAGCTACTTGGTTATGTAGCATCATTCTTCATCTTCTCTTAAATATTCTCCATTTTTTCTTATATTGTCACATCTATATTTACTCTTAACAAAATATAGAATAAAGGCAATGCTTATGAAGAAGATTATGTGGTAAACTTCTTGAATTCCCCCCCCCCATTAGAATGGACAAGGGCTTTATAGAGCCTGCCTTCAGCAATAATGTAAGTTTGTCCTAATCAAGCCTTCAAACTTTGTTGTGTATATTTGGTTAGGCACGACTGCAACAGCTGTTTATTTTTGGTGTTTGCATCAAATTGCATGTTTAAAGATTATTATGTACTCTAGTTCATAAAAAAAAAGTTTGTCCTTCTCAATTTAAGTTCTTAGTTGTACAACCAAGTTCCTTCTTCATACCATGTAAATTAAACTATACAGAGCAAGTGATCTTATTTTGCCAATCTCAAATGGGATAAATTGACAGCACACTAACCATTGATACTTATGAGTTCTTGATCTGTAATCCAGTGGTGTCATGAAGCTGCCAACTCCTTCACAATGTCATTTCCTGCCATGTCTTGACCTGAACAGTACCATACTGTGTTAATGCTATTTTGAACTATATCACTTTATTCGTCAGTTAGAAATGTCATCAATTGTCAGCACTGATACTTCTATGTGCAAAACCTATCATCTGTCTGCTTGTTTATCTTTCAGAGTGAGGAGGATATAAGTGTCAAACAAGTGCAGTCTCACCAGCTTGCTCAGCTGCTTGCGCTGCAGCTCCCGAGCAGGGCTAACCTTTCATGAACTCTATTGAAGTGATGTCAGTTTTGTATATTATTTTGTCGGCATGTTTAGTTGCACTGGTGGTGATCTTTGAGGCCCAGTGTATGTAATCTGTTGTCTGCTTGTGCTTTATTATCATAGTGGCGAACTTTGATGCGCAATAGCTGTAATATGCCGTAATATCTTTATTGTATAGTCTAGGTTTCTTTCTTATTCACGATGCTGCAGTTATTTTACTGTATATATATCCTGTCTTCGTTGTAAACCGGCCAAACCGTAAAATTACGGTACATAATCAGGCCGTCATGCAAATCACCATGTATGATCCGCATCATGGGCCCCGTCATCTTTGGTCTGTTAAGAGGCCTAAATGTAAACTGGGCCACTAATAGATTCGGGCCTTTAATAGGCCGAGTAAACCGCCAGCCCTACTTTCCCAAGAAAACTCAATGGGTCTTTACGAGGCTGAAAAGTAGGTTGGGCCTGAATCGTGCCGAATAGCTCACGGGCCGGCAACAGGCCGAAATAGACCCCGGCCCATGAATGCTCCAATCAAATCACGGGCTTATAACATGCCAAAATTGTCTCGGTCCTTGTTTGGCCCAATCAGATTATCGGTTGCGAGCACGTCGGATGCAAACCGGGCCGTAGTTAGGCCCAACTATATGATGAGCTTTTAACATGCCGATATTAATATCGGTCCGTCATGTTAAATGGGCCCTTAACAGGCTGAAACTAATATCAGGCCGAATTACTAAATAGGCCTTTATCAAGTCGGCCCAAAAGCATAGCGTCCAATTGACGGGCCGAATCTGATATGAGCCATAATTTAGCCCAAAACCTCTTAAAGGGCCGGACCTGATCTGGGCCGTAGTTTGGCCCAGAACGTGGTAGGCTTTTAACAGGCCAGATCTCATATGGGCCATTTTTAGGCCCGGAACGTGGCAGACCATTAATGGAGGGGATCAAATATGAGCTGGCATTTGGCCCAAAATATTGCAGCCAGTTAATGGGCCGGCCTACTAGGGTCCTCAAAATGTTGTGGGCCTACAGCTGGGCCGGCCCATTAATCTTTGCGAAATCTCATGGGCCTTTAGTTGCGTCGGCCCATTATGGTACACAAAACTTTTGTGGGCCTTCACCTGGGCTGGCCCATTATGGCCCGCAAAAATCGTGTGGGCCTTTACCTGGGCCGGCCCGTTATGACACGCAAAACCTTGTGGGCCTTTAGCCGTGCCGGCCCATTATGGTTCGCAAAAATCTTGTGGGCCTTTAGTTGGGCCGGCCCATTATGGTCTGCAAAAATCTTGTGGGCCTTTACCTGGGCTAGCCCATTATGACCCGCAAAACCTTGTGGGCCTTTAGCTAGGCCGTCCCATTATTGTTCGCAAAAATCTTGTGGGCCTTTAGTTGGGCGGCCCATTATGATCTGCAAAATCTTGCAGACCTTTAGTTGGGCCGGCCCATTTAAACATTATGGGCCACTTTTGGGCTGGTCCACGTGTCAATGTATCATAGGCGCATCTCGCCAATTGGATGAGTGACACCTGTTTCCGTCAGCCAATTACTATTTTACACGTGGAAAATCCCGTTGGTCGGGGCTGTTAACGGGTTATCGGATCCAAAACCGAACTCGATAGCTTAACGGCGTTCCGTTACGGTGGATGCCACGTGTCTGTCACCCTTGACGAAAGCACTTCTGTAACGCGTGATTTATCGTCATGGAAGTGGACACTTCCGTGATGATAATTTTGGCAATGTGATGGAAAACTTCTACGATAGCACAGGTACGACTATCTTGATTCTGTCATAAAATCGGCATGGATGTACATGCATGACAGAAAACGTGACCTACTGTGACAAACACGTATCAACACATGATACGTCCAAAACGTATCTATAATTTCTGCTTGCTCCATGCCTCTTTTGGGTGATATGGCTATGTTATTTATACACTTCCATACACTTTCGATCATATTTGGACTAACCTATTAACTCAGTGCACCCCAGTGCCAGTTTCTGTTTTCGGCTGTTTTTGTATTTCAGGTTTTCACATTACGAGAACTACCAGAAAAAATCCAGAAAAATTATATAAAAAATCAGCGTTCCGGAAGCTTCCATGCGGCCAAAGTAGGGCCGGAGGGGACCCACAGGGGCTCGAGGCGGCCTGCCCATGCGGCCCCCCTTGGCCGCGCCGGGGGGGCGCCTGGGCACCCCTGACCCCCTCCGATGCCCCCCTTTGGCATATATTTAAAGCGTGTCGCGGAAACCCTGATTCCAGACCCTTTTTTCCAGACGCGATTCCGATCTCCGCCGCCATCGCCATCAAGCTTCGGGGGACCAGAATTCCTGCGTCGGCACCCTACCGGGACGGGGAAGTGCCCCCGGATTCATCTCCATCGACGTTGCTTCCTCCCTCCATGATGCGGGAGTAGTTCCTCCTCGGGGCTGAGGTTCTTACCAGTAGCTATGTGGTCAATTCTCTCTCCCATGATGTGATCTTCGTTGTGATCATTGGCTATGTTAATCTAGGGTGATCCCATGATATTTCCCCTTCCTCTATGTATTGGATTGATGTACTCACTTGTCTTTATCTAGTATAATCGCCGAGACCAAGGTGACAGCGGTCTATTGGACATGGATTAGAAAAGTATTTTCATGAGTGATTTCCTCTCTTGTGTGTTGATTGAAGATTGAGAGTCTCTTGGTGCTTGTCTTTGACTATCCTTTAGATATGTTGTGGTGATTGTGGGACTCTCTTTGGATGGCCGCGGTGACATTGGGAAATCCTTAGATTGAGAACTACGAACTTTGAGGTGTGCTTTTGTAGCCCTACATAATTCTCGTCCTCTCTTGACCACGAAGGAATGACCTCCGAGTGCGTCCCCTTTGCATGTTTTATGGGAAATATCATGTGATTCGATTATGTTAATGTTGTTGGGAGTTTCCACTAGTGAAAGTATGAAGCCTAGGCCTTGTTTCCACCATTGCAATACCATTTGTGCTCACGTTTACCACTTGTTTGCTTGCTGCACTTTTTATTACAGATTTATATTACTTTGTTTTGCCATCCATATCACTTGCCATTTAACATCTCTTCGCCGAACTAGTGCACCTATACATCTGACAAGTGTATTAGGTGTGTTGGGGACACAAGAGACTTCTTGTATTTTAGTTGCAGGGTTGCTTGAGAGAGACCATCTTCAACCTCTACTTCCCTGAGTTCGATAAACCTTAGGTCATCCACTTGAGGGAAATTGCTGCTGTCCTACAAACCTCTGCGCTTGGAGGCCCAACATAGTCTACAAGAGTAGAAGCGTGTGTAGACATCAAGCTATTTCTGGCGCCGTTGCCGGGGAGGTGAGCGCTTGAAGGTATATCTTTAGATCTTGCAATTAAATCTTTTTGTTTCTTGTTTTTATTTCACTAGTTATGCTTATGGACAACCTTGCTATTGGATCGTTGCTTGTGGGAAGACGCCCCACACCTGTGGTGGTTGCTCCTCCCCCTACTGAAATTGTGCCCTACAAAATACCAGCTGGTATTATCGATTATGTTTTGGCTGATCATTATGCAGGAGACAGACATCCCGGTGAACACTTGCTATATCTGTCACAACTATGTTCATTATTTAAGCTTGCAGGTGTATCAAGGGAGTTTGTCATGAGGAAATTATTTGCCTTGTCACCGAAAGGAAAAGCATTGGAATGGTATAGGCTACTGAATGACTCTCAACTGCTGGAGTGGGAAGAGATCCAGTCTCTCTTTTACTCCAAGTTTTATCCTCTTCATGAAGTCCATGAGAATAGGAATTATGTTTATAATTTTTATCCTCATGACGGAGAGAGCATAGCTCAAGCTTGGGGGAGACTGAAAACGTTAATGCTAAAATGTCCTCACCATGGGCTCCCCAAAGATATGATTATTACTAATTTCTATGCGAGGCTTTCTCGATAGGATAAGATTTGCTCGACGCTTCCTCTATGGGTTCTTTCACAAACAAAAAGATTGATGCTAAATGGGAACTCCTTGAAAGAATTCAACGCAACACTGAAGATTGGGAGATCGACAAAGGTAAAGAGTCAGGTATAATTTATGAGTATGATTGCATTAAGTCCTTTGTTGAAACTACAAGTTTTAATAAGTTTAGTGCTAAGTTTGGGCTTGATTCTCAACTCCTTGTTGATTTCCTCAAATCTTTTGCTTCACATCTTAATATGCCTAAGGAGGATTGGATCAAGTATCATAAACCTTTTAAAGAGACTTGCAAAGAAAATGAAATTGTTCATGATGATTGCAACATGCATGATCCAATTCCTAAAAATGGAGTTTTATATAAGCATGTTAATTTTTCTGGAGTGGATAGACCTTGTGAAAGGCCTATGATTGAAGAAGAGAAGTATTGTAAGCAACATAAGCATGAAAGAACAATCACTTGGGTTAGATATTTAAATGAAATTGCTAGATAATTGTGTGACCTTTATCCTTTTACTTGTGAACTTTGCCGTATAGAGGGTCACTTTAATTTTCAATGCATGAACTTTCAAAACATAACTGTTAACCGGTTGTGTGATAACATGATCACCTCTGATCTTTATGATGAGCTTATGTTATTTTTAATGTGTGAAGAGTTATCAGAAAAGACTTCGTGGCTAGATGTTAATGCCATAGGAATAAAAAACACTTTGCAAAATTGCCATCTCTATTGTGTTGTTAATTGCCATGAAAATGATTACATAGGTAAGATTATAAAGGAGGGAACTTTACCAAAGTATAAAAATGTCTCTTATATTTCTGCTAATAAAAAGGAGAGTTTCTCCCAAGTTTCCCCTATTGTTTCTAATGATAAACCAGGATATGTGGAGAAGCTTCATCTCCAACCACTCCCTCGTAAGGTTAAGAAGAAGAAAAAGAAGGGGAGGAGGAAGAGGAGCAAGAAAGAAGAAGAATGGGTATCAACCTGGCCTCAGCATATTCCTCCCATCAACTTTTATCCTAACGATTGTAAGTTTAAAGAAGAAGGTGAAGTTTATTGCCTTAATTATCATCTTGATGATACGTCCGTAGGTACTATTGAAGATGATTTTGATTATGATATGCATGTTACTTATTGTGATTGGGAAAATGATGATAATGCTACTTATGATCTTGAAAATCTTTTTGGTACCAACTCTGAAAGTGATGAGATGGGAAGCTCTAAGCTTGGGGATGATAGGATTGCAAATCCTTTACCCACTAGTGATGTGATAATTGATAATTCTTTTGCTAGTAAGAATAAAGACAACATGACTACAAATATATTTGCTAGCAATGATAATGCTCTTCTCTACTATGATGATGTCATAACTCCAACCTATAGTGATTATAAAGGTACCTATGACATAAGGAGAAATTATCGTTATGAAACTTGTCATAATCATGGAGGGAATTACTCCCTTGTTGAACACCACCCTCCTAATACACAATTAATCTATAGTATTCAAGTTGTTTATGATAGTCCTACTCCCACTATTACCAATGAGAAAGATTATGCTTATGTGGAGAGTAAGAGTACCTTTTTGCATGTGGATCATGGTAACAATGCTTTATGTGATGCTTATATTGTTGAGTTCATCCATGATGCCAGTGAAATTTATAATGAGAGAGGGAGACTTGGTTCTAAATATCTTAATAATAAGAAGTTTCCTCTCTTTATGGTGAATATTTTGAAGTTATGCTTGTTTTGCCTTCCTATGCTAGTTGCTTTGTGCTTCAATGAATTATTCTATTGCAATATTCCTATGCATAGAAAGCATGTTAGGCTTAAATGTGTTTGGTATTTGCTTCTTGATGCTCTCTTTTGTTCTTCAGCTCTTATTCCTACGAAAGCATCATTAAAGTCTTAAGCCTATCTTTATGGCTATAAAGAAAGAGCTCTAGGGAGACAACCCTTGTTATGTTTACTTTCAGTTTTAGTGGTCTTGATGTTTGTTACTACTATAGCAACATCATTGTATCTTTATTTTTCAGCTTTGTGCCAAGTTTAGCCTCTGATTGCAAAAAGTTCAAAAGTTGTGACGTGCTGTCCAGGAAACAAATTCTGTCATTGGATAGAGAAATTCGTATAAAATAACCAGATCATCTTTTTGGTCTGAATTTTTTCGACAGCGTGCTCTATACAATTGTCTTTCATGCGTATGTTCTGAGTTTTTTGATTAGAGTTGCAGAAGTGCCCCGAACAAATCATTTACTACCTGATGTTCTGTTTTTCATAGATTCTGTCCTGTTTTGCCTTTCCTTCATTTTGCAAACCTAGAGCTTGCTTTTTATTTGCAAAAACCTTTTGGCAATCTTGAGAAACAGTATAACTTCAAGAATATCTTTATTTCCAGCAAGGAACAATTATTTTATTATGGGTACTAACCTCGCTAATCAGATTATGAT
Source organism: Secale cereale (assembly GCA_902687465.1). Lineage (NCBI taxonomy): Eukaryota > Viridiplantae > Streptophyta > Magnoliopsida > Poales > Poaceae > Secale > Secale cereale. The sequence goes on from LR738712.1 coordinate 220,361,034, forward strand.
GAGTTATGTATGAAGGGAGTTTTCAAGTGTGCGAGGGAAGATGATAAAAAGATTCAGGAGTGTCAAACGCTCAAGCTTGGGGATGCCCCCGTGCATCCCCTTCTCCATCAACATTATCAGTTCGTCCTTCGTTCCACTATATTTTAATCACTTCATGTGTTATGTGCTATGCTTGGAGCGTCTTGTTTTAGTTTTCCTTTTAGTTTTCTTTAGCTTTTCATAACGAGTTGGAACTCAGTTTTCTTTATGTGGGAGAGACGCTCCACTTCTACCTAGAACATAACATAGAATTTGCATGTCTATCTTTGCTGTGTGTGTTCTTTGTCTTTTAATAGCTACTATCATGCTTAGCTCTTAACTTTCATGCTTATCTTTTTAAAGAGCTTTTGTTTAGTTGGTTGCTTGAACTCTCTTTAGTTATCATGTTTATCTTATTAAGAGAGTTTGCTTCCGTTGCATTGGTTGATATGTCTATGATAAAGATGCAACGTGCATAATGGCGCTTAGTAGTTCATGTTTTCTTATGGTTAGTCTCAAATAGCTGGGGGGTTCCCAATGTGTTATTGGAGTACAAACATGATTTGTTTGCCTATGGTGTGGTATGGTTTAGTAATATCTTCCTTCAAAGAATTTATTTTGATTGACTTGGCGTATGCTCACGCATATTTAAGACTGTAAAGAAAGTCTGTCAAGCCTTGATGATCTTTTGTTTCTGAGTAGCGATATAACTTCCATGCCTGATTCAATGTTGCTTTGTCGCTCTGCATGATTATGACTGTCATTGCTCTCTTAGTTGGTCGCTCCCAGTCTTTTGCTAACCTTCGCCTGTACTAAGCGGACTGACTGCTTGTGCATCCACATCCTTTTAATCCAGTTATGCCATATGAGTCCACCATATCTTCCTACATGGTATTTACCTGCCATTCCAAACGGAGACTTGCATGTACCATCTCGAAATTATTCAAGGAAAAAGCATTCCTATTTTGTGCCTCTGTTTTATGTTCATGAGGAAGTAGTAGTTAATTCATGATCTTTTTAAGTTGGACAAGCTTCACCCCGGGATTGCATGTATAATGTGCAAACCCATAATACGAGAAGGAACTGGCATTGAGTGCGCCCGGCTCAAAAAGATAATATAACAAACAAACCCTCCTTCACGCTTTGTTCATGAGAAATCAGAAAACTTTGGCAGTGATAAACAAAGAAGATTAAGAGGTTGTGATCGTCCTCATTCGGAAGCCGTTCCTCAAAACTGTCCATCTCAAGAAGTGATTGAGTTGTCTGCTAGCATTCCTTGACAAAACATGCATGATCTAAAAAAATAATATTACCTCTGTTTTAAAACCAAGAGCTCTGGTACATGTTTTGTCTTTGTTTCCGACTACGGGTTTTCAACCTTGCCAACAAAATCCACGGTTCGAGAGTCTCCACCTTCTTTTAAAAGCACCAACTACTGAGAGCATGATTGTTATTCTGAGTGTAATGTGCATTGTCCCAAAGTAGCATTGTCTTTTGCATGATTGTGATATCGTTTATTCTGAAATCATTGTATCTAGTCATCACTTAAACCTTGGAGGTGCCCCTGCATTTATGTTTTGCTTCACTAAAGGGGGCAAGCTAGATATCACTTTATCATATTTGCACATCATGTTCATTACGAATCTATTTGATGTTTCAATATCATATTGTAAAACTTTCAGTTCTTTGTGATTTTCTTATGAGGCAACTTAATTACTATAGATTCATTGTCTCGGTAAGCTTTTGTCATATGACTATGAAAAAGTCCTTTATGGTTAATAGCATGTCACCACAGAAATTATTCTTGTTATCATTTACCTACTCGAGGACGAGCAGGAATTAAGCTTGGGGATGTTGATACGTCCAAAACGTATCTATAATTTCTGCTTGCTCCATGCCTCTTTTGGGTGATATGGCTATGTTATTTATACACTTCCATACACTTTTGATCATATTTGGACTAACCTATTAACTCAGTGCACCCCAATGCCAGTTTCTGTTTGCGACTGTTTTTGTATTTCAGGTTTTCACATTACGAGAACTGCCAGAAAAAATCCAGAAAAATTATATAAAAAATAAGCGTTCCGGAAGCTTCCATGCGGCCAAAGTAGGGCCGGAGGAGACCCACAGGGGCTCCTGGCGGCCTGCCCACACGGCCCCCCTGGCCGCGCCGGGGGGGCGCCTGGGCACCCCTGTCCCCCTCCGATGCCCCCCTTTGGCATATATTTAAGGTGTGTCGCGGAAACCCTGATTCCAGACCCTTTTTTTCAAGACGCGGTTCCGATCTCCGCCGCCATCGCCATCAAGCTTCGGGGGACCAGAATTCCTGCGCCGGCACCCTGCCGGGACGGGGAAGTGCCCCCGGATTCATCTCCATTGACGTTGCTTCCTCCCTCCATGATGCGGGAGTAGTTCCTCCTCGGGGCTGAGGTTCTTACCAGTAGCTATGTGGTCAATTCTCTCTCCCATGACGTGATCTTCGTTGTGATCATATGCTATGTTAATCTAGGGTGATCCCATGATATTTCCCCTTCCTCTATGTATTGGATTGATGTACTCACTTGTCTTTATCTAGTATAATCCCCGAGACCAAGGTGACAGCGGTCTATTGGACATGGATTAGAAAAGTATTTTCATGAGTGATTTCCTCTCTTGTGTGTTGATTGAAGATTGAGAGTCTCTTGGTGCTTGTCTTTGACTATCCTTTAGATATGTTGTGGTGATTGTGGGACTCGCTTTGGATGGCCGCGGTGACATTGGGAAATCCTTAGATTGAGAACTACGAACTTTGAGGTGTGCTTTTGTAGCCCTACATAATTCTCGTCCTCTCTTGACCACGAAGGAATGACCTCCGAGTGCGTCCCCTTTGCATGTTTTATGGGAAATATCATGTGATTCGATTATGTTAATGTTGTTGGGAGTTGCCACTAGTGAAAGTATGAAGTCTAGGCCTTGTTTCCACCATTGCAATACCATTTGTGCTCACGTTTACCACTTGTTTGCTTGCTGCACTTTTTATTACAGATTTATATTACTTTGTTTTGCCATCGATATAACTTGCCATTTAACATCTCTTCGCCGAACTAGTGCACCTATACATCTGACAAGTGTATTAGGTGTGTTGGGGACACAAGAGACTTCTTGTATTTTAGTTGCAGGGTTGCTTGAGAGAGACCATCTTCAACCTCTACTTCCCTGAGTTTGATAAACCTTAGGTCATCCACTTGAGGGAAATTGCTGCTGTCCTACAAACCTCTGCGCTTGGAGGCCCAACATAGTCTACAAGAGTAGAAGCGTGTGTAGATATCAACACGGAAGTGTATTTTTTTTGTAGTGAGGAAGGCGGTGGCCTGGTGGGCCGGATGGGCTTCGCCCCAGTTCGGTCCGAAAATTGTTTATCTTATAAAACATTTTTCTGAAATACAAAAAAATAGAAAAACACAATAAATATATTCTTAAAAATCACACGAAAATTCAAACGTACTTAGGTCCTTATTATTGATCCGGTGAACATATTTTTGAGCCTAAATGCCTAAATAAAAATAAAATTTTTAGTTCAAAAATAATAAAATAAATACTTCTGCAAATAAAAATCCAATAAATAAAACTTTACTCAAAATTCAATTTCCAACATTTTTATTCTTTTTTGGAAGAATTCATATTATCTTCTCTCATTATTTTAAAGATATTGAAAATGAAAATTGGCAAAAAATTATTTGATCCAACCCCATTTGGAAAATAATAAAATTGTGGGTCCTCTTTGGAAAACTCCCAACTCTCTCACTTGGGTCCTTGAGTTGCTTAAAGTCTCTTGGATCAATTTCCAAATAAAAATCAAATTCAAAATGCTCAAATCATGAATGCATATGAATGATCTATATGATAACATCCAAATTGAAAATTGGGATGTTTTAGTTCTGTTGGGCGAGGACAGAATGCATCGAGCGCAACAATGACTGGAAGGAGCTTGGCCTCACCGAAGACAGGCTCCGCCCGGCAATTAACATGATTACTTGCTTGAATGCTGTCGGGCTAACTGTGGAGCATGTGGCAGCAGATATCCTTCTCCGCTGAATCGCTCCTATCTAGCAAAGGGATTGGTCTTCGTATGAGTATGGGGATGCGGCAGATAGGATGAGGTTGCTCCCCGGCCTTGCCAACAACCTGACGGTTTATGGCCATGCCAGGCCGTGCAATCAACTATTTGGCCGCTTTGGGCTGTTCCCATTGCCGGCGGGTGTTATCCCGCTGAATGTCAACTCTTCCAGGGGTCAAATCCTGCAATGGATGCCCCAATGCAATGCTGCTAGTGTCTTGAGTGACTCTTGGTTGCCCACTCTTGATGAAGAGCTGGAATGGTGCTCCACTCAGGTACAAACGGTTACCAAGGAGGAGACTAAAATGTACATGCGCACCTCCTCAGTGGAGGTGGCGTACATCCAGAAACGATTGGAGGAGGATAGGCGGCCTGAGCTATGGCAGCAAAGAAAGCCGAAAAGGCTGTAAAGGTCAAGGGGAAAGCTAGGGGAGGGACCTTTTCCCGCGGCAAGGGCGAGACGCCAATCTTGGAGGAGGGTGCCGAGGAAGAGCTCGCGGGGGTTGGCCTTTTCCGGATCGAGGCCCTGTACACCGTAGCGATAGATCTCTTGCGGAAGAGCGGGATGAAGCTGTGGAGATACCTTGAGAGGGGTGACTTGCAGAGGGCCCTCAAGTCCACGAGCCGCATTCGGGCCCGCGTGACCAGCCAGTCAAGGAACAACAACCTCCAACCCTGCGCCATTGGCTCGAGGGACGAAGGAGGCCGCCTCCAAGACCGGCATCTCTGAAGTTGTCTGTCACCATTCTCGTTGCCTCTCCAGAGCCATGACACGGGCCGCCAAGTGGCTCCCATCCTCGGCTGATGATTTAGGAAATCAACCGAGCTCTTCGCAGAGTTCATCTACATTGGAGCCCCTTGTTCTTGGCAGGGTCTGAAGCCACCGAGAATCTCCGACCCTTTTCCTAAGAAGAGGAGCACGGCCACCACACCACCCATGGAGTTTGAGCTAAATTCCATGCTCATTGACAAAGAGTAAGAGAGATCACTCCTCCATCTTGTCTTTTATTTCCCTTGCATCTTCTTTGGTCCTCTTGCTCCCAACTTTTAACTAATTTTGCTTGCTGATTTCCACCAAGGAGAAGGAGGAGGATACGGAGACCCTCATCCATAGGTCCAAGCAGCTTAGGTGCGATGATTCGCCGGCAATGTGGGAGGAGACCTACCCGGCAAGGAGTCACACAAGTGCTCCGACGCTAACCCCCCAGCTGAGCCCCGGCTCGGAAGCGCGGCGAAGACAACCCCTTCTGGTAACGGTGCCATAGAGCTCCCCTTTACGGAGGTCAAGGGGTAGAGGAAATTCTCCAGGGTGAGCTTTCCCAAGAGCAGCCCACCTCGCCACCTGCCGGAGCTAATGGATCTCCCCCAAGGGCCTCTGCGGAAGAACACTTCCGGGGTGACACTATAACTTCCGAGGGAGGGGGCGGCAGCTCTGGTCTAGCAGCTGATGTTGCCGGGGAAACCGAACCTCTGGCTCGGCAGACCTCTCCCAGTAATCCATCGGCTTCTCTTCTCGAACTTTTTCTGATTATCTTTTCTGGTATCCCTAACTTTGTACTCTTACCACTGCTCGCTTATTCTGCGTATAGCTCCTTCGAGCGAAGTGCGAGACTTGCTAGAGGTGGTGGCCTCTAAAGGAAAAGACGCCACCGAGGAGGCTATCAATATTGCCGCCACAGAGGGGCAGGGGCTGACTGTCGGGGGTTCTCTGGGTCCCTTAAAGGAGCCTAGTGAGACCCTCGGTAGAGGAATTAGATCAGGGGTAATGATTGAGGGGAAGATACCCCTCCAAACTATGGGTCCTCTTCCCGTGCATGGTACTCCAGTGGCAGCCCCGCCATCATCTTCACACAGCTTGTCTCTGGTGCTAGCACAACCCGATCTCTCAGCTCCCGTCTCGTTGATGACTACGAGCGTGGAATTCGACAAAGAACTCGAGCGCATAATTACGTTGCTGCACCAAGGAGTCGAGGAGATGGATGACTCTGCTGACATTGCCAAGTACATGTACTTCATGGAATCCATGGCAGCGGGCCTCAAAGAAATGCGGGAGCAGCACAACCAGAAATAGCATGAACTTAAGGAACATTGCTGGTCCACCAACCAGGTGGACCAGAAGCTGAAGGATAAGGGAGCGAAGCTGCGTGACTGGCACGGCAAGCAATTTCGGGCCATCATGAGGCAGCAGGAAAGGTATTGATGGCAAAGGGGGACGACATTGCTCGGGAGGTGCGCTGGGAGGACCGCAAGGAGCTCTTGGACACCAGGGAGCCATAAATTTCTCTCCGGGAGGTGAGACTTGAGGCCGCCCTTCGCACTAAAGATGATGAGCTAGAGGCCCTTGTGCATAAACACACCAAGGAACTAGGGGATACACACAAGGCTGCCTTGGATGCCCTTTCTACTGACTCCTCTGCCCAGCTAAAGAAACTTCCGATGATCTTGCCGTTGCGTCCTCTGCCAAATCCGTCCTTGACCAGCAGGTGGCCAAACTGACTGAAGAGCTCGCCCATAGCGCCATGGAGGTCGAGACCCTCAAGGAGGAATCGTGGAAAGTGGAGACCCTTCTAGAAGGTCTATGATCGCAGCTCTCCTACAAAGGTTAGGAGCTTGAAGGCGCCAATGGTGCCCTTGAAAGTCTGAGGGGCAGGGTCGGTGTCGTGGTGGGCGCACGGAAGATGCCAAGGGATGGCTAAAGATAGGAGGCGACTCGAGGGAACAAGTGTACTCCAGAAGGGGATGCAAGACATACCCAGGTTTGGGGCTCCCGGGGAGAGAATACCCTTAATCCTACTGATGGTTGTTTGATGTTTTACCAGTACAGTGTTGCTCCTCGAGCTGTATGGTGGGAGGAGGAAGACATGCCAGGCTTAGGCTGCTTCTCCTAGGGTGAGTTTCTCCTTTTCTCTAGTTCTTCTTTATATCTCGTATGCGTCCTGCCGTGCATGAGTGCCGTGGGGGGGGGGTTTATATAGGCTAACCCCCCAGCGATACAATGGTAAAGTTGCACTACCGTGGGGCCGGATTGTCATCGTCTGGTATGCTGGCGCTGGGACCCGCTGGGTACACGGCTGGCCAATTCTCCGGGCATGGGACCCGCCAGGTATGGAGGGCACTGTGTGCCGTCTTGTCAGTCGCTAAGGATTGGCCGAGCTGGGTTGGGTACGACGTGCTCCGTCACGTCACCGTCTACCGGCATCATGGGCTGTGACGATTGCACTGTTGCCACACCCCGGCTGACTAGGGGCATGAGCGCGGCATTGTTTCCTAGGTCATCAGGAGGTGTGTCTTGTCCCATCGTACGGTTGAGATGGGATGGGAGCTGACCCGTGGCCGGATAGGGGAACACGCCATGTGCCGGCTAGCTTGTTGAGGAAGTCTTGGTGTGCTGGTTCCGGATCCCTCGAGCAGGCCATTGGGGCCAGATCATGGGAACCGGCCGGACTAGAGAGTCTTGCCAGATCGTGGGGCCTTGCCGGATCGAGCGACCCGGCCAAGTCAGAGGCGAATTGTAGGGCGAGGCTGGCCACGTTGTTGTTGAAAAGGATCCGGCTTCCGTTGCCTGCCTGGGGTACATCCCCCTATAGTAGGTCCAGAAGCTATGACGGTCCGCCGTCTTCGGGTGATCGAGCCTTCGCAGTTTCCTTTCCTTGAAGGCGGGCTCGGGGCCGAGCTCGGGAACACTCGCTGTGTGTCGGATTTGGAAGCCGGATCGCGGCGTTTCGGCGACGGCGGGAATCGAGGAGTCCTCCGAATCTTGGATGATCTTTCGGGTTTTGTGCGGGCGCCACGTGGTGCCCGGAAGCCGGGGAGGCCTGACACGGCACGCGCGCGACGGGATGGGGCGACGGGCCAGAGCCCACAGCCGCGCAACTTTTGGTCCGTGTGTGCAGATTTATTGTGGCGTCCGCGAACCGGTTGCCCTTCCAGGGGCAGTTATTGCGCACGCACGCACGCGCACATTTATTGCGGGAAGTGGGAGAGGTTGGCGCTGTCGATCCGACTCCTTCATGTTCGAACCGTGGTTTATAAATTGGGTCGAGGGACCGGCAGAGATCGTTCTCGCCCGCGCCCTCCCGTCTTTCTCTGCATCCTCTTCCTCTTGAGACTGCCGCACACTGCGCCGCCCGTTGTTCTTGAGCAGAGGTGATTCTCCCCTTCTTCTTTCTCTTCTTCGTGCTTCTCGTCGATGGCGCTGCCGTCGGGCTCGTGGATGGGCTCGACCGTCTCCGAGGACAACATCAGCTACCTCCGCACCACCAAGCCCTTGCCGCCGGAGACGGAGGTCGCCATTCGCTTGCTCGGAGACATGCCAGAGCCGCGCCCCGAGGACTCGAAGCACGTGGTCTTCTTCACGCACTTCAAGCGCGGGTTTGGGCTGCCCGCGAGTGATTTCTTCCATAAATTCTTGGAGTTCTATGGGCTCCAGCCCCATCATCTCGGAGTCGGGTCCATCGTGCAGCTCTCCATCTTCGTCTCGCTTTGCGAGGCGTACCTCAGCGTCGAGCCCTCCATCGACCTCTTCGCGCGCCTCTTCTCCCTGAAGCAGCAGGGGCCAAAGGCCGGGGAGATGTCGGAGTGCGGAGCCGCCGTCATCTGCTGGCAGCCGGGGGACGAGCGCCCCAAGGTGTGCTTGGAGGATTCTGCCAAGAAGTGGCAGCATTCTTTCTTCTACATCCGTAACTTGGGCGTGGACCGCATCAACCTGCCCCCTTCCGCCGATGTGGTGCCGCAGGAGAAGCGGAACTAGTCCTACTACCCCAAGCAGCCATCGCAGGCGGTGCTCAACTTGTGCGCATGGGTGGTGGTGATGAAGGCGCGGGAAGGCCTCGAAGGCCGAGACCTCGTCACCGCCTTCATCGGCTGGCGGGGTGCTGCCATTGCAACAGCGCGTTCATCTCATCGGCGAGATGAAGGGCCTCGACAATCCCTACCGCATGTCCATGTTGCGGCTGAGGGCGGAGCAGGTCGCGCGCCGGGTGAACGAGATCTCCAAGGTCAACCTGCCGGATGATAGGAAATACAGAGAGGTTCCGTATAGCCATGCGAACCCGGCACCGATGGTGAGTCCCTTCTCTCCATATTTTGCCACCGCTCATCTTCTTATCTGCCCGGACGCGACGCAGGAGGTGCATCTGAACGCCATCCGACATCCTTACGATCGGACGGGGACGCAGGTGGTGCGCGCCACCTCGGGGGAGCCCGAGGCCCACGGTGGAGGGGAGGGAGAGGTCGCCGAGGCGGGCGCGGGACGCCGAGTAGGTGCGCTTATCACCTTTTCTTCATTTTTTGGTTTCTGGGCGGCGTCGGAGGTGCTGACGCGAGCCACTTATGTAGCGGCGTCGGGCGGACGGGGCGGCTGGGGCCGGGTCGTCCCAGGCGGTGATGATGGCGGCGGGAGGCTGAGGTGGCGGCGCGGCTGGAGCCGGGTCGTCTCAGGTTGGACCGGCGGCGGGCCGGCCTCACGGGAAGGGTAGCGCCGCTCCGCCGGCTAAACCCGCGAAGCGCGCCACGGGCGCGGTTGGGGGCGCGAGGCCGGTCGCCAAGAGGAGGCGCGTCACCCAGGCGTCGATGCGCTCCATGCCGGTGCTTCTGGGGTAAGTTATTCTTCATCTTTGGCTCCGAGCCGAGAAGCTCCGTTGAGCCCCCCTCTGTGGTAATCTGTCTTGACTTTTCAGATCGCATATCTCGCTGGCATTGGTGCGGCGGAGGCCGCATCCCCCGATGGTACTGGATTCCGGACGAGCCGGTCCAGCACCGTCGATCCGGGCGAGGAGGAGGAGCGGTCGGATGCGGACCTTGGTTGGGATCCGTCCGACGCGGAGGGCCGAGCCTGGCGAGACCGGAATCGGGCCGAGGCCGCGCTGAAGGTAGCGTCGACCCGAACTTAAAACACGGCCGTTGAGGCGTGGGCGTGAGCCGGCGAGAAGCCGGCGTGGTCGAAGATGCCGGCCGGAACGACGGTGGCAACAACGGTCTTCGTCCTGCCATTGGAGGAGGGTAATGGCCGGGGCGGCCGTGACGACGCGATGGACCTCGACAGGGAGGTCATGGTCATCGAGGATGAGATCCCGCCGCGGGCCGATGCGGCCGAGCGGGCAGCGGCTCGTGGAGGCGGCGGTGATGCTGCCTTGGGGGAGCCGACGATGGCGGCGCCGGAGAGGACGTCGGCCGCGGGCGAGGCGGCCGATGGTGAGCACGCCATGGTGCTTCAGCCCGAGGGTCGCCGGGTCATGGAGCCGGCACTGCCGTGATGCAGAGCCGGCGAGGTCTTCTTTGGGCCCCCAACCCAGGAGGAGGCGGCCATGGCCGTCCTGACTCGACGCCTGCAGGGGCAGAAGGACCGGGTCGAGTCCTACGCCCGGGCTGAGTTGGAGCGGTCGCGGGAGCTGGAGGACGCCGTTCACGTATGTCTTCTCTTATTATTGCTTGTTTCTTTTTTAGTGGGGGCACACCAGCGCATCCACTGGGTGTAGTCCCCAAGATTTGGGCCAACTGCGCAGCAGTTGGGCCGAATATTTAAATTGCTTTCTTCTTTGCTGATTGTTGTTTCGTTGCGCAACAACTGGACTCCTATCGGTTCGGCGTCTTCCACCGGCTCCTTGACATGCACGAGTGGCTCAAGGAACAGCTTGCCGCCAAGGAGGAGGAGCTCCGCGCCGTGATGGGTATATTCTCTTATCCTTTTCCCCTTCTTTCTTGTGCGTCTTAGGGGTACTTTGTATTTGAGTCGCCCTACTACAGCCACGTTGGAGCGGGCGAGGTAGGAGGCGACGGGAGCCCGACAGGCCCTCGGCGAATCCGGCCAGCTGCAGAAGCAGCTTGCGGGCGACAAGAGCCGGCTTGAGGCTGAGGTGGAGCGGCTCTGGGCGGAGGCCGCCAAGGTCGCGGAGATGCAACTGGCGCTTGCGGAGGCGGACCAGCAGCGCGGCAAGCTGGCCGACGACAAGGGCCAGCTCCAGGCCGAGGTGAAGCGCCTGAAGGGACTGCTGGCCACGGCGAAGGAGGCCAAGCAGGGAGAGACCCAGCGCCGTGAGGGAGCCCAGAAGGCGGCCACGGACAAGGAAGCCTAGCTGAAGGTGGACCTTGCCAAGGTCGCCCAGCTGGAGGAAGCGGTCAAAGACCGCGACCGTTCTCTCGACTGGGAGCGGCGCGGTACGTTGCTTGAGTTGCAGCACCTGGAAGAGTCCTTCTCTAGTGAGTGCTTTTCTTGAGTCTTTTGCCGGACTGAGGTTCTGGCTCCTTTTTTCTTTGCGAATTTCTTCTGTCTCTTTTCTTTGACAGGGGTCTTGCCATAGACGCAGGACTTGGCGGAGAAGGCGGTCCGCTTCCGTCGTCATCCCGGGGGCGTGGTTGGCTCCGGGACCGACCCGCGCGTGGTCTGGACCTTCCCAGAGATCATGGCCGCTGTTGAGGCTCGTCTACAAGCCTTGGGTTCTTGGATGCCGCGGCTTTCCGAGGCCGCCACAGTGATGATGGCGGCCCTTTGGCCGGGCTCCGATGCGCCGAGCAGCTTCTCGCGGCTTGCACGGTGGCTTGAGGCGGGGCCGGTTCGGCTTCAACACTGACGCTTTTACGCCACTCATGTCGGCGCTGAGATGGCACTCTGGTTCGCGATGTCCTTGTACTCGGACTGTCGCTGAAGGCGCTGATGGGCCAACGAGCCAGCTGGGGGCGCAGGCCGGCGAGATCGCCGCCCGGGCCAGCTACATTGCCGGGTTCTCCTACCACAACGAGTTCCGGTCGGAGCGGACAGAAGACGGAGTAGTCGTGCCTGCTGACGACTTTGGCCTGCTGCTGGATAATCCGGGTGGCAGCTCCGAGGAGACGGGTGTCTATCGCAACACGGTGTCGATGATGAAGACACCGGCACCTCGGCGGGCCCGGCGGGTGCGGATGCGGACGCCTGAAGCTCCTGTTTTAAATCTTTGTAGATATCTCTGTTAGGTAGCAGGTCCACCCCAACCACTGGGTGCACTAGGTGTAACCAATTCTGGCCTTGGGCCATTTATGAATTTAAACATCTGTATGAATGTCGTGGATGTTTTTGCTCTTGCTTGTTTGTTTGTCGAGGCGTTTTCCTATACCTCTCCCACCTCGGGCCTCCCCCCGCGAGTCTGACGGCCGAGGCTCTTGTCCGTGACAAGGGGTTTGGCCTTTGGGAGAGCACGCGCAGTAGTTAGGCGTTTGAAACGTTGAGTGTGAGCGAAACACCCACTAGGCCGGCTTGCGGTGATCCGGCGTGGCCGGATGACATGTAGCCGGTCATGTTGTAAAGTTTGCGAGTGGCGGGGCCGGATCGATTGATCCGGCGCCGTGTTGCGCTGTTCGTGGATGTTTGCCCCTTTGCTTTTGGTTTGTCGAGCCATTTTCCCGTGCCTCTCCCCC
>LR738712.1:220373599-220400897 GCA_902687465.1 Secale cereale
CCCCGGTCCGTGACAAGGGGTTTGGCCTTTGGGAAAGGATGCGCAGTAGTTAGGTATTCGAAACGTTGAGCGTGAGTGAAACAACCACTGGGCCGGCTCGCAGTGATCCGGCATGGCCGGGTGACGAGCAGCCGGCCGTGTGGTGACTTGGCTGTTCATGGCGTGGCCGGGTTGGGTGACCCGGCGGTCCAGGGCTTAGTTCTCGTGGCGTGTTGGTGCTCGGGCCTTTGCGTGCTCGCCGACCAACAGCCGAAGCCGGATCTATGGCTTAGGGCAGAGTAGGAGACCGCGGCGATCTCAACGCGCCAAGAAGCGCTAAGCGAAGTGACGGGAGGGTACCGAGCCGGCCAGCCCCTGAGTCCCCAGATCGAGCGAGTTGAACCGGTGGCTGGGTTTGGACGAAGAAGTAGGTGAAGCGTAAAATTCTAGAGACACAAATAACTTGGTCGGAAAAGGGTGGCCCCGAGCATCGCTTGGGTACCCCATAGTTTTTAATTGAGTGCGAAAGGTAGCGATACATACACATACACGGCTAACTGTAAAACGGACGGAGGAGTTCCGTGTTCCAGAGCCGAATTGTTTCTTCTCCAACCGTGTCCCTCTGGCGCTTGTTTGACTTGCGCGCGTCGATGAGGTAGTAGGCGTTGCGGTCGCACAGAGCCTTGCTAATGATGAAGGGGCCCTCCCATGGGGAGGACAGCTTGTGCTGGCCGGCTTGATGTTGGATGAGTAGGAGGATGAGGTCTCCCTCGGGGAAAGCGAGGGGCTTGATCTTCTCGCTGTGGTAGTGCGTAAGGACTTGCTGGTAGATGGTTGAGCGGTCGGGCGCTAGTGGACGTGCTTCTTACAGTCGGTCGACGCCGTCCTCACGGGCTTCCCTGGCTTCGGCCTCACTATGTCGGCTCCTAGGCAAAGGCGCATTTTCGAGCCGTCAAAGTGCATGCGCAAGTGTGTCCAGTCTGGAGGCGGCGGCAAGTACGGGGTCTCTGTCCAGTCGACGAGGAAGTCGGCAAGAGCTTGGGACTTGATCCAGGTGCGGGGCTCGTAGAGGATGTTGTGGCCGGCTAGCTCGAGCGCCCACTTGGTGAACCGGCCAGAAGCGTTGCGGCACCCGATGATCTTGCCGAGGGGGGCTGTGCTGACCACGATGATCTCATGCTCTCAGAAATACTGCTTCAACTTCTTCGCCGTGAAGTACACGCCGTAGCACGTCTGTTTGTTGTGCGGGTAGTTCTACTTTGAGGCGGAAAGCACATCGCTCATGTAGTAGACGGGGCGCTGGATGGCTTGGATCTTGCCCTTCTCTGGTCACTCGACCACGAGCACCGTGCCGACCAAGCGCGAGGTTGCAGCTATGTAGAGCAACAGCGGCTCCTTCTCTGCTGGGGTGGCCAAGACGGGTGCGGTGGAGAGCATGCACTTGAGGTCCCGAAAAGCCTCGTTCGCTTGGTCGTTCCATTCGAATGGTGTCGTCTTCTTCATCAGCTGGTATAGGGGCAAGGCCCTCTCGCCCAGCCGGCTGAAGAACCGACTGACTGAGGCCAAGCAGCCGGTGAACTTCTGGACATCACGTACCGGAGCCGGATTTCCCATGTGCTCGATGGCCATGATTTTCTCCACGTTTTCCTCAATGCCGCGCTCCAAGACGAGGAAGCCGAGTAGCTTTCTGGCCAGGTCGTCGAAAACAAATTTTTCTGGGTTGAGCTTCTCCTTGTACTCGCACAGGTTAGTGAAGGTTTTCTTCAGGTCGTCGAGGAGCATGTGGTGTTGCTTGGTCTTCACCACGATGTCGTCCACGTAGACGTGAATATTGCGGCCGAGCTGCGGTAGCAAGCATTTCAGGCCGAACAACATGGTGATGTAGCAATACGCCCCAAAGGCTCTGATGAAGGACGTCTTTAGGGCATCAGCCGGGTCTAGCTTTATCTGGTGGTAGCCGGAGTAGGCGTCCAGGAAGGACACGAGCTCGCACCCGGAGGTGGAGTCGATGACTTGGTCGATTCGCGGGAGGGTTAATGGATCCTTGGGGCTGGTGTAGTCGATACACGTGCGCCAGGTGTTGTTTTTCTTCAGGATGAGGACTGGGTTGGCCAGCCACTCGGGGTGAAATACTTCCATGATGAAGCCGGCCGCCAAAATCTTGGTGATCTCTTCACTGATGGTCCTTCTCTTCTCTTCGGAGAAACATTGTAGGGGTTGGCCTACAGGCTTGGCGTCCTTGCTGTCAAACCGGCAGCTTCATCTTCAAGTAGGCATAGTGGGGGACCGCCATGAATTTGGCGAGTGCGGGCCAGCCGAGCAGCGCGAAGTACGCGCTAGACAGGTCCACCACCTCAAACTAGATCGGCTCGCGTCAAAAATGGCTGCTGTCACAGAATAGGATGTCGAGCCGGATCGGGCCGATCGGAGAGTAGGAGTGGCAAGGCACAATGTCGTGGAAGACGGTCCTGGTCGGCTCCATGTCCTTGGCTTCAAGGCTGAGCTTGGTCATGGTGTCCTGGTAGAGGATGTTGATGCTCGTACCGCCGTCAATGAGGACTCGGGAGAACTTGCAAGTGCGCCGAGGCGCAACGATGGTAGGGTTGATGACGAGGGCGTATGCACCTAGATTCGGCATGACGGCCGGGTGATCGTCACGCGTCCATGTGATCGGGAGCTCCGACCAGTGCATGTATTCTGGCCTGGCCGGGGCGATAGTATTCACTTGCTGCCGGATGAGGCGCTTGCTGTGCTTGTCGTCGCTGAGGCTGGTGAAGACGAAGTATGCCGCGTTCGGGTCCGGGTAGGCGTTGTTGCGCATGGCGCCGCCAGCTCGAGGTGGTGGCGGAGGCGGAGGCTGCCGCCCTGCTCCTCGATCCGGGGCTGGAGGCAGCGGGACGTCGCCCCTCATGATGCGCTTAGTGATGGTGCATTGCCGGAGCGTGTGCGTGGATGGCCTCGCGCCGCTGTGGTGCTTGCATGGAGCGTCGAGCATCTCCTCGAAGCTCATGGCGGGTTGCCATGTTGTCTTGCCGGTCTGCCAGTGCTTGGCGGCCGGCTCGGATGCGGGCCCCTGCTCGGCGGCCGCCACGAGCCAGTTGTCATGTCGCTGGGCCTGCTGTTTGGCCTTGCGCTTGTGCTGCTGCTGGTTATGCTGATGCTGCCGGCTTCCCTCGCCGGCCGGCTTCGGAGGGGGAACCGGCTTGAATTTGCCAGCTTCGTCAGGGCCACCTAGATCTGCATGGCGGAGTCGGCGTTTGCGTACTTGTCCTTTGTTCCTATGAGCGCGGACATGTTGGTCGGCTCGGAGCGTAGCAGCTTGTGCTTGAGGATGGTACCGTCCGGCACCGGTTGACGGAGTGCTATATTGCCTGGACCTTGTGGATGCCTTCGCACCCGTTGTGGAGATCGGTCCAGCGTGCTAGGTACTCCCGGCCGGTTTTTGTCGGCCCCTGCATGCACATGGCGAGCTGGCTGGGACGGCCGGCTCGCGCGGTAGGTCCTGGTGAAGTTGCGCATGAAGGCCTCCTCAAAATCAACACACGTGTTGATGCTGCCCCCCGGCTGGCTGTCAGGACCGGTTTTCCAGGATATTAATTTCCCAGTAAACGGCCCTTGTGCTCACCAGCCCCAGGATTACTGTTAGCTGATGAGACACAAACTTGATACAGAAATTCCAAGCAAAACACAAAATATGCAGTACAAGACCATTCTGGTCCATGAGTACAGCAAAAGGTTTCTAGAGGTTGATGGCGGAAGCGGTTTGCGATACGTCAGCGTCTATGGGACTCCATTTCCCACAGGAACAGCTGACCTGGATAATTCCTATCTTCGCGAGGCTGTTATCACCGTTGCCTAGGTTCCGGGGCTGCCATCGTGGCACTCCTCTCCAAGCAAGAAATCTGGCCAAGACAATAACCAGGGACAAGCCAGTGAGTACTTTGAATGTACTCGCAAACATTATGAACACAGGCACAATATAACAAATGACATTCATGCTCTGAAATATTCCATGATCACTTCGTTAGTCGCGAAATAAAATTCATGACGCAAGCATGTTATTCTAATAAGCCATGAATGAGCAATCAAAGAATAAAAATAAAATGCACCGATCGGGTGTCTGAAGCGACGCCTCGAAAGGATAATAAAATAAGCATGCCTCAGTCGGACGTCTGAGCGACGTCACCAAAAAGGGCTTATAAAGAAAATAAAAACAAACATGCCACAGTCGGGCGTCTGAGCGACACCACATAAAGGGCTTATATGAAAAATAAAACACAAGCATGCCACAGTCGGGCGTCTGAGCGACACCACATAAAGGGCTTATATGAAAATAATCCCAGGGAATATCCAGGAGGTAGAACCGTCCCAGGGATATTCAATAATTCAAATAATACAAATGGTTAGTCCAAAATAATAATAATCATAATCATCATATATCACATGTTATGACCAGTGATCTGGCTTAGCAGTTTTCCTCCGAAGACCGACACTAAGACCGACACTTGACCCATCCCAGACTGTAATCCTTAACCGCGGACACGGTTATTCGAATAGGTATAATCTCTGCAGAGGGTGTACTCTTTACCCACGTGTAACGGATTCCTTCAGCCCATCGGGACTAATTCCATTTACGGTCTTTTAGTTGAAAACACACCTGACCCGCACACACCAGCTTAACTTACTGGTGACTGGAATCACCCACGACACCTGTTAAGCAAAACTCTAAGTGGGGAGGCTACAACCTCGAGTAGCATGGGATCACAGAATTTATAATGCGCGCAAACTAGGGGAGCTACCCCCTCGGTCCCAACCGGAAACACCCATGCCCCCGGACCAGGTGGCCTGCCTACCGGATGCAGCCGGTATCTTCCACCATGACCTCTCTGTACGGTGTGTGCCAAGAAAGGGGTTGACAACTTACTGGACTGTACCCTACCTGCGGCAGGGACAAGTGGTAGTACGAAGCAAGTATGGGGGTTACCGGAACAAGACTCGATCTATGGTCGACTCAGGAGGTTAAAGCATCACTTGCATGATTAGTATAGCAATTATATTTCACACCAACAAACAGAATCACTACTCATCATACCTCAATATGCCTTACTGACAATACTCGTCTCAACGAAATATCAGTAACAAGCTCGTGTCTACCCAAGACAGAGGCTTTCCTGGATTCCTTCCAGTAGGCATGAGAGGTAGACGAGGGTGATTACTATCACGAGTATAACAATTTCCAACAGCAAGGAAACTTCATCATGCACTCATGAGTATGATCATATCCACACATAAAATAACGAATACTTCGTGCCAAGGTGGTGTTGTAAACGTGTCCAACAACACACAACAATATTATGCCGGGGTTCAGAATGCTTGCCTTCAAGGTGCAGAGAGGGGAGGTACACTCCAAAACTTTTGAAAGTTTTGATCTTCTCTCCAAATTCCTATTTTTGAAAGTATTCAAATTAACACATACCTTAAAGACAGTACAAAAAGTTGTCCTAATTATTTTTGAAATATATCTTAAAATAAACTAGGTGAAATTTGAGAGTGGTAGGAAAAAGAATCAACTCATTTGGAGTTTTATTTAAAAAGATATGCCCAGTCAAAGTTTAGTCAAAATTCTGTTTTAATAAAAACCAGAAAAGGGAAAACGCATCGGTTCGGAATACGCTTTAGAGAGGGAGAGACGTACTTCGGGCTTTACGCTTTCACTTAAGCGCCTCGGCGGGACGACTAGAGCCACTGACGGTGGGTCCGCGGGTCCACCCGTCAGGTTTGACTGGTCCAACCAGTCTTCTTCCTTCTCTGGCCGAAAGGAGGCGGAGCTCCGGCGGCAACGCCGGCGAACGGTGGCGCCTCGAGGGCGTTCGAGTGCGGGGATGGATCCGCCGGACTGGGGTGGTTCTTTCGGTGGTCGAGAAGGAGACGGAGGTGGAGGAATGCGTCGGCGACGAGCTTCGCGGCGGACGGCGGTCTCGGTTGGAAAAGGGGTTCCGCCCTACGGTGGTTCTCGATCAAGTTTGAGCGGTTGGGTGGCTCTGCTAGGTCGAGGGGAAGTGGATGGTGGTGACAGGAGGACTAGGGGGGCTCTGCTCGCGACGCACGGTACAAGAATGCGGCGGCGGCCGAAGCTACCGGAGATGAGGAAGACGGCCTCCCTCCCTCGATCTCTGGCTACGGGAGCTCCAGGGAGACGGCCTGAGGCTGCTTGGGGGTCTGGACGAACTCGGGGTTCCTTAAATAGGCGGGGGAGGTCGGTTCCCGCGGCTGCGGATAGGAACGCCGGCGAACGGCCTCTCTGTTGCGGCAGGGCGACGTGGCGAAAGCTAGCGGTGCACGGTGTGGCTGCGGGAGCTAGGGGATGAGAATGGCCTGCTCACGAGGGCAGCTGGCGAACGGAGGAGGCTTGGGCGGCGCCGTCCATGGCAGAGCCGGTCACGGGCGCCGGTGTGCCGCCAAAGCGCCAACGCTGCTGCTCTGAGAGGAGCAGGGCGAGTAGGGGCCGCACTAGGGGACAGGGGAGAGGATTAGGACGAGCTCGGGAGGCTTATCCAGGGGCGTGTCGGTTCGGGCGCGAGCACGTGCAAAACGCGCGCTCTGCTCGCGCTCCGGGCATGCACGGCAGGTGCTCGGTGAAATGCCAAATCGTGCTAGAGGTTTAGGGTGAGGCTGCCAATTAACAGGAGGGTTAGGGTGAAGGCAAAAGGTCTAATAGACATGGTTGTTGGGTCAGGGAATCAAGTTCACAAAGTAATCACAAAACTATGCCAAATCTAGCCAGACACATAAAGTGCTCGACAGAATGCCATGGGCATCTAGGCATTTCTTCTGGTGGCCAAAAACTCCAGGTTGGGGTCTCTTTAGATGATAAAGAGGGTGGTAAGGTTAGTTTGTCAAAAGCCAAAACTTCCTAGTGCAAGTTTTTGAGAAAACCAAATCTGGACATAAGAGAAAAGCTATCCTTGCATGGACCAATAATATTCCAATGGGTCCAATCTCCTGGACTTAAGAGTTTGGTAGGGTATACTAATAGCAGGAGAAAAATTTAGAGGTAAAAGGGCAAGCAAAGATGGAGCTGTAGTACAAACCACTAAATTGGACCAGAACACAAATGAGGATGGTTTGCTCAAATTTTCCAAAGAACACCATTGGGCTTTTGCATAGAAATGAATTATATACTTCTACCAATATCTCCAAATTTTGGTGGAATTTTTAGATGAATTTTTCAAATGGCTGCAGTGCAAAAGAGATTCCAAACTTATGAGAAATCAATTAAAAGCAATAAAGCTTTAGGGAAATATTTACAGAAATATTTCCACTGATAAAAGAAATGTTCTTGAGAAGGTATACAAGTCCAGCAATATTCTTGAAAGGTTCCCCTTGAGGGAAACATTCCACAATTCAAAGGAAAATAATGGTACTGAAATCAAAATAAAATCCAGGAAAGAAAATTTTAAGTTCCTGGCAAAATTTTAATAAATAAATCATGGTTAAAATTTTTGGGGTGTTACAACACCACCCCCCTTAAGAAAAATCTCGTCCTCGAGATTTGCTAAGGACGATCTCAAAATATCCATCCCATTACCATAAAGCATTAATCCAAAGGAAACGAATATATTAAACACTGAGATTACGGCGAGAGTGCAAACAATTGGCACAACTACAGTTGGGTACTGGCGCTATGAGAAGAAAAGCTATGGTTGGGAAAACCGAGAAATTACCACTATCGGCTACGGTAAAATTAGAACAACAGTCTAAATTCACAAATTACGCTAGTCGTACCCGAGTGTATAGAGCTCTCTCTGGCTGACAGGTGGACCCGGGGTCCACTGTCAGTCTCTCCTCCTACCTCTGGCTCTCTTCTTCCTCTATCTCGCGCGCGACTGCGCTTTCTCCACCGGCGACGCCTAGCGCGTAGGGCATCTAGGGCCGTACTGTGGTAGTGCGCGGCGTGCTAGCTGCCGGTGCAGCGTGCACTCACCTCGCGGGCCAGTGCACTGTCGGCACTGCTCGCGGATTCGCCTCCGAACACCGGCGATCGAGCGGCGAGCGGCGCTGGTGGACTTCGCCCACCGTACACCGATCTCGAGCTATAAAATGACCGCGGTGCTCCTTTCTTCTTCCTCACACCTGGCCTCGCCTCTCTTCTCCTTCCTTCTCCTCCATTTCTGTTTGCAGGAGCTCGCGACGAGGCTCTAATGGCGGAGGTAATGCCGGACTGGTACGTGATCCTGATGTGCGGAGGGTTGGCGGCATTGCTGGGGTTCTCCGTGCTCTTGTGCGCGATGATCCTCAATGATCGTGGTGATGCTGCTGCTCGAGTGTTAGCTCTTCGCGGCGGCGATGATCATGAGGATTAATTGTGGTTGTTAGGTTCTGACTGCTGTCAGTGTGCTGGAGGCAACCTGCGTTCGAATAATCACCCACAAATTTCTCCTTCAGAGACTGTGGTGTGATAGTGAGGTGATCCGTTAGGTGCAAAATGTGTACGTGGTTATGCAATTGGTGCATGCAGTTGAGTGGTAGTGGATGTGAGCCTGCTGTCGTGGTGCTGTGCGAATTAAAATACATGTCATGGAGAATTTATGTGTTGCAACGGCTCAAAGAAAAATCTAACTGCAAGATTTACCGAGAGCGGAGGCAGTCAATCAAAATGAACAGCAGTAAAAACCACTCACATTAATCGAAAACAAACATTTAATACATCGCACAAACTTAGAATACAACGCATGAGCTGAAATACATAAATAAGTGCTAGGATAACAAACATAGCAGTTACGTCTACGATAGAAACGGAAAATGGACAGGGTCCTGAGGAACTGTCTCTGGCACTGGGGCACATTCCTCTTCTATCAGGGAAAGCGGATTGCTTCCCGGTGTTGGAATACATTCTACTTCTTCCGGAGGGAGCGGAGGAAGTTGAGGAAGCAATCGAAGAACGTGTCCCTCCTGAGTTGGCAGAGGGGGTCCGCCAATGGTGATCCGGGGATTCAGAACAGCAAGGTAGTGGAGATACCCCAGTATTTGCTGGGTGAAACGCTCCTGGGCCATCACATATTGAATGAGATAGACCATGGCCGGATCGCTCTCCGTACGTCCACAGCGGAACGTAGCTTCTGCTCCAAAAGCAGCGCGGCTTGGGAAATAGCAGTATTCTCTTGTGCTGGCACAAGGTACCGCAAATCGAAGACGGGTGATTGCTTCATACGCAGCAGACTCAATGGCCATGCCTGACGTTGGCATGGATCTCCCGATGAAGATAACATAGGGAGGGCCTTGGTTTAAATCTGCTGGTGGAATATGTACAGCTGCCCAGTATTTCGAGAGATCGGGAGTGATTCTCGATTTGAGCAGCTCATACAGGGGTGGATGGGTGGAGCCAAGAGTATTGCGGGCAAAATCCCATAATATCTTAACAAAACTACCAGGGTTTGCGTCGGGGTTCCTCAGATAAGCTCCGGGGTGAGACATGGATGGGTGAATGAGGAAGATAGTGCTCGATGCTGATGGTTGCTGGTGTGGAAAAACGAGGGTGGCCTCTTATAGAGAGCCTGGGTCATAAAACATGAAATGGGGTCGGTACGACTGAGGTACCGACTCCGGCGCGGGGCTGTCTGAGTCAAAGTCTCAGGCCTCAATCCAAAAGAGAAGTGACATGTTACTGTGCATGTCGATTTGGGGTCACGTCTAGAATTTTACTCTGCAACTACTCGTCAAACAATTTATGCCAGATCACACGTACTATGTGATGCTGACACACAAGTGGTTACAAGCCCACCACGCCACACAACGGCTACTACGGAACTAACGGAAAAACCGGCCACTAGGGCTTGACAACAATTCCGGTGGACTCAGTCCACCTGGTTGAGATCTAGCCGGGCGCGTCTTGCGGATGCCGTGTCCTCTCCGGGTGCTTCCGCGTCGGAGCTGGCCGGGGTAGGATGGGGAGCTACTGGGCTGGAGTAGCGGTGGTGGCCTTCGCGGGGTGTCGAGGTCACCGTCCCATTGGAGTAGGCCTCCAAGAGACGACGGAGATCTCCGGGTGCGGCGATGGCATTGCCTGGGTGGATGACATGGTGAGAGCTTGGGGGCTCAACCGGCCTTCCAGGCAGCACTATCGGGGTGTCGGTGGCGGGTGCGACTTCGCTCCTTGCCGGGGTCAGGCGAGTGAGCGTCATGCGGGTCTCAATCAGGTCAAGAGTGACCTGATCAAATAGTGCCTCTTGCGCTTCCAGGTAGCGCACCAGATGCACTAGGGCAGGGTCCGACTCATGGTCTCCGTTGGCGACCTGGGTCGGTCTACCATAGCCTTCACGACTAGGGTAGTAGTAGAATGAGCGGCAGTTAACCCTCGGCGACACGTGCCGAAGATGAACTATAGCCTCTCGGGCTGCAAGTTGGATGGCTTGGGGCTCGTCGGAGGTCGTCCTCCCGGTGAACCGGTAGGGACGCTCCGATGTAATGCCTCTCCCGTAGATGTGTGCCGTGGCCCAGAAGTGTTGGATGGAATTACTCGTGTGCTCTTGGTACACGACATACTCCGGCGGCTCGTTGGTGCCGAAGGCACGACGGGTGAGATTGGCGAGGATGGCTACGAAGCCTTCGAGCTCAACAGCGGTGGTCTCGTTGTGAACGCGGGGGCCTGGCATCTTGGTGGTTGGATATCGAACTGGGAATGAGGCTGTGATGTGCTGAGTTTTGGGGCAAGGCTTCCTTTATAAGTCAGCCGGGTCTTCCATCGCACGCTTGTGGATGGGACAACTCAGGTGTTGGCACAGGCGCACGGCCTATGGATAGGCTGATAGGTTGGGCACCGACTGCCAAGAGCTGTCGGGGTCACTGTGTGGCTATCCTCCACGAGAGCTTTGGCTGGGTTTAGAATAAGGTTTGGTGGGTTGTTTAACCTAGGTTTGTTGACCTGGCTAAGATAGGATTAGCCAATGGTCAGCCTGGCTCTGATACCAAGGTTGTCAGGACCGGTTTTCCAGGATATTAATTTCCCAGTAAACGGCCCTTGTGCTCACCAGCCCCAGGATTACTGTTAGCTGATGAGACACAAACTTGATACAGAAATTCCAAGCAAAATACAAAATATGCAGTACAAGACCATTCTGGTCCATGAGTACAGCAAAAGGTTTCTAGAGGTTGATGGCGGAAGCGGTTTGCGATACGTCAGCGTCTATGGGACTCCATTTCCCACAGGAACAGCTGACCTGGATAATTCCTATCTTCGCGAGGCTGCTATCACCGTTGCCTAGGTTCCGGGGCTGCCATCGTGGCACTCCTCTCCAAGCAAGAAATCTGGCCAAGACAATAACCAGGGACAAGCCAGTGAGTACTTTGAATGTACTCGCAAACATTATGAACACAGGCACAATATAACAAATGACATTCATGCTCTGAAATATTCCATGATCACTTCGTTAGTCGCGAAATAAAATTCATGACGCAAGCATGTTATTCTAATAAGCCATGAATGAGCAATCAAAGAATAAAAATAAAATGCACCGATCGGGTGTCTGAAGCGACGCCTCGAAAGGATAATAAAATAAGCATGCCTCAGTCGGACGTCTGAGCTACGTCACCAAAAAGGGCTTATAAAGAAAATAAAAACAAACATGCCACAGTCGGGCGTCTGAGCGACACCACATAAAGGGCTTATATGAAAAATAAAACACAAGCATGCCACAGTCGGGCGTCTGAGCGACACCACATAAAGGGCTTATATAAAAAATAAAACACAAGCATGCCACAGTCGGGCGTCTGAGCGACACCACATAAAGGGCTTATATGAAAATAATCCCGGGGAATATCCAGGAGGTAGAACCGTCCCAGGGATATTCAATAATTCAAATAATACAAATGGTTAGTCCAAAATAATAATAATCATAATCATATATCACATGTTATGACCAGTGATCTGGCTTAGCAGTTTTCCTCCGAAGACCGACACTAAGACCGACACTTGACCCATCCCAGACTGTAATCCTTAACCGCGGACACGGCTATTCGAATAGGTATAATCTCTGCAGAGGGTGTACTCTTTACCCACGTGTAACGGATTCCTTCAGCCCATCGGTACTAATTCCATTTACGGTCTTTTAGTTGAAAACACACCTGACCCGCACACACCAGCTTAACTTACTGGTGACTGGAATCACCCACGACACCTGTTAAGCAAAACTCTAAGTGGGGAGGCTACAACCTCGAGTAGCATGGGATCACAGAATTTATAATGCGCGCAAACTAGGGGAGCTACCCCCTCGGTCCCAACCGGAAACACCCATGCCCCCGGACCAGGTGGCCTGCCTACCGGATGCAGCCGGTATCTTCCACCATGACCTCTCTGTACGGTGTGTGCCAAGAAAGGGGTTGACAACTTACTGGACTGTACCCTACCTGCGGCAGGGACAAGTGGTAGTACGAAGCAAGTATGGGGGTTACCGGAACAAGACTCGATCTATGGTCGACTCAGGAGGTTAAAGCATCACTTGCATGATTAGTATAGCAATTATATTTCACACCAACAAACAGAATCACTACTCATCATACCTCAATATGCCTTACTGACAATACTCGTCTCAACGAAATATCAGTAACAAGCTCGTGTCTACCCAAGACAGAGGCTTTCCTGGATTCCTTCCAGTAGGCATGAGAGGTAGACGAGGGTGATTACTATCACGAGTATAACAATTTCCAACAGCAAGGAAACTTCATCATGCACTCATGAGTATGATCATATCCACACATAAAATAACGAATACTTCGTGCCAAGGTGGTGTTGTAAACGTGTCCAACAACACACAACAATATTATGCCGGGGTTCAGAATGCTTGCCTTCAAGGTGCAGAGAGGGGAGGTACACTCCAAAACTTTTGAAAGTTTTGATCTTCTCTCCAAATTCCTATTTTTGAAAGTATTCAAATTAACACATACCTTAAAGACAGTACAAAAAGTTGTCCTAATTATTTTTGAAATATATCTTAAAATAAACTAGGTGAAATTTGAGAGTGGTAGGAAAAAGAATCAACTCATTTGGAGTTTTATTTAAAAAGATATGCCCAGTCAAAGTTTAGTCAAAATTCTGTTTTAATAAAAACCAGAAAAGGGAAAACGCATCGGTTCGGAATACGCTTTAGAGAGGGAGAGACGTACTTCGGGCTTTACGCTTTCACTTAAGCGCCTCGGCGGGACGACTAGAGCCACTGACGGTGGGTCCGCGGGTCCACCCGTCAGGTTTGACTGGTCCAACCAGTCTTCTTCCTTCTCTGGCCGAAAGGAGGCGGAGCTCCGGCGGCAACGCCGGCGAACGGTGGCGCCTCGAGGGCGTTCGAGTGCGGGGATGGATCCGCCGGACTGGGGTGGTTCTTTCGGTGGTCGAGAAGGAGACGGAGGTGGAGGAATGCGTCGGCGACGAGCTTCGCGGCGGACGGCGGTCTCGGTTGGAAAAGGGGTTCCGCCCTACGGTGGTTCTCGATCAAGTTTGAGCGGTTGGGTGGCTCTGCTAGGTCGAGGGGAAGTGGATGGTGGTGACAGGAGGACTAGGGGGGCTCTGCTCGCGACGCACGGTACAAGAATGCGGCGGCGGCCGAAGCTACCGGAGATGAGGAAGACGGCCTCCCTCCCTCGATCTCTGGCTACGGGAGCTCCAGGGAGACGGCCTGAGGCTGCTTGGGGGTCTGGACGAACTCGGGGTTCCTTAAATAGGCGGGGGAGGTCGGTTCCCGCGGCTGCGGATAGGAACGCCGGCGAACGGCCTCTCTGTTGCGGCAGGGCGACGTGGCGAAAGCTAGCGGTGCACGGTGTGGCTGCGGGAGCTAGGGGATGAGAATGGCCTGCTCACGAGGGCAGCTGGCGAACGGAGGAGGCTTGGGCGGCGCCGTCCATGGCAGAGCCGGTCACGGGCGCCGGTGTGCCGCCAAAGCGCCAACGCTGCTGCTCTGAGAGGAGCAGGGCGAGTAGGGGCCGCACTAGGGGACAGGGGAGAGGATTAGGACGAGCTCGGGAGGCTTATCCAGGGGCGTGTCGGTTCGGGCGCGAGCACGTGCAAAACGCGCGCTCTGCTCGCGCTCCGGGCATGCACGGCAGGTGCTCGGTGAAATGCCAAATCGTGCTAGAGGTTTAGGGTGAGGCTGCCAATTAACAGGAGGGTTAGGGTGAAGGCAAAAGGTCTAATAGACATGGTTGTTGGGTCAGGGAATCAAGTTCACAAAGTAATCACAAAACTATGCCAAATCTAGCCAGACACATAAAGTGCTCGACAGAATGCCATGGGCATCTAGGCATTTCTTCTGGTGGCCAAAAACTCCAGGTTGGGGTCTCTTTAGATGATAAAGAGGGTGGCAAGGTTAGTTTGTCAAAAGCAAAAACTACCTAGTGCAAGTTTTTGAGAAAACCAAATCTGGACAGAAGAGAAAAGCTATCCTTGCATGGACCAATAATATTCCAATGGGTCCAATCTCCTGGACTTAAGAGTTTGGTAGGGTATACTAATAGCAGGAGAAAAATTTAGAGGTAAAAGGGCAAGCAAAGATGGAGCTGTAGTACAAACCACTAAACTGGACCAGAACACAAATGAGGATGGTTTGCTCAAATTTTCCAAAGAACACCATTGGGCTTTTGCATAGAAATGAATTATATACTTCTACCAATATCTCCAAATTTTGGTGGAATTTTTAGATGAATTTTTCAAATGGCTGCAGTGCAAAAGAGATTCCAAACTTATGAGAAATCAATTAAAAGCAATAAAGCTTTAGGGAAATATTTACAGAAATATTTCCACTGATAAAAGAAATGTTCTTGAGAAGGTATACAAGTCCAGCAATATTCTTGAAAGGTTCCCCTTGAGGGAAACATTCCACAATTCAAAGGAAAATAATGGTACTGAAATCAAAATAAAATCCAGGAAAGAAAATTTTAAGTTCCTGGCAAAATTTTAATAAATAAATCATGGTTAAAATTTTTGGGGTGTTACACTGGCTGTCCAGCCACGTGCGGGCCGATCCCTGGAGCATGAGTGGTGCGTAGCGGATGGCCAGGCGGTGGTTGCCGCCGGTGATGCCGATGGCGGTGGTGTATTCGGTGAGTTAGCCCTCTGGCTTCACGGTGCCGTTGTACTTAGGCGTGTCGCGGGGAAGCGTGAACCCTTTCGCAAAGGGCTTGCTCTGGATGCGCGGACCGAAGCACGCCAGGCCGACCGCGCCGGTCTCCTCCAGCTCCAATGAGCGGGTGAGCCGGTCGATGCGGTGGCAAGCATCGGCGGTGTCGATGGAGCACGGACCCAGCGGGCCAGTGACCGCGCCACAGGGACCGAGGTCGACCGTAGTCGCCTGCCGGGTTGAGCTGGCGCTGAGCTTCGGAAGGCGACTCGTCGCCTAAGCCGCCAGCAGTTGTTGGGGTGGGGTTGCGCCGGGTCTCGGTGCGACCGGAGTGCGCCTCGCCGGGTGGTGAAGACGCCAAGTGCTGGTCATCACCGGCTCCAACGAGGCGGGCAGAGCCAGACCCGGCCGGTTTGGCAAGCCGATTGAGGCGGTCCTGCTGCACGTTGGCCGCCGTGAGGAGGTCGCTCACCCTCTTGAGGCGCTCCCGCAGTTCTTCGCCTGCGAGCTGCTCCATGCCGACCGCAGCCGCCTGAGCAACGTGCATGTTCTTCACTGGAGTTTCGTAGATGGGAGGGAGGGCGCCGAGGGAGGGCGCCGAGGGCGCGTCCGATCGCGCCGCCCCGGGTCCGCACGTCCACGACCCGGCTTGGCTCGGCGGCACCAGGCGTGAAACCATAGGCAGCGTCGCGCTCCATCTGAGCAGATGCAAGGTGGCGCTCCGTTGCGGCAAGCGACTGGTTGAGGTCCAGCAGGTGCTGGCTATCCCCGTCGAGGAGGGTCCGCGCCTCGGCGATGTTGGAGGCGTCAATGTCGGTGCCGATGGGCACGCGGAGGCGCTGGATAGCGGCACGTAGCGGGTCGGGCTGGGCGGCCCGTTCCTGTATGGCCTCAGCCTCTCCGGCCTTCCTCGTCGCGCTTGTCGAAGAGGTGGCACTAGTGTCGGTGATGAAAACCTATACGCAGAGGTCCATCGCTCCGTCTGGAGTGCTGCCTTCGGGAGTGATGGGGGAGTCGGAGAAATCCAGTACCTCGCTAGGGTACTCATCGGCCGCTGGCGCAGCGGAGGTGCGCAGTGCAGCGAAGGAGGCGGCAAGGGCGTCGATGACGTCGTCTGTCAGCACGACGAGCTCGTCAGAGTAGGAGCGGGGCCCCATCTGAAGCATGCTCCCGGCCAGGACCTCCAGCTGCCCCATAGTGGGCGCCAACTATCGTGGTGGGCGCACGGCAGATGCCAAGGGATGGCTAAGGATAGGAGGCGGCTCGAGGGCAATAGTGGACTCTAGAAACGGTGTTGGTATGAGCGAGCGCGGGACGCAAGACATACCTAGGTTTTGGGCTCTCCCGGGAGATAATACCCTTAATTCCGCCGATGGTGCTTTGATGTTTTACCAGTACAGAGTTGCTCCTCGAGCTGTGTGGTGGGAGGAGGAAGATAGGCTAGGGCTTAGGCTGCTTCTCCCGGGGTGAGTCTATCATGTTCTCTAGTTCTTCTTTCTATCTCATATGTGTCCTCCCGTGCATGAGGGCTCTAGGGGTTTTATATAGGCTAACCCCCTAGGGATACAATGGTAAAGTTACACAACCATGGGGCAGGATTGTCATCGTTCGGGAAGCCACCGCTGGGACCCGCTAGGTACATGGCTCGCCGGGTTCTCCGGGCGTGAGGCGTGCCAGGTATGGGGGCACTGTGTGCCGTCTTGTTGGTCGCCAAGTATTGGCCGTGCTGGGTCGGTTATGACGTGCTCCATCACGTCACCGTCTGCCGGCGTGATGGGCTGTGATGATTGCACTGTTGCCACGCCCCAACTGACTAGGAGCATGGGCGATGCATTGTTGCCTAGGTCATCGGTAGGTGCGTCTCGTCCCATCGTACGGTTGAGATGGGACGGGAGCTGACCCGTGGCCGGATTGGGGAACACGCCACGGGCCGGTCTGGCTTGTTGAGGAAGTATTGCTGTGCCGGGTCCAGATCCCTCGAGCGGGCCGTTGGGGACGGATCGCGGGAGCCGGCTGGACTGGAGAGTCTTGCCGGATTGTGGGGCCTGGCTAGGTCGAGCGACCCGGCCAAGTCACAGGCCAATTGTGGGGCGAGGCTGGCCTCATTATTTTTGAAAAGGATCCGGCTTCCGTTGCCTGCCTTGGGTTCATCCCCCCGACATTCGGCACCTTGGAGAGTGCACCAGAATCTCGCAAACTCACGTGCAAGAGTTGATGAAGGATTTGGACGTCGCAAGGCGCCTTCAAAGGGATGTTGAAGACATGCTGGTGAACCAGTCTAAACTGGTCGACCTCTCGACCAAGAGCTTGGTTGACGTTGCCGAGCGTCTTGGTGCCCAGGCCACGACTATTGGCGTGGAGGGGCCGGTCTTTTCTTCCAGCAAGCATGAGGCGCCCAACGTCATGTTAAGAATCTTCTTCGACAAGCTGGTTGACAAGATGAAAACGCATGAAGAAGGGAGGGCCAGCTGCTTTGTGATTGAATCCCGGAAACTTGCTTCAGGTGCCCTTCTCATGGTGTTGAGCAACCTTTCCTGCCGCCACCTAGATATCAATCTTAATGACGGCTTCAGGAGGCCGTCGCCGGATGCGGATGTGGCAGCTGCAGAAAAGAAGGCCACTCCTCTTGCCAACAAGGTCCTCAACGTCCCTGATGCATCGTGATGTTGCCAAGCCCAGCGCTGAACCAATCCGGCCACCGCACTGGCCAGTAATCGAAACAATGATGAGTGTTTTGTGTTTAGGCGTCGTACTATCTACGCTCCGAACGGAGCATGAAAACATGTATTTGATCTAAGATGCATGTTTATCCCTCCGAGTTTTATCTATGCAGTGTTCGTATGATAGGTCTCTATGTAGATTCAGGTTTCCTGCCGGTATCATATTGTCGCAATGGTTCTAAGGGGTTGGCCCTTATTAGTAATTTTTGAATGGATGCATCCCGGCAAGTTTTTCCTCAGTAGTTTCCGACGCAGCCACTCGCTCCGCTAGCAGGCTTTGACCGGAACGAGGGTGTAGATAAGAATCTAGCAGAGGTACCAGTATGCACAAGATTCCTCCAAACAACACTGAGATACTCGGGGGATAAACAAATACGTAAATCAAATGGTTCATAATGATGTGAGGGTAGCATGAACTTAGCTCTTATCTGTATCTTCATTTATTCTTCCTCCAGTAGCAACTGCTCTCGTCGATCTCATGCTCCCAAAATGAATGCATGGCTGGTACATATCGACATCTAGCCCCCGGCACGGGTCAGCTAGAAGCATATATATATCTTGGGATGGTGGGAAGCGATGTCAGGTATCGTTGGGGTTCCTTGATATGTCTCCAACGTATCTATAATTTTTGATTGCTCCATGCTATTATATTAATTGTTTTGGATGTTTAATGTGCTTTATTATACACTTTTATATTATTTTTGGGACAAACCTACTAACCCAAATCATAGTGCAAATTGATGTTTTTTTGCCTATTTCAGTGTTTCCCATAAAAGGAATATCAAACGGAGTCCAAACGAAATGAAACCTTCGGGAGAGTAATTTTTGGAACAAATACAACCCAGAAGACTTGGAGTGCACACCAGCGAATGAACGAGGCGGCCACGAGGGCAGGGGGCGCGGCCAGGAGGGTAGCCGTGCCCCCACCCTCGTTGGCCCCTCGTGGTTCCCCTGATGTGCCTCTTCCTCCTATATATACCTATGTACCCTGAAAACATCCTAGAGCACGACGAAACCCTAATTCCACCGCCGCAACCTTCTGTACCCATGAGATCCCATCGGGCCTTTTCCGGAGCTCCACCGGAGGGGGAATCGATCACGAACGGCCTCTACATCAACACCATAGGCTATCCGATTTGTTGTGAGTAGTTTACCACAGACCTTTGGGTCCATAGTTATTAGCTGGATGGCTTCTTCACTATCTTTGGATCTCAGTACAAAGTTCTCCTCGATCTTCTTGGAGATATATTCGATGTAATTCTTTTTGCGGTGTGTTAGTCGAGATCCGATGAATTTTGGGTTTATGGTCAAGATTATCTATGAACAATATTTGATTCTTCTCTTAATTCTCTTATGGATGATTTAAATATCTTTGCAAGTATCTTCAAATTATCAGTTTGGTTTGGCGTACTATAATGATCTTTCTTGCAATGGGAGAAGTGCTTAGCTTTGTTTTCATTCTTGCGGTGTCCTTTCCCAGTGACAGCAGGGGCAGCAAGGCACGTATTGTATTGTTGCCATCGAGGATAAAAACATGGGGTTTATATCATATTGCATGAGTTTATCCCACTACATCATGTCATCTTGCTTAAGGCGTTACTCTGTTCTTATGAATTTAATACTCTAGATGCATGCTGGATAGCGGTCAATGTGTGGAGTAATAGTAGTAGATGCAGAATCGTTTCGTTCTACTTGTCACGGGCGTGATGCCTATATACAATGATCATGCCTAGATATTCTCATAAATATGCGCTTTTCTATCAATTGCTTGACAGTAATTTGTTCACCCACCGTAAAAATCTGCTATCATGAGAGAAGCCACTAGTGGCGCCCGGGTCTATCTTCTATAATATAAATCTCCATCAACTATTTATCTTTATTTTACTTTTGTTTTGCAATCTTTACTTTTAATCTATGAAACAAAAATACCAAAAATATTATCTTATCATCTCTATCAGATCTCACTTTTTGCAAGTTGCCGAGAAGGGATTGACAACCCTTTATTGCGTTGGTTGCAAGGTTCTTATTTGTTTTGTAGGTACGAGGGACTCGCTCGTGGTCTCCTACTGGATTGACACCATGGTTCTCAAAAACTAAGGGAGATACTTACGCTACTGTGCTGCATTACCCTTTCCTCTTCGAGGGAAAAACAATGCAAGCTCAAGAAGTAGCAAGAAGAATTTCTGGCGTCTTTCCCGGGGAGATCTATGCACAAGTTATATACCAAGTACCCATCAAAAACTCTTATCCCTCGCATTAATTTTTTTTCCATTTGCCTCTCGTTTTCCTCTCCCCGACTTCACCTTTGCCTTTTCTTCGCCTTCTTCCTGTATGTATCTTTGTTTGTGTTTGCATGTGCCTTCTATTTTCTTGCATCTTTTCTTGGTAAAAATCTATTGATATGGATCCACTTAAAGTGTTCTACTTGGATCATCTTCGATCCTTATGCGCTCGTGCTGAAACCCCAACTAGCCTAGTTGATGGGAAATCTTTAGATGAGCATGCTCATTTTGCGTCACCGTTTGTTTGAAAAGGGGAGAATCTTATGGGATGAAATAAACTGATTGATGTGTTATGCTTGGAATCTTTGTCAAATTTATGATTTTACTTGTTGCTCTCAAAACCCTTAAAACCCTCCCCTAACTATGTGAGTTTAATGATAATGAAATCTTATCTTCTTATGCAAAGGGTGTTTATAGTTAGTACGATATCAAACAAATTGAAGAATTTGTTGCTTTTAAGGGTGCTGATGAAGTTGCTTCTTTGATTGAAAAGTATGATATTACTCTCTACGAATATGAAAATATTGCTACTTCAATATTGCTACGAAAACTATGCTCATAATGTCTATGTCAAAGAATTTATTGAAAGAATGATCGCTGCTTTGGAAGATAATAATGATATGCATGAATCTATAGATAATTATGGTTCTGATGATTTGATTGAAATATCCCTTGATGAACATGACGCTTGCTATTCTTATAGCCATGATGCCAATATATATAAAGATGAATTTGATATAGTTCCTTATGTTAAACATGAGATCCTTGCTATTGCACCCATACTTGATAGGTCCTTCCATGAAAAGCATGATTGCAATGATATTATTGTAAATTATATTAATGTCAATTGAGTTAATGATATGCAAAACTCTAAGCTTGGGGATGCTAATATTGCTATGTCCACTACTTGTTGCAATGATCATGATTGGGGTGATGCTTCTTATGATCTTGAAAATTTATTTAACCCCCATGATGAATATGAGATTGATAATAATGTTTGCAATAATATTGAAAGTGGGTTTGGAAGAGTGTCAACTTTTGATCCCACATATTTGGAGAATGTTCAGTCTTATGATTTTTTTGATAAAAGTGGGGTCGGAGAGGTCATGACTTTATTTAATGTTGATCCCACTATTTGGGAAGAGTATCAACTTCGTATGCATGTGGATCGTGTTGACAATATGTTTTGTGATAGATATATTGTTTAATTTTCTTATGATCCTACATGCAATTATTATGAGAGATGAAAATATGGTTGTAGAAATCTTCATGTTACTAAATTACCTCTCTTCATGTTGAGATTGATCTTGTTTCTTTCTTCTTCCTTGCAAATGTTAGATCTTGCTTGTCTTGCTAATTTGCTTTCCCATAAAATGACTATGCATAGGAAGTATGTTAGACTTAGATGTGATTTTGACATATTATATGATGCTCTTTTTGTGCTTCAAGTCTTGTCTTTCATGTGAGAATCATTGAAATCTCAATGCTTAGCTAGGGGCATTAAACAATTGCGCTTGTTGGGAGACAACCCAACTTTATTTTATTTGCTTTTAATTCTTTTTAGTAATAAATTTTGCATCTAGCTTCTGTTTGGATGTGGTTTTGTGCTTTAATTAGTGTTTGTGCCAAGTAGAACCTTTGGGAAGACTTGGGTGAAGTCTTTGCAATCATGCTGTAAAAAACAGAAACTTTGGCGCTCACGAGATTAGCTGCCACTTTTTCCAGGAGAGTACTTTTTAGTTTATTATTTTTGCATATGATTAATAGACAAGTTCCTCACGTTCACCAATTTATTTCAGAATGTTTAGAGCTACAGAAGTATTCAAAAGTTACATATTGCTACAGACTGTTCTGTTTTTGACATATTCTGTTTTTCGTGTGTTGTTTGCTTATTTTGATGAATCTATGAGTAGTATCGGGGGGTATGAACCAAAAAGAAGTTGGAATACATGAGGTTTAACACCAATACGAATAAACAATGAGTTCATTATAGTACCTTTGAGTGGTGGTTTGTTTTCTTATACTAACGGAGCTCACAAGATTTTCTGTTAAGTTTTGTGTTGTGAAGTTTTCAAGTTTTTGGGTAAGGATTTGATGGACTATGGAACAATGAGTGGCAAGAGCCTGAGCCTGGGGATGCCCAAGGCACCCCAAGGTAAAATTCAAGGATAACAAAAAGGCTAAGCTTGGGGATGCCCCGGGAAGGCATCCCTTCTTTTGTATTTGTCTATTGGTAACTTTACTTGAGACTATATTTTTATTCACCACATGATATGTGTTTTTCTTGGAGCATCATATATGATTTGAGTCTTTGCTTTTTAGTTTACCACAATCATCCTTGCTGCACACACCTTTTGAGAGAGATACATGTGAACCGGAACTTATTAGAATACTCTACGTGATTCACTTATATCTTCTGAGCTAGATAGTTTTGCTCTAGTGCTTCAATTATATCTTTTTAGAGCATGGTGGTGGTTTTATTTTATAGAAATTATTGATCTCTAGTGCTTCACTTATATTATTTTGAGAGTCTCTTATACCAGCATGGTAATTTGCGTTGGTTATAAAATTAGTCCTAATATGATAGGCATCCAAGATGAGTTTAATAAAAACCCTTCATATAAAGTGCATTGAATATTATGAGAAGTTTGGTACTTGACGATTGTTTTGAGATATGAGGATGGTGATATTAGAGTCATGCTAGTAGAGTAGTTGTGAATTTGAGAAATACTTGTGTTGAGGTTTGCAAGTCCTGTAGCATGCACGCATGGTAACCATTGTGTGAGAAATTTGAAGCATCAGGTATTTCATTGAGTGTCATCCTTTGTGTGGAGGTCGGGATCGCGCGATGGTTAACTCCTACCAACCCTTCCCCTAGGAGCATGCGTGTAGTACTTTGTTTTGATGACTTGTAGATTTTTGCAATAAGTATGTGACTAACCTTTCAGATGTTTAATGGTCTTTATTATATTATTTGCTCCATGCTATTATATTATTTGTTTTGGATGTTTAATGGGCTTTATTATATACTTCTATATTATTTTTGGGACTAACCTACTAACCCAAAGCCTAGTGCAAATTAATGTTTTATGCCTATTTCTGTCTTTCGCAGAAAAGGAATATCAAACGGAGTCCAAACAGAATGAAATCTTTGGGAGAGTTATTTTTGGAACAAATACAACACAGAAGACTTGGAGTACACACCAGGGAAGGAACGAGGTGGCCACGAGGGCAGGGGGCGCCCCCAGGGGGGTAGGCGTGCCCCCCACTCTCGTGGGCCCCTTTTCCGGAGCTCCACCGGAGGTGGAATCGATCACGGAGGGCTTCTACATAAACACCATAGCCTCTCCGATGAGTTGTGAGTAGTTTACCACGGACCTTTGGGTCCATAGTTATTAGCTAGATGGCTTCTTCTCTCTCTTTGGATCTCAATGCAGAGTTCTCCTCGATCTTCTTGCAGATCTGTTCGATGTAAATCTTTTTGTAGTGTGTTTGTCGAGATCCGATGAATTGTGGGTTTATGATCAAAATTATCTACGAAAAATATGTGATTCTTCTCTGAATTCTTTTATGCATGATTTAAATATGTTTGCAAGTCTCTTCGGATTACCAGTTTGGTTTGGCCTACTAGATTGATCTTTCTTGCAATGGGAGAAGTGCTTAGCTTTGGGTTCAATCATGCGGTGTCCTTTCCCAGTGACAGCGGGGGCAGCAAGGCACGTATTGTATTGTTGCCATCAAGGATAAAAAGAAGGGGTTTATATCATATTGCATGAGTTTATCCCTCTACATCATGTCATCTTGCTTAAGGCATTACTCTGTTCTTATGAACTTAATACTCTAGATGCATGCAGGATAACGGTCGATGTGTGGAGTAATAGTAGTAGATGCATAATCATTTTGTTCTACTTGTCACGGACGTGATGCCTATATACAATGATCATGCCTAGATATTCTCATAACTATGCGCTTTTCTATCAATTGCTCGATAGTAATTTGTTCTCCCACCGTAGAAATCTGTTATCATGGGAGAAGCCACTAGTGAAACCTATGGCCCGCGGGTCTATCTTCCATAATATAAATCTCCATCTACTATTTATCTTTACTTTAATTTTGTTTTGCAATCTTTACTTTCAATCTATAAAATAAAAATACCAAAAATATTATGTGGTCATCTCTATCAGATCTCACTTTTTGCAAGTGGGGAAGAAGGGATTGACAACCCCTTTATCGCGTTGGTTGCAAGGTTCTTATTTGTTTGTGTAGGTACGAGGGACTCACATGTGGTTTCCTACTGGATTGATACCTTGGTTCTCAAAAACTGAGGGAAATACTTATGCTACTGTGCAGCATCACCCTTTCCTCTTCGAGGGAAAACAACGCAAGCTCAATAAGTAGCATTCCTATCTTCCTTTCCGCACGCCTCGATTGATCCCACGACAGAGGGCATGAAACACCATGCAACATGGGAGGCCTTGTCGGTGCATACTTACCGAGGGGTCGATCAACAGACTTGCACTAGCGATTTACTCAGGATTTCCTTAAGTAGGGTAAATGTTGGACCGAGCATTGCACGGGCTCGTCAACGTTGATGACACGGAAACCCAGAGTAGTAGGATAGTCGAAGAGTGAGAATGGAGAAGTGAGAGAACCTCGTATCGTAACATAGCGCTCATTTCTTCCGGGCGGGATCCGCAGGGCGCCTGGGCTGCCCGGCCTGCACAGGGTGGAATTGTATTTCTTGCTGCTAGCTTCCGTCGTCATTATGACCATGGTGCTTGAAGGTGGAGGAGAGATAGCAAGGTTGATGCGAGATCAAGGTTGCTCTTGGGCGTGGCGGGGCGCAACGTCTCTGGTGAGCGTGACGCATTGCTTGCGCTCTCGGGTTAGTGCAAGTGCTGCCACTACCTGGCATGCCAAAGATGTCACGGGATAACCACGACCACCTATGGGACGTTGGTCCCTTTCGGTTCGACAAGGGGATGGGCACATTCCACAAAGACTGGAGACGCGTAGAGTAGCGCGTCGGGGACCACACGGGCAGTTTTTACCTTGGTTTGGGCCGCCGCAAGGCGTAAAACACTACTCCTGCTTTGGTGGATTGATGGTGGAATGGTGGAAAATGAGCGCGCTACTCTTTCTCGGCAAGGTTTCCTTGGGGTGAGAGTGGTCACGCATATTAGTGTGTGCGGGTTTGAATGGCCGAATCCTTTCTACGGTTGCCATCGGCCTTCTTTTATAGGTTGAGGGGTCACCACAATGGCAAATTAGTCTTTCCAAGCCGATTAGATAGCGAACAGTGCTATCATACCTAACTCTCTAGCTGACAGGGTGCATTAGATGCACTGCTTAGTGTCACATCACAGCTCGTCCGGCAAGCTTTGCCGGGCTGTTTTTCCAGCTGCGTTCCTGCTTGTTTCACACGTCTATGGACGAGTGTCATTTGGTGGTTCTTGTGGTAGGAGATGGCTGCCATGTAGCAAGAGGCGGCCACTAAGCCACCTTCCAGCTTGACACCGCACCGATTGGCGATCGGCGTCGTTGCGACGTGGTGTTTTACCTCCGCGAGCCCCGACAGGCGGCTTGCTGCCAAGGGAATCCGGCTCATCGCCAGGCTCGTATGTCCGGCAAGGATGGTTGTTCTTCTAGTGGTGTCTTGAATCTTTGGCTAGTCTTGGTTGTTTTGATCTCCTTGACCAGCCCTCTCATTCCTTAAGGAGTTGATCTCTTTGTGTCTTGATCTTGTGCTTGGTGCTACAAACTTGCCCTTGAGCCCGTGAACATGTTGTCTGGGCACCAGTCAGGGGAAAACACATACCCCTATTTGCGTACCCCGACACTCTGTGTGGAGACTTTTCGGTTTCCGAGGCATGTTCCGCAAAGAAGGTGTGCATATTGGGTATTAAAAACATCACCAACACGTTAGGCCACATGCAGACGATGGTTGTCACTCATTCGCCTGCGACTCTTCCCTCCATGGGCCCATGAGGTTATCGTCCATCTAATACATGACACAACGAGAAAGGTAATTTGATGAAATAGGAGGATTATTCTCGAGTTGTGTTACGGTACATAGGAATATATATTACGCATGGAAGAGGGGACGGGGGGCAACATACATATACTATGTGTCATGAACCTCGGTTCGTGTGGTGGGCTTGAAGGTTTCTGAGGTAGGTGCCACATCAAAGTTCTGCATATATATTAGGTATTCAAACATCACACGTCTCCATATATGTGTTTGGCCCACAAGAAAGAGATGGCGGTTGTCCTCTATGTAGCACTCACACTGGGTTATTGGCGAGATGCTTCGTCCATCTCAGTGTGCCCACTTGGTCAATCACTTCGACCGATAGCGATAGAAGTTAATTTGACATAATTATAATTAAGATGGTATTAAATTTTGGTTTGTTTTATAAGGTTCGGTACATGCAACTATACTTCGCACGCATGTGCGCGCACGAATCCCTCTCACCGGGTCGAAGAGGGGGAGGGGAGCACGCGCCGCATCATGAACCAAATCTGTGTGGGGGACTATGCGTTTTTCGACACATGCATGTGTACATCAAAATGTTGTGGTTTTCATATTCAAACATATATGATTGCATCACACATGTCCATACATATGTTTGGGTCACATACATGTAGTAGTTGTCTGTGGGCACACTCCCTTGCTTGGTTATCATCGACGGCCTATATATTCGTGGGCCAACGTGGACGTCCATCACTTCGACCAACAACGCGAGAGAGGTAACCAGGGTGGATTCTTCTTCTCTTGGTTCATGTTACCGTATAGTCGTACATTGATCATGGTGAGATATGAGACCTAAGTTCGAGGGATCGCATACACATGAATCCCTATATATATAGTATAGTAAGCGTCGTGAGCCCTCAGTTCGTGTGGGGACTTTCTGGTTCCAAAAGCAAGTGACCACATTAAAGTTGTGCATTAGGTATATTCAAACTCCACATTACACTTCATACATATGTTTAGGCCACATGCACGCAGTGGTTGTCTTCAAGCACTCCCTTGCTTATTTATTGGCGACAAGGTAGCCTATTTTGTGGGGCCGTGTGTGGAGCGTCAATGCATGACTTTGACCCAACAAACAAGAGAGGTTATACGACCAAGGTGGTGATTCTTCTTGGTTAGTCTTACAATATGCCTTGGTGAGATGCCCGCTCCCACCGACTCAAAGTGTGTGTGCGTGGCGGG